>CM021108.1:77822229-77955172 GCA_007115665.2 Sequoiadendron giganteum
GAGAGAGGGGAGAGAGGGAGGAAGGGAGAGAGAGGGAGTGGAGAGATAGAGAGTAGAGAGAAGGAGAGAGTGAGAGAGAAATATGATAGAACTTGTTGACTACTAAAGTTTGACCTCCTGATTATTGAAATTTGAATTGTTGATTACTGAAATTTGAATGTCTGAAATTTTTAAGATCTTCCAAAAACTAGAATTTTCATTATAACTCCTAGAGATTTGAAACCACTCTCAAACATCCTTCCTATATACATGAAATATAACTTCAAGTATAAGAAAGTAAATGTCCATATGTAAATGTCAACTTATACTTAAATGTTTATTTCATGTATAAAGTTTCCCTAGTAGGGAAAGAGAAAATGAAAGAGTTTAGAAAAATTCATTCCAAAAGTCATTGCAAAAAGAAATATTTCACAAGTTCATTCATTTCAAAATTCAATCCATTTGGCGAGAGCAATATGGCCTATTACGAGTTGTTTTTGCAATTTCACACCAAAATTGTGTCACATATCCATGCACTTACCCAATGCAAGATGCAAGAAACCCTAGATGCACTTTCACTAATACAATATGTAATGAATGAAATCTAGATCTAGGACTTTTACGGACTCCAAATCAGAAAACTAATGTTTAAAGACGTCGCATTCACCAAAATGATCAATGGGGGAATCGAGGCTTTATAACCTAGGTCATAGAACACCACTATTCTCCTATTATCATTCAAGAATGTCCTAGGAGTCCTAATTTTATTAAATAAAAACCTTACAAGGTGAGTCAATTCACAATGAGGAAGACCTAGGAGGGGTTTCTTTTAGCTTTAAGGGGGTTCACCACAAAGAAAATGCTTGGAAAAGACAAATGAACATTCAACCTACAAACCCTAGTTATGTAAGCTAAATGAGAGATGAAAATAATGATTTTATGCAACAAGGATATATGATATGTGTACTTGGGAAGTTTGGAGATGTGAGATTTCATAAATGCAAAGAAGCTACCAGAATGTGTTATGGATTACTAATATGCCCAAGTTGGCGTATTAGTCCTACTACTATTTTTTGGGATAAATATAGAATCTTCAGATGTCAGAATCAGATCTGAAGGAGTCTCTGAAAATATGCCTAGGAGGACTAAGATGCCCAAGGTGGTGTATTAGTCCCATTTTTATTTTCTGAAAAACTCCAAATGTGATTATGAGCTCCAAGGTCTGCACTTGCTTCCTTTTCGATATAAAGTCCTGAAACTTCTAAATCTGACCTATAGGTGAGTTTCGGTGAAGATGAAAACTTTGTAATGCAACTTTTCAACTCTACAATCTTGCACTCCAAATGATCTTCAAGACTTCAACCTAAACCTACAAACACAAATATGCAAGATGGGAAAAACTTGTTGATTGTTAGTGAATGGGGGTTTTCCTTGGTCAAACCCCTTGTTGGTACCTAATTAATCCTTGGAATGAAATAAAGTAATGAAGGGAAATGTTGAATGAACAACATGCAATGCTAAAACTCACCAAACCCTTGTAAAGTTTGCAAATTTGTGTGAAATGGCTGCAATGGATATGGATCTTGAACCAAAGATATGGACTTGAATTTCTTGCTTGAATCAAAACTCTACATCAAAAATGTTAGCACAACAACACACATGATGCAAGAAGCTCTTTGATATGATGCTTGAATCTTGATGATGGCTCCAAATGCTTGATGAATTTATCTTGAATTCTCTTGTGAAATCAAATTTGATATTACGAATGCTCTCACAAAAGACTTGGATTAAAATGAATGAATGAACCTTATATTTATACTAACTTATGCTTAATATCTTGAAATTACATCATACCAAGATGACATATGAATTCATTAAATAAAGGAAGCTAAATCCTGCCAAAATTTGAAATTAAATCTCAAAAATGACTCAAGGAGGACTAAGATTCCCTGGGTGGCATCTTAGTCCCAAGTCATGAAACTTGGGGCACAGACAGCAAAAAGGGGCCTAATTAAGATGCCTCAAAATTAGGGTCTCGACACCTTTAGGGGACAAAGACACCCTAGGTGGTGTTTTAGTCCCAACCAAAAATTAGAGACACACAAATGAAAATCATTGGATTATCACTTATGCATTGGAGAATGTTGAGATTAGCCAAAAATAGATGTAATTCATAAGGCTTGTGGAAATAATAGGACCAATTAAGACATAAATGAGGATAAATAAAGCAAGATGGGCCCAAACGAGTGTGAAAATGCAAGGGTATGCATTTTCCTACACTACAAAATTCAAGGATGCCCTAGAGATCTCAACCCAATGAAGAATGGAGGGAGAGATATGAAAATAAGGTATCCTAGGGTATGATTTCAAATTAGAAAAGGGGTTCACCACCAAATTTAGACTTGGAAAGACAATAAAATGAAGGATGAAATGCAAAACCCTAGTTTGATGTAATGCTTCAATGAATGACCTAGAAATGACCATGAAACAAAACAAAAAGATATAAAATTGAAAGTGTGCACTTGTAATCTAGAGAGAGATGGAATGGAGCTCTGAAATCTTGAAATTGCTACTTTTTAGGCCTACTGAGACTCATTCGCCGTTTTGGGAAAATCAGTCCCAGTTCTGGATTTCTGTACATAAGCATGTTTTAAGCAAATGGTTATCAAAATCTGCAAAAATCTCTGAAAAACACCTACAGTGGGATTCATTTGCCACTTGTGGTGAATGAGTCCAGTTTGGCTTTCTAGAAATTCAAAGTTCTAATCTGCACCTCTCAATATGTTCTTTTTGTTCTTCCAAGTTCCCATATCCAAAACTCTATTTTCGGGGTTGTAGATCACCTTTTAGTGAAGATTTTGACCTTGCAAATGGGGATACAACTCCAACAAGTTTGTAACCTAATCTTCAATGATCTCCAAGCCTTCAAAGTACCTAGATTTGCAATCACACAAAGAAAGAGAGAGAAAATGTTGATTGTTAAGGAATGGGGTTTGCCTTGGTCAAACCCCTTGTAGCTAATTAAACCAAATGATGAAATAAGATAATGAAGCATGAATATGAAGTAATGCAATTAGAACCTTTCCATGATGATGTATCTTGAATTGCTGAAACAATTGATGGAGAATCTTTCCCTTTAATGCCTTAGAACTGATCTTGAATGTTATCTTAATGACCTTGTGAAGACTTGAAATGCTTAACTCTTGAGTGCTTGGATTGGTCACATGAAGGTATGACTAAATAATGATTTGAGAGCTCATTTATATAGGAAATCCACTCAAATGACATTTAATTTGATCCCCAAGGCCGACATTGAATAAATTATAATTAAAAACCCACTTTTCCCTCTCAATGCCTTAAAAATAGGCCAAATGGGATTCATTCGCCATCTTGGGTGAGATGGGACTCATTCACCCAAGGTGGTGAATGGGTCCCACAAGGGCTATTTTTCATGCTAAAGTTTTGGGGAGTGAAGAATTTAAGTTCATATGTTGATATTGTCAGATTTTTTATCATAATATGCCTTGGGATGCACAATATGGGGTCATAGGGGCCTGTTAATGATGATATTAAGGTTATAAATGTAAGAGGGCCCAAAATCCAATGTGAAAGTGTAAATAAATGCACTTTAAAACACTAAATTGAGGCAAAATTGAGTCTATTTAGCTTAGAAGGCCCTAAATCCCATGTGAATGTGTAGAACACATTACAACACTAGATTAGGTCCACCTGATTTACAGGCCTCCCAAATTTAATGTGAAAGTGTAAATAAATAAATTTTACAACATGAAATTAGGACAGAGTTAGATGAATTTAGCTTAAGGGCCCAAGACCTAATTCAGATGTGTAAAAAACCTCACAACACTAGATGAAGGTGACGTTAAATCCAATTTATCATTAATTATTCTCATATCAAGTGTGAAAATGTCAAGGGATCCATTTTTTAAAACTACACTTATATATGTGTATGTATGTATGTATGTATGTATGCATGTATGTAAATTTGTATGTACATACCTATACATATATAACTAGTTAACATGATCACCTAAGGGTTGTAAGAGTTAGAATTGGGAATGTGATTGTATAACATGCATTGCTTGTTTCATTACACACATACCCTTGTTCATTTACAGTCAACTGAATTAGATGCATAGTTATTTTGTTTTTTAATTACATTTACTCTTACATGTATGAATATGTTGTTTCAATTTGTATCATTCAGGTATGTGTAGGATCATCATGGAAAAAATAGGCCCTTAAGTGGCGATGAAAATTCAAAAAATCAGAGTTAGGCAACTTGATGTAAATATTTGAATAAGTTATCTATATTATTTCAAAAATATGTAAGAAAAGAATCTATAGAAAATTAAATTTAGTTTCGAACGATTGAGATCCATTGACAATAGATAAAAAATTATAAGATTTTATATATAAGTAGAGGACTCATGTCTTGATTTGATGCATATTTTTTTGATATTTTTTTCCAAGTAAATAATTAATTATGATTTTTTTATTACAACTTTTAAAAAATATAAAAACTCATATGTCTGGCCACCTTAACTTGGTCAAGACTTCATGAAATTCATATTTTTTTAATCCTATAGTATGTGAATCATAGAATGTGATGCATGTCTCAGATTCAAAAAATGTGAAACCATTTGAAATCTATAGATGTTTTTCAATCAGCCTATCAATTAAGACTTTAGTTTTAATTCAAATAGAAAACGAATAATAATAATTTATTAAATTCAAAGTAAAGAATAATTTATATTGGTGGAAAGCTGAGAATCTCAGTTAAAAACCCTTTTTGTTTCATCAATTTTGGGTAAAAAAAGTCGTCAGCCACATGGGCATCATATCACTTACATATCGACACTTTTTAGCCCATCATGATCCTGCACATACCCATTCTTTTCTTTATATTTAGAATTGGGGATATGATATTATAACATGCATTGCTTGTTTCATTGCACACATACCCTTGTTCATTTAGAATCAATTGAACTAGATGTAAGCTTAGTTTGTTCTTCAATTACACTCACTCTTACATGTATGCATATGTTGTTTCAATTTGTACCATTCTTTTCTTTGTAGGAGTTAGAATTGGGGATATGATAGTATAACATGCATTGCTTGTTTCACTGCACACATACCCTTGTTCATTAACAATAAACTAAATTAGATGTATGGTTAGTTTTTTCTTCAATTACACTCACTCTTACATGTATGGATATGTTGTTTCAATTTGTATCATTATTTTCTTTGTAGGACTTAGAATCAAGGATATGATAGCATAACATGCATTGCTTGTTTCATTGCACACATACCCTTGTTCATTTACAATCAAGTGAATTAGATGCATGGTTAGTTTTTCCTTCAATTAAACTCACTCTTATAGGTGTGAATATTTTATTTCAATTTATATCATTTTTTTTCTTTGTAGGACTTAGAATTGGGGATATGATACTATAACATGCATTTAGGGGAATTGGTTTTCTTAAGGTCTTTCAAAGTAGCCTATGTTTCATTTCAAAATTCAAAGGGAATTATGGACAACAACAACATAGATTACCATTAGAAAGGCATTCATAAAATCAATTATCCCTAAAGAATTGTTGAATACATATATATAATAATAACAAGACATGGTTTTCAAAATTCTCTCCTTGTCCAACTATGTTGCATTATACCATTCAAATTGAATTGGATGATTGCTACAACATATTTTAACACTATTGATGAATTTAAAAAATCATGTATCATTATTGCATTCATCTAAATTAGATGTATGGTTTGTTTGTTCTTCAATTACACTCACATGTTTCAATATATTTTTTTCAATTTGTATCATACTATTGTTTGGAGTTATATAGAAATATTTATAGTGCTACTATAATTTTTATATATATATTATGAATTGAGTATATATATGTATGTATGTACATACACATTTGTACATTGGGGATATGATAGTATAAAATATATTGCTTGTTTCATTGCAAGCATACCCTTGTTCTTTTAGATTCAATTGAATTAGATATATGGTTCGTTTGTTCTTCAATTAAACTTGAAGATACATGTATGAATATGTTGCTTCAATTTGTATCATTCTTTTCTTTGTTCAAGTTGCATATACATACTAAAGTAATTATATATTTGTATGTATGTACATACATATTTGTATGTCCATACATACATATATATAATCAGTTAACATGATCACCTAAGGGTTGTAAGAGTTAGAATTGAGGATATGATAGTATAACACACATTTTTTGTTTCATTGAACACATAACCTTGTTCATTTATATATATAACTTGTAACAGTATGATGCAAATATTTGTAACCTTCTCTAATAGAGGTGTATGATATATGTGTGTGTGTGTGTGTGGGTGTGTGTATGTATGTATGTATGTATGTATATGTATACTTATGAATATATATAATCCTATATACTGCAAAGATAGATATGTTTCAAGTATAACCTTCTTCATTTACCCAATATTGGCCCCTCTCCCTTACAACTAACTATGATAATGGTTGAATACTAATTTTGTTATAAGAATTTATGAAACAACATTAAGAAATTTATATATAGCTTCAAATAGTAGTATGGTAAAAATATTTCCAACCCTTTCTTATACAACTTATGATACATGCATACATACATATATATAGCAACCTATCTTAGTTACTTTTACAAAGGATAAAAACTTGTCATATAATTTTTCCTAAGTTGTAAGATATATGCCCTCATAAATCTTCATTATTCCTCCCACAAATAAAAGTAGTTTCTTGTATGTCAATAAATAATAAAAGAGAAACTATAATCTTTATTAAACAATGAAACTAAGAGTGTGTGCTAAACTAGTGGGAAAAGTGTTAAGAAAATAAATTTTATATGCATAATATTATAAGGAAAGTAACCTTTCCCCAAGCTTGATCTAGGCTAATCCAATAAAATGTATTAAACTTAATATAAACTAACTTATATTAATTAATTGGTGAATATGAAAGTGGATAATTTTATAATTAATTGCAAATGTAGGAAAATAAATGTGATGGATAATGATACATAACTATAAGAATAATCAAGATGAACAACTCCGATGATGAGTAAATCTCAACCATTCTAGTACATTCAAATAGGAAATCTATGTGTGCTAACTATCTAAAATTATTTGTAAACTCTTATGTCTCTAGTTCACTCACACATGTATATTTGTTTCATGATCTTAATTTATGATCATGCTTGTTGCAAACTTTTTCTCTATGATTTGCTACATTTTGTATTTATTTTTTGCTGGAAAGTAATGACATTATTTAAAAATATGTTAAGGAGGCTATCAAATTACCAGGGCTAGTTTTCCTAGGTCAACCCCTAGGAGAGACCAACTTTATAGTCACACTAAAGTTTGGTAGCAAGTAGGAAAGTTTACAGGTGTCATAGACAATGATACTATAGTTGTGAATGCTTGGTCTAGACCTGCTCCAACATGATCAAACAAACCAATATTAGTCAATAAAAAAATCTATAACAAACATTCCCCATGCAATTCATTCAAATACAATGAACAAGAAAACAAGATAGAAAATCAAATGAAAGCTACTAAATCTTGTTCAAAACATTCAAACCAGCATCCCATGGGTGAATTGGTGCTTCTTTGATGTGGAAAGAAGCCCTTTCCCAATTCCTTGCAAAGCTTTGATGAACTTGATGATGATTGTGTGATCCTTGATGAAATTTGTCAATAACATAGCTAAGATTCATGAAAGCTATGAAAATGGTGGATGAACTTGGTCAAATCTGTAGATAGTAATCTTGCATAAAGTTGTGGATCCCAAATCAATAGAGAAGGTCTCTATTTATAGGAAAGAAGGATGGAGAAATGAGAAATAGGGAGAATGTGGGATTAAACTTGACCCAATGGCATTGTGCCACTTTTCAACATGCTATTGAAGAGAGGTGGAGCACATTTTGTTCAATGTGAAAATTAATGCATATAGGTGGAGTTTGAAATTCAAAAGATGGCTTGTGGAGGAAGGGTTGAAAGATGAGTTAATGCCACTTGGCTCAAGAAAAATGACATGTACGAGCCATAAATGCCATGTTCGAGGACAAATCCTTTTGGGAGGGAGATTTCAAATTGAGGGAATATTCTAAAGAGATGTCATATTTGAATGGAAATAGAAGAAATAATAAATCAAATAAATTGATTTATATGTGCAAGTTGCAAAAGCTAGAGAAAAGAGGATTACTGTTAGGAGTTAATCAGGATTTAATTAACTTAGATGGAAGTTAGTTTGATTTGACATTTGATTTGGATGTTTTGGGTTTATTTAAAAGATATGAGAGGATATTACAATTTTAGGATTTTAATTAAATAACATTCATTTATTTAATTAAAAGAAGAAAATTAGGACTTAATTAAATAAAATTGATTTATTTAATTAAAGAAGAACATTGGGACTTAATTAAATAAAAATGATTTTTTTCTTTTTTTTGATTGGTAACAAGTCATTTTATTGACATTAAGAAAATACATATACAAGATTTACGATTACAATAACTTCCCGTCTTTCCTATGACGTCGGGAGACCCAACAACCCATTCCCTTCTAAGAGATTCTACCCTACTATAACCATGCATCCAAAGTAATTAACACTATATCCCTGCAACAAGCTTCCATTTTTAACACCCATCCATCCCAAAAAGGCCTTCCCAGTTGCTTTATCCTTCACCCATTATCACCGCCTAGCTATTATGGCTTTGTTATATCATCTTCAAACTGTCGACTTCCATCCTAGTCATAATTTTACCCATTTCAAAAAACTTCCCCAAAAAAACCTTCCCAGTCGCGTTGTTCTTGCTTATTCAGCAAGCTAGCTCCGCTCTGCTCCACAATCACGATTCCTTGGCACCGACCGTTTCTTCTTTGGATAGCTATCTAGCACCTCTGCAACTTTCCCGCGCCTTTGCGCATCCTCTCTTCGTAGCTCCACTTTCATATTTTCCCAAGCGTAGAGGATCTTTAGTTTATATGCCTCTTTGTCAATCCCTCTGCGCCTCCTGATGAAAGGGATCAGCCCGTCCTCTATCTCTTCATCCATCTCCTCAATGCCTTCAGACACATCGAAGCCCACCCCGGGCTCTACCCATTCCATGAAAGACTCAAATTTATCCAATAGTGCTTCGTGAAAGAGTGTGAACATTACCCGCTTAATTTCTTTCAAGTTTTCGCCAAGCTCCATTGGCCATGCAAAAATCATGGAAGCAATATCAGTGTTCAGTCTTCCCTTGTGTGTTGCCTCACAAAAGTGTGGCCCTAGTGTCTCCAAGACTGCCTTTACCACCCTATCGCTCGGCACTAGCAGCAGTTGCTTCAACCTTCTCACTGACGGTCGATCGAAGAAACCCTTCTGCTGCAGCTTGGTTGAAAAACTCAACATAGCTTCCATTTTCACAGCATTCAAAAAATGATTTATTTAATTAAAGAAGAACATTAGGATTTAATTAATTGATTTATTTAGTTAAATAAGAACATTAGGATTTAATTAAATCAAATTAATTTAATTAATTAAAAGAAGAACAATAGGAGATGATGAAGTAATATGATACTGTATTATTTGATTTTAAGAGGAAATCCAATGAATTAAATAAAGATTATCCAATTAATTGGTTAGTGTAGGAATGATTAAGGAAGAATCGGTGTTAGTTAATCAAAATCAAGTGCATGATATCAATCAGGATATTTTAAGTGTCTACATTTTTCCCCTCTTTGAAGGGAGGTACATGTTGCATTGGTTCAAAGAATAACACTGGCGAGATCAAAATTCAAAATTTTTCTAATTTTTTATGATGCCACAGTGGAAAGTACACTGGTACATTGCCCCCTCGAGAGATCAAGTGAAAATTTTGATTTGAGGGTCAATCTCATGACAAAGAGGTTCAATATGTATGTATGGATGGTTAGACTAACATATCTATATGATAATGATGATACAAATGATATGAATTAAGATGTTGAGAATAACAAATCTATATTATCCTAAACATCTTAAATGGCGATGCAATGCATGTGAGATGGATGATGTTACCTATTATGATGATATGTATGAATATGCAGGATGCAAACAGTTTGTGGATGACATGATATCATGTTAGCATGAAAGAGGATAGAAGAAATAAGAGGATGAAAGGAGGATCTACTAATTCCATGATCTATGAGACTTTATTAGAGATGATGATGTATTGCTTATTAGGAATTGGGATTTTAAAAGGGCTTACTTACCTTATGTTTGATAACACACATAAGCATGATGTATCAAGGTATAAAGAACCAAGATGACATTGTACTTAGTGTGAAAAACTTTGACTCGACAATCAAATAGGAGTATCCCTATTCACGCTTGACATATAGAAACCTCAATAGGATGTATTTTAGATATTTCAAACATCTCAGACCAAAACATAGAAAGGAAAAACCTAACCATCTGATAGTCAACAAGCTGTCTAAAACATCCTCCATACATACCTAATAAAGCAAGTATTCACCAAGGTTATATTACAAGAATATCCAACAAGCATAGCAGACAAAAGATATTGATCCATGCCCCATTCCTTTCTCTCTAAATCTTTTGATTATACATCATCGAGAGGTCCTTGGAATGAGCGTAATAAGATAAATCATAAGAACAAGATTAGGTAAACAAATAAGCTAATGTTCTTCATACCGCTAGCCAAAACTAAACTATGGTGATGCCTGATGTTGATGTCCATTGTAGGAAGGATGCATCCTAGGACATGATGTTATCAGGTGATGATGAGATTGAATGGATGATAAGCTATTAATATTCAAAGTTGACCAGCTTGTTTACCTACTGACCTAGACTTAAGACCTTGATGTTTGAGAACACACTTTTGACTACTAAAACCTACTTCTAATGGGTTTGCCAAAGGGGGAAAGCGATGATTGATTTATTATGAGCGGATTCTTATTTTGGGTGAGTGTTGAAATGGGAAAGATGCACTTTTTTGGGTTTTTTGAAATGTTTTGAGGTTGTTTTGGAATTTTTGAGATGTTTTACAAATGTTTTGATTTTTTAATTTTCTAGTTGTTTTTGGTATTTTCTGATATTTTGACCAAGAATCTAACCTAAAGACCTATCCTAGGGGCCTTGGGGGCTGATCAAATATTAGCCTTGCCTACGTTATACACTCAAAGAGCACGTAGTTCGACTAACACCAACTTGATTATTGATGAGACATGAGCAAATGGATTGCAAACTTATTGTGACGGACTCCTAAAGGACTGACCTAAGTGTCTCAGGGGTTGATCAAAGATCAACCTTGCCTACTTTCAAGCTCAGAGATGGCGTAGTTTGACATGATGACGCTATTTTTTAACTTTTTGTATTTTTGACTTGTTTTTGGATTTTGATATGTTTTGGATGTTTTTGGATTTCCTGATTTTATGATTTGGATATGGATATGTGATGATATTAGTGCTTTGTTTTAGGATTTTTTTGAAAACCAAGCTAGGTTTGATTGATCAGATTGATGGATTTTTGATGATAACATCATTGAGGATACACAACAATGCAAGGATAGTGTTAAGCAACATGAGGATTGGGAAGGATATCTCGAGATGATGATGGATTCATTGGATTTGATTGATCAAGATTTTGAAGCTTATCTTGGAACAAAATTTGTTTGATCGATTTGATGTGATGTTAAAGTGCAAGTTAGATGTGACTAATATTGATTGTTTGGATTGATGTTCGATGAAAGATAAAGCTTGATAAGGAACATCTTCTTGTCAAAATATGTCATGGGCTAGTGATTTAGATTTTGGCACACAAATGCTTTGATCAATTTGATTTTACATTTTGCCAATGTTTGGATCACCACAATAGTTGGAAGATGTAGATCAAGATTTATTCCTAAAGGAAGATGTAAATATTTGCCCCCAATGTCTAGAAATGTATGGGAATGCCATGGGCGGATGCTTGGATAGGTTTATGTATGGATAGATATGGATTATCTTGCAATAAGATAAGGTGTTTGAATAAAGGATACTCATTTGGATAGTGCTTCATGGCTTAGATAATATTGGGTAGGATAGGATCAATAAAATGACCCATGTCAAGATGTTTACCATAAGCAAGTGTAAAGTGTACACCAAAATTTTATCAAGATCAAGATAATGTGGAAGATGGATGTAGATAGATGAAGATGGATTGGATAAATGGTCATGGATGAATGGATTTATTATAGATAAGATGGAGAGAATGTTGGATTTATTATGGATGAGATAAGACACTTTCTCTTGAAATGGCACATGTAGATGCTTGATTCTACACATGATGCATGTTTTCCAGTTTTTCATCATTGTACTTTCCCAAAGCATCGCTCATGCGGTTTTCATTGCAGGACGATTTTTTTTATCTTTACTATTTTCATGATTTTTTTGATTTTTTGATTTTTTGATTTTTTTATTTTAAGTTCATGTTGAACCACCTAGTACTATTGATGTTGATGCTTTTTTCATAATGTATCATCGATATCCTACTTGAAGAAGTTGTTTTGCTAAAATACGTGCACTTGAATGCAACTTTTGAGATTCCTAATCTGCTTTGTTGATACCAAGGTTAACTTTATCTTTGTGCACACATCGCAATATAAGGCCTTTTGAATCCTTATGATGAAGGGTTGTTGCAAATACATGTTCAATGTGATAATTTGATATCATGCGTGGAGGTGGGGATGGTGTTGTATGTTTAGGAATAAAAGATGGATTGGTTGATAGTTTAGAACCTTTGACTTTCCAAACTTGGGAAGATGAGCAATGATGGGTGGATACGGTTCAAGTGTGCATGGAATTTGGACCAACTGCTTGATATAGTTTGTATGTTGCTTGAGAAGCCTGCTTTTTCCTTTGTAGACATCTTTGATGGATACTTTTCCCTTTTTCATTTTTCCCCATAGTTTCATTGATTAATGGAGTTCGATAGGGATAATCTTTCTTTGTATTATTTGGCATCCATGTGTAATTGATTTGTCCATTGTGCTTCTCAACTTCTTTTTCCTTGATAAATTTATTCATGCTTCGATTCAAATATTTCTTTTGATGTTGGTCCCAATTTGTAGATGGGGTGATGGGTGGATGAAGATTCATGATGTGGTTGGTGTAGTATTGGCATTAGTTTCATCATAAGGATTCTTCGTGCTCCCTATGTTGATGTTTGCTTGAGATGAAGTTGCCCCCAATATTATAGAGGTATCACTGATATGTTTAGATTTCTTAATTGTTGAATAACCAAGACCTTGATGCTTAGGATTGCCAATAATTTACACTGTTTCTAAGATACCCTGTTCATGTAGGCCTAATCATCTACCTTGATAATTCATCTGTTGAAAAATATTACTTACAATAGGATATGACTTACCTTGGAAAAAAGATGATAATCCTTATCTACTCTGTTGTGGATCTTCAAAGGTGATAGCTTCTTCATTGATAAAATAGATTGCCCTAAAAAAGGTAAGTGATCCAAGTTTATAAGTGATAGGATCCTCCATATGTGGGATAAATCCATGATTGATATCTTTGGCTTCATCTTGTGAAATATCAAATTTTAATGCTTCTTCGAGAGGTATTGATGATTCACTGTCCATGTAAAATTATTCCTCGCGATTAATTTCATAGGATGTTTTTGATTCAAAACTTCTATAGGAGCCTTCTTCATGACCCGTTTTTGATATGTCTCTAGAAATTTCTATATCTTGATCATGTGTGCAAATGTTAAAAGTATGAGACTCTTGTTCCTCGGTAATGATATCAAGAGTATGAGACTCTTATTTGAATGAAGATCACCTACATGTTCATCCAAAGAAAGCATCTCATGGGTAGGTGGAGGAGTATGTGCTATATGGATATGATCACCATTTGTGATATCTTGTATAGATAGGAGAGTGTCCATTAGATCATTGTAGTATCATGGATATACAAATTATTGATCTTGGTTAATGTTGGAATTGCTTTTGACATACTTTGGATCAAGTTCTTGACATGGTTCAATTTCATAGGATGGATTTCTTACAACATGTTCTTGGATATCTTCATTAGGAATGGGAAGTGGCTCAATATCCTCTTGATCTTTGAGTGGATTTGGATCAAGTGTCAGGTTGAGGATTCCTTCAATATCCGCAACCATGAGGTCAAAGGATGTCAATATGTCCTGGAAAGGACCATTTCTAGACTTTGGTGAAATATGTTGATCATGATTTGGAATAAATTCTTGAGATATGTCCTCTAATTCATTAGTTGATATAGAGACATTTTCAACATTATTTTGTGGATGGATCTTGGATTATGTCAATAGGATCAAACAGTGTCAACACATCTTGAAATAGATCATTGTTGGATATTATTGGTGAATTTTGATTATGATCAAAAAGTGACTCTTGATGCATGTTGATTTGATCTTTGGATGGGGTAAAAACATTTTCAAGGTGCTCATTGATGGATATATCTTGATCATTTTCATCAATAGTTTTGGTGGAGAGATTGTCATTGTTTCCAACCATAGGATCAAATGATGTTAAAATTTCTTGAATTGGATCATTGTTGGGTATTGTTGGGGCATTTTGATCATGATTAAAAAGTGACTCTTAATTCATGTTGATTTCATCTTTGGATGGGGTAAAAACATCTTCAAGGTGCTCATTGATGGATAGTTGTGATTGATCTTGGAGATGTGATGACTGATCTTCAAGATGGGGTGATTGGGTTTGTTTTTGTTGTTGTTGATCTTGATATCCAACCTCTTGACATTAGAGATATTGTTCTTGATGTGGTTGTGGACACAACTCAATGCTTTGATTACATGGTTTAACCAATGGAAGAGTGTATTGATTTTGGGGTGAAGATGTCTCTTGGTGATATGAATCAATGAATTTTATAAGTATAGCAATTTTATCTCACAAAATTTGATCTTGATTATGATTTTGATACCCTTGATATAAAAAATTGACACAGTTTAATCCAGAAACAACTCACTTGTTTAATATGGACTATGGAAACTTGATGATCTTAATTACCCTTGATATAGTTGATTTGGTTTTTGTTCAAGAATATTTGGAATGTATACTTGTGGTGTTTGTATGGGATCATGGACAAATTGATTTTGAACAATGTTCTGATTTGGGATGATGTCTAGATTTTGCATTATAGGTTGACATGGAATATTGTTGTGGTTGGGAAACACATTGCTTTGATTTGGGTAACTTTGATTTTGCATGAGGTTACCTTGACTTGGATCAATACATGTATTTGCTAACATATTGTATGGACTTTCAACAACATTGGTGTGATTCACAAACATATCTATCCCAAATTTCACCAAGTGTGGATTTGATATGTTCATGTTTGGTAAGCTTGGATTTGGTATAATCACATTTGACATGTATGGATTTGGTGGGAAAATGTTAGTAGTTAGGGTAAAAATATTAGAGTAAAACGCATAAACAAATTATAATGAAAAACCCTAACAAGAACAATAGAGCACAAACTAGCATGAAAATCAAAATAACAAACAAATGCAAACCGATCTCCAAGCTAGATTTGATTTATCTCCATTGCTCTTCTCCACCTGCATGAGAATGCAATATTTTGAAGGATTGAATGATTTGATATGTTGATTGCTCATTTTCACGGCATAACAATAAGATGGATATGATAGAAGAAAAATAGATAGATAGATAAGAAGATTGAGATAATTTTTGGAAGAGTAAGGATGCTAGAAGAAGATCCTCCAAATGACCTGTGAAAGGCTTGATTTATAGGAGAAGGCTGATTTGATTCAATGGCCAAGATTAAAAGTCAAATTTGTGATATATATGGCTAGGATTAAAAGTTTATTTTAGTGCCTATGACACACGTTAAGTGGTTATGACATGAGGCTAAAATTAAGATGTGAGGGAATAGTGGGATTTTATTATTTATTTTGGAAGAAAAAAGATGCTTATGACACACAATGAATGGGGCTAAAAATAGGATGTGAGTGGGAATCTCATAATTTAAATAATTTTATTATTTAAATTATGAGTGCATGTGAAGAGTTGTAGTCATGTGACACATGTTGTAATGTGGTAATAAGTGAGGGATTAATTCAAATTTATAATTTGAATTATTTTGAGACATGTGAAGGGGGAATCAATTAAATAAATGAGATTTATTAAATTAATTGGGAATGTGATTAAGTGAAATAAATGGGATAATGTAATGACCTAGGGTAAAATATTATGAATGTATTTCAAGGTAATGTATCGACTAGGTAATGTTATGACATGGACAATTTTGGGTGTCTACATTTTGCCCCTCTTTGAGATGATGTTCGAGATGGTGAGTTTTATGTCGAGTAACATCATTTCAAAGAAGCTAAGGTATGGATAGATGAAAAAAATATGATTCCCCAACCACTTGAGGAAGTGGGGAGCAAGATGAATGAAGGAAAATGATGATAAAAGAATATGATGATACAAAAGATATGAAAAAATGGGATGATGATATAGGATATCATAATGATGATGATGCCCCCTTGAGAGGATAGGCGGGTTGGAAAAACATGGATATTCTCTCAAAATAAATGAGATGATAAATGAGGGATAAGATGAATTATACAATATAAGAAGTAGATGAAAACGAAGAATAACATGCTATGCTGCAATAAAGTGAGCAATCATATGTTTGATATAGCACTAAACGTTATGCACCGAGGTATAAGGACCAAGGTGTTGATGTGTCTCATGCCCCAACATAATACAACCTTATCTAGATACAAGGTATGAATATTAGCTGGGAGTGATTCAGATTTGATGCAAATGCAAATTGAAATGATAACACACACAAGCAAGCAAGCAAGCATCCACAAATGATACAAAAACAAACAAGGTATTTCCCCTGTCAAGCTGTAAACCGATGATTAATTGATTGATTGATGATGATGATAGTGTTGTCATTGCGGGGAACGATATATCCCTAGATCAACACAAGGATGATTGATTGATTGATTTATGATGATGATAGTGTTGTCATTGCGGGGAACGATATATCCCTAGATCAACACAAAGATTATTGATTGATTGATTGATTGATTGGGTTTAAAACAAGATTAGGATCAAGACCGAAATGTGATTGGATAATTTGACTTGATTGATTAGCTTGGTTGGTATGGATTAAAGATTGACATGCATTTGGATTATTTCTTGGAATAATTGAAGATGTTGGATTGGAAGATTTGGATGATGATTGATGAATTAAATTGAGGAATGATTTACTTGGAATGATTTTGATTGATTGGATTGATGAAGAAATGATTTGATTTGATGATAATGATTAGATTGATTAGAAGAATGGGTTTGATTAGAAGAAGTGATGTGATTAGATAATTTGATGAAGAAATTGATTTGAAGGAGAAGAAGTTGAATTGATGTGTTGAATTGATTGGAAGAAGTTATTTGGTTTGATTTTATTTCTTGGATTTTTGAAATGTTTGGATTTTTTGGATTTTTGAAATTTTTTGATTTATTTGGATTTTTGAAATTTTTATTTTTTATTTTTGGATTTTTTTTTCAGGACCTTTTTCATATTTTTTGCATTTTTTTCAGAACTTTTTTGAATTTTTTTGAGATGTCAATGGATGAAAATTTGGGTAGCCTTTGTGCTAGATACCAATGACAAGGGAAAACCAAGTCTAGGTGCAAGGAAATAGATGGGATTGATGGATGAAAGGGTGGGTGATAGGATAAGGGACAAAAGGCTCATGATATATGGATGGATAAAAAAGGATAGGTCATAGTGAATGAAATGAATGTATGCATCATAAGAGGGAAAGGATGTGATCTCCAAAGACTATGTTGCATAGGAATAACATGCCCCATTCTAGGTACAATACTTAGGATTCTTCATGACAAAAATTATGACACTAGGATAATGATAGGCTTGTTTGGAAGGATGAGGCATATCAAAAGATATCCAAAGCATGTTTCAACATTTTGCCCTATATTTTTATCAAGATCAAAAGGAGGAAGAGAGGATGAATGCACTCAATATGATAAGTATATGGGTATGATGGCTAAAGATGGTAGGAGAGGAGATGGTAATATAGGATATGATAGGATAAAAAAAAATATGGTAGGATGAGACAACATGCCCCCAAGTGTGCGTGACATGGAAGATCAACCTACACATGACACCTGTTTGCAGGTTTTCATCATGGTACTTATCTAGGGCGCCTGTTTACCAGGTTTTCACTGGTGGACGAAGGGATTTCTCTTTTCTTTTCTTTTTTAATGATTTTTGGATAAGAGAAGAGAAATATGGATAGGAGGGACTCAAGTGTCTAGTTCCATGAAAGGTGATAGTCCCACTAGAGATAGATGTCATCGCATAGACCATGTCAAATGTCATTATGTTCATAGATGTTGGTAAGGGATGACATGAAAGGGAGATGGAGTAGGTAGATGATGGATTATGATGTGGATTATGGAGGGAAATAATGGATTATATAGGGAAAATAGTGCATTATGTAGGGGAGATGAATGGGAGGCTTATCCAAAAGCATGGAGCATAGGAAGGTGATGGGGGTGATATGTAGGATAATGAGTGAAGGGTGAGGAGATAGAGGTATGCGGAATTGTTGTGAAATGGAAGGGAACCATGACCAATGGTTGCACACACTATGATAAACATTGAAGCTTTTGATGTGGAGGGGGCATAGGAAGCAATGGAGATATTTTCTTAGGAGATGGGTAATGAAGTGGTTTAGGTACCCACATAGACTTAGTATTTTTATGACTTTTATTTTTCTTGTGGGATGAAATATGAGATTATTGAATAGAGTGATAATGTGAGGTGGAAGTGGATGGTTGGGATTTTTGTGATGTAGATGACTCATTTGACTTGTTTTCCTTTTTCTTAGGTACCCAAACCATTTTGTTTTTAGACTTTTCTTTTGGAGGTATGTGATTATATTATTTTTTGGATGGATTTTTCTTTGATTTTTTTATTTTGTGTCCTAAGGCATGAGGAACCTTCATATTTTTTGCTTTATAAATAGAGGAATCAAAAAAAATATTTTAAGTCCCATGGGTATGGTGGAATCAGTGAGAGCTTCATGTTTAGACAATGTGTGCATTGATTGGTCATGATTAAGATTTTTAGAGGATTTATAGATAGGTGGATAAGGGGATTGGATAATGGGGATATTAGGTGTTGGGAGTAGTGGAGGTAGATAAGATGGAGGGATATTAGGAGTTGGAGGCAATGGTGGCAAGGTTGATGGTGGATGGTGTACGGTCACATGCTTTTGACATTTGTAAGATTATGGAGGAGGGATGCCAACATATGTTTTAGGCATATGATAGGATTTATGGTGGAAAAAGGACTTATGATGGATGGAGGAAGTACCAACATCTTTAGATTGGTGTCCTTGGGGTGTATATCCAAGGCCATAAGAGCTTGGAGGGACCTTGACATGGATTGACTCCAAAATACCTTGTTCATAAAGGCCCAAGCCTTTACCTTGATAGTTCATGTTCTTAAGCATGCAATGGACAATGGGACCAAGTGTGTTTTGGAAACTAGACTTGAGTTCATTATTAGATGAAGAAGGTGAAGTGGATAAAGGTTGTTGTTGTTCTAAGGAGGAACATTCATGAATAAATATGGATAGACCAATAGGACATCTTGGTGGATTTGAAAAGGGGTTGATAGTGGATGTGGAAGGATCATTAGGAACTTGATTATGCTCATTTAGATCCACACTATTGGTTTGATCTTCTACATTTACTTGGGAGGCATGTGTCTCAACATGACAAGTGGATAATGCGGGATCATAGAGAGGACTAGGTAGGGGGTGTATAGGAGCAATGTAGGTTTCTTGCTCATGGATAGGTGAAGTGATAGGCTCTTGACCATGGAATGGATAAAGTTGGATAAGAGGATCATCCTGGCCTTCTTGATCATAGGTAGGATCTAGATCATAGAGGGAAGCTTCATCATGAATAGGACCAAGTATGTTATGAGTGGGATCATTAGAAGGGCCTAGATCTTGATTAGAATGAGCGGTTAATGTTTTCTCATGCTTAGGATAATGCTCTTGACATAGCTCTTAGATTTGAGTGGAAATGGAAGTGGAAGGCTCTAGAAGAGGTTTGGTATGCTCTTTATGATCAAAATGAGGGCATGATGGAATTTGACTTAGAAATATAAGATCAATAGGTTGTGGACCACATGATGGAGTTGGAAGACTAGGCATGACATTCAAAGGTTCGTTGGTAATCTCATTAATGGGTCTTTCACGTGGGGATGGTCTATTATGTGCTAGTAGTCTTTGGAGAAAATTGTTAAAGGATTCTTTGGTTTATGGATTAGTGCTTGAGAAGCTGGATGGTGGTGTTGGTGTAGGACTAGTATGCTTTGAGATAGGAATTTTATTAGATGGTGATGGAGGACTAGTAGATGGAATGGTTTATGATTCCAAACTTATGGTGGTATTTACCTTGTCATAAGTATCATTAAGGTGACCTAAGATTGCTACAAAGTTTTCATCATCACTAAGATCTACAAAGTTCTCATCATCACTAGAAGCAAAGTTTGACCCACCTTGGAGGATATATTTTTTTGGATTATCTTCATGATTAGGTGAAGGGGCTCCTTGAAGTATGACCTTGGGCTTGTGACTAGAATTGTTAAGGATTATGACCATTTTAACAAGAGCTTGACTAGGATTAGGGTGATAATGATGATGAAATGATTAGATTGGATTACTTGTATTGGTTAGGATGAAATTGATTTGAATGTGATTAGAAAAATGATGATTAGGATGATTAGAATGATATGTTTATGTGTTGGTGTTTATAGCTTGATATGGAAATTTGCAAACAAATGATTACACATGTACACACATGAATCACACACGCAAGACACATAAGCAAGTTTGAATTTGAAATTATGAATGTGATGATTAAGCACACATTTGAAGAAGACACATCAACAAGTCTGAGAACTAGTCAAGTGGGTATGACCAATTAGGTCTTAAGCTAGGATGCATGAGTTTGACTAGGGATACTTTGAAAGAAAAATCCTGCCACACAATCGGGAGAAAGGGGTAACCCACCCTTCACCTTCACTTCCCAAAGGTATAAAGTTCTTTGGGGCTTAGCCAAGAGTGACAAGATTTTAACTCCCAAAGAAGTGTGTCTTTCGATTCACACTTTGAAAGGTCGTTCCTAGGGGTGATTCACACTTTGAAAAGTCATTCCTAGGGGTGATGAAATCCCCTAGTAGGCCTCCTATGAAGGGTATGACAAAAGCAAACCAAGTGAGGTGTTTTTTATCACACATGCACTTGATTCACACTCGCAGTTGTTAATTTCCCTATAGAAAATTGAAATGTGTGTAAACAATTCAAGCACTTGTTATTTTTAACCCAATGGAAGACAATGGTTCTTTTTAAGTCCAATTTCAAAGTGTGATTGCAAACAAAATGTTCATTTTAAAGCCCGAAATTGAAGTGTTTTGAAAACAAGATTGATTGATTAAATGAGACATAAAGATAATAGAATGAGTGCACCCGAAAGTTTTTCGCTTCCCAATTTGTTGTGTATAACTGATATGGCTACTACTAAAGCTCCTTATGATCACCTACAAAATAAAAAAATGATATTATAATGCAACCATAAAAAAAATTAAGTTCATCAAAAAATTGCAATTTTAGATACACATTTTTAACATAACCGAATTAGATTCGATTATTTGAAGATGTTATTGATCTGAAAAATAAAAAATCAAAGAAGAGACCCCTACTAATTTTTTGAGATTTTTTCAGAAATGTAAAGAAATCAAAAAAATTCCTTGTTTTGCACCCAGAAATGCGGATTTGTGAAAAAAGTATAGAAAACAAAGATCAGATTATTTAGCACCTTATTTAGCTTCAACATAAAATATGTAAAAAACAAACCCCCATTAAAATTTCAAGAGATGTTCGGAAATGTAAACACTTTTGAAAAATTCGCTGATTGTGTCCAAAAACTTAATTTAATGAAAAAAACTAAAATCCCAATAACTCTTACAAAATTAGTAATCAACCATCATTTTTTTTACTGTAGCCCCTTGAGATGATTTTTAAGCTTCTCTAAAAATTTTGAAGAAAAATATATATCCGTTTGGAAGATATGCTGGAATTTGTAAAACTTGGGGTTTTGTCCAAAAATTGGCAGATCTGCAACAAAAAAACAATAAAACTTGCAAAAAAACAAGCTAGATCAAATGATTCATGTCGCGTTCACCAATGTAGTTAGGGTAAAAATATTAGAGTAAAATGCATAAATAAATTATAATGAAAAACCCTAACAAGCACAATAGAACACAAACTAGCATGAAAATCAAAATAACAAACGAATGCAAACCGATCTTCAAGCTAGATTTTATTTATCTCCATTGCTCTTCTCCACCTGCATGAGAATGCAATATTTTGAAGGATTGAATGATTTCATATGTTGATTGCTCATTTTCACAGCATAACGATAAGATGGATATGATAGAAGAAAAATAGATAGATAGATGAGAAGATTGAGATAAATTTTGGCAGAGTAAGGATGCTAGAAGAAGATCCTCCAAATGACCTATGAAAGGCTTGATTTATAGGAAAAGGCTGATTTGATTCAATGGCCAAGATTATAATTCAAATTTGTGATATGTATGGCTAGGATTAAAATTTTATTTTAGTGCCTATGACGCACATTAAGTGGTTATGACATGAGGCTAAAATTAAGATGTGAGGGAATAGTGGGATTCTATTATTTATTTTAGAAGAAAAGATTCTTATGACGCACAATGAATAGGGCTAAAAATAGGATGTGAGTGGAAATCTCATAATTTAAATAATTTTATTATTTAAATTATGAGTGCATGTGAAGAGTTGTAGTCATGTGACACATGTTGTAATGTGGTAATAAGTGAGAGATTAATTCAAATTTATAATTTGAATTATTTTGAGACATGTGAAGGGGGAATTAATTAAATAAATGAGTTTTATTTAATTAATTGGGAAGGTGATTAACTGAAATAAATGGGATAATGTAATGACCTAGGGTAAAATATTACAAACGTATTTCAAGGTCATGTATCGACTAGGTAATGTTATGACATGGACAATTTTGGGTGTTTACAATGTTGTTTGGAAAAAGACTCATGCATTGATTGTTTTGTTGATAAATTTGTAAGTTTTGACTTTGATTTAAATCTACTATAGGAAAAGGTATTCCAAAATTTAGATTGGAAAAACTCACATTTGTTGTATCATTGAGATTTGTAGGAGATAATGATCCCATGTATGGATTGTATAAATGTGAGTTTTGATAATCAATTAGTATTGTAAGGTCTTGACAGTTTGGTTGACTTGGATTACTCCTGATGTATGAATCAAGTTTATATTCCATGTTTTTCTTGTGTTTTGATATTTTTGACCTCTAAGGGATTTACGACCAATGATGAGATGAAAGATGAAAAGGTGAGTGATATGAGTGTTTGAACTTTTGAGAACTTTCGATCAATGTTAGACTTTGGGATTTTTTGGATTGTGATTGTGATTTGGTTTGATTTGATTTAGATGATGGTCTTGTAAATCCCAAGATATTGGATGTTACCTTGGGATAAACTTGTCCAAAATGATGACAATTTAACTAAATGTGTACGGAAGGATTCACCCGTACACACTTAGCCAAAAAAAGGGGATTTTAATTTTAATTAAGAGATTTACCAAAAGTCTAATATGAATGATTTTTCCAAAGTTCCAAAGGTTGTTTGTGAAATGGGATTTGATTGATGTTTTGGGATGGGTGAAGTGTTTGATTTGATCCTAGATGAACCTAAGAGGATTTTTATTACAAGACCAAGGTAGTGAGGAACAGGTTTTTCCCTAAGAGTATTTCAAACCAAAAGACCAATGTTTGCATGGAAAACCATATGACCAAAAGATAACAAGCACATGTGTGGGGTTCAATTGATTTCATCTTGATTAATGAATTGCTTCTTACCACATCCACACTTTCTTGCTTAGCTTTTCAAACTAAATGTCCATGTCTCAATTTATTTTCATCCTACAAGGTCCATTATGTGGAAATCAAAGGATCAAGGCAATAATTTCCTAGGTTGAATTTAGAGGGAACAAATTGAGATGTGGGCCCAAATATTTAGAAGCCTCTAAGGATAGAATCCCTAGGGACAAGCAATAATATGTGGGATTTTCAAAGGTATTTTCTCTTTCCAAAGGGTTTGAATTTTGATGATTTGTTGAATGTTGGTTTTCTAATGTTTTAGATCCAAACAAAGTATTTTTATCCCATAGAAATGCACAACCATTGGATAGAAAAGACAATATTTGTCAGATTTCCACTTGGATAAAACCAGTTGTACTTATTCAAAGTGGATGATTAGAATTTTGACCACATTGGCTCCCCTCCATGGCACACACTTCTCAGGTCAACCAAGTTTCAATTCTCATGAATCTCCCATGATGAACTTGTCATCTCTACTTTGAACAACAAGTGCATGGGACGACTTCATAATGACTGTTCTTGCACCAAAAAATAGATAAGGATTTGGCTTACTATAACAAAAATTTCTAGTATAGACATTCTATTTGTGGTGGATCATCCATACGACAAGAGACCATTGTTTCCCTTCTTGTCGGGAAAATCTTCATGATACTTGAACTTTCCTCAAGTACCCACACTTATATACCGGGTGGAAGTCGCTTGGCTTTAGTGTGTTCCTGGTTGGGTCATTCCCTGGGGTGATTAATTTTTCCCACCAGGTAGACCCTCTAAAGGTGAACAATAGCGAACAAGCACATTCGTAGTTTGATCAATCTTTGTTTGCCTGAACAAAGAGAGAACACACATGATATACCTAACTCACACTTAGCGAGATTTGTTCAATTTTAAGAAACCCAAATTGAAGTGTGGAGGGAATCTTTTATACAGCTTAATATAACAAAAAGACTTTTGTTTCTCAAGATCGTTGTGAAGAGCGAGAGAAGTGGGTGATCCAACAATAATGAGTTACACTTTTTGGTCAAACTTGACATTTTAATTAGCATTTTTCACCAGATCTTCACTTTCTTACACCTATAGTAGATAAACCATTAAGAATTTAAAAGATGAAGCAAACTAGTGATTTGTGATATTTTGTATGTAGATTGTAATTATATTTTAAAAAATAAAAAATAAAAAATTGTGAATCTTTTTATGTAATTTTTAATAACTTATTTTACCTACAAAACAAGATTTTTAAAAAGTGATGTTCACTTCGGCCTACATAACTTTTTTTATAGAAAGGATACAATTCTAATTTTTGAAATAAAAAAATTTCACCCCAATATCTAGTGCATGGATATTTTTTCATAATTTTTTGTTGCATATTTTTTTTTTAATTAATTTTTCAAGTCAGAGTAATTATAATTTGGACAAAGTGTACTTCGGCCCACATAACATTTTTTGTATGCATTTTAATTAACTTATTCTTTTTTTGTTGGAATAAGGACATCAATACCTAGTGCATGTGTATTTTTTATATTTTTTTCTCTATTTTACTATTTTTTCATATGTGTGAAACAAGGACCTTGATGTTCATTGAAAATACTGCATTCACAAGAAATAAAAAATAAATATAATAATCAAGTTAAATATATTTAAAATTATACTTTTTGGGAAGCTTATAATGAAGGCTACATTCTTGCAGAACATAGATTTTGAATAGCTTCATTTGATCCCCCAAAAGGTAAATCAAAAGTGGTTTTTTATCAGCATTTTGATAGGTGTAGAGGAGACTCCATTATAGGTATGGTTTAAAACTAACGAGGTTCTATCCAAGGGGGTTTGATCAAACCCTCTTTAATTAAAATCCTTTAAATGAAACATTTAAAGGCTTAAATCATTATATTTTCCAAAAATATGTGATTTCAAGCAAAAATCAGGATGTCCCAAAAAGTGTAACCCATTATTGTGGCAGCACCCAAGTGCATATGCCTTTTAAATGATATTAATTTGTAAAAGAGATTACAAAACAAAAAATACACATGTTCATTTTAAACCTCAAAAGCAGTAATGGATTCTTTTTATAGCACCAAGATGAAGTATGAAGTTTGCTTGTTCAATTTTAACCCAAATGGAAAAGCAATTAGTGTCTAAGGTTATTTTTAACCAACTTTGACAAAGCTTGAGTTGTAGGTTAATTTTATGCCCAAAATAATCCTAGTTGGTCCTAAAGAATTAAAGGAAAATATATGATAGGTTATTTTCATATGAGCATTTAAAAACACTATTACAATGAGTATAAAATGTTTTTTCTTTCACTTACGTGCTCCATGATCTTTTAAAACCTGCAATCCATGCTCCAAATGTTAGATGAAATCAAGAAACAAGAAGATATGAGGGTTAGATAAATGATTAAGCATAGAAACCCTAAAACTTAGACCAAGTTACAATGTGATTTGACTTTAGATGAAAATTTAAAAATTTTAACTCTATCAAAGTTGAGAAAAACAGACACCATTAGATAACTTATGAAATTCTACCCCATTTAAAAAAAACCCTTCGAAAAAGACCTCTGTATGACCAAGATGTGGTCATTTTAAGATTGACTATAAAAGAAAAAAATAATAGCGTCGTCATTTGAACATGATCAGCGTCGCTATTTGAGACTTCAACGTCGCTATTTGAGACTTCAACATTGCTATTTGAGGATTTGAGCGTTGCTCTTCTAAAAAAGCATCGCTTTATGTAAAAACAAAGATGGTGATGGTGTCGCTATTTGGCCCAGCATCGGTTTGTGTCCTTAAAAGACAAAAAAGAGAGAAAAACAATGAAAATAGCCAAAAAACATGTTAATTTTGAGATTTGCGCCCTCCTTCTAGTGCCAAAATGTGAATGATTGGTCTAGACCTACTCCAACATGATCAAACAAACCAATGTTAGTCAATAAAAAAATCTATAACAAACATTCTCCATGCAATTCATTCAAATACAATGAAAAAGAAAACAAGATAGAAAATCAAATGAAAGCTACTAAATCTTATTCAAAACATTCAAATCAACATCCCATGGGGGAATTGGTGCTTCTTTGATGTGGAAAGAAGACCTTTCCCAATTCCTTGCAAAGCTTTGATGAACTTGGTGATGATTGTGTGCTCCTTGATGAAATTTGTCAATAACCTAGCTAAGATTCATGAAAGCTTTGAAAACTTGGATGAAAATGGTGGATGAACTTGGTCAAATCTGTAGATAGTACTCTTGCATAAAGTTTTGGATCCCAAATCAATAGAGAAGCTTTTTATTTATAGGAAAGAAGGATGGAGAAATGAGAAATAGGGAGAATGTGGGATTAAACTTGACCTAATGGAATTGTGCCACTTGTCAACATGCTATTGAAGAGAGGTGGAGCACATTTTGGTCAATGTGCAAATTAATGCATATAGGTGGAGTTTGAAATTCAAGAAGAACATTAATTAAAGAAGAACATTATGACTTAATTAAATAAAATTGATTTATTTAATTAAAAGAAGAGCAATAGGAGATGATGAAGTAATATGATAAAGTGTATTATCTGATTTTAGGAGGAAATCCAATGAATTAAATAAAAATTATCCAATTAATTGGTTAGTGTAGGAATGATTAAGGAAGAATCAGTGTTAGTTAATCAAAATCAAGTGCATGATATCGATCAATATATTTTAAGTGTCTACAATAGTAAATATTGTTTCATGTATTGCACTAATTGAAGTGCTCTTCTAATTATACTCCTTGTATATTTGAGGAATGTAGATTTTATTATGTGAAATTATGTTCAAATGAATGTCTTTAAATACCAAGACATAACCAATTGTCATGCAAAACATTTAATTATGAAGTTGAGATCAAGTATCTAGAAGTTAAGACTAGTAATTATGTGAAAATTGATGCATATATGATAGGGATAAGTCAACCATGTGAGAGTGTGTGAAAGAGGGGAGTATATAAAGACATATAAGTATCAAGAAGGAATCCAAATCTAATAAAAGAATATACTATGCATTACTATCTAATGATAGTACATGCATATACTTTTAAATTAAATCTAAAATTAAATAAAAATTGACATAAATATACAAATTTCACCATTATAAGTATGTTTAAACTTTTAAAATAATATTCAAAACTATCGAAAAGAAGATTAGTAGCAATTCATATTTTTAAAATAAACGTAACTGTTATATTCAGAACTTGCGAAAACAATCTGTAAGGTGAATTCAAAACATGTTCTTAATGTACAAGAAATTTTCTTGTAGAATATTAGTTATAAGGAAATTATTAGGGGAATAAAATACAGTTGGTTCTTTATCAGCAATAAAAGAGAATTAGAAAGCTTGCAAAGCGAGACATGTGACAGAGGAGGGAGAAATTTCTTGAGAGGCATCCAAGACACGGCAAGGAAGAGTCACCCAATAA
The DNA here is from genome assembly GCA_007115665.2 of Sequoiadendron giganteum. Classification (NCBI taxonomy): domain Eukaryota; kingdom Viridiplantae; phylum Streptophyta; class Pinopsida; order Cupressales; family Cupressaceae; genus Sequoiadendron; species Sequoiadendron giganteum. The sequence continues at coordinate 77,850,762 of CM021108.1, forward strand.
AAGTAAAAAATGACAGATAGGAAAAAACGGTCTAAAATATCTGAGTATTTTGCATGGTTGAATAGATTTTCCTTTGACTGTATGACATGGAGGTAGGTAGTAGGTGCCTATGACTTTTGATATAAAATTAGAAAGGACGTAAGATTGCAAATAGAGACGAGTAACAGCCAAGGAAGAAAATTCTTGAGAGACCTCCAACACACGGCAAGCAAGAAAAGTAAACAAAGATGGAGAGGAAAGAACAAACTAAAATCTATGCCCGGTTGCATAATTTTCCTTCGACCATATGAATTTTCATTGAAATGTGTGTCTTTCGCAATATGAGCATTTATTCACTTGATGCTACTTGTCCTGTGTTGCTTTACTTTTCCTCTCTTCAATTATCGTGGTCATTTCATCCCAGTTACTCTTAACATCATCTTCATCATTTCATGGTATTTGCTTAAAACTTAAACCCATTTGTGTCTCTTCATTCATTGCCCAAAAACACACATTAACAAGTAGTGAGCTAACAACAAAATAGAGTTGTCACTACTTGTCTGAATATCCAAATTATATTTGTATGTCTTGCCACCAACACTTGTGTGTGGAGGTAGCAGATATTGAATCGAGAGCCAAGCCACAAGATAATTTTTATTTTATGGTTTGATGAAAAGAATAAAGTTAAAAGAAGGAAAAAAATTTATATAATTATAAAGCATAATGTGTTATTAGATTCGTAATGAGGGTATAATATGTGAGGGTAATGAAAATTTGTTACACTTACTATACCTACATAATATTTTATAGCATTGTCCTTCTAAACTTTATAGTCAAACTTCACCATATGTATATAAAATAGCGTTATCATGTCAATGTAGATAACATTATCATAATTAGGTAGCTAAAAGAAAACAATGCATTATCTAATGTTATTGGCAAGTCATGATTCTATTCTAAACTTTCATCATAGTGGTCATTGTATACAACAAGATTATTTACAATGTTTACAAAAGAAAACAAGATTATTTGAATTTGATGAAAACCCTCATTTACTAATTCATAAAAAATATAGTGAATAAAAATCCAAGCAAACCTCCTTGACAATACATCAACATCATCTCACGATGAAAGAAAATATATTAGGGAAAATAGGAAAAAAATAATAATAAATTGAGACAATGATTAAAAAGTTGAGAGATCCGTCAGGAACAACCTCCAATCTGTTTACACTCACCAATTCACTGGAATCTATCATCTCTCACATAGATTTCATGAGTTGTCAAATTAACACTTGGTCAAGTAAGAGGGATGAAGAAAGATAATATTATTTTGATAAATTATCCTATGAACAAATAAAACATAAAATATTACAATCAAACTTATGTACATTACTCATTGGTCCACGAACTAATGAACCCCTACACAACACTTATAAGAGGTTCCCTATCCATTGGTGCCACCACCAAGGGATAAGGAATAATTTTTGGGAGAGGTGGTGGATGGATTTTGATCATCCATGAAATAACAATGATGTTCCACAAAACTTTTTGAGGAAAATTTATTGTGTTTTTCCTCAATGAGATCCCAAACTACTTCGACATGTGAGAGTCCCAAGGTGAAGGTGGGGGATCTGCATAAAAAAGAGTGGGGTCACAATGTGCTCAAAAATAGGCACTGTGACAATTTTCTAGAAAAAACATTGAGCATGTCACAATCCCTTTTGTGTGTAGTGATTTTACACTTTAAAGTGCAAGGAAATTACAAGAAAACCAAGAAAAATATAAAATTCAAGAAAACACTCGATTAGATCCAAATTACTCATACCTATTCCAAATTGGATGAAAATGGAGTTTTTGATGAGCCCAATGTAACATTTATCCTTCAATGATGATTGGATGTGTGCTCTAGGCTGATTTTGATAGCATAACGGTAGGATTTTTGCTCAATGTGGTTTCAAGATCTTAAGGTTGCATGATAATGGATGGTTTTTGCTAAATGACTAAGTGTAGTCATTAGAAAGGGGATGGAAGAGGTCAAAGGATGTGAGAAGATCAAGGAAAATGGAGGGTTAAGATGCCTTGAGACATCTCAACCCACATGGTGGTGACACTTTCTCACCATGAGAAGGGTTGAGAGGAGAAAAGGTAATTCACAAGTACCATGTGAGTATGGGAAAGATCTCCCTCATAAAGGGATTTCTTGTCCAATCTTCCCAAATGATTGGAAAGAGAAGTCAAAAGGAATTAAAAATGGGCATTGGAAGAATAAAAGGAATTACAAATTCCTTAAGCGATGCATGGGGATAATAAAGGGGATTTAAAAATTCCTCAAAGGTGTGGGGTTGGTTCTCCAAAAGGAGAAAGCATTAATGATGAGAGGACAAGTGCTAGGTGCCATAAATGGCAAGCATATTAGTCTCTTGTAATCAAAATATTTAGATTGTTCAAGTGATTATGGAGGGAGATTAGGTGGGGGATTAGACTAGTGAGCATGATTAGAGGCCACTTGCAAAAGTTGGAGGATGTGACACCCAATTATGGATTAGGAATGTGCACATCCCTAATGATGGGATTAGCAAGTGGATTAGGATTAAGGATAGACTTATGGAGGATGTGACTAGGAGAGAGAAATAAGGGAATTAAATATTAAATTTAATTTCTATGGGATATAATGACTACATTAAATAAATGGAATATTTATTTAATTTAGAGAGGAAGGGCTAGAAGGGGGTGAGGTATTTAATTATTTAATCAAATACCTTAAGGATTTGGAGGACTTTAGAAAAAACAACAATATTATTTAATTAATGTAAATAAGAAGGTTTGGTAGACAAAAAAGGGGATAAATTTAACCAAATGTAAGTGGTCAAATTTAGGTGTCTACATTTTTCCCATCTTTAAAATATCATTTAAATGATGATGTTTCAAAGAAAAATAAAATATAGTCGACTCAATAGAAGAAAATGTGTAGAGAGATTCCCCAACAAGGAGGAAAGGATGGCAAAGAAGAAAAGGTGGAATATGGTAGGATGATTCCCCCTCGAGTGGGTGGATGGTAAAAAAGGGGCCTAGTTGGCATCTCAAAAGAGGAAAAAGGAGGGTTTCAATAGGAGCACAATGAAAAATGATGAAGAATAGTGAATAAACAATGGAATATATAGTTACAGGGAGGAAATTGGAGTAAAAAGAAGAAATTGGGGTTATGGGGGTAATTAGGGTGATTTACTATTTATTTTTATCGTAAGCATTGTAGTGATTTTAGAGAGAAGATGGAGAAAAAATTCATGCAGACAAAGAATCCCTCACTGAATTAATGTGGTGTGAGTGTAGGTGCAAAGAGGAGAGTGTGGTGCCTAGGTATAGCCTTTGAATTTTCATCATAAATTTTGAATTTTTCAATTTATTAGGGATCAAAGTCCACAAATTAGTGGATTTTTTCATCATGACACTTGGCAGATCTACCCATGTAGGTAGACAGGTGGATGTGTCCTAGATGACCAAATCCATTGAGGCATGGATATACATGTTCAGAGGTGTTTGTTCTTGGGGATAGGTAGATGCACCTATAAATAGGTGGATCCACCAAAGCATAGGTGGATTCATCAATGCGTGGATTTATGACTAGATGGGTGGATGGGGAAGAGGGGTAGATATGCTTAATAAAAAGATTCACAACTAGATAGGTGAATGCATATTTTCCCATAGGGAGATAGGTAGATGCATCCTTGGGACTACAAGGATTGGTCCATGGACAAACAGGTAGATGTGATTTTTCTTGTAAGGGCGGATGTACCAAATGAGAAGTGGATCAGTGAATGGATAGACATGCTCAAGGACTAGCAGATGTGTGTTTTCCTATAGGGGAGGATGCACAAGAAGATAGGTGGATATGTGACTAGATGGTCAGATGCACTGACGTATAGGGGTGGATACGCAAGGAAATGGGGTAGATCTACCAAGGGGAAATTCTACATTGTGGATGGGAAGATGTGCCTAAAAGAAAAATTTGATAAAAAGAAGAAAGAATGAAGATATAAGAAATCTTAGATAGAAATACTTGAAATGTGTTGGATTGGAAGAAGACCACATCAAGCTTACAAATATGAGAGTGGTGATTAGTGATACTGTAGCTGGTGAGGGGATTCAAAGATTTGAACTAGCTGCTTTTGGATTCATGTGGATTGGCTTACATGGAACAAATTCCAACACTAAGGGTGCACAAGCCCGTGTTGATAGCATTGGTAGAGTGCTAGAGTTTGGAGACCTCTAAATTTCACCTCCCCATAGGGGAGATGATAATCACCCTAGAGGATGTATGGAAGACTATGCAACTACTAATTTAGGGGGCGATAGTGGAGGCATTGATAGCACAGATGGTGGAACAACTACTACAAGATTTGTTCGACAAGATGAACCTATCATGAAGAGGATGGGAATTGGATGTGGATGTATGAAGAGATATAGTTCCTATGATGGCACTATATTTTTGTCCTTTGATTAATGAGGTATTATTTCCTGATCAGAGTGGGCTCTTTTTTAGCTTGACACTAGGGAGTGTGGTATTGGATATGGTTGGAAGATTGTGGAGATTTGTGTGGGGGGCATTCTTAATGGCCCAACTATACTCAGACATGCATGTAGTTTTCTACAAGAGGAGAGTGATTTTTCCTCACATCATACTACTTCAAGTATGGGTCTAAGAGCATATTCGAGTGATGAGGCGATTTAGAGAGAGGTTAGAGAGGGTAGCATATGAGCCACTGGTGTTAATGTGGAGAAGCGTATTGAGTTATGTGAACATTAGAAGCATGACTTCTTGGAGGAGGAGTATGGATGAGCTAGATGTGGGGGACATTACTTTGAGGCCCTATAAGGAGATGGATGATTGAGAGGAGGACTAAGTGTATTATGGATACATATTTGGGAAATGCTAATTTCTTGGACAATAGTGCTTCTTGATAGAGGGTTACGAACCTAATGGGGTGACATAATAGTTTGGCATGGTTTAGGACATTCCAAATCTAGAGATATTTTCTTTTCTATCGTGGTAGATGGATCTATGGGGCTCAAAGATTGCATAGAAAGTGGCTATAACATCATGGAGGGACCTAGTAGAGGTTTTATGGAGTTGGAGAGGAGGCGTTGATGACCCAAAGTGTTACACAATGGTACGTTCAATGGTGGAGGGATAGGATATTGGATGCATTTATGCCTCCAAGAGAAAAGGTGGTGGGTGTGAGGGTACTGACAAAGGTGGAGGTGGGAAAGTAGGAGGAGGTGGTAGCTGGAGAGGGGAGGATAGTAAAAAGTATGTTCATGCACCATGAGTAGAGGTGGGAGGGGGAACAGGTGGTTGATGAGGAGGTGGTAGCATAGGATGAGGAGGAGGAGGAGGATTTAGGAGATAGTGAAGATGATGGAGAGAGAAAGGATGATGAGGAGAAGGATGACAGAGAGGGAGAGAAGGAGGTTATGGAGGTGGATTTGGATATGATAGGGCTAGATATGGTGCCCCGCATAGCACATGAGGAGGGGAGGAGGGAATATGATGACCTAACAAGGAGGTTGGTAGTTGTGGAGAGAAATATCACCTATTTGTAGGGCCTCCTACAACAAGCATTAGATGATGTGATCATCCAAACAAGTGAGAGGGATAGGCTCTAGCTACAGGTGGATAAGCAGTAGGTGGATGGAGCCATGATGACAAGATAGCACAATAGCTTATAGGTGGAGGTGGGTAGGTTGCAAGGGGGTTTGGCCATAGTGATAATAAGAGGTACAACCTCCAAGCATAGGTAGACACCATACAAGTTTACCTAGTCACCATCATCGCAGAGAGAGATAGCCTAGTACTAGCATGAGATGCATGGTCAAAAAAGAGGAGTCATATGTAGGTGAATAGGGAATGATATCATCAAGAGTGATATATCACTAGGGTGCAAGGAGGAGAGACATATATGTGTATAGTGATATGATTGAGTAGAGAGGCCTATTACTATAGGGATCTCTATTATGTAGTTATGTTAGAGGCAAAGAGGAGGCCAACATTTTCACAAGCGATGAGATCAAAGTGTAGAGGATCATTGAGATTTGGATCAATAGGACCACCTTGAAGAGGAGGAGGGGTACCAAGTGGATCAATACCACCACCTCCCATACATTCATTTATCAAGAGTAGCTAGTAGGGTGAGACAGGTGGAGATAGGTACCAATTTTGGTTGATAGATAGGATTTTGTAGATGAGATACCATGTATAGGTGGCCATTGATTCATTGAGTGAGATTTTAGTCCCGAGGATATGTATTTATTTATTGTTGTATACATATTGATTGATGAAATTTGATGTATCATATGTATATAGACATTGATTTTGATATACATGTACATGGACATTCATATTTGTAAGAGAGGGTGACCAACCACAACAAGGCTCCAAGTCATGGAGAGCCGATAGTGGAGGGCTCCCCTAACTTACCTCAAGCTAGCACATATTTGGGATAAGAATAGAGATGAAGAGCACTCTCAAGTGCTTTTTTCACTCTACAGATCTGAGAGTTTAAATGGGGCTAGATGAGCCAGTTTCTAAAGTTCAAAGTACACCTCAAATAGCTCTTTGTACAAGGACGATAGTACAAGTTTGGTATGATAGTGTGGCATGTTGGTGTCTCTCTAGTGTGCTAGCATCTGTACAACCAAAAAACATAAAATGTAGTGTAAAACACCATAAGCCTACTAACTACCTTGCAAACTATTTTTCATGAAATAAATAGAATTATGAAACATGAAAAGTAACTACGTAAAAGATAAAGTAGATGAAGACAAGGATGATGAATATCAACTCACTAAAGCTTTAGTTCACCAGTGAGCTCCACACGCATGTTCACCTACACACAAGCAAGAGGGGGGAAATATTGGGCTGTATAGGGGTTTTCCTCATTCAAACCCCCACTTTGGTGTTTCCACCTCCATGAACAGCTAGAAAAGCCATGAAGTAGAAAGTATGACAAAGGAAATGGAAAGGAAAGTAATTAATGCTAAAAAGGATGCTACACTACTCTATCAAACCACAAAATGAAAATGAAGTGATACCACCTCCACCCAAAATTTCTCAATGCTAATGAATGGAGAATGCAAGCAATGAGTTTGGAAAAGTCGACACAGCCGCAACAGTGACGAAGGGAGGTCTCGCAAGACTCCAAATTTATAGCTTCTATGGTAGCACCATGCATGCTAGGATGGAATTGATGGAGTAGCAAGCTATTACAATGCTTCATGGATGCAACAAAGACCAAGTGAATTGCTAGAATCGTGAAGAAGATCGAATGAGTGTGTAGAGGATTGTTGAAGAGATGAAGTGATAGTGAAATGGATGCATTTGAAGACTAAAAGGAGTCATTTTTGGGTCAGTTGGTCACACAGAGGAATTATAATTCATCCCTGATGAGGAGTGTAACGTCCCTACAAAATCCAAAGGTAGGAATCTATTAGGGATGATAGTGCACTGCATAGACATCCGTGCATCACGCTCGCGTCCCTAAAAAAATTTCCCCCACTAACACACAAAACATGTGCCAAGTCGATGGAAGGCAGGTGGGTGATGTGGAATTATGCCTTTGGGTTTGATTTTCTAAGGTGAGGGGATGCAAAAGGGGAACTTACATAAAGGGTGTGAACATGAGTATTGATGAGTGTTCGATAAAATAGATCGAAGAGTTAGAAATGTATACCTAAACCATTGAGGAAGCATACTATGATCATGTGAACTCGAAATCATAGGGTAGGTAAAGGACTCCACATGTACTCTCTCCTAAGGAGGTTCAAACAAAATAACTTTGTAGCTCCATGGAACTATGAAGATGATAAAAGTACACTGAAGGCCCATAGACCAATGATGGACAAATCTCGTAGGATGCAAGCACTTCAGAGGCCCTCGGACCTACAAAGAAGGCATCCCCCCAAGTACTCTCTCATGAAGGAATCCCAATGTAAGGGGGAATCCGTAGAGTTAGATTGGAAAGCGACTTCACAGGTGCACCTAAAAAGAAACATGTTAATCCGTAGATAAAACATGTTAGAAATAAAGAGCAGCCATGCAAGCAAACAAGCAAATAGTCACACAAACATTCAAGAAAATTGAGAAGCTTTCGAAGGGGTCCCTCGAGAACCCTTCAAAAGAAGAGGGGTCCACTCAAGGGACGTGTTGTTTGAAAGTGCAAGAATATTTTTCACAAACCAATTCACCATTGAGAATTTTTCCACAAGAAAAGTTTCTTCCTCCTCGGAGGAAAGTTTTTCAAGTTCTTTCTTTGCGAACCCATGATGAAGGAAACGCATTCCACTAGGGGGTCCTTGTTGAGAATGTGATTTTTGAAAAAAATTCAAATATTTTTGAGAAAAGATTTGTTAGTCACTTAATGCATTTTCTGAAAATCAAAGTTGAGATGATAGCCCCCCCTTAGGGTGGTGTGTGTTGAATGCAGAGGCACATGACATCCTAAGGAGAGAAAAGAAAGGATGAAGAAGTGATGTTGTGGCCCACGAGACATAGAGATATGTCACCATGGTGATGCTATCGCACACATGAGGGACAACACATAGGCACCACAACATAACAACTCAGGCAAAGAAGAAAGAAAGATAACAAAAATACAAAAAATAAACAATGACATCACGAACAAGGGACATAGGGACAATTTGATATTTTGGGGTTACAGCTGCTCATGAATATATAAGTATAGTAATATTATATAGATGAACTGTCATCAACCCCCTAATATATCAGACCATATCAAGAATGCATGAGAAGACAAAGTAAAAATAAAAAATTGGGTCAACATGGAAGGGAAGCCTAAATTCCCCCAACACTTTGCATTGTCCCCAATTTGTCGAAAATAAATATACATAATAAAGGAATAGTGATTCCACAAATAGAATAATTTTTATGACACATAATCACTCTTGTATCCAAGCACCTACAAGGGTGACAAGGGTCGTCTAGGAACACATAATGCAAGCATGAGGGAACACATCACAACAAACACACACCTAATCTAAAGGTAAAGAAGAGGTTCCCCCTAACACTCATCAACCAAGAGGTCATCTATTTCCCAATATAGATCATTATATGAGGAAGTTGGATGAGCTTACAATGGTGGAATATTAAGGGGGGAACCATTTGACCCTCCCGCAACAAGGGCCAAGGAAGAAGGCCCCACAAGGTCTTCTCTACTCGGATCTTGTGGAGAAAAGGTTAGTGACTTCGCAAAGATCACTGATAGAGCTAAGAACTTATCCAAAGAGTTTAACATGCACTTCATGAGAGTTCCATGTGTTACCTAAATGTACAGGGAAGGTGGTTCCTGAGATTCACTACTAGGCTCATCGAGTGACTCAGGAGTAGTGACGAACTCAAGGGAAGTCAAAAATTGATCTGTCACTAGGATGACACATTTTAGCGTAGGACCACCTTCTAAAGAAGGTAGAATCCTCTTATGCCCCCCATTGCTAGAAGGGAAAACCTCCACCTTCTGCTTTTTCAAAGGATGTGAACTCCCCATGGATGAGGCAAGAGGTGTGAAGGAGGAGGAGAAGACCACGACGAACACCAGCGATGTGTTTGGCATGTCCACGGGCCTTGAGAATGGTGGGATTTCCAAAAGGGACATCAAGAGAGGAAGCTTGACCGAAAGTACAATAAACACCTACAACTCTTTAGGTTCAAGGACATTCACACTCACAGAAGGAGCCGAAAGAAAAACCAAATTTGATTGAACTAAAGCAGGGAGGGGAGGGGAGAGGAGAACACAATAGGAGGCCCTGAAATAGGGGTCGTTGTCTCCCCTTCCTTCCTCTACAAAGTGGCCTACTCAACCGCCAGAACCTTTTTCCGATGCTTGCGCTCACGCGCAAGGAAGTTTCTACGACTCCAGAAGCTAGAGACCAAAAGCTGAGATAGAACAAAAGGCTCTTGCTCAACCATCAGAGTGTCCATCACGGCCATCTCTGGTGGAGGGAGAGATTCCTATATGGGGGTAGGAGGAAGAGATTGAGCAATAGTGGGGGGAGTCAACTCTAGTGCCTCAGTGGTGGGCCTCTTCCCATTCACTGCTTTAGGTGTAGGAGTAGTAGGAGGCTGCAGAGGCTGAGACATAAAGCATTCCCCATGAAGACCCTTCCTTCTACCATATTGAATGGGCTTAGGCACCATAGGTAGAATGGGAATTTTGAATGCAGGATGCTTGGGCTTTCACCAAGCAGGCACAATAGGGTTCTCTCACAAACATGGAGTAGAATCCAATGATGCCACAATAGGGTGAGAGGAAGTGGCAAACTGGACAATGGGAGAGGAGGAAGAGGAACCTTAAGAGTGCTTCTCTTCTTCCATTCTATGGGCCATGGTGGCATCACTATTAGATTTCAAACAAGCCCTATGTGAGACAACATAAGGAGATGGAGGGTATCTCACCTTAGGTGTTAAGCACCCTTTCTTGTACTTCTCATAGTTTTGGTACAAGAGGTTCATCCTAGGTGGAAGCGGACCAACGAGTGGAAGCCAAAAGTGGTCTAGAGAATAGCTACCACATGCAATCAGTGGTTTATAGCTAGTGTCATGGATTATGTGCACTAAACCCTCATGGATAAACTTTAAACATTTATGCATGACTGAGGGAACTGCATTCATGGTGACCAACAAGGGGATACCCAATTTCACTCTGAAGAGTTCAAACCCTAGAATTATGTCAAATAGTAAGTTTACTGACTTAGGTCCAATGAAGACTAACAAGGTGATGCTACCAAAGGGAGGTATGGAAATTCTATTATGTGTACGAATGGTACTTTCAGATGTGTCATAACCATCTTTATGCAGGAAATTGATCAACATAATCTCCTTAGTTATAGCATTCACCCAATACATCGGGTCAACAAGAACACCTATCAAAGTGTTTATGTTGATTCGTGTGGGGATGTAAAGAGGATATGAATCTCTATTAAAACCCATCAGAAGGTCCTGTGAGGTGAAGGTTATACCAAGAGTACTACTTACAAGCTACATAGAGGGGATAGGCAGATGCAAAGAGGCCATCACATACACTAAACAACACTTTCATAGAGCCCTCAAAAGTTCCCAATTGGACAATGAGCCAATGTCTAAGGCTTCATTCTACAATGCCTATGGAACCCTCCAACTACGCCTACTAGGGGTCATGGGTTGGCTTGTAAGGAAAAACTCCTCATAATACTCACCCCTACAACACTCCTAGAATACGAGGAAAGGACCCTTCAACACCGCTAAACGGAACCAAAACAGTTCACGTCAGGTTCACCAAAAATGTAAGAGAGGGGAACCAACCACACTAAGGGTCTAGGTCATAGAGAGATAAGAGTGGAGGGCTTCCCTAACTTACCTCAAGCTAGTAGGTGTTTGTGATAAGAATCGAGAATGAAGAGCACTCTTAAGTGCTTATGTCACTCTGTAGATCTAAGAGTTTAAATGGGGCTAGAGAATTCAGTTTCTAGATTTCAAACTGCACCTCAAACGACTCTTTGTCTGAGGATGATGGTGCAGGTCTAGGACAATAGTTTTGTGTCGTGGCATCTCTCTAGCATGTTGATGTTTGTACAACTAGAAAATGTAAAATGTAGTGTAAAACACTAGAAGCCTACTAACTACCTAGTAAACTAGTTTTAACGAAATAAATAGAATTATGAAATATTAAAAGTAACTACATAAAAGATAAAGTAAGTAGATGAAGACAAGGGTGACAAATATCAACTCACTAAATCTCTAGTTCACCAGCAAGCTCCATGCACATGTTCATGTACACACAAGCAAGAGGGGAAAAATGTTGGGTTGTATAGGGGTTTTCCTCAGTCAAACCCCCACTTTAGTGTTTCCACCTCCACAAATAGCCAAAAAAGCCACGAAGTAGAAAGTATAATAAAGGAAATGGAAAGGAAAGTAATGAACACTACAAAAGATACTATGCTACTCTATCAAACCACAAAAGTAAAATGAAGTGATACCACCTCCACCCAAAAGCTCTTAATGCCAATGAAGGGAGAATGCAAGCAATGAGCTTGGAAAAGTCGACACAGTCATAGCAATGACAAAAGGAGGTCTCACAAGACTCCAAACTTGTAGCTTCTATGGTAGTACCATGCATACAAGGATGGAATTGATGGAGTAACAAGTTGTTACAATGCTCAATGGATGCAACAAAGACCAAGTGAATTGTCAAAATCATGAAGAAGATAAAATGAGTGTGTAGAGGATTGCTAAAGAGATGAAGTGATAGTGAAATGGATGCATTTCAAGACCAAAAGGAGTCATTTTTGGGTCAGTTGGTCGCACAGAGGCATTACAATTTGTCCCCAATGAGGAGTGTAACATCCATGTGGATTCCAAAGGAAAGAATTTGTCAAGGACGGTAGCGTGCCACATAGACATTCATGTGTCGTGCTCACATCCCTGACAAAAATTACCCCACCAACACATAAAACACGTGCCAAGTGGATGGAAGGCAGGTGGGTGATGTTGAATTATGCCTTCGGGTTTAATTTTCTAAGGTGAGGGGATGCAAAAGGGGAACTTACACAAGGGGTGCAAATTCGCTCCTATACAATATTATTTTGGATGACTCTTGTGGATCTTTATGATGGAATTTATTTAAATATTGATATATGATATGGACTATAAAGATTGTGATGACTATGGATATGGATGTTTATGGTATATATGCATTTATTTATGGATGGTTTATTTATGATGTATTGATGATTATGATTATGTTGGATGACATGGATTATGGTTTATGTTTGTGCATATATTATAAAGATGTATATTATTCATGCATTGATAGAAGTATGTATGCATATGATTATGATGATGATTATGATGTATGACACTAACCATTTGTGATACAAGATGAAACAGCATATATATGTGATGTAAATGTGATGATGACTAACATGTTCCATGTAGGATGTATATGCATGCCTATGGGTTATGATTTCTAATGATGATGTAGTGATTTATGATGCTTGTGATATAATGATTTATGGTTTATTATGTGTGGTGGATTTATTTTATTTCATGTATTGATGTAAATAAAAATGCAATATAAATGAATTAATATCTAAGGTTATGAGAAATTATAAATGAACCTAATTTAATGCAAAATGGATTGAAATGTGATGGAATGGAACATATGTTAAATGAACCTGATAACATAATGATACTATATGAATAAATGGGAAATACCACTAAAATGATTAATATAACCTAAAATGAGTGTAAACTAATGAAAATATGTTTAAAAGATTAAAATTTAAACTACTTCATGTAAATGAAATGGTAACATAATGATGAAAAGATTCTTAGAATAATAAATCCTCAACAACATATTGTAAATGAAATGAATATGAAATAAGGAAAATATTCTTAGAATAAAAAATCCTAAACAATGTAATGCAAATAAAATGAGTATGAAATAAGGAAAATAAGCTTAGAATAACGAACCCTAAAAAACATAATGCAAATTAAATGAGTATGAAATGATGACAAGATGCTTAGAATAATAAATCCTAAACAACATAATGTAATTGAAATGATAATGAAATGATGAAAATATGGATAGATGATAGATGATAGGTGTAACCACAGTGGACAAGCCAAAACTGAATCAACCTGATGGAAAAGTTGTGAGGGGACACACTTGCACAATTAAAATTCAATGATTAGGAAATAGATAATAATAATGAAGATAGGAAATGAGTGAATAGGAATGGTAGATGGTAAGATGGACAAACGAGAATGGTAGATGATAGGATGGGGGATTGAGAAAATTTGATGTAATTCATTATGATGCCATGTAGTGAGCACTTAATTTTATATAGCATGAGATACTATGCACCAGGGTATGAGGAACCAAGGTGAATTTGTATCGCATGCATAGGAATGACACCAAAAAAAAGAAAGGTTAGTCCAACATCTGACAAAGTCACAAATGGCTTTGGTGGATTTGATGTTGAAAAACCACAAACATAAAGGATGCCCCGATTTTACACAACATCAGGATAGGCCTTGGAGGGTACAATACAAGGCAACTAGGAAAATGAAATCATGAAAAGCTAAGATATGCCTCTATTTATACTAATCAAAGAACACGATATGATAGATCATAGTGACCTCAAGAAGGTATAGTAGGAAGCTCAAGAAGGTATAGTAGGAAGCTCAAAAGATAAAAATAAAAATAAAAGAACAAAGAAATAATGATAAATCCCAAATATCCTTTGCCATGAGGATGACGAGTGGACTAGTGTGGTCTGGTGTGAGGACTGATATATCCTACAAAGACCAAAGATGTATGGGGTAGATTGTAGGATTGACATGACAATGAACACCAATGAAACATTGAAACCTCAGGGGGCTAGCAATTTTTTCAATAGGAATGAACATGATGGGAACTCTTGGCAACACAACTGATACAAAAATGAGACCTAGTCATAAGTATATACAATGATGGAACCTAAGTGGGGACACAAGATTGACCATATGTACACTATATACTGTAGACGCATAAAAATGTCCTCTTAATCATTTTTATACATTACATATTTGAATTGATCATTTGCATAATCATATCTCTAGAAAACCATTACAATATTATAAGAATTTATAGGTATTTATTCATAGCCATAATCCATTTACATAATCATTTAGTCATTTATCCATTATTTATTCATTTTCATATTTCGTCATCCCATTTCATAAATATTTATCATTTCATTAATCATTAGCATATTCATAAATCATTAATTCATCCATTTCATTAATCATTAATCTATAATCGCTTAAATACATCCATTACACATACATAATCATTAGACTCATACATTAAATATTTCCATTCATCATCATATTCATATTCATATCTTTTATGCATCTATTAATTCATCCATTTCATAAATCATTTCACTTTGACCATTTACATGATTATTCATTTGCATTAATCATTAAAATGCATTAATATATTTCATTAAATAATTTAAAATTCATAAATCAACTTTCATGAAATTAGCTCAAAATTGCACATTAAACTCATAAATCATTTCCATGGAATTAGCTCAAAATTTGCAATTTTGAGCTTCCAAACATGAATCATGGCATAAATCACTCCACTGATTTCTCATTTCTCATTTTCATATTATAGATTCATCTATGTAAACCCCATCTTCTCACCAAAAAGGGGACTTTTTCAATGATTTGAATCCATTCACCATAGTCTCTTGTAGCATTTGTGCTTGTGAAAAATCTGAGAGCACCAAAATGCTTGAAAACAAGATCTTGATGATAGGATGGCAATGGAGTTAGATTTCCTTTAAATGCACATGTTTTAATTTTTCATAGTTTAGCTTTATGTTTTTTTCATTTTCATTTATTTAGAAACGCTTCATTGGAGTTATGCTGAAATTTTGATTTCATTTTATAGTTTAAGATCAATTTTTCAGTTTTCAACATCTACAAATGGTGAACCTAACGCGAAGGATGCATACATTTTAATTGCAATATTTGTTATTAGCTCATGGAAGTATTCAGATTTGATCATATTATCATAGTTGCACTTTCATAAAATAAAAAAATGATAAAAAAATAAAAATCTCATAGCTACATTTTCATAGATTTGATTTCATAGTTGCATTTTAATAGTTGCATCAATCAAATATATATATAAAAAACATGAAAATCCCAAATAAAATACTTGAGTGATCCTCAGAAGAAATTAACAACCTTATTCACTATGTGAAAGTAAATTAGTATTGGTTCCTCAACAAATTTATGTTTGCAAGAAATGGTCTATAATAACTTTTTTGCTTGCAAGATATGTGTTGAAACATTTTTTTTTATAGAATTTTGTGCTTGTTTTAAACTGTTGACATTGATTGGGTGATAATTCCTTTGTTGTTGCATATCTTCTGGAGAATTTATCTTAGTCTCTTGGGATTCATATCCTTCTTGAAAAGCCTCCATCTTATTCCCACATAAAGACAAAAGATTGAAAAGTGAGAACTACATGATTTCTGTTGCAGTCGTGATTTGTGCAACGGGAGAAACTTTGACAATATCCCATTTTGACAGTATCCTACAATCATGGCATTTTATTTTTAACCTATCCTACAAATAATGTCATTTTGAATGTACCAGCAATCACGATGCTTCTGACAATTAAATTCCGAGCCTTTCCTGTGCGAACTTTAACGGTAGGGAGTATTTGATTTATTTTAGGATTTAATTTAGTTTGATTAAATTTAGATTTTAACTTTAGATTTAGTTTTAGTTTTTAGTTTAGTTTTAATTTAGCTTTAATTTAGTTTTAGATTGAATTTAGATTTTTAGTTAGATTTGATTTTTAATCATATTGATTACTAATTTAGATTTAATTAGATTTTTAGTTAGAATTCTAATTTAGACTTAATTTTAGATGAGTTAAGATTTAATCAAATTTTAATATTTAGTTTAGATTTTAATTTAAATTTAAATTTAGATTTAAATTTTAATTTTAGAATTAATTTTTAATTTAGTTTTTAAACTTTTCATTTAACTTTTTAACTTTTAGTATGGATTTAACTTTTAGCTTTTAATTTAGATTTAGCTCTTTTATTTAGATTTGATTTTTAATTTAGATTTAATTTAGAATATAGATTTAATTTAATTATTTAGATTTAATATAATTTAGGATTATATAGTTTAGAATTAATTCTAATTTAGATTTAACTTAATTTAGATTAGCTTTTAATTTAAATTATTATTTTTTTATTTAGATTAGTTTTTAATTAATTTCTAATTTTAGATTAATTTTAATTTAAATTAACTTTTAATTTAGAGTAGTTTTTAATTTTAGATTAATTTTTAATCTAGATTAGTTTTTAATTTCTAATTTAGATTTCTTCATAGTTTAATTGTTCATTCTAGGGCTAATCGGTGATTTTCTCTTTGCAGGTTCACATGTCAGAGATTTGAAAAGTGAAAACATAAACACACGTTTGCCAAAGACTGAAAATCAGAAACTACTAATGACATTTGGTGCAGGACATTCGTCAAAGACTTGATTTTGAAACCGATTGTCTTTTCGATTAGAAAACATTTCATTTGGTGCTTAAAAATAAAAACTATCTTCTTTCCATGTAGGTTTAACTAGGGTGTTAATAAACCATTGTTTGTTGTTCTTGTAAAGATGGTAGGTATTATGCTCTCACCTTGTGCAAACTTGGTGATTAGAAAGCCAAACCCATCTTTTTATGTGTTAATCCCTTAGAGGGGCCTGCCTCGAAAGACAAAATGACTCCAATCGGTATTTCGCTCGAGCTGGTATATAAATGGATAAGATTAAACTATCAATTTCTCATGGTATGTAGGCCTTAGCCATGCAATGTCATTCGAAACAAGGTATTGACCTTTTCTTTTAAAGGTATAAGAGCCCCTAGTAGAGTGATTAAAGCCTTAAGTGGCTTGTTGGACGCTTGTGAGGTGCCATGTCCCTGAGTATTCACTAAGAACCATTGTTTTAGTATCCAAAATCCTTCTATTCGCTAGCGCAGGAGGTCAGACCTCTAAAGCCATCCCACATACTTGCGGTTCTTAGTAGAGATGAAGAGTTTTTCATGGGAGATTCATGAGAACTCGAAGCTTGGTTGACCCGAGAAGTGAGTGTCATGTTGGAGGAGCTAGTGTGGCCAAGCTTCTAAGTCATCCACTAAGAATAAGCATGACTAGTTAATCCAAGTGGGAACCCAACAAATATTGTCCTTGCCAAACATAGGATTGTGCATGATTGTTTTCATCTTGAAATCCAAATTGAAAAAAATTCGATCTATTGTGTCTTGCATGTGTATTTTAAACCTCGAACAAACATCACACCTAGTAATTTGCAACATCTCAACCTTGCAAACCCCAAAAGGTCAAACAACAAAATCATCCAAAATGAACCTATCACTTAATTCTCTTAGGGCCATCATCCTTCAATTTTGATCTTTCAATCCTTGCATTCCACTTAGTACTTGCATATCCTTCACCCTTACATATCCATTATTTCTCAAAAAACCTTTAGCTTGCACTTAGGCTAATCTTCCTAGGTCTCAAAATCCACCCATTGGCTATCTATCAACCGCATCACTTAACGTCCATCATCCTTGAGTTAGGGAACATACCATTATCCTTGAGTACGGAAATCCTTTTAGAGTCCATCATCTCATACATACCATCTCTTGACCATTGGTCCTTGTGTCTATCCATTATAGCACATGTAAAGCCTTTACATCATAACCAACTTCAAACCTAGATGTCTTTGAGCTCTTGCATTCTTATTTTTTCATATCATGCTGTATCATTTTCATATCTCATCTTAGAATCATATCCTTTTTCATTGCATCCTAGTCTTAGGTCTCAAACATTATACTATCCTAGATTGAAGAACAAGAGAAAAAAAGTATCAAGAAGAAGGGAGTCCTTGGGGAAATGACTTTGATAGGGAAGATAACATCAATGTTGCAACTATTGAAGCAAATGAAATTGATGATGAAGAAATAACCAAATCCGATATAGAAGAAGCAATTAAGGATCATAGATTCACTAAACTCCTTACAGAGTTAGTCAAACGTAATCCACAACAATACTTCAAAGCCCTCGTTGATGATGGAATCAAATTACCTCCTGATTTTGACATATCATTGCTCATGATGAATGACCAACCTAAATCCAATGAATCTAAACATCCCAAAACAAACAATGATGAAAGAATCAAAGAACATAGACCTTTTTATTTATGACTTGGTTACAAAAGATCTTCAAAAATTTCAAAACCTGCACCTACAAACGATCCTATTTTGAATAAGCATAGAGCATTGGAACAAGAAGTGGAAACACTCAAGAATACTAAAACAACATCCCACAAATTCTCCATTGAAGATATATGTCCTTATCCTTTTGATCCAAGCATACCAATGCCACCTTTTCCTAGTCACCTGGACATACCTAAACTTGATAAATATAAAGGGAAAAGGAGATCCTAAAGACCACTTGAGAGAATTTTGTGCTACTACCATAGAATTTACAGTTAATGAAACATACCTTATGAGATTATTCCCTCGCAGTCTAGCAGGAGAAGCTATGGAATGGATTTCACGATTACCCCCAACCATCAAATATTTTCAAGAACTGGCTAATAAATTTGTCTCCAATTATAGTTTCAACTATGACCTTAAAGTGACTATGACAAATATTTTTAACACCAAACAAAAACAAGGAGAATCTTTTGTGTCATTTTTACAAAGATGGAGACATTTAACAAAACAATTACCTTATACCATTCCGGACAAAGAATTGGTTGACCTCTTTTGCCAAAATTTGAACAAGGAAATTGGAAGGGAACTTCACTTTAAATGCTTGGATTCCTTTGATTAAGCCATATAAATGGGATTTTGAATTGAACAAAATCTTATCGATGATAGAACTATTCAACTCAATAATGACAAAGATCAAAAATTAGGCTCAAACAACAAGACACCTTTTTGGGTTAAGAATAAGAATGTAGTCAATGACGGAGTTGTTGATGCAAAAACAACTAAAACATCATCACCTATCTACAACCTTAAAGTTTCATTGTAATACCCCTCCGTTTTGCTTCCTGTTCAGACAAGTTTTATGCTTTGTTTTGGTTTCAGCTACTATGATACTTTGCATACTTTATCATGTGTGTTTTTTATCACTACTTATAGAGCGACGAACTTTTATGTGATGTGATGTGGTTTAGCTGATGTTTTATTTTACGTGCTTTAATTGGTGTAATGATGTTAGTAGATATAACATGTGATTTCATGTGAGATTATTGAGTATGATGGAAATGTCAGTTTTGATGAGTGTATTGGTGAAGGGGACGGGTTTGCATCACTCGATTGCGAGCGCCCTGTGATTCCGTGATTTCCTCTTCACGGTGTGTATTTTATGTTGTTTATATAATATGTTGTTGTTCACTTGGTTTTCAGGTTGCAGGTACATGACATCGACTCCACCTAGTTTCACAGGTTTGAGCGTGTGGATCCAACGGTTAAGTTGAACGGAAGATAGTAGCTAAGTAACTTGTGTCAAATCTACACCTTAGCCATAGTGTGTCATTGTCATGGTTGTTGAGTTGTTGATTGTCATGTTTTAATGCTATTTAATTCTGAGAGGTTCTTGATCATGGAAATTAATATTTAGAATAATTGTATTGTTTAATGTTGTTATTTGTTTAAATTAAAATTGAAATTGTGGATGGAAGTTTATATTTAAATTTATTAATAAAATTTAATTTAATTTAATTCATTTAATTAATTAAATTTAATCCAAGGATTGCACTTAGTTATTAAATAATTAAGATTAATTAATTAAATTTTATGTTGAGGAAATTAAAAGAGAGAAAGGAATTTAACTTCATTTTGGAATTTAATTTTATTTGGTGGAAATTAGTTTCAAAATTTGGAATTAATTATTATTTAGAATTATTAAATTAAATGGAAATTAGATTTGGTTGTTAGAAGATATTTTGTTGTTGCCAGCATGTGGTAGTTAAATTTATTAAGAGGTTGTTGGAAGATTATTCACGGAGAGAATTTTGGATTCGGAAAAAAAAAGAGGAAAGCTTCTTTATGGGTGTGTGAGGATATTTTTGGTTACAGGATATTTTGGGAAAAAAAAATAAAAAAATTGAAAATACACAGAGGATAG
Organism: Sequoiadendron giganteum; assembly: GCA_007115665.2. Lineage (NCBI taxonomy): Eukaryota > Viridiplantae > Streptophyta > Pinopsida > Cupressales > Cupressaceae > Sequoiadendron > Sequoiadendron giganteum. The sequence continues at coordinate 77,871,504 of CM021108.1, forward strand.
TAGAATTTCTTGGCTGTAGAATTACATTGGAGTTGTTATGGTAAATTTTGTTGTGATTGTTGGTTACTTTCTTGGTTGGAATCTCTGGAATTGTTGGATAGAAGCTGTGGAAGCTTTGGAGGAGGCTCTGCAACAAATTTTCCATTACCTGAAGCTTCTTGACTCAGGTTTTCTTCTGTGATAATTTATTGTTCCTTATTTACATTTAAAATTGTAGTGATTAAAGAATTGTTTGCTAAATCTATTTAGGAAAATAATTTGTTATTAGAAGAAAGAAAAACAAAATAATAAATAAATTTAAAAGCTTATGTTGTTCGTGTGAAGTTTTCTTTTAGGAAAACTATGAAAACTCTATTAAAATTTAATTTATTTGAGGAAATTGATAGATTCAACATTAAATCAATCTTAGAGGTGAAAAAACACTTAAATTTGTTTTAGAAAATTTAAACCTCTTTAGAAAACAAATGAATTTATTTTTAAATCCTCTGTGTAATTTGCGGTGGAAAAATCTAGAGGATTTGCTTGTTGAAAGCTTTTGGAAAGGAACCTAGATCTTTCTTAGTTACCTTGTTCTTTTATTAGTGTATGAATTTGAGAAAAAGTTAGTTGAGATATTTAATTTTAGATCCTCTTTGAATTTTGGATTGTTCTCTGGAAAATTTCATATTTTAACCTGTAGGTGAATGTTTTAGAATAATTTCCCCAATTTATCTCATATGTTGAAATTATCATTTATATATATACATATGTATGTTGTTGCATATATATATATATATATATATTTTTTTTTTTATTTAAATTTAAATGGTGGTTCTGTATATTTAATTCGCCGTACGGCGATACCCATTAATTTTATTGGGAGGCAAGTTTTTATTCGCAGTTTTTTTTAAGCGAACTAATGTCGATGTTGATAAGCGAAGTTCATTTTGATGTTTGTTTTGTTATGCATATAGGCTCAGTGGTTGGGGAGGATCTACCTCCCCACAACTGCCCCCATATGGGAGCGGTTGTGTGGAGGGAGACCCCTCCACACCTCCCCTCACCCGCCTTCTTGGGAGCATGGGGAGCGGCGAAAGTATAGCCGTGCCCCCTCTCCCTTTCCTTAATATACGAAACCCTTAAATTTAAAAGGGTGTGAATTGTTCAGTGTGCGGATTTTATTAAGTTTCGTCCACCTTTTTACTTTTGTTTTCGATAATTTATATGCAATATATATAATATATTTATATAGTATATATATAATGTATATATATATGTGTATATATAACATATATATATGTTATGTATCTGGTTTATATCAATTATTTATATAATGAAAATATATATATATCATAAATATATATACATAATTGTATATTAAAATATAATTATGTATGAATATTTTATGAATATATATTAAATATATATATTTATATTTAAAATAGTTTTATTTAAAATTGAGGCATAGTTATGTATAATTGGAAGAAATCAATGTAATTATTTTTTTTGAAAGATTAATGTTGTTTTTTTTTAAGTAATAAAGGGTTTTCCTTCTAATAAAATTGGTGTTTCTTTTCTCTTAATTTAATAAGGCAGTTGATTATTTTATTCAATTATTTGGTTAAAGCAATTGTTTTCTTAACTGTGAAATGTATCTGAAAGAGAAATGGATTTAATATATCCAAAAGTAGATGTTTTTCGTACAATTGCCTTGTTGTAATGATTTCTTTTGTGTTCATGATTGGGGAAAAAGGGTTATTTGAGTTTTAATTTGTAAGTCTTCCAGAGATTGAGGGTTGTCGATTTGTTGGTCAACTATTGTATTTCCCTTGGGTAGTGTGTTATGTGATAGGTTTCCTCCAGGTGTTTGGAGTGAGTTTCATTATTTGTTGCCTCCTAGAGTTGAAGAGATTATGTTGTCTAGTTTGTAAACACTAGAGTTACCCTTGGAGTATAGTTTTGTATAGTGTGTTGTCAGTTAGAAGAGAGGCTTTTGTTAGGCATCGAAACCCAAAGAGGTAAACTGGGTAACCTTCAGAAGTGATTTAATCAAGTGATAACTAAATCAATGTACTTAGATGATTAGGAAGTAACACACACTAATCAAGATAATTTAGCCTCACTCATAGACACAAGGGCTCATTTAGACTTGGGGTGAGTGGGAAGGCCTGGAATGGTAAGTTCAACTATCTTGTCGTTACGAGAGGTAGTTGATTCTGCATGAGTAAGTATGAGGGTGGGCATTCAGTAGAGGTCACCAGGATTACCGAAGCCTATGAAGAATGCCCAGAGGAGATCTCATTACAAACTGTGTGATGACAGTCTGTCTAAGAAACATTGGGTATTGTTTTATGTGTATGGATTCCTTATCATACTTGATCAATTATATGTCTGGAAGCAATGTGACCATGTTTGTGTTAGACTTATATTGTACATTTGTTTAGTTGAGTCAGTATGTGCCAGTATGAGTCTGCCTATGGTTAGAGGTTGTAGATCTTTTTCCATGTTACGTTGTTACTATCTCCTAGCATGGGGGGTGGGCCTTTGGGTACCACTCGGTGGGGTGGAACATGCACCATACACCGTTGGGTCCCCCTTTATCTTCAGTACTTGGTGGCGAGACATCCAGTTGGACAGCTCGAAGTTCTTGTTTTTAGTTCAAGCATTGTATTGTTTCAATTTGTAATAAGTTATTTTACCCCTCTTGTATTTAAGAGGTGGAATAATGTAATTGTAACACGTTTGTAATATTGCCTCATTCTGGGAATGAGAGATGTAACCAGTTGTATAAGTTAATGAATTTATATCATGGATGTTTATCTCATTATTGTATGTTGTATAAATGCTTATTTCATAAGGTAATTAAATGCAATGGTTTTAATGATGTATGTTTTGTGGGTTTAAGTAATCTCAGTTACGTAGCCTTAAGGGATGTTGTCAATTGTAGATGAACATGTATGTTTAATTCACATTATAAAAAAAAATTGGTACGCTTTTATTGTGAATTGAAACTTCTTCTAGGGTTGTGTGGCGGGGCATTACACATGGTATCAGAGCTAGGTTTAAACACTGGGTGCTCTAGGATTATGATGTACCCATTAAGCTTAGTTGTGTAGGTTTTCAAGTGTACCTTGTCTGCTACCTTTTTGTGTATGTGTAGGAGTATGCCTCCCAGACGCGGACGAGGACGTGGCCAGGTAGGCGGTCACGAAGGGAGTTAGCATGACTCATCGCCTCATGTTACACCTATACCAGATCAGTAGGAACAACAGGCCTCACAGAATGGCCCAGGAGGTGGTGGTGGAAAGCTAGATCCTCTAGGGATCGAGGCTGCACATAGAGCTTTTGAGGAGGCTTTGGCACTCTTAGGTCCGACACAAGTAGAGCCAGAGGTTAATCCTGGTGTGAGGACAGTTACAGCACAGTCAGAGATGTTAGCCTCTTCTTATATGAGAGATTTTATTCGGTCACAACCACCTCGGTTTGACGGAGTAGGTAGTGGATTAGAGGCCAAGACTTGGCTGATAGGTCTTGATCGATGCTTTTATATGCATCCATTTGATAGTAATGCTAAAGTGCGGTGTGCTATTATGCACCTGCGAGGGTTTGCGAACACTTGGTGGAGGCTAGAGGAGCAGAAGCTCCACATTGATATGAATACTATGTCCTGGGAGATATTCCTTGAGCGATTCAGAGTCCGCTTTCTTTTTGACCATTGGCGTCAATGTAGAGGCGATGAGTTCCACACCCTACGACAACTAGCCATGACCTTAGACCAGTATGAGAGACGTTTCTACGAACTTAAACAGTTCGCGGGAATAGGAGATGATGAGGGGATGCTTGTACAATATTTTTTCAAGGGCTTGAATGTCCGTATTAGTGGTGGTGTGCAGGTCTTTGAGCCCAAATCTATGGAGACAGTTGTGGAGAAGGCACGGCTTGTGGAGGAGAATTTGACTATGGCGCTGGGAGGCCACACAGGTGTTCTTATTAACATTGGTTCAGGAGCTGGGACTAGTGCTTGAGGGGGACAGACATAGGGGGTTGTGCCTCCTAAGACTCAGCAAGGATCAACACAGGGCAGTCAGTAGCAAGCATCTTAGGGGAAACGAAAAGGTTTCCAACAGAGATAGGGCGACAAAAACTAGAGATGCATGAAGCATTTCAACTCTGAGCAACTTGCTCAGACCTTCCAGTCCACTTTTAGAGGTAGTACGTAACAGTCTAGTGCACCAACTAGAGGCAGAGGATATGGTAGAGGCACAGGTTGTTTCTCTTGTGGTCAGCAGGGCCATATTGCTAGGATGTGTCCTAACAAGGGCACATCAGGATTCATGCAGAGACCAGCGGTGTCAGAGCCGATAGCGGGAGATGCTAGCAGAGGCCATCGTGTGTTCGTAGCAGTTGATAACCGCCAGGCAGAACACCAGGGTACCGTGGTAGAGACTTATGGTATGTTATTGGGTAACCCTGTTACCATTCTATTTGATTTTGGAGCATCAGACTCCTTCATTTCTTCATCTGTAGTGTCACGTTGCAGACTGGGGGCCGTAAGGCAAGCTGATAGGTGGAAGGTCGAGTTAGCATCTGGTGTGAAAGTCACATCGCATTTTGTAGTACCTAAGTGTAGGTTGGAGATTGGACCACTCCTTACTACATTGGATCTTCGGGTCATACCATTGGGATCCTATGATGTTGTCATAGGTATGGATTGGTTAGAGGCTCACCGAGTAGTTATTGATTGTTGACGTAAGTTGATTCGGTGCATTAATGCATCTGGTGGTGAGGTGGATATCATAGGAGTACAGAGACCGATATCTTTGAGGATTATCTCAACTATGCAGTTGAGGAGATGTGTTCGGCATGGATGTCAGTTGTTTGTTGTTACAGTTGAGGACTTGGGATTAGGAGATGGAGAGGAGAAGATATCTCTTGATAATCACCTCATTCTTCAGGAGTTCTCATATGTCTTTCCAGATGACATTCCAGGGATGCCACCGTAGAGAGATATAGACTTCAAGATTGACTTAGTACCTGGTTCGGAGCCTGTTTCACGAGCTCCCTATCATATGACCACTCAAGAGCTGAAAGAGCTCCGCTTGCAACTAGAGGAGTTGTTAGAGAAGGGCTTCATTCGCCCTAGTGTTTCTCTATGGAGAGCACCAGTTATCTTCGTTAAGAAGAAGGACGGTTCACTTTGGTTATATATTGATTACCGACAATTGAACAAAGTGACAATCAAGAATCGTTATCCACTTCCTAGAATTGATGACTTGTTTGACCAAGTCAAGGGTGCTACCATCTTTCTGAACATTGACCTTAAGTCGGGATACCATCAGCTCCATATTTTTGACTCAGATATCCATAAGACGATGTTTCAAACATGATATGGTCACTACAATTTTATTGTGGTACCATTCAGGTTAACGAATGCGCCTTCTGTATTCATGAGCCTGATGAATGGAGTATTCTGCACTTACTTGGACAGATTTGTCCTTGTGTTCCTAGATGATATTTTGATATATTCTAGGACAGTAGAGGAAAATGAGGAGCATTTGCGACAGGTATTACAGTGTTTATGAGATAATCAACTTTATGCCAACTTGTCAAAATGCGAATTCTTCAAGACTGAGATCAAGTATCTTGGTCATGTGATCTCATGGGAAGGAATATCAGTGGATCCTTCAAAGATCCGAGCTATCCTAGATTGTCCTGTGCCCACAAATGTGGCAGAGATCTGTAGCTTTATGGGGCTTGCAGGATATTACAGGAGGTTTGTTTAGAGCTTTTCCAGGATAGGGCATCCCATCACTTATCTTCAGAGGAAAGGGAAAAGGTTTGGATGGTTAGAACAATGTGAGACGGCTTTTCAGGTTCTTAAGGATAAGCTGACCAATGCACCGATACTAGCAATACCTGATCTCATAGGGGACTTTGTAGTCTGTACAAATGCATACTTGGAGGGGTTAGAAGCAGTCTTGATGCAGGAGGGTCGAGTTATAGCTTATGAGTCATGGAAGCTTAAGGATCATGAACTAAATTATCCCACTCATGATCTTGAGTTAGTGGCAGTATTCCATGCATTGACCAGATGGAGACACTTTCTTCTTGGGCACAGGTTTGAGCTTCATAGTGATCACAAGAGCCTTTAGTACATTTTCATGCAGCCGAACCTTAATGCTAGACATAGGCATTGGATGGAGTTTCTCTATGAATATAACTTCGAAGTGAAGTATATTCAGGGAAAGGAGAATGTCGTAGTTGATGCACTCAATAGACGTAGGCACGAGATATCCAAGTTGACTCTTGTAGTGGATTTGCAAAGTCGGATTCTTACTGCTCTTCTAGCGGACAGTTGGTATCAGGATGTTAGGGCAGAGATTGAGGTAGGCAAACCTCTAGAGGGAAGGTTCACAGGTTATGCACTTGATGCAGATGGTTTACTAAGACATTTAGAATGTATTTATGTTCCTTCAGCAGGTGATCTTCGCACTTTGTTTTTGATTGACGCACATTGTGCACCCTATTCAACCCATCTTGGGGTGAAGAAGATGCACGCAGATCTGCTCCAGTTGTATTTCTGGCTAGGGATGAAGCGAGATATTGCAGATTTTGTAGCAAGATGTTTGGAGTGTCAGTGGGTGAAGGCTGAACACCAACATCTAGTAGGGCTTCTACATCCACATCTAGTGCTAGAATGGAAATGGGATATGATCTCATTGGACTTCATTGTTGGTTTACCCAACTCCTCATGATGACATGATGCTATTATGGTGACAGTCGATAGGTTGACGAAGGTAGCACACTTCTCATCTATGCGCTCTTCCTATAATGCATCATCTATTGCTAGAGTGTTCATGGAGGACATAGTGAGGTTGCACGGTATTCCGTGTCGGATCATTTCTGATAGTGATCCAGTGTTTACCTCAGCTCTTTAGACATCATTACAACATGCGATGGGAACACAGTTGAACTTCAGTTCAGTGTATCACCCAAAGACAGATGGACAGACTGAGAGGGTCAATCAGATCCTCGAAGACATGTTGTGTATGTATGTTATGGACTAGCAGACATGATGGGAGGACTATCTCTATTTAGTAGAGTTTTCTTACAATAACAGTTTCCAGAGTTCTATTGGCATGGCTCCTTTCTAGGCTTTGTATGGGTGTCCTTGTCATACTCCCTTGAGTTGGGATCAGCTAGAGGACAGAGTATTATTGGGTCCGGAGATGTTGCAGGACATGGAGCAGCAAGTAGTTCAGATTAGAGAGCACTTGGTAGCAACACAGGATAGGCAGAAGAAGTATGTGGATTCACATAGAGTGCATCGACAATTTTCTGTCGGTGACAGAGTGTTCTTGCGAGTGCGTCCATGAAAGAGTCCAATCCGACATGGAAAAGGTTCTAAGTTGGTGCCTCGCTTTGTCGAACCTTTTGAGATACTCGACAAGATTGGTCTAGTTTCTTACCAGCTTGCTTTACCGCCCAGTCTTGCACGTATTCACAATGTCTTTCATGTTTTTGTTCTTCAGCCATACCATCCAGATGTTTCTCACATCCTTGATTGGAATGCTTTACAGGTAGAGGACAGGCAACTGGCTTTGGAGCCTATGGCTGTAACGGAGCGCAGAATGCTCGCTCTTTGCGGGTGAGATATTGATCAGGTCATAGTTCAGTGGGATCCAAGGGATGATGCGTCATCCACCTAGGAAGATGCAACTAGGATGAGGGAATTATATCCCTACTTATTTGTAGGCTTCCAGGAGTAAGCCTGGTCCTTGGGGGAGAGAATGTAATACCCCTTCGTTTTGCTTCCTATTCAGACAAATTTTATGCTTTGTTTTGGTTTCAGCTACTATGATACTTTGCATACTTTATCACGTGTGTTTTTTATTGCTACTTATAGAGCGACAAAATTTTATGTGATGTGATGTGGTTTAGCTGATGTTTTATTTTACATGCTTTAATTGGTGTAATGATGTTAGTAGATATAACATGTTATTTTATGTGAGATTATTGAGTATGATGAAAATGTCAGTTTTGATCAGTGTATTGGTGAAGGGGATGGGTTCACATCACTCGCTTGCGAGCGCCCTACGATTCCATGATTTCCTCTTCACGGTGTGTATTTTATGTTGTTTATATAATATGTTGTTGTTCACTTGGTTTTCAAGTTGCAGGTACATGACATCGACTCCACCTGGTTTCACAGGTTTGAGCATGTCGGTCCAACGGTTAAGTTGAACGGGAGATAGTAGCTAGATAACTTGTGTCAAGTCTACACACTAGCCATAGTGTGTCGTTGTCATGGTTGTTGAGTCGTTGATTGTCATATTTTAATGTTATTTAATTCTAAGAGGTTCTTGATCATGGAAATTAATATTTAGAATAATTGCATTGTTTAATATTGTTATTTGTTTAAATTAAAATTGAAATTGTGGATGGAAATTTATATTTAAATTTATTAATAAAATTTAATTTACTTTAATTTAATTCATTTAATTAATTTAATTTAATCCAAGGATTGAATTTAGTTATTAAATAATTAAGATTAATTAATTAAACTTTATGTTGAGGAAATTAAAAGAAAGAAAGGAATTTAACTTCATTTTGGAATTTTATTTTATTTGGTGGAAATTAGTTTCAAAATTTAGAATTAATTATTATTCAGAATTATTAAATTAAATGGAAATTAGATTTGGTTGTTAGAAGATATTTTATTGTTGCCAGCATGTGGTAGTTAAATTTATTAAGAGTTTGTTGGAAGATTATTCACAGAGAGAATTTTGGATTGCGAAAAAAAAGAAGAAAGCTTCTTCACGGGCGTGTGAGGATATTTTTGGTTATAGGATATTTTGGGGAAAAAAAAAAGAAATTGAAAATACACAGAGGATTGCAGAATTTCTTGGCTGTAGAATTGCATTGGAGTTGTTCTGGTAAATTTTGTTGTGATTGTTGGTTACTTTCTTGGTTGGAATCTCTGGAATTGCTGGATAGAAGCTGTGGAAGCTTTGGAGGAGGCTCTGCAACAAATTTTCCATTACCTGAAGCTTCTTGACTCAGGTTTTTTTCTGTGATATTTTATTGTTCCTTATTTACATATAAAATTGTAGTGATTAAAGAAGTGTTTGTTAAATCTATTTAGGAAAAGAATTTGTTATTAGAAGAAAGAAAAACAAAATAATAAATAAATGTAAAAGCTTATGTTGTTCCCGTGAAGTTGTCTTTTAGGAAAATTATGAAAACTCTGTTAAAATTTAATTTATTTGAGGAAATTGATAGATTCAACATTAAATCAATCTTAGAGGTGAAACAACACTTAGATTTGTTTTAGAAAATTTAAACCTCTGTAGAAAACAAATGAATTTATTTTTAAATCCTCTGTGTAATTTGCAGTGGAAAAATCTAGAGGATTTTTTTGTTGAAAGCTTCTGGAAAGGAACCTAGATCTTTCTTAGTTACCTTGTTCTTTTATTAGTGTATGAATTTAAGAAAAGTTAGTTGAGATATTTAATTTTAGATCCTCTGTGAATTTTGGATTGTTCTCTGGAAAATTTCATATTTTCACCTGTAGGTGAATGGTTTAGAATAATTTCCCCAATTTATCTCATATGTTGAAATTATCATTTATATATATACATATGTATGTTGTTGCATATATATATATATATAATATATATATAATATATAATATATTGTTATTTGTGATTTATTTAAATTTAAATGGTGGTTCTGTATATTTAATTCGTCGTATGGCGATACCCATTAATTTTATTGGGAGGCGAGTTTTTATTTGCAGTTTTTTTTAAGCGAATTAATGTCGTTATTGATAAGCGAAGTTTATTTTGCTGTTTGTTTTGTTATGCATATGGGTTCAGGGGTTGGGGAGGATCTACCTCTCCACAGCCGCCCCCATATGGGAGCGGTTGTGTGGAGGGAGACCCCCTCTACACCTCCCCTCACCCGCCTTCTTGGGAGCATGGCGAGTGGCAAAAGTACAGTCACGGCCCCTCTCCCTTTCCATAATATACGAAACCCTTAAATTTAAAAGAGTGTGAACTGTTTAGTGTGCGGATTTTATTAAGTTTCGTCCACATTTTTACTTTTGTTTCCGATAATTTATATGCAATATATATAATATATTTATATAGTATATATATATAATGTATATATATGTGTATATATAACATATATATATATGTTATGTATTTGGTTTAAATCAATTATTTATTTAATGAAAATATATAGATATCATAAATATATATACATAATTATATATTAAAATATAATTATGTATGAATATTTTATGAATATATATATTTATATTTAAAATAGTTTTATTTAAAATTGAGGCATAGTTATGTATAATTGGAAGAAATCAATGTAATTATTTTTTTTGAAAGATTTATGTTTTTTTTTTTAAAGTAATAAAGGGTTTTGCTTCTGATAAAATTGGTGTTTCTTTTCTCTGAATTTAATAAGGCAGTTGATTATTTTATTCAATTATTTGGTTAATGTAATTGTTTTCTTAACTTTGAAATGTATTTGAAAGAGAAATGGATTTAGTATATCCAAAAGTAGATGTTTTTCGTGCAATTGCCTTGTTGTAATGATTTCTTCTGTGTTCATGATTGGGAAAAAGGGTTATTTGAGTTTTAATTTGTAAGTCTTCTAGAGATTGAGGGTTGTTGATTTGTTGGTCAACTATTGTATTTCCCTTGGGTAGTGCATTATGTGATTGGTTTCCTCCAGGTGTTTGGAGTGAGTTTCATTATTTGTTGCCTCCTAGAGTTGGAGAGATTGCATTGTCTAGTTTGTAAACACTAGAGTTACCCTTGGAGTATAGTTTTGTATAGTGTGTTGTCAGTTAGAAGAGTGGCTTTTGTTAGGCGTCAGAGCCCAAAGAGGTAAATTGGGTAACCTTTAGAAGTGATAACTTAATCAATGTACTTAGATGATTAGGAAGTAATAGACACTAATCAAGATAATTTAGCCTCACTCATAGACACAAGGGCTCGTTTAGACTTGGGGTGAGTGGGAGGGCCTGGAATGGTAAGGTCAACTATCTTGTCCTTATGAGAGGTAGTTGATTCTGCATGAGTAAGTATGAGGGCCGGGATTTGGTAGAGGTCACCAAGATTACCAGAGCCTATGAAGAATGCCCAAAGGAGATCTCATTACAAATTGTGTGATGAAACTTTGTCTAGGACAACATTGGGTATTTTTTTATGTGTATGGATTCCTTATCATACTTGATCAATTATATGTCTTGAAGCAATGTGACCATGTTTGTGTTATACTTATATTGTAAATGTGTTTAGTTGAGTAAATATGTGTCAGTATGAGTCTGCCTATGATTAGAGGTTGTAGATCTTTGTCCATGTTACAATGTTACTATCTCCTAGCATGGGGGGTGGGCCTTCAGGTACCACTTGATTGGGTGTCCAACATGCACCATACACCGTTGGGTCCCCCTTTATCTTCAGTACTTGGTGGCGAGACATCCGGTTGGATAGCTCGCGGTTCTTGTTTTTAATTCAAGCATTATATTATTTCAATTTGTAATAAGTTATTTTACCCCTATTGTATTTACGAGGTGGAATAATGTAATTGTAACACGTTTGTACTATTGCCTCATTCTGGGAATGAGAGATGTGACCAGTTGTATAAGTTAATGAATTTATATCATGGATGTTTATCTCATTATTGTATGTTGTATAAATGCTTATTTCATAAGGTAATTAAATGCAATGGTTTTAATGATGTATGTTTTGTGGGTTTAAGAAATCTTAGTTACGTAGCCTAAAGGGATGTTGTCAATTGTAGATGAACATGTATGTTTAATTCACTTTATAAAAAAAAATTGTACGATTTTATTGTGAATTGAAACATCCTCTAGGGTTTTGTGGTGGGGCATTACATTCATCTTTGGATAAAGGAAAAGAAAAACAAAGAAGCTTCCCTAAACAAAATTTTACACCATTGGGACAATTGCTTGAATCTACATTAAAATAACTTCTTGAAAATAATATTATAACGCTACTCGAAATGAAGGAATATAATCCACAAGTCAAACCCACATGGTGGAATGAGGATCACTTTTGTGACTATCATAGAAATAAATGACATAAGACTAATAGTTGCAATAAAATTTGACATTTAATATAAGACCTTATTAATAATGGTAAGATAACAATTGATGGACACACTCCTTCTGGTAACTCTGATCATGAGGCATTTAAAAACCCTTTCCCTAAGCATGAAAAGGATAAAGGAAAAGCCTTAAAATTTGGGAATGGTGTAAACTATACTACTGCTAAGTATGACTATACTATAAATAACATAAGTGAGGTTGATAATCATGTAAACATTTTCATTATAAAAGGTAATCTGATTGCAATGCTACCACCCACAGAGGCACAATTACCCTTAGAGGTCCTAATTCAAAACCCACTGCACTAGCTTCGCAATACAACCTCATAGATCATTTAGCAAAAATGCCTACGCAATTTTTTATTCTTGAGCTGCTACACCAATCTCCTAAACATAAAGCTATCCTCGATAATGTGCTTGCTACTACTATAGATCCTACAAACCTACATGTGGATCAATTCCAAGATATGGTGGGACACATCACCTCTCCTCATACTCTCACTTTTATTGAAAATGATGATTCATCCCCTCGACAACCGCATAATGTAGCTTTACACAGTCACGTCCTTGTCCATAATGTCAAGATCAAGTGACTTATGATAGACAGAGGAGCGGGCCTTAATATTTGTACTCAAGAATTGATCACAAAATTAGGATTCTCTAAAAATATAGTTGATCCAAGGAAAAATATTACCATAAAGTCATATGATGAAGAGGAATGCTCATCTAAAGGATCAGTTACTCTACCAATCAGAGTTGGCCCTATGGTAAGGGATGTGGTTTTCCAAGTCCTTGATCTCCCTTTGACCTATAATATCCTCCTTGGAAAACTTTGGATTAATGCAATGCAAGCAGTACTTTCTACATATCATCAGTGCATTAAATTCCCACACAATGGTGTTGAAATCACAATACAAGGAGATCAAAACCCTTTCATGTATTGCCATAATCTAAGTCCTAAAACTGAAATCCTAATCCCTAGCAATCGTTAAGCACCTCCTTCTCAAGCATATGTTGATCCTGAATCCTTAAAAGCATCCACCTCAAAATCTAATGAAGTTGAGATCAAAATATAAGTAAAAGAACAAGGAGTAGGGGAATATACCCTGGATCGTGCTCTTTTCCTTAGAAAGCTACCTTTATCTCCCCACATTTATGGCAATCCATAGATAACTAATTCATCCACTTCATTTACCGCACCATCAAGCACCAAGGTCCAAATCCATGATATGGGATGTGGAGAGTACCATATGTAAAATTTACCATAAAAAGACACTATTAATATCATCAAGAAGGATCAAACTTCCAACAATGATATCAAAACAGATGCAAAAAGATGAACGTGCTTGGATTGAAACCTTTTGGGATCCTGATGATACACCTACCTTTTCCATATCTACTTCCACTCAAGCTTTTCATATCTATGATAACCCCCTATTTGACCAAGATATCTATGATAACCCACTCTTTGATCATGACCCTTCTAAGGATATCCAATCATCATCCTTCCATCACACCTGCTTTGGGCTAGGATATGAATCTCCTATTGTCACCTCTACTAATCCATCTTTCCAAGTCATTAAGGATGTGCAAGCTTCCTTTGACGTTAGAAATACCGAAAAGGATAGTCCCAAAGACTTTGTTGATGGCATCGCCACTCCCATTCGCCCACTAAACATTCCTTTCACTCGGCCTATCTCACCCATCTCACCCACATCCATCCACATCGTAGACATGGATCAACAAGTATCACCCAAAGAAAATAAAAAGGATGTAATTCAAGAATCAAAGGTAAAAGTACCTTTTTCAAATGGAGATCTAAAATCAAAAATCAAAGAAGATCAAGAAAAGTCCCCTAGCCAAAATAAAAAGCTATCGAACAAATAAAAAATAAACGTCAAAAGTGAAAGCAAGCAAAAGTCACTAGGGGCGTCTATCAAGGAAAAAATTCAAACAAAGAGCTTGTTGATCCAAGGTCTCTATCCATATCGTTCTCACTCATACCATATATTGCATTCCACCCATTCATGATCACATATCTGCCATACCACACCATTGGTGATGTCTTTCAACGTATCTTTGATGATGACCCCTTCATGTACTATAACTCATTGATCGCCCAAACTCCTTTTCGACAAAAGCCTGATGGCCCATGTAGTGTGCACATTAGGTATCCTATCATAGCCTCTCTTTTTTATCGCATCTACCACCCTTCATATTTGCCGCTTGCACTAGTCATCCAAATTGGGTCTTTTTATCTAGCACGATCATCTACACACGATCAGGGCATTCTCAAGGCAATCTATAGATCCAGCGTCTATCAATTCTATACCTAGCTTCAAAGAGCTAGGAAAAAGTCTCGAAAAAATATTAAAAAAATAGAAAAAATTCTTTAAAAAATAGAAAAAAGTACAAAAAAATGAAAAAAAAAAGTCCTAAAAAATACAAAAAAATGGAAAAAAGTCTTGAAAAAATACAAAAAAAAACAGAAAAATAAAAAAAAAGTAAAGAAAAACCAATTCGTTCAATGGTGAAAACCACTTCGGTGGTGCCTTGAGCAAGTACCATGGTGAAAACCGATAAATCGACACCATGTGTAGTGGTTTTGCTCCTCTTTCCTTTGGAGCTCTATTTGATCTTTTCATCCCATTTTCATTCACCCTCCACTTCATAATAGCCTTTTCACACTCACCATGGCTTGTGAATTTTTCACCATTCCCCTCACTTGCTCGGTTCGCCATGCGTACTAGGTTGGTCCTATCCCTCACTGGGGCATTTCCTCAATCTTTGTTATGGGTTGGGATACTGAACATCTTGTGGTCAGAGAAACTACCCTCTTTTTCTATCTACTCACTTGTGATTTTTCTCTTTCCGTCATGAAAAATTTCAAAAAAACTCATAAAAATCATAAAATGTCTTGAAAAATATCCATAAAAATCATAAAATGTCCTAAAAAAATCCATAAAAATCATAAAATAACCTGAAAAAATCCAAAAAAAATATAAAATGTCTTTAAAAAATCCACAAAAATCATAAAATATCCTCAAAAAATCATAAAATGTCCTAAAAAATCTATAAAAATCATAAAATGTCTTGAAAAAAAGCCATAAAAATCACATATTCTGAAAATCTAAAAAAACAAATAACCTAAAAAAAAAGCTAAAACAGTGACACTTTCAGATCGCCACACAACTTTGAACTTTAACAAAATCAAAACACACCACGATTGACAATCAAATAGACATTGCAACATACTTATCAATCCATCTTTCAAATCCAACCAATCACATAAGCTGTGATAATAATCAATTTTACATTGAAGCATGATGCCTGTTTGTTTGTCGATCTTTTAATTGGTTTATGATTTTATCTTTGGTGACATCTCTTTTAGCTTCTCAATGATGTCTTGGAATAGAGATGTGAGGATGGGGCATGTTCACTTGTTTTTTGTATGTGGATTGTTCTTATTCATAGGATGACTCATCTTAGGACATGGATGTCTAATATCATCAAGGACATATGAGTCATATTGTGGATGAGAGCATTCCTTGTTTGATAGTGTCTTCCATGCAATAAGTATCCAGGTCATCTAGGGTCTTTATACCTAGATGCTTATACTTCACTGCTAAATAAAAATGCAAACAGTATTTAGGTCATCTAGATGTTCATGTTATTGAGACGCTTATACTAATTTGCAACATAATAAGCTCTATGATGATAAAAGCACTCTGTAAAGAAAAAGAAGCTTCATCACCTTCATTTCATTCATATCTCTTTCTCATCTATCATTTTTTCTATCATCCGCTTCCTTCATCATTTCATTTTCTTCAGGCTCCCTATTTCAAAGAATGATTAATCAGTTTATCTAACTGATACCTATCTTTTAATCCAAATCAATCAATCTACTCCTTGATCACTTAATCATTGTTTCAATCATTGGTTTGCACTAGCATCAATCTCAATCAGTTTAATCATCTCATCAACCCGGCTATACTGATCATTTCCGTCAATTGTTCAATTATGCCTATCAGTTGTGCATTTTCATCAAATGTACATCTTCACTTATTAGTTGTGCATTTTCATCAAATGTACATATTTGCTTAATCACTCGAGAAAAATCAATTATCACATCTTCTCCTTGTGATCTATCAAGAGATTAATCTTATCACAGCTTGTTCGATCAATTTCAAGAGGGGGCATATCATCCTTATCATCATCCTTACCAGGATATCCCTAGGGCATGTATCAGTTAATCAATATTCTTCGTTTTCTTTGAAACAATGCGACAGGCTGCATTGTCTCAAAGAGGGGCAAAATTTAGATGCATAAAAATGTCCTCTTAATCATTTTTATCCATTGCACATTTTAATTGATCATTTGTATAATCATATCTCTATAAAACCATTAAAATATTATAAGCATTTATAAGCATTTATTCATAGCCATAATCCATTTACATAATCATTTAGTCATTTATCCATTATTTATCCATTTGCATATTTCATCATCCCATTTCATAAATATTTATCATTTCATTAATCATTAGCATATTCATAAATCATTTAACCATTTTATAAATCTTTAATCTATAATCGCTTAAATACATCCATTACACATACACAATCATTATACTCGTACATTAAATATTTCCATTCATCATCATATTCATATTCATATCTTTAATACATCCATTAATTCAACTTCCATGAAATTAGCTCAAAATTGCACATTAAACTCATAAATCATTTCCATGGAATTAGCTCAAAATTGCACATTTTGAGCTTCCAAACATGAATCATGGCATAAATCACTCCACTCATTTCTTATTTCTCATTTTCACATTATGCATTCATCTATATAAACCCCCTCTTCTCACCACAAAGGGGACTTTTTCAATGATTCAAAATGAGCCCTTAATCTAGGTAGTGAACCTTTGTATCTAGGCAGTGAGCCTTTGTATCTGGTATTGCATTAATACTATATTGTGAGTTAATCCTCACCATGGTTTTTACCTCATTGGGTTTTCCATATAAACCTGTTGTCTCTGGTGTTTTCCTTCTATTATTTGTATTTCATGTTTACACTTAATAACATATTGAAGTTAAGGTGAAAAGATTAAGTTTATAAGTTAAGTGATTTGGTACAACTGAAACACCCCCCCCTCAGTTGTCTTCTGCATTTCGACAATTGGTATAAGAGCTCGGGTTCCTCAGTGAAAAGCTTAACTACTTGAGGTAGATCATATGGTGCACATGTTGTAGATTCCTATTTTTGATGGAGCTGATTATAGTGACTACAAAGAACAAATGAGAAGTTACTTGATATCACTTATTTTCAATACCTGGAAAGTTGTGGAGACAAAGTATGTGATACCAACAATTGGTCCTTCCTCTATTGATGAGATTGCAGCTTTTGAAGATAATGAAAGAGCAATGTATGTTATCTTCAGTGCTTTATCTAAAACTGAAAGAACTAAAGTTATTTCTCTAGCTACTAGTCATGAAGTATGGACAAAATTGAAAGACATTTATGAAGGGAATGATAGAGTAAAGATGTCAAGGAAACTAACTGCTAAGCGAAAATTTGAGAACCTAAGAATAGAATATGGAGAAGACATTACAAGCTATTATCAGAGAGTTGAACTTATAGCAACAAAAATCAAGAATCAAGGTGGTACCATGATAGATGAAGATATAATTGAGAAGATATTGATGACCTTACCAAACAATTACAGTGAAAAAGTATCTGCTCTTGAAGAACAATATGATCCAAAGACATTTACTAAGGAGCATCTATTTGGTGTCCTGACTGCATTTGAAATGAAAATTTTTGCAAGAGATAAGGAGAAGACTGAAACAACCTTTAAAGCAATGAAGATAGGAGATGAGTCAGATGATAATGATACATAATATCTGGAAGCAAATTTCACAAGGATATTGAAGAAAGGTACTAGTAAATACAAAGGTAATTTTCCTTTTAAGTGTTTCAGTTGTGGAAATATTGTTCATTGTGCATCAAGATATCCTAATAGAGCTGCACAAAAGAAAAACAAGGACAATAAAAATAATTACAAAGATAAGAAGGATAAGAAGTTCAAGAAGTTGTATTATGTCAAGGAAGATGCAGGAATTTTTGATGATGAATCTGACCTTGAGGAAGATAAAGATGAATGTTTGTTTCTAGCCCTGGAAAATAAATGTGCAAAGGAATCTGGTCCAAAGAGCAAGAAGGATGAAACAGAAGGTACTCTGGTAACTTCTTTTCATGCCAGACAGGATGAAGAATTTTGGGTAATTGGCAGTGGATGTTCAAATCATATGACTTGAGATAAGAGTAAGTTTACTAAACTTGAGAAGTATGGTGGAGGAATAGTTATGTTTGGAGATGACTCTGGTGCTAAGATGGTTGGTAAAGGAAAAATTGGATTTGATGGAAAACACAATACTGGAAATGTTTATTATGTAAAGGGTTTAAGGCATAATCTCTTAAGTGTTGGATAAATGTGTTGCAAAGGTTTTAAGCTTGAGTTTCAGTATAACACTTGTGAGATGAGAAAATAATTCAAAACTGTTGTAGCAGTAGGAAGAAGAACTCATGGAAACATCTATCAAGTTAATGGTGGTGATGGTCAATGTTTTGTTTCTCAGATCAATGAGAGTTGGATCTGGCACTGGAGGATGGGACATGTGAATTTTGATAATCTAGTTAGGATCAGTTCTAGAGAAGTTTTCAGAGATGATCCTAGAATCACAAAGCCTTCAAATTTAATCTACAGAAGTTCCTAGATGGGAAAACAGATAAGAAACAATTTTAAAGGAAAGAATCAATCATCTACCAGAATGCTAGAATTAATCCATATAGACCTTTGTGGTCCTACAAGAACAAGAATCCTAAACGGTGACAGGTACTTTATGCTCTTGATTGATGATTGTGTTGGCATATTGTTTTTAGTGTTGTCATTGATGGCAACCTTAGTCATTCAGTGAAGAAGAGGGTATCCAATTGCAGTCAAGTTTGTCGATCAATATGCACTATCATTTTATTAGTTCATGTTGCACATCTTAGGGAAAGTCGATTAGATACCTGCAATACCTTATTTTCAAGATTTGTGTTGGCGCATTTACTGGTGTATGATCCAGAGCATTGATTTTACTGTTATCAGTGCTAGAAGGCCAACTTGGTGGATATAGCCGTTGCAGATGTTTAAGGAATAATTGGCTAAATTTTTTTGTGCTCGAACATGTTTGTTTGGGTCCCTACTATATTATAGCCGACTATGGATGGTGTGCATTAATAATTAGTTGAGGATTTAGCCAACACTTGGAAAGTATTTTATGTTTTATAAAAGTCAACATATGAATGATCAAATCTTGCATAGCGGATATATACAAGAGATTGGTTATATCATTTTGAATATGTGAATGTGTGGAATGTGAAGTATGCCAGTGTTTGATGCAAAATTCAAAAGGATAGTGATGCAAGGTCATATGCGCATGAATTTTTTATGTGAATTGCATAGCAGAGTAGAACAGAGTAGAGCGAAGTACAAAATCTCTAGAATATGATCTATGAGCTTAACCAGAACTATAACCTAGCGTAAGTAGATGTTATTAATTCAGTTCAACCCTTTAGATGGTTTTAATCTAAACATTTTGTAAGGCATTGAGCCTTCCCATTTTGAGAAGTGAGCTCTAGGGAGTGATCCTGAATGCAAGTTCATTCTCTTTTGTAAAACTTATATTTGAGTACTCAAATTGTGGATTGACCTCCACCATGGTTTTTCCCCTAACAAGGTTTCCTTGTAAAAAATCCTTGTATTATGGTGTTGTGGATTATTACTTTGTTTATTTAAACCTTTCTTTGGTTTAATGTTGAAATGGTTTAAATATCAAAATAATAAAGTTCATATTTGTAGAACACTGATTCACCCCACCCCTCTCAATGTTCCCTTGAGTCCAACAATTGGTATCAAAGTAATGTTCCTCAAAAGAAGTTTAGCAGCTTGAGGTTGATCTTGGAATAAAATGGACTTTGATAGTCTTCAAGAGTAGCTTTTGGTGGCACTTGATGACCTTGATCAGTCTAAAGTAGAAGTCCTGGAATTGAATGGAAATCTTAGGGATGCTAATAAATTCATTCAGTCATTGAAGGATCAGATTATTAAATCAAGGGAAAAGAGAAAGGATTTCTATGATCAGACTAAACAAAAAGAGAGCAAAAACATGGATGATGCACACCTGAATCAAGCCTTGAAGGAAATAACTAAAAAATGTGAAAAGCTTTCCAGAGACAATGCTATCCTAAAGCATGAAATGGAATCCATGATGATGAAGCTAACTAAGGAGATTGAAGAAAAGTAGAAGAATGAGGAGAACCTTCATTAGTCCTTAAAATAAAAATTTGATGAATGCAAAAGACTAAATGGAGAATTCATTCAATTGGAGAGTGAACTGCAACAATCTAGAAATAATGAAGAACTTGAAAAACAAATTGTTATTCTTAGAGATGAACTTACTACTGCAAATGAATACAAAGAAAAGTTAAATATTAGCTCAGTTAAGCTTGATGAGCTGACTCAAGGACAGAAGAGTGGAAACGACAAGCGAGGGAACAGATATGAGAAAGGAGAAAGCTTCGGATCTGAACAAAATAATTTTAGGCAAGGAAACTAGATGAACAAAGGTGGAAGGTATATGGTAAGACAACCTAAAGCTTAGAAATTTAATAGATACTATTTTTCTTGCAATAAATTTGTTCATATGGAAACTCAATATAGAGGTGAAATAAAATCAAGAGATTCATCATTTTTTGGTCAATGTTTCAATTGCCAAAATTTTGGTCATAAATCAATTGAATGCAGAAATGTGTCAATCTACTATGTCAATAGAAGGAATGTTGAATGTTATACCTGTGGAAGATTTGGTCATATTGCTAATCAATACAGATCAATACAGATCTAGAAGAAATCAATGGAATGATTGATCTGGACAAGGAAATACTGTTTGCTACAATTGCAACAAATATGGTCACATTGCAAGATTCTATAGAAACACAAATGTAGATAAAATAGGTCTGGTATACAAGAATAAAAATAAACATAATGACAATAAAGAAAAAGGAAAAATGAGTGTGGATAAAATAAGAGATCAGATGAAGAAGACATGGGTAAGAAAGATTGAGTTTGATGTTGGAAATGGTTCTGCACTGGAACCTGCTTCCGGTAATTCCTCTAGTAATTGATTGTAGCCCATTGGCCGAGTGGAAGTTTTTCAAGAAAATCATTTTTTCCCTATCTCTAGCTAGTATCAGAACATGAAAGATTGTTAAAAGGATGTATAAATAATCTATAGAGGTTTTGGAAAACATTCAAAAGGAAATTCAAGGATCATAGGTCCGCAAAAGAATTTTTCTATTAATGTCTGAAAAACAGGGTATCTCGAATACCTAGGGAAAGGGAATTTATTACAAGTGTGTGAAGTTATAAAAGGTATTTGAAACTCTCATTTTTCACATTTCATCAAAAAAGAGTAGAAAGAGAGCACTCGAAAACAAAATTTCTAAGGAGTGAAGTCAATTCAGCAATGAATCTCTAAATCCATCATGTATTTTCAGTTGTTTTTGGAATTTCCATATAATTTGGCATGCGGTTGTACGGAAGGAAAATGGAACAAATCAAAGGGTCAATAAATTTATATGAATACAACAGTGAGAAGATTAGGGTCATGAGAAATTTGTTGTCGCCTGATGAATTGAAATGGGTGAGAGAAACCAAAAACAAGAATTTGGACATTTGGAATGAGTTTCCCTACTTCGAGAACACATAAATTGTCAAATTCATTTTGAGCAGATTGAATGATGAAACTTTGATTCTGGACAAACCCTACACCATTTCAAAGGAAGTAATTAGAAATTTGACTAGATTATTCAAATTTGGAGATATACCAAGAAAAAAATCCATCTGGAATAAAGAAGTTGAAACCCTAACTGGAGTTATTAAAGATTAGAGGGCGTTGATAATCTCAATAATCAAAAATCATGTGACAAGGTACATTGCACATGGCATATCCTACAAAATTTTCTTCAAAAATAGAGAAGGATCTACTTCGGTAGGTGTGGTCTACATCTCACACAAAATGATAATGGAAGGTCAAGACTTTGACTTGTGCAGACTTCTAAA
Source organism: Sequoiadendron giganteum (assembly GCA_007115665.2). NCBI lineage: Eukaryota > Viridiplantae > Streptophyta > Pinopsida > Cupressales > Cupressaceae > Sequoiadendron > Sequoiadendron giganteum. The sequence goes on from CM021108.1 coordinate 77,893,813, forward strand.
GGATCAACTAATGGAGAAAGTGAAATTAACAAAAAAAATAGATTACCCTTTCAGGTTTGGTACTTTGGTCATATGTTTAGTAATGTACTTTCTAAATTGTTTACCAATGAACAACAATGTGGTGTGGAAAGAAAATGAACCAGTATGCAAACAAATCTTCACACAGTCTAAGAGTTTGGAAAACTATGATCAAGAATTTGAAAATTTCTTTAAGAATTTGCTAGGAAAGCTTGGCTCAAATAGTATTTCTCTTCCAATAAGAGCACTTGAATTTGGTTCCTCTTCTAGTGAGATGGAGAGAAAGCAGAAAATAGAAAAAGAAACTGTTGAATATACTCCTTTAGAATCCAAGATTCTAAAAATTGAAGGAAAAGGAAAGGAACGGGAAATTGTGGATATACTAGATGAGGAATCTGATGAGAAAAATGAGGACACATAGGGAAAAGAACTGGATTTAGTCAAACTAGAATAGGAAAATGAAATGTCAGAAGCAAGTGAAGAAGAAGATGACTTGACAAAAGAGAAGCTACTGCAACTTATTCATGAGGAAAGTGGAATGTAGAAAATTGCCAAATTATGGTCTATCAGACCCTCATATGATCAAGATATGATCTTAAGTGTACTAAGTGCTCATGTTGTGCATAGTCAGATCAAATTGGAGAATTTGCAAAATATTTTACCTGAAGAAATGGTTGAATGCATAAACGAAATTGTGGACTCTGAGTCTCAAAACAAAGAAGAAGAAGTAATATTACATTTGAAGGAGCAGTTTAGGTTATCACTTATCAAGTTGAAAAAGAAAATGAATGAGTTGAGGCAATGCATTAGTGCAACAAATAACATCTGCAACTATTGCATTCATTGGCCTCATGCAGTTGGGAAATACAAAGAGAAGTTGGAGCAAATTGAAATAGAAGTGAATGGGATTGGAAAAATGTTTGATATGGTTCAGGATTAGGATGGCACAATCAAGAAAAGGGTTCAAGAGCTAAAGGTTGAGCACACAAAAGTTCAATTCACCAAAAATAAACTTGTGCACACTTTTTGGAAAGTAAAGGACCTAACTAAATGCAGACTAGAACAGATGGTTGAAATACTGAGGAAAGGCAATAAATTAGAAGATGCAATCACAATTCCAGAATCCCTCACCGATATTGTCAACAAGACATCTAAGAATAAAAACATGATCATAATGATTGGGATTGCAATTGAAGCTTGGAAGAAATTCCTTCCAGAGATGAAAGAAAATCACAAGATAATTTTCTAACTCAAGTAGCAATTGTTTTGAAATTTTGGATCAGTTTTGAAGTTTTGGTCATATTTCAAAAGGGTAGATTGAACACATGTTTTCTCATATTGGTGGCATATGGATTTTTAGTTTTGTGATTGATGTCAAAGGCGAAGAGAGAGTTGAGAAAAATGCCTCATCAATCTTAGGGGGAGCTATGTTTTGAAATTTTCAAGCATAGGGGAGAGAGAGTAGTGAAAGTTTGGTAGCGTACTCATATTGGTTTTGACACTTAGTAATTTTTCACTAAGTGTTGCCATCAATGCCAAAGGGGGAGATTTTTAGCATATGGCTTTTAGTGTTGCCATTGATGGCAACCTTAGTTATTCAGTGAAGAATAGGGTATCCAATTGTAGTCAAGTCTATTGATTAATATGCACTATTAGTTTATTAGTTCATGTTGCGCATCTCCGGGAAGGTTGATTGGATACCTAGAATACCTTATTTTTGAGTTTTGTGTTGGCGCATTTACTGGTGTACGATCTAGGATATTTCGTGCGTTGATTTTCCTGTTATCAGTGTTAGAAGGCTGACTTGGCGGAAATAGCCATTGTGGATGTTTAAGGAATAATTGGATAAATGTTTTTGTGCTTGAAAATGTTTATTTGGGTCCCTACTATATTATAGCCAACTATGGATGGTGTGCATTAATAATTAGTTGAGGATTTAGCCGACAGTTGGAAATTATTTTATGTTTTATAAAAGCTGACATATGAATGATCAAATCTTGGATAGTGAATATATATAAGAGATCGGTTGTATCATTTTGAATATGTGAATGTGTGGAATGCAAAGTATGCTAGTGTGTGATGCGAAATTCAGAAGGATAGTGATGCGAGTTCATCGGTGCATAAATTTTTGATGTGAATTGCAGAGCAGAGCAGAGCGAAGTACAAAATCTCTAGAATCTGATCTATGAGCCTAACCAAAACTATAACCTGGCATAAGTAGATGTTATTAATTCAGTTCAACCCTTCAGATGGTTTTAATTTGAACATTTTGTAAGGCAATGAGCCTTCCCATTTTGAGCAGTCAGCTCTAGGCAGTGAGCCTGAATGCAAGTGCATTCTCTTTTGTAAAACTTATATTTGAGTACTCAAATTGTGGATTGACCTCCACCGTGGTTTTTCCCCTAATAGAGTTTCCATGTAAAAAATCCTTGTGTTATGGTGTTGTGGATGATTACTTTGTGTGTTGAATCTTTCTTTGTTTTAATGTTGAAATGGTTTAAATATCAGAATAATAAAGTACAGATTTATAGAACACTAATTCACCCCCCCTCTCAGTGTTCCCTTGAGTCCAACAGATTACTCTAGGATGACATGGGTTACATTTCTTAGAGAAAGGGCTTAGGCTCTTGATAGATTCAAATTGTTTAAGGAAAGAATATAAAATGAGGCAAACCTGAAAATCAAATGCTTAAGGTCTAATAGAGGTGGAGAATTTACTTTTGGTGAGTTCAATGCAGTATGTGAAGAACATGGCATAAAAAGACATTATTCTACTCCTAGAACCCCTCAATAGAATGGAGTTGTGGAAAGAAAGAACCGAACTATTCAAGAGGCTGCCAAAACTATGATGAAAGAAGAAAATGTTCCCGATGTGTATTGGAGAGAAGCAATCCACACTAATATTTACATTCTTAACAGATTTCAAATCAGAGGTAATAGCTCTAAGACCCCTTTTGAGTTAAGGACTGGTAAGACTACTACTATGAAATAATTTAAGGTATTTGGAAGTAGATGTTACATTAAAAGAGATGAAGAAAATATCAAAAATTTTGATGCTAGATGTGATGAAGGAATTTTCCTTGGATATTCAAATAACAGCAAGGCTTATAGATGTTTCAATAAGAGACTAAGAAAAATAATTGAAAGTGTTAATGTAAAGGTTGATGAAGCTATGTATAGACTAGTGGAAATAAATGAAGTTGAACGCGATGATCCTATCTGCGTGCAAATACAAGAAGAAGAAAAGGAAGAGAAAGAACAAAGTGATGAAAAGGAAGAGACTCTGGAACCTGCACCCAAGACTCCTAAATATGTTTAGAGAAATAATCCAAAGGAACAAATAATTGGAGACAAAATTGAAGGAGTGAAGACAAGAAGCAAAGTGGTTGAGGTAAACTTATGTTTACTTTCTAAGATAGAACCTAATATTGTGAACGAAGCATGCAATGATGAAAGTTGGGTTAGAGCAATGGAAGAGGAACTACAATAGATAGAGAAGAATGAGACATGGGAACTAGTCCCTAGACCTACAAACAAGAATGTAATTGGTTCAAAATGGGTATTTAGAAACAAGATGAATGAAGATGGTGAAGTGGTAAGAAATAAAGAAAGACTTGTGTAAAATTAGAATAAATTTGTGATCAATCTGCAAATAGAACGAACAATTGTTAATCATAATCTAAATCAGAATTAATCTAAAATCAAACAATAAAGAACGAATATGAAAACATGATAAAAACTAACAAACGGATTGAAATGATCTCACCGAATATGCATTCACTCCTTCGAATTATCTCCATTGCTCTTCTCCATCTTGCTATTTCAGTGTTCTTGCCCTCATATTTTTAGTATTGATGCAAGCATAACCGTGTTGAATGTCTCAGCAAAATATCGAAGATAAGCTTCTTCTCAAAAGTGCATGATTTCAAAAGGAGGAATAATGATAATGACAGACCTTTTTATAGATTTTGGGTTTTCTAACGATCGGCTCAGATTGAAAGAGAGATCGATGGATGAGATTGATGAATGTCATGCGATGTCAGTTCTATGTCACATAGAACGTGAGTTAGAACATGAGTCAGAAAAGACTGCGGGATAAAGATTAAATTAGAACGTGAGTTAGAACACGAGTTCAAGATCTTAATCTTCAGTTAAGAATCTTCAAAAATAGAAGAGATAGACTTTGATTGTCAAAGACAAAGTTGGAACTCGAAGACGGAGAATGCATTTGAATGCATACATGCATATGAGTTAGAACTAGTTAATGGACTAGTTGTGATAGAGAGCCTTCTCGCAGAGATAAACAGGTGTTAAATTCGGAGATAACTGGAGAACTAAAAATAGATCTGTCAGAAGGTGAGTGAATGATTAGTCAACTGATTGAAAAAAGAATGTGACATAAATAATTAATAAATGAATTAAATGTTAATTTAATTTAACATTCGAAAATAAGAGACTTTAATTAAATAAATAAAGTAATTTATTTAATTTGACTGTTGAAAAGGATTAAATTGAATAATTAACTAATAAATATTTAATTATAGAAAAAGGGGGTTAAATGAATAATTAAATAAAGATATTTAATTATAGTTGAATAAGTATGATAAAGAGGTAATTAAATAATAAATTATTTAATTGATAGATAAAGGGGGAAGAATTAATTAGTTAGCAACTTAATTAAATAAATATGATTTATTTAATTAATCAAGTTGAATAAAGGGTGATAATGAATTAATGAATTAATTAAAAAGGGGAATTTAATTAATAGAGGAAATATATGTTAGAAAGGTTAATTAAATAATTAACATTATTTAATCATGACAATAGACTATAGAAAATTATGTCGAATGTGTACTCGCATGCCTAGACCAATTTTCGATGTCTACAGTTTGCCCCTCTTTGATACAATGTTGTTCCGGCATTGTGTCAGAAAATATGCCCTGATCGTGCCCCAACATGAAACAGGTTAAGGTATGCCCCCTCAGGAAAATTGACAATTTTTGAAAAGTTTCAAAAAAATCAAAAAATATTCCCGATAAGTCAATTTGACAGTTAGAAATGCTATGGAGTTGACAGAATTGAATTTGGAGATGGTACAGACGAATACGGGTCGATTGAAGTGGAAAGGTTAAGCGGCCAATAGACTAGGGCTGATAAAATGCCACTCAAACCTAACCTATAAATAGGAATTAGGTTGAAATCTAATTCATTTGCACCCGGAGGAGTTAGAAAAAGAGTAGATTTTCTCTGACCAGCTAACGAAAATGGCACCCATTCCCTACACTAGGCATCGTGGATATCGGATCCAGGCATTCAGGTGGCTAGCCGACGCAGGACCATCGGTATGTACCCAAAAATGAACTCTTGAAATTAATTTTTGCACGTGGTTTTAGGCATTTCAAAATCAATTAGCAAATGCGGTGCATCGTGAACGACGCATATGCCGTCGTATTTGCCGCATGTGACTGCGAAACGACGCATATGTGAAAACATGCCTAGCCTAGGTTAGGCATTTTAGGGAATGATCGCATGTGAATTAGAATGCACTGCATACGTAGTTATGCAATGCATTTCAAGTAGGATTAGATGCATGTGGGCTAGTGAACCACATATGCATAAATGAAACGCATATGTAGTAGATAGGCGAGCTGGGAAAGTGCACCGCATTTGTTAAAATGCACCGCATGTGAAGTGGGTTGAAAGTGGGTGTGGGAAATAGGTGACGCATATGTAATATGCACTGAAAGTGAGACTTCATACAACACATTTACAAAAAAATCACCGCATTTGTAAAAGTGAGCCGCATTTGGCTGGTAAAATTTCCCGAAAAAAATTTCTAAGAAAAACTGGAAAATTCTTGACATCATGTTTTAAATGTAGGTTGTACTAGATCCGATATATACACGAGAGTCACGATCAGACACATTCGATTTGAGAGATCGTTTGATGAGTGCAGAGATATGGCTTCTTTGGAGACTGGGTCTACGTCATTGTTTGTCGATGACTACTATTCAAGCGAACAGGGGGATGCTTACGGCATTATGCGAGTGATGGCTACTGTCACATTAGAGGATGTGTATAGGATCTTGAGACTTCCTATTAGAGGAGAGTGGGTTATGTATGGTACCCAGTGTGGATTGATGGAGTTAGCTAGATTCTATCAAGTGGATGACATTAGCAGGCTCGGTATCGAGCACTATGAGATTAGATGGCCAGTGTTAGTAGACAGATACGACAGGATTGATTGTATATTATGTACATTGATAGGGGGATAGTTCTACCAAATAGACAAGGTCATGGGTTTCCAGTTGGATGGGGTACGATGTTGGTTGGCATGTTGGAGAGTGAGACTAGGTATGCTTGGGGTCCATGTCTACTAGGGATGTTATACTTCCACCTACACGACATTGCGTATAGAGACGCACAGTCACTGAGCTATGGGACCATGCTATTGATGGTATGGGCATGGGAGAGGATAGTTGTGTTTCATCCTCTAGTTACAGTAGAGCGATGGGAGAGAGCTCCGTATGTGTTCTGGTATATAGGACACATCACTCAGACACATGTAGGAGACACTGGATTTTGGATACATGCACTAGACACTCTTGATCAGTTCACATGGAGACCGTACATGGATTGTGAGGAGTGGGCAAATGAGGAGGTACATTTGGTTTTCTGCAGACAGACACAGACCTTATTGGGAGGACTGTTTCTAGTGTGCATATCATTGAGTGACACTTGCCAGACAGAGTTCTGAGACAGTTCGACGAGGTTCAGGATGAACCTCAGAGTAGAGAAGAGTTTTCTCGTTCATCCAGAGAGGTTCCATATTGGGGGCCTATGATTCCAGTAGCTACTGCAGAGGCAGAGATACAAGCATTACAGCCAATTCGGTGGGGTTGGAGAGATGGAGCAGCAAACCCAGGGACCACAGCTGCGTATGACACATGGTTTGCAGAGCATCGGCATGTTCCTTACACGGATCCGGATCAGCCAGCACCCATTGAGAGACGAGGCATAGGACCAAGAGGATGGCGGAGAGGTGGAGGTGCTAGAGTTGGGAGAGTTGGAGGGAGAGGTGATGATGGCAGAGGTGGTAGGCGAGGATGAAGAGGACAGAGAGGGAGTTGGGTAGGTGGACTTTCACCTATCTGGGAGGTAGTGGTAGAGGGCGTACCAATGATTGACATCAGAGGTGGAGCTATTGTACAAGTTGGAGATGAGCAGCCTGCCGAGGAGGCTGTAGCATAGGAGGTAGCTGATGTGGGTATTGGGGGTGAGGATGTAGCAGAGGATGAGGACCTGGATATGGACATAGATCCACTAGGTGTTCTAGCAGGATATGGGGAGGATGATGTTGAGGAGGAGGAGGTACCTATGGAGGAGCAGGAGAGAGAGATTAGAGATCGGATTGTGGAGGGGAGATAGGAGGATGATGCTCCTAGGGATGGTGAGAGGGAGGCCTTGGAGGAGAGGGTGAGACAGATGACATCAAAGCTTGATGCTATGAGGATAAAGAGAGACAGTGCCTATTTAGAGAGAGACAGTACTCAGATGGAGAGGGATCAGGCCATAGCTCGGCGATAGGAGATAGAGCAGCAGTATTCTGAGGTCAGAGGGTTGGTCAGTGGGTTTGCATCAGATGGCATGGTCCGGGAGTTGGTCAGAGCAGTTGAGAGGGCTACCTATTACAGGGACTTATATGAGTCTATGGTGCCAATAGACAGACGCGCTCCCAGTTTTTCAGAGGTTCGCAGCCATAGGTCATAGAGCAGGAGTCACACCAGGTCTCAAAGTACAGAGGGTGTGGCACGTCCACCTAGATTAGGTTCATATGAGAGGCCTTCGAATTCACAGAGGTTACCACCGAGACAGTTTCCTCCATCTTCACCACATGGCAGTAGTGGCAGTGGGACACGATGACACTTAGACATTTGTGATACATGTAGACATTGTATTATGATCAGAGAGCCTGCGAGCTTGTTTGTATTATGGACACACTTTGATATTGTACTATGACACATTATTGTTTTGAGTGATATATATATATGATTTTTGGCTGTTTCTACATGATATGCAGTTCTATTTAATGATGATGCATTGTTTCTAGATGTATGTATGTTTCCTAGATGATGTATGTATATGTGTTTATGGATGATTGTTTCTACATGAGATGATGGATGTGTATGCAATTTATGATGTTATGATTACTCTACTTATGATGGTTGGAATGTCCTTATGCAATGGAATGCAATGTTATGTATATATGTGATGGTTATATGCAATGTTTTGATTATGTACTGTATGATGATGGAATGCCTATTATGTCATGATTTTTCTATATGCAACAAAGATATAAATGTTTCTACATGTATGGAATGCAATGTATTACATGAAATTCTTTTCTAACGGATGCATATGCAGGTGATCTAATATTTTTGTTTGTGTCATAGGACTCTATCATTATGTCAGACAAGAGAAATGTTAATATGGATGATTATAAGATGCTAGTAAGAAATGAATGGAAAAGGTTGATTTGAAAAGAAACAATCTTCGAAATTTTGCCTTATTCGCTATGCTTGCAATTTTATCATCATTGGGCAGGACTAACACAAATGGATAATACACACTATGATATTAGATAGACCATAGTGTACAAATTCATCCATCTGTGAAAAACAGACAGTCGTAGACAATGAGTGTCATAATGCAAACTAAGGACAAGATTGCCCCAGTTGTTATCATCTAGACAAACCACAGACAATAGACAAATAAAAGATGGATCATGATACGTCATAGCTTCTCTAAATCCTTACAAGGGACATCCTTGAGAAAGCTAGTAACATGATTCAAAATTCAAAGTTTTAAAAAGACAGTTGACAGACAGCAGTCAAAGAAAAAGAGTACTGAGACATCGTTGCTTCTCTAAATCCTTCAAGGGACATCCTTGAGAAAGCTAGTATTAGGATCTTGCGCAAATTGATTAAAAGATAAGACACAATAAGATATAAAGTCATAAAGGCAAATAAATGTATTTGCCAAAAACTTGATCATGTTGGGATTGTTTGATTGTTTGATGTTTGACATAGCTTAATGTGAGAGATGACACATACCGCATAAGATGTTGAGTCTGGTTTCGATTTGGTGACTACCTATATAAGGCATGACAAAGCCTGGTTTCAGAAGGACACGTGTCGTATAAGACGTTTGGAGCCTGATGAAATTGATGTGACAAGCTACATGAGACTATGACAAGTTGACGATGTCCGTGAACAAGAAAGACATATCTTCCTTAAGACATAAGTTGATCGCTTTGATGATGTGTTTGATATTGACTTGATGACTGTTCGAGATGTTGCCTTGTTGATGCTTGACTTGTGTTGATTTCTTGACTGATAGGACTACATGTGTGTAGTGATGGTAGACGACTTGAGATAGTGATGTGATAAACCCTATTGGACTGACCTAGTGCGGTCTCGGGGGCTCATCGATTGATTAGCCTTGCCTAAGTTGTACACGCAAAGACCTCATAGTTCAACATGACCAATGACTTTGAATGTACAAAGAGTGATGATATAATGTGTGTGAGACGTGAGACACATAGAAAACAGACCTAATGCCTCGGGGGCACATCGAAAGATGGCCTTGCCTACGTCTAGTCGCAGAGGCAACGTAGTTCGACTAAAGTCTACGACTGACTTACATGACTAACTTGACTTTGTTTTGGGATTTTCTGACATGTTTTGATTTTTTTGGATTTTTGAAGTTTTCTAATGTTTTTGGATTTTTTCAGGACATTTTGCTATGTTTTTGGATTTTTGATGTTTTCTAATGTTTTTGGATTTTTTCAAGACATTTTCTAATGGTGTAATGCTATGTACAAGGTCCATATGACACAGAATAAGGAATTGCCCCCAGTTAGGAATAAGGTATTCGAGATGGAGTGGGGAATGTGACAGAATGAACTTGATGCCAATCATTCAAAGCAATGGAGAAGACAAACATTTATTATGAGTGATGGCAAAAAGTCAGATTGGAATGATGGTAGACAAAAGAGCAGTTGACTACACATGGTGCCTGTTTGCCAGGTTTTTACCATTGTACTTATCCATAGCGCCACCTAAGTGGTTTTCACTATTGGACGGGTTATTTCTCTTTACCATTTTTTTTTTAATTTTTTTTTTTTTTGGTGTTACAAAGATGCCCGCTTTGCCAAATTTTCGCCAAGGCAACTATATTTTTGTTTTTGTTTTTTTTTTTTTTCTAGTTAAGGCACGACTCTCAGAAGCTACGCATAGAACCTCTCCAGATGAAGGATGTTGATTGGTGACATAAGTGGTTTTCCTTCAGGGGTAGAGAGTTGAAACGCACCTGGCTTTTCTCACTTAGCTTGATTCTTAGGGTTCTCCATTAAAACTAGGTCACCAATGTCAAAGTGCCTATTTAGGACTTTCTTGTTGTAGCTATGACAAAGATGATTCTGATATGCTTGTAAATGGTCTAATTCTTTCTGTCTTCATTCATCTAGTAACTCAAGCTCTTGTAGTCTGGATACACAGTATTCTTCATCATCAACATGACCTTTCAAGGATACCCTCAGGGAAGGTATTTCAACCTCAATAGGTAAGATAGCTTCGGAGTTGAATACTAGGGAATATGGAGTAGCACCGGTGGGAGTACGGATGCTAGTATAGTAAGCCCATAAGGCAGGGTTAAGTTGTAAGTGCTAGTCACAACCAGCATCATTGACAGTCTTCTTGAGGATTTTGACAATGGTTTTATTAGATGCCTCAGCTTGGCCATTACCTTATGGGTAATATGGTATGGAAAAATGATGTTGGATGTGGAACTCTTCGCATAGGTGGCAGACCTCTTGGTTTTTAAATGGGTGGCCATTTTCTGTGATAATGGATTGGGGTACACCATACCGACAAATGATATAGTTTAGGATAAACTTAGATATTTGCATGCCGGTGATGTAGGTCATGTGAATGGCTTCGATCCATTTGGTGAAGTCTTCGGTGGCGGTTATGATGAACTTATGGTCGTTGGATGATGAAGGGTGTATCTTACCTATGAGGTCAAGTCCCCATTGGGAAAAGGGCCATGGTGAAGTAATTGGATGAAGCTCCTATGCTGGTGCTCTTATCAAATCTCCATGTATCTGACATTGTCTACATTTCTTAACAAAGATGTATGAGTCTTTTTCCATTGTAGGCCAATAATAGCCTAATCTCATAATCTTATGGGCTAGAGTGGGACCACTAGAATGGGAACCACATATACCCTCGTGCACTTCTCGCAAGGTAGTTTGTGCTTCTTCTGCATAGAGACAACTCATTAGGGTGTTATCTAAGGTACGTCTATATAGGGTATCTTCGATGATGGTGTATTTAGCTAACTTACAGACAAAAGTTCTATGCTGGTTGTTGGATAGGTCTACAGGTAAAGTGTGGGAAGTTAGATAGTCATACACATCCTTGTACTAGGGGGAAGTGGGACCAACAATTGTACACACCATCGCAAAGTCAGGGATATCATAGGCGGGGATCAACAGTTGTTCGACCAAAAACTCGAACTTAGGCATGTTGCTAGGGATATCCAGTAAGGAACCCACGATTTCCATAGCATCTGATGCCCTATTTTGGATACATGGTATCTGTTGAAAGGTGATCTCATCAAATTATTGTTTGAAACTATCGGCCATGGATTATAAGGAGTAATTTTCTCATCCTTATTCTCATAATCATCGTTTACTTGCCTGACTACTAGCTGAGAATCTCCATAAACATGTAGACTCTTAATCTTCCATTGGGCTACCATTCTTAATCCTATCACTAAGGCTTTATACTCTGCTATGTTATTGGTACAAGGGAAAGCAATTCTGAATGATTTTGGAATTGTATCGCCTTGAGGTGTAACAAACAGTATACTTGCTCCTGAACCACAATTTGTATGTGATCAGTCAAAGTATAATATCCATTTAGATCTAGTGTCAATTTTGAAGATAAATTCATCTGGAAAATATGCCACTAAAGGATGATCTGCCTTCATGGGTGCATCTGCTAACTAATCTGCAATCACTTGTCCTTTTATAGCCTTCCTCTCTACATATTAGATGTCATACTCACTAAGTATCATAACCCATTTAGCCATTCGGCCTATTAACGTTGCTTTACTTAGTAGATATTTGAGGGGATCAATCTTTGCAACCAACATGGTTTGGCGATTGAGCATGTAGTGCCAAAGCTTTTGGGTAGCAGAGACTACCACAAGATAGGCATGTTCTATGTTGCTATAGTTCAATTCATATCGTACCAAGGTATGACTAATGTAATAGACTGCCCTTTCATGACCTTGATCATCATTCTACGCTAGAAGGGCTCCTAATGCTGACTAAGTTGCTGATATATATAGTATCAAAGGTTTTCCATCTGTAGGTGGCATCAATACTGGTGGAGCGAGAAAATAATCCTTGATCTGTTGGAACACTTCCTGACATTTAGGTGTCCATACAAAGGGTACTCCTTTCTTGAGTAAATGTTGAAATGGGTGTATTTTGTCCGCTAGTTGCACAATGAAGCACCAGATAGATTGTAATCTCCCTTGGAGTGTTCTTAATTGGCCAATGCTGACTAGGGGAGGCATTTCTATAATATATTTTACCTTCTCAGGATCTACTTCGATTCCTCTTCTAGAGATGATGTAACCTAGAAGTTTCCCTGATTTGACTCCAAAAACACATTTCTTTGGATTTAGTCTGACGTTGTACTTATCTAAACTCTAGAATACTTTGTCTAGAATGTTGAGATGATCTACCCTTGTTACTGATTTAACTATGATTTCATCGACATAATCTTCCATAAGAGTATGTGCCAAGTCATGGAAAATAGTAGTCATGGCTCGTTGATACATAGCTCCTACATTCTTAAGCCCAAAAGGCATAACATTCCAACAATACGTTCCCCATGGACATGTGAAAGTTGTCTTGTGTTGATCTTCAGCTGCAATTTTGATTTGGTTATATCCAAAGAAACCATCCATAAGGGATAGCATCCCGTATCTTGTTGTAAGGTCTACTATCATGTCGATATTCGACAAAGGGAAATCATCTTTAGGACATGCCTTGTTGATGTCTCTAAAATCTGTACAAATACAAATGCCCCCAGTTGGTTTAGTCACTAGTACAAGATTTGAAATCTAGTCAACATAATCTATGGACCTTATGAATCCAACATCCAAAAGTTTCTTGAGTTCTACCTTAACCAATAGGGCGATCTGCGGATGCATTTTCCTTAAATTTTGTTTGACTGGCTTAATGCTTGGTTGTAATGGTAAATGGTGCAAGATTAGGTCTGGATCCAGCCCAGGCATGTCTGCATAGGACCATGCAAATTTTATCTATCTCTTTGTGAAGAAATCCTTAAACTCAAGTTGTTTTGTCTCTGTTAAAGAAGCTACAAAATATACAATCTGAGGATTCTCTTTTGTACCTATGTTGACTGCCACAGAATCTTCTACTAACATTGGTGATTGTTCTCATGCAATGGGGAGAATGTTTAAACCTCTATCCTTGGGTGCCTCAAAGAGGTTTTTTCCCTCGGATTCGTCCTTTATTTTTACTTTTTCTTCGTCCAAAGGTGCCTTGCGGTTTTCACCTAGGGACTTGTCATTTTTCTCTTTTTGATCATTTTTCTTTTCATTCTCATTTTTGTGACTAGAGGTGTAAACAGACTCCCCAAAGTATTCTTTATCGTCCAAGTCTATGGTGAAACCAGCCTTATGATCCCCTCTAGGAATACCTTCTCGAAGTCCCAGGAACTCAGCTAATGCTTCGTCATTCTCAAATTCATCTAAGACAGGTGTACCTTGTTGATCCCAGTCAATTAGTTGGGGATATATAAGAGGCATGTCATCATCAGAGGTATCGAATGTGGCAGCTGACAAGGTAAAAATAGATTGGTTGATATGGTCACAAAAGTTTTGGACTAACTCCTTTTTGTTCTTTTTCCGACGGGTAGGTAAACTCTTGTGTGGGACTATTGCAACGATTAGGTCGGTAGAAGATGGTTCGTCAGATGCCCCAGATGCATGATCAAGGGTTTCCCAATAATAGTGCTTATCCCATTCTTCTTTGGTAAGGGACTTGGTATTATGAGGCCTAGATAGATTTGGTACGGATGTGATCATTTTGTCCAGTTCTCCAAATAGAGTATCTAGGTTCATGTCGCTAGTTGAGGAAAGGGAATCCCATTCATAATCATTTGAGTCTGGGGATTCATCGTAAATTAGGGGATGTGGTTCATGAGATATCTCGATGTCTTCGAAAATGCTCACTTCCTCTTGAAACAGTGACGAAGTACTAGGAAATCCAATTCTAAGCAGTTGACACCCTAGCCCTAGGTATTTCGGTCGTGGTGAGACAACAATCGGTTCTGTCCTGTCATCTCTATGTAGTCCTAACCCACTATGTCCTTCATAGCCTTTGCTTTGCATTATCTTAAAGCCTTTTCCATAGGAGTCCGTACCTATTTGAACAGACGGTGAGGGGTATTCATTGTCTTCCTGATACAACTAGGAGGTAATATCATCTTGGTCCACAATTTCTTCACTCAACTCTCCCCATTTGGTCAATACGATCATAGGAGGAACACGAAATGTGACTGCAGGTTGTCTTCTATCTACCATTGGTAAACCATATTCCTTAGGTGGAACCAGGTGACTGACACAGTAGGATGCCTTCATATAATACTCTCCATAGCCTTTGTCTTGGATCTCAACTTTGGGAGTGGATGGTGGTGGTTTCGACGGAATGGACTTGATGAGATGTGATGGGTCAACGTATAGAGATGAGTTGGATGATGAAGCTGGTTGATTGACGGGAACCTGACATTGGGGAATTTCCCTTAGGCTAGTACAATATTGAAATGGGTCTGGATCACCATCAATTGTGATCTCGGTGCCATTATATGGGAATTTAAGACATTGGTGATATGTGGAAGGTACAACTTTCATTGTGTGTATCCAAGGTCTACCTAACAACAAGTTATATGGAAGGGTGAGATCCAAGACTTGGAAGTTGGTGTTCATAATTGCTGGGCCAATTTTGATTGGGAGCGTGACCACTCCTTTGGACGATCTTTCCTCATCATCGTAAGCCTTGATTACTATGCTCTTAGATGTGTCGACGCATTCTTCTGAGAATCCTAATGCCTTAACCAATTTTAGGGTACACAGGTTCAAACTTGCTCCTCTGTCTACTAGAATTCGTTTGACTTTAGTTTTATTGACTAGGACTTCAAGATGTAAGGGATCTGTATGATCAATCTTTTCTGTTGAGTAATCATGTTGGTAAAATGTAGCATGATGAGAGTTGGTTAGATATCCTACCATTTCTTCAAAATGATTGGCATCTAAGTTGGTAGGGACAGTCATGTTCTATAAGGCTCTGTCGAGAATTGCTCTATGTTCGAGTGATAAAGTCAACAACTCCAAGATGGATATTTGTGCTGGAGTTTTGCTCAGTTGTTCAAGTAGATTGTACTTAGACTTGTAGGACAGTGTAGGTGGTTCAGAAGAAGGACCTAGAAGAGTTATTTTGGTTCGGCATGTATTTATAGCACATTCAGGATGCTTCTTGATGATGATGGTATTGACATTTTCCTTTGCATCTCAGAGGTGGTTTATGATCGTACCATTCCCATAGTCATAATTGGTATTGGTATAATTGGCGGATGGAGGATTCTTGTTTCCTGAACTAGAGGCTTTCCCTTTCGTATGGTCATGTAATGGGTCTGTAAAAACCTTATGATCTACGTTCTTGGTATGCTTCTGCCCGACCTCTATTGTTCCATCTTCAACAAAGTCTTGGGTGATATTTTTTAGTTGTTGATATTGTTGTAGGTTGTGTCCTTTTGTTCGATGATAGTCAAATAAGGCGTTATTGTCCCACCATGAAGGTTTAAACTGTCCAGGATCATAATCTTTTGGTTCCATAGGTTTTACAAGATTGTGTTTAATCAGCTCTTTGAATATTGTCTCTATTGGTTACCCCAAAGGGGTAAATTCACACTGAGGAAAATGTCTTTGCGGGCGTTGTTGTTATGAATTTTGGACATAATTAGTTGTTTGATCTGGATTGTTTGTCATGTATTGATTGGGATTGTAACCTCTAACTATGATAACCGGTCTTGTATGTATAGCCTTAGCATCGAAAACACCGTCATTAGTAACATTTTTGTTTCTAGACCAGAATTTGTTCCTATCAGCAGGGAGATTTTGATGTTGGACAACAGGGTTTCTGCCTAGTACTTTTATTTCTCCTTTGTCAATAAGGCCCTTTTCAAGGATAATGCCTTTTTGTACCAAGTCTAGGAATGAGGTACAACAGTGTACTCTTAAGTCACTTCTCAATGTGGGATTGATGTTTTCAAGGAATATCGTGACTTTTTGTTTTTCTAGTATTTCAACTAGACATCTCCTAGCTAAACTTCTCCATCTCTGGAAGAAAGTGGTAAAATTTTTTCCCTCTTCTTGCATTGTATCACACAAGGTAGCTATTGTTACTTCATTGTCTATGTTAAAGGCAAAGTGTTCCACAAATTTCTCGGCTAGTTCTCCCCAAGATCGTATACCATATGGTAACTTAGAGAACCATTCTAACGCTATCCTGAGTAGGGTTCGCGGAAATAGTCTCATCAAGTATGTGGGGTCATATGCTATGTCCATACATGCCATAGAGAATTCTCTAATTTGTTCTAAAGGATTCTTCCTCCCATTATACTTAGGCAAATTTGGTATGATATATCCGTGGGGGAAGGGTGTCATGTATAATGCCTTGTCAAAAGGACATGGACAGAGATCTCGTGCTGAGATAGTTTGCTTGCTCGACATAGACATGTTGTCCATCCATTGTTGAAGTGTTTGCATTTGGTTTTGTAGAGCATCTACTTGTGTCAAGGACACGTTGTTTGCGTTGTTTGGATCAATGTAGGTGTTCTGAAATGTTGTGTTCTGTGACGGGTTATGATTTGGAGAAGGAATATATCCCGTTTGAATGTTCTAAGTTGGCGGGGGAGTATATCCTGTTGAAACATGTGGACTTGTTATAGGAATATTTCCTATCAGAATGTTCTGGTTCATTGTAGGAATGTTTCCTGTCGAAATGTTTTTCTTTGTTGTCCCTATGGTCGTGTTTGTGCCAATTGTAGACCTCTTACCAATAGTACTTGTGCCAAAGGGGTTTGATGAGGTTTCCCCCGCAGTGAATTGTAAACCTTGTGTTATGTTGAAAGGGGTTGTAGTGACAATTGATGTGGCTTGAGTCGACGTACTAGTTGGTATTGTCACAGTTATTTGAGGAATAGACACACTTGACGTGGTGGTTTGAGTTTGTTGTGTAGGTGCAATTTTCAAAGTATGGACATCAAGTCTTGGAGGTAGTGTGGCACCTTCTACTAGCAATTTTGCTAGATATTGTTGAGGGTCATTTTCCAAACAATCATCCATAAAGGATGAAAACTTAGGATCTTGGACTGCCGCTTCTATGTCTTCTACAAAAACTCACCCATTGACATATCTAGTGACATGTTTGTCTAGCAAAGGTCTATGCGGTCTTTCTTTCCTTGGTGGTTGAGTTCTGAAAGGATTGAAAAATTCATTTGGATCTGACATTGTTCTAAGTTTCTTTTGGGACCTTGTTTCAACCATAAAAGTTTGCTCAAAATGGGGGAATGCAGACTATAGCTAAAAACCTGATATGTCCTAATTCTATGTTTTTTGGATTTTTTGGTATTTTGACAATAAAGGGTGTACTAAGATGACATGTGATATGATGGATGATATGCAAAGTTTTGAGCTAATGATGACTCTAAATGATTCTAAGATTAGGCCTAACTTACCACCTATGGGATAAATTCAAGGAACGATTTGTTGTGACCAAGGAACCTGATTGTAGGAAAAAGATAGTTGACAGGCAAATTTCCCAAAGTAGACTGTTGAGCTGGGAAGATTCAATGATAGGATAAAAGTGACTAGGTTCAATGATGATGACAAAATTGGAACAAGGATATACCCAATCACGCAGAAAGTTAGTCTATTCTGCTATATGTAAATCTCCTAGGAAGTATCTATGGCATGCATGCAACTTAGGATGACTTATGATATGTATGCAATTGAGGATGAATGTGACTAAGACGTATATGACACCTAACAATGCAAGGTTTTTGAGAAAAAAATTTGGTTTCTATCCAAGGTTGATCGTAGGAAACAGAAAACAAAAAATGACAATTTCGGTTTTCGGACACAGTTTTGATAGGTTTTCTCAGTTTTTGGATGACAGTCAGATGATGTTCACCTAATCAATTGCGGTTCAACTTTTGATAGATGCAGTTTACCAATGCACATGCAGTGATTTGACTAAAAAACCTTGTTTCAGATAATGACAGAGTTTGGATGTTTGACAATTGCGGTTTTAGTTTCGACAGTTGTGGTTCTTAAATACGCATGCGGCGATATTATTGGACTCTATTTCTGACAGACACTTGCGGTTCATAAATTGACAGATGCAGCTTGCATGCGCACATGCAACTCAGAATGTAACAGTTGCGGCTCGTAATATCCAGACTGAGAAAAAAAAAAAATTGACAGACCGATGCGGTCTTTACCCTAACATATGTGACTTACTAAGACATATGTGGCCTTTCCCCTAACAGATGTGACTCTATGTGACAGTTGCGGTTCAAAGTGTGACAGTTGAAAATTTTCCGGAATTTTGTTTTTGACTAACTCCGTTTTGATCAAGATTTTGGCGAATACAGCAAAAAACAAACACAACAATCAATTTATTTTCAGTTTGTGAGGATGGACTCTTTAAGACTCGAAAACATTTAAAACCTAGGCTATGATGGACAGTATTTGTTGAATTCTTACTTGGATAAATCTTGCTACGCACATCTAAGGTGGATGACTAGTAGCTTGACCCCACTGGCTCCCCTCCACGACACTCACTTATACAAGGCAGCCAAGCTACTGTACCCATGAATCTCCCATGGCATACATGTCACCTCAACACAAGAACCGTAAATTTGTAAGATGGCTTCACAGGTTTTCCACCTGCTGCACCAGCAAATAGATAGGTTTTTGGCAATCTAGAACAAGGTATTTAGTAAGGGCATTTCGTTCATGGGGCACTATCCAATGTCGACGAGAGTCCATTTTTTTCCATCTCGTCGAAATAGTGTGCGTGATTCTTGGGTTTCTCCAAGAATCCTCTTTTATATAACGGCTGGAAGTCGCTTGGCGTCTAGCGTGCTACCGATCGGAGTCATCTTGGGGTGAGTAATTTTTCCCACCAAGACAAGCCCAATTTCTAGAGTCAGTAACCATTTCTCTTGCACCCAAGATCGCACGAATGCTCAAGGAGAGAGGATACTTCGATTACTGAATCATGGGTTTCTAAACTAACAAGGCAGGCACAAAAAACACTGGTTAATTTATTAAGCCCAAATGAGATTATTTACACTACCAAATAGAAAGCATGTAAAAAAAAAGACAAAGTCATTGGGTCCTGCATGCAAATTGATCAGTAGTTCATTGTTTTTTATTTTGGTCTTCTTCGCTTTGATCTGCAAAAACTAACTTATTCCCCTTATGCACAACTGCAACCAAACATTAGCAAAAAAAATGAAAACACACAAAATTGATAAAAGAAAACGCAGATGTATGAAATTTAATAAAAAAGTGAAAAATGTTTACCAGCCAGATGCGGCTTTTTGAGCCACAGATGCGGTTCGATGTCAACAGGCGGATGCGGTTAGCGAATTTTTTGACAGGAGGATGCGGTGCGAGATGACAGATGCGTCTACGTTTTTAGCAGATGTGGCTCGTAATGCAGATGCATTTTTCTGTTGAACAGATGCGGTGCGCCGTATGAAAAACCTACAAAAATTTAAAAAATGGAAAAATGGAAAGACGAAAAGATGTGCATGTTCACGTCGAGCTCACCAAATGTAACATTAGAATAAATTTGTGATCAATCTGCAACTAGAATGAACAATTGTTAATCCTAATCTAAATCAAAATTAATATAAAATCAAACAATAAAGAACGAATATGAAAACATGATAAAAACTAACAAAGGAATTGAAATGATCTCACTGAATATGCATTCACTCCTTCGAATTATCTCCATTGCTCTTCTCCATCTTGCTATTTTAGTGTTCTTTCCCTTAGATTTTTAGTATTGATGCAAGCATAACTGTGTTGAATGTCTCAGCAAAATATCGAAGATAAGCTTCTTCTCAAAAGTGTATGATTTCGGGAGGAGGAATAATGATAATGACAAGCCTTTTTATAGATTTTGGGTTTTTGAACGATCGGCTTAGATTGAAAGAGAGATCAATGGATGAGGTTGATGAATGTCATGCGATGTCAGTTTTGTGTCATATAGAACGTGAGTTAGAACATGAGTCAGAAAAGACTGCAGGATAAAGTTTAAATTAGAACGTGAGTTAGAACACGAGTTCAAGATCTTAATCTTCAATTAAGAATCTTCAAAAATAGAAGAGATAGACTTTGATTGTCAAAGACAAAGTTGGAACTCGAAGACGGAGAATGCATTTGAATGCATACATGCATATGAGTTAGAACTAGTTAATCGACTAGTTGTGACAGAGAGTCTTCTCACAGAGATAAACAGGTGTTGAATTCGGAGATAACTAGAGAACTAAAAATAGATCTTGAGTCAGAAGGTGAGTGAATGATTAGTCAACTGATTGACAAAAGAATGTGACATAAATAATTAATAAATGAATTTAATTTTAATTTAATTTAACATTCGAAAATAAGAGACTTTAATTAAATAAATAAAGTAATTTATTTAATTTGACTGTTGAAAAGGATTAAATTGAATAATTAAATAATAAATATTTAATTATAGATAAAGGGGGTTAAATGAATAATTAAATAAATATATTTAATTATAGTTGAATAAGTATGATAAAGAGGTAATTAAATAATAAATTATTTAATTGATAGATAAAGGGGGAAGAATTAATTAGTTAGCAACGTAATTAAATAAATATGATTTATTTAATTAATCAAGTTGAATAAAGGGTGATAATGAATTAATGAATTAATTAAAAAGGGGAATTTAATTAATAGAGGAAATATATGTTAGAAAGGCTAATTAAATAATTAACATTATTTAATCATGACAACAGACTATAGAAAATTATGTCGAATGTGTAGTCGCAGGCCTAGACCAATTTTCATTTTCTACAACTTGTATGTAAATGATATTCACAAGTTGAAGGAATAGATTTTGAAGAAACTTTTGCACCTGTAGCAAGAATGGAGGCCATTTGGATGTTCTTGGCATTTTTAGCTCATAAAGACTTCAAAGAATATCAAATGGATGTCAATTCTACATTTTTGAATGGGGAACTAGAAGAAGAAGTATACCATAAGGTTTTCAACTATCATACAAATCAGACATGGTTTGCAAGTTAAAGAAAGCATTATATGGACTAGAGCAAGCTCCCAGAGCTTGGTATGCTAGATTGGATAGATACTTTTCAAAGCAGGGATTCAGCAAAGGGTCCACAAACAACAATATTTACTTCAAGGTTGAGAAAT
This sequence comes from Sequoiadendron giganteum, assembly GCA_007115665.2. Lineage (NCBI taxonomy): Eukaryota > Viridiplantae > Streptophyta > Pinopsida > Cupressales > Cupressaceae > Sequoiadendron > Sequoiadendron giganteum. Next base: position 77,915,467 of record CM021108.1, read on the forward strand.
ACAAGATATTAATAGTTGTGGTATATGTTGATGACATCATCTTTGGTGGAAATGAAGGTATGTGTAAGATATTTGCTGAAGAGATGCAAAAATAATTTGAAATGTCTTTGATTAGTGAATTCAATTTCTTCCTTGGACTTCAAGTTAATCAAACTGACAAAGGGATATTCATTTCATAATCTAAGTATGTTAAGGAATTGTTAAAGAAGTTTGGAATGGATGACTCTAAACTGGTCTGTACCCCTATGATAATTGGATGTAAGCTGAGTAAGGATGATGAATCTGCTAAAGTTGATCAGAGCATGTACAGATCCATGATTGGTGGACTGTTGTATCTTACTGCTACTAGACCTGATATCATGCATACCGAATGTTTAGTTGCAAGATTTCAAGCAGAAGCTAAGAAATCACATGCTACAGTATTGAAGAGGATATTTAGATATCTTAAAGGAACTCTAGACTATGGGTTATGGTATCCAAAGGACAATGATTTCACATTGAATGCCTACACTGAGGCAGATTAGGCTTGTTGTGTAGATGATCAGAAGAGTACTAGTGGTAGTGCATTCTTCCTTGGAGGAAGATTAGTTTAATGGTTGAGCAAGAAACAAGATTCGGTTTCTTTATCCACTGCAGAAGCAGAGTATATTGTAGCAACATCATGTTGTACACATGTACTTTGGATGAAGCAAACCTTGATGGACATAGGTGTGGTAAGTGATAAACCTATTTATATATTTTATGAAAATACAAGTGTTATAAACATTTCAAAGAATCCAGTGATGCATTCTAGAAAAAAACGCATATCTATTAAGTATCACTTCTTGAGGGAGAAGGTATTGAGGAATGAAGTTAGACTTGAATATGTACCTACCAAAGAACAAGTTGCATACATATTCACTAAGGACCTTCCGAAGGATACTTTTGAGTATCTCAAAGGGAAATTAGGGGTTACTGCCCCTCCTTTGAACTAAGTGCACATGGAGGTGCATCAGTCTAGTGGATTCATAGAATCTTTTGTTTTGGACTGATGATTGAGGTCTACTCCTCAAGGGGAGTAGAGAAGTGCATTGTTGTAGTATGTTATGTCGGTGTACTCCTTAGGGGGAGTGAACAAAGATTTATATGGCAAGAATTTCCTTTTCCATTCATGTCAAAGGGGGAGAGAGAATCATATGAAAATTTTATGCTTGGTAGGTTGTCGTTTCTGAAAATCAGGTATGTTGTCTTTGATGGTTTTTCACATCATGTGTTGCCATCAATGACAAAGGGGGAGATTTTTGTAAGTATGGATGTGTTTGGTGGTGTTTTTATTAATGTTGTCATTGATGTCAACACAGTTTAGGTTGAGTAAGTTGTGTTTTTTCCAAGTGCTTTTGAGAAAATTTGAGAAATAATGAAAGTAGTGTTAAAGTGTGTTCTAAGTGTGTTTTGGTATTGCACTCCACATTTCTCCTATGTTGATCCTATGCCTATGTGGATTTGTAGGTGTTCTTTTTATAAGCTTGAATAGATAATATATTCTGAGTTTTAGCTTCTGGGTCAATGAAGAGTAGAAGATATGTTCACCAGTGTGTGAACTGGTTTGCCAAAACTATTTGTTTGTGGACTAGGAGAAATGTTTTGGCTCCACAGTCTTCTGATATTTGCTTTTAGATATTGCAGATCTGGGAGATGACTCTTTCTGATGGTTTCTGGGTTCTGAAAAAATTTCTTGTGGTTTGGCGCTCCAGAAGACCTACTCCAGATCTCCTTTGCTTTTGATGGTTGGTCCGATTGGACTGGTGAAAATTTCTCTACGAATCAATTTTGTTGTAATTGTTGCGGATGTACCTAAAGTTTTCTCAGAGATGGTAAAATGACTAGTGAAGTATATTGTGTGATCCACATGTGATTATCTTGCCGGATATCTGTGTTCTTCAAAGATCATTGGTGTTTTTCATAGGTTTGGTTGACCTAGTGTTTACACGTTACATTAGGCTTGTGCATCAATTTGAGAAAGTGTGTGTGTGATCCAAGATGTTGTTTGGGTTCTAAATTAAATATGTAATTGGTCCTCTCACATTCTTATCCACTGTGAGAATGTTGAGTAGCTGACCTAGTTTGAATTTGTAATTTGAAATTGTATAGTTGACCTTGGTGAATGATTCTAAGGTTGAAGATGGTATAAAATAAAATCAAGTTGTGGTGAATTTCATACCCATCCATCCATCATCCAGGAATCAAGCAAGTGAGTGAAGTGTGTGAACAAGTTTGAAAAGAAAAGAGTGGAAGAGCGAATTGAGGCAATGGGACTTTAAGGTGTTAGATTCTTGAAAGTAGTGAGTTGATGGTATCTACAATCTTCTGATCAAGTTGTAAATGTGTGGAACCCTAGTGGTGTATCTTCATTTATCCTTTTTGTTTATTTTTTGTATGAAGTGAGCCTCCTTTCCAGATAGTGAGTCCTTCTCAAGGCAATGAGCCCTTAATCTAGGTAGTGAGCCCTTTGGCAATGAGCCTTTGTATCTAATATTGCATAACTACTATATTCTAAGTTAATCCTTGCCGTGGTTTTTCCCTCATTAGGTTTTCCATGTAAATCTAGTGTCTCTAGTGTTTTCCAGATTGAAGTTAAGGTGAAAAGATTAAGTTTATAAGTTAAGTGATTTGATACAACTGATTCACCCCCCCTTCTTAGTTGTCTTATGAATTTCAACAGTACTCACATCCATTTGTTCCACTTCCAAGTCATAGGTTGCTACAATTGATAACAAGAATTAGATAGATGTTAGCTTCACAACAGGAAATAATATGGCATCATACTACATTCCTTCCACCTAATAAAATCCCTTAGTAACAAATTGTGCCTTATTCTTCTCAATATTACCATCAAGACCACACTTCTTCTTGAACACCCATTTAAAACCAACAATTTTCCATCAAATAGGAAAAGGTACCAGATTCCAAGTCTTATTTTTCTTTAATGCAACTATCTTCTTGTCCATGGCTTACATCTAGGAATATACATCACTCATACCCATAGCCTCTCTAACAATCCTAGGCTCATCAATGCTAGCAATCAAAGAAAAAAAACAATTAGAATTCAATAATAAATAACAAAACCTTTCCAATTATTGCCTAACTCATGTAGACATCCTCAATTGGTGAGGTTGAGGTTCTTCTTCTTCTTCAAAACTTATAGAGTTTCTCAAGCTCTCCTCATCATCAAGTCCAATAGGAGTGTGTAGTTCATCTTTCATTAGAGTAGGTGGAATTTAAACTACCTTCTTCTTTTTTTTCTCATCTTTCTCTGGCTATAACTCAATAGTGGAAGGTTGCATCTTTCTAAAAAATTACACTTTTTCTATAGAGAACCTTTTGAGCCTCAAGATCCCAAAGCTTGTACCCCTTCACAACAATTTTGTAGTTGTTGGGAATAGGATGTCATTTAATTAAAATCCTAAACATATTTCATGTATCTACTAAGTCCTTGGAAAGTGTTCCCCAACACTAGGATTAGAAAGAGATTAAATTCAAATGAAATGAACATGCAAATTGGCATTTGTAATTATTCCTAAATAATAGAAACATGTGAGGGTGTCCAATATGAGTTCCTAAATAATAGGAGCACATGGGGTGCCTATATGGAAGGTGGAACCCACCTTGTTTCAATTAACTATTTGGAGAATTGATAACACTTCAGTAATCCATGTCTAGGTTCCTACAAAATAGGGTTTGATATTTACAAGAGTGGATTGGCATTATCAGTTTAGTATCAATTCTATATCAGTTCAGTTCACTTCAGTCTAGTTGAGTTTAGTTATGGTTCAGCTATCTTCAGTTGCATGTAGTTATTTTGAGTTGTATACTGGTTGACTTGACTAATGACTTTAGTTGCATGATAGATAACAGGTTGATACTTTCAGTTAAGTGGGGATGATCAAGCATGCACATTGTTTGCATAAATTGATGGAGAGATATGTTTCAATTAACTCAAATTGACTTGGACCCACCTTGGGCACCCAAGTTGGCATCTTTTAGTTAACACCTTTTGCATGAGAAGATATTTACAAGGATCTATTAAGTGGGGCCCATTCTTGGGAGCCAACTTTGAGGTGGAGTTTACAAGATATCTTCGAGACTAGAGTTTAGTTAAGTGTTCAGTTTGGGGCGCCAACTTTAAGGAAGAATTTGGTTTGACTTTTGTTTAGGAGGTGGAACTCTACTTGCCAAATCTAGGCGTAGGTTTTTGAGAGAAGCTTTATGCTTTGTAATTGTCAACTCTTAGGAGTTTACAAAGATCATAATTGCCTATTTATTGTAGCAAGTTGAAGAGAGTTTTAAGAGAGTTTATTGCAAGTTGTGAAGAAGCATTGTTCAAGAAAAGGAAGCATATCAATCAAGGATTATTACAGTGTTATTGTAATCTTATTCTAAGGTTAAATAATACAAGCAATATCGATTTTGGTGGACTTTTTTCTCGAAAAGGTTTTTCCATGTATATATTGTGTCACTTCTATCTTTTGTGTACATTCTTCTACAATCTTCTGTCTAGTTCTATAAATGATAAAGTTGATCTAAAGAGAATAATCATTTACAAAGAATTGATATAAATAGATTAATCATGCACAAATAATTGTGACAAAGAATACCTAATCAGATCTATAATCACATAGTTTTACAAGTTTTAAGCTACAATTTTACCTTCATTTTTAACATTTGGTATCAGTGCTAATGGTTGGGTAGATTTTTGGATGCCTTTCTCTTAAAAGTTTGAAGGATTTTTTTGTTGTAGTAGGATCTTTTAATATTGTATTATTATAGATTTGTAAAAGAAGTGTGTTGCAATAACTTTGACTTCTCATATAGTTATTGAGAGATTCAAAAGATCTAGTTATGAGATGTGGAAACTAAAAATGGAGGATCTCCTTGAAGAGAGAGATCAATGGTTAGTTGTTTGTAATGATAGAAATACACCTTCATCTATGTTAGATGAGGATTGGGATAAGCTTGATAAGAAGGCAAGAGGAACCATAATATTATGTCTTGTTGATGTTGTTCTCTTGAATGTTTCAAATGAAACTACCGCATATAAATTATGGAAGAGGATGGGTGATATCTATCAAACCAAAAGTCTTACTAATAATTTGTATCTGAAAAGATAGTTGTATTCTTTAAAGATGAAAGATGGTGATTTTTTTTCACATCATTTAAATGCTTTCAATTTGATTCTGAGTCAATTAGCATCTATAGATGTAAAGCTAGAAGATGAAGATAAATGCATTTTGTTACTTTGTTCTTTACCAGAATCTTGGGAAAATCTAATTGTTGCTATTAGTGGTAGTGGTTCAGATCCTAAGATCGACAATATAATTCCTAATCTCCTATCAAAGGAAATGAGGAGGAAGTCTAAATTAGGTTCCCAAGATGCCTTGTTCGTAAGAGGTAGGCCTAAGGAAAAGGAACCCAAGGGAGACAAGAAAGGAAAGGGTAAGTCAAAAGGACTGTCTAAAACCCCTAGTAAGAGTAAGGTAAAGTGTTGGAACTATGGGAAACTAGGACATATAAAGAAGGATTGTAAGAGAAATAAAAAGAGTTATGATGCTTCTACAGAGAAATCCTTGGATGATGGTAATGATGCATTGATCATTTCATGTAAAAATGTTAGTGATGACTCTTGGCTTATTGATTCAGGTTTCTCCTATCATATGACTCCTAACAAGGATTGGTTCTCTAAGTATATTGAATATGATGGAGACAATGTCTTATTTGTAGATAATATCACAACAAAGACTATGGGCAAAGGAGAGGTAAAGTTGTGTTTTAGTGATGGTAGGGTTAATACCCTTAATGATGTTTTACATATTCCAAGACTTGCTAGAAATCTAATTTTTGTATCTAAGTTTAATGATTCTAAAATGAATGTGACATTTGATTAAAGTGGTTGTAGATTAGTGAAAGGGAATATGGTGGTTACTAAAGGATCTCAGATTGGTACTTTGTTTGAGTTGAATACCTCCAATTTGAATAAATCAGCCAATGTAATTGAAGCTCAAAATACATGTATGGTGTGGCACCATAGATTGGGCCACATTGGTGAAAAAGGTCTTAGGACCATTCTTAATAACAAATTGGTTGATGGTATTCCCAATTATAATATTGGAAAAAATGATTTTTGTGAGCATTATGTCTTTGGAAAGCAATCTAGATCTTCATTTCCTAAAGGAACAAATAAAGCTAAAAGATTATTAGAGATTATTCACTCAGATGTTATGGGTCATGTGGATATTGACTCCATTGGAAAATCTAGATATTATGTCACATTTATTGATGATGTCTCAAGATACACTTCGATCTATTTTATGCATAACAAATCTGATGTGTTCAATAAGTTTAAATAATTTAAGGCATTAGTTGAGAAACAATCAGATCATAAGATAAAAGTGTTGAGATCAGATAATGGTGGTGAATATTGTTCTAAGGAATTTGATGATTATTGTAAGCATGTAATAATTGTGAGATAGAAAACTACTCCATATACACCTCAACAAAATGGAGTAGCAAAAAGGATGAACCAAACCTTAATGGAAAGAGCTAGGAGTATGTTAAGTAGTGCTAAGCTAGATTGGTTCCTTTGGGCCAAGGCGATATGTACTTCTTGTTATTTAATCAATAGATCCCATAGTTCATCTATTGAAGATAAAATACCTTGTGAAATGTGGTTAGGTAGGAAACCTAGTGTTGCACATTTAAGGATATTTGGTTGTGAGACTTTTCTTCATGTGCCTAAACAAAAGTGGTCTAAGTTGGGTTCAAAAGCACAAAAATGTATATTCATAGGTTATGGTGAAAATTTAAAAGGTTACAAGCTTTGCAATCCTCTAACTCAAAAAATTACTTTATTTAGAGATGTGATTTTCAAGGAATTTAGAGCTTATACTAGAGAAGAACAACCAAAGGAGAAGGATACTTCTCGAACAGTGCATTTTGAGACAAAAACTGAGAAGCATGAAGATGCACATGTTGAAGAAAAATTGGATGGATTGGATGAGGAGAGTTCATAGAGTTCTGAGACAGATGCTCATGATGAGCATATTGAGGAGCAAGAAGAACCTTTTTTGAGAAGATCCACAAGAAACCAAATCCCATTGATAGGTATATCCCACCTGATTTTTGTTGTATATTTGTTTTGATGAGTACTAATGATGAACCTAGTTCTTACAGGGAAGCTTTGTCTTCAGATGAGAACAAGCTTTGGTCACAAGCTATGCATGAGGAAATGGATTCCTTGGATGCTTGCGACACATGAGATCTTGAGAGTTATCCCAAAGGAAGAAAGTCCATTGGTTATAAATGGATCTTTAAAAAGAAAATTGGATCAGATGGTAATCTCAAAAGGTACAAGGATAGATTAGTAGCCAAGGGCTACTCCCAGAGAGAGGGAGTTGACTTTAATGAAATCTTCTCTCATGTTACTAAATTAACTTCTATTAGATTATTTTTATCTATTGTTGCTCATGATTTTGAGATAGAACAAATAGATGTGAAAACTACTTTCTTGCATGGGGATCTTGATGACGAGATTTATATGAGGAAACCTTATGGTTTTGTTGTAAAAGGAAAATAATCTTTGGTTTGCAGGTTAAAGAGATTTTTATATGGATTTAAATATTCACCAAGAATGTGGTACCAAAAGTTTGATGTTTTTGCATTGAAATTTAGTTATGTTAGTAGTGAGGAAGATCATTGTGTTTACATAAAGTTTATTGATGATCAAATTTTAATTATTATCTTGTATGTTGATGACATGTTATTTATTGGTAACAAGGTAATGATCAAAGAATTGAAAGAACTCTCTAGCACATTTGAGATGAAAGATATAGGGGCTGCAAAATATATTCTTGGTATGGAGATCAGTAGAGATAGAGGTAACATACAGCTTTGCTTAAGTCAAAGCAACTATGTTGATACTATTTTGAAACGCTTTAACATAGAAGATAGTAAACCAATTAATATTCCTTTACCAGTTGGCATGAAGTTAAGTTTAAACATGAGTCCTAAATCTGATTTTGATCATGAGGAAATGTCTAAAATTCCATATGCTAGTGCAGTTGGTAGTTTGATGTATGCAATGGTTTATACAAGATGAAATATAGCCCAAGCAGTGGGAGTTCTAAGTAGGTTTATGTCTAACCCTGGTAAAGAACATTGGACGTATGTTAAGAGGGTGTTTAGATATTTATGAGGTACTTTTGATTACTGTTTGGTTTATCATGGTGCTAATGATATTGATATTATGCACAGATCATTGGACATACAAGGTTTTGTTGATTCGGATTGGGTAGGAGACCTGGACAGTCGAAGGTTGACAAGTGGCTATGTGTTTACTTTGTTTGGAGCTATGGTTAGTTGGATAAGTAAGAGGCAACCCACGGTTTCTTTGTCCACCACAGAAGTAGAGTACATGGCTGCTACACATGCCTCTAAAGAGGTAGTTTGGTTACAGAGACTTGGGAAAGGTATTGGTTTTAATTGCAAGAAAATTAGACTTGAATGTGATAGTCAAAGTGTTATTTTTTTAGCCAAAAATCCTATGTATCATGCTCGTACTAAGCATGTTGATGTTCAGTATCACTTTGTGAAAGAAATGGTTGAGAGTGGGAAGGTATTGATTGAGAAAGTTGACACTTTGATCAATGTTGCAGATTATCTTACGAAACTAGTTCCTAAAGATAAGTTCTTTTGGTGCAGGAAGGCCATTGGCCTTGTGTCCTGTACTTGATTTATAATAATGCTTCCTTGTTTAGAATAATTGCAATGTATAATTTCAAGTGGGAGAATGTTTTTGAAAATTTAAGTAGAATTTACAGGGTGTCGTACCCTTCACATCGAGCCACAAGGGCCAAAAAGATCAAGACAAAAAGGCAAAAAATGGAAAAAAAAAGTAGGAACAGCCCAGAGGCAGTACAACGATAGCAGAGTAGCAGCCGAGGAAGCTGCTAATAGGCATTGTCCCAGTTCTTAATGAGGAGTTCAACTACCTCATCACCCACCCACTCTTTGTTGTCCTGGCTATTGTTACCTTGCAGTTCCTCCTTTATAGCATTCGACAAGGTGCTCGTCACAAAGTGGCCCAGCTTCATGGTGAAGCAGGTCAACCCCCTAAACCTTTTGTCAAGAATATCCATTCTCTTCACCATAGTGTCCGACTCCACCCCAAAGTCCATAGACCCCTAAATCTCACCAGGCTCATCCACCAGGGGCTGTAGAGAGTGGGAGGCAAAACCATCAAAAGGAAGCTTTTTGTCCACCGGAGTGACCTGGGGCCCCATCACGTTCTCAGCCTCCACATCCTTAGAATCCTCTTCCTTGTAACCTTTGTTGCCAGTCTGCTCCTCTTCAGAGTCTTCAATAATCAACCTCTTTTTGTTGTTCTTGGCCAGCCTCCCGGATCTCCTCCTAGCATTGTCCCCTCCCCTAATCTCAGTGTTCCCCACAACCGTATCTCCACCAGAGTCTTTCCTAACAGAATTCTTGCCCTTACTATTCTTAGTCATCGAGGCCAGCATGCATTTTTCCTTACCTTTGTTAGTTGGAATGGCCTTGTAGATCGAGTCGGTAAGATTGGCTTTTAGTTCACAGAGCCCTTCCGCAGCACTGGCATGGGCCTTGCCCATCCCACCCTTAAGTTTTTTGGTGGTAATTTTGGCTTTAGGATTCCCCACAGGGCCCAAATTGGAATTCTTAAGAGGGCTTCTAGACTCGGCCAGGGAAACCTGCACAGAAGGATGGGGTTCAAAGTCGTCAATACGAACTGCGGTGATGGCTTTAGGCGGACAAAGAGCCAGATGAAAGTGATAAAGATGCAAAATAAGCCCCTGGTGGAGCGGGAGTGGCGGGAGATCACAGGGGTTGCGGCTGGCCGACTCTTTGCACTTGTCGACAAAGTTTTCAAGGTCCATTAAAAGAAAAAATTGGAAACTGAGTAGCATCTTATGTCTAAGGTGATTTAGCAAATGGAAGTGGCAAAAGAAATAAGTTTTAAACCTACCCTCCAATGTAACATACTTCATCAGTGACATACACACCTGATCCCAAGGCTTCGGGAGAGCATCCCTCTCAAACCCTGACTGATTCCACACCGGGGCCTCCTCTCCTCTGAAAAAGGCTTTTAAGCTTTCATCATCCGATTTCTTGGTGTGTTTGGGGTACTTCTTCCCAAAACACTGTATAATTTCAAGTGGGAGAATGTTAGGAATAGGATGTCATTTAATTGGAATCCTAAACATATTTCATGTATCTCCTAAGTCCTTGGAAAATGTTCCCCAACACTAGAATTAGAAAGAGATTAAATTTGAATGAAATGAACATGTAAATTGACATTTGTAATTATTCCTAAATAATAGGAACATGTGAGGGCATCCAATATGATTTCCTAATAATAGGAGCACATGGGGTGCCCAGATGGAAGGTGGAACCCACCTTGTTTCAGTTAACTATTTGGAGGATTGATAACACTTCAATAATGCATGTATAGGTTCCTACAAAATAGGGATTGATATTTACAAGATTGGAGTGGCACTATTAGTTTAGTATCATTTTTATATCAATTTAGTTTAGTTCAATTCAATTCAATTAAGGTTCAATTATCTTTAGTTGCATGCAGTTATTTTGAGTTGTATACTAGTTGACTTGACTAATGACACCATTTGCATAACAGATAATAGGTTGTTACTTTCAACTAAGTGAGGATGATCAAGAATGCACATTGTTTGCATAAATTGATGGAGAGATATGTTTTAGTTAACTCAATTGAATTGGACCCACCTTGGGTACCCAAGTTAGCATCTTTCAGTTAACACCTTTTTCATGAGAAGATATTTACAATGCTTTGTTAAATGGGGCCCATTCTTGGGAACCAACTTTGAGGTAGAGTTTATAATATATCTTCGAGACCCGAGTTCAATTAAGTGTTCAATTTGGGGCACCAACTTTAAGGAAGACTTTGGTTTGACTTCTATTTAGGAGGTGGAACTCTACTTGCCAAATCTAGGCATAGGTTTTTGAGAGAAGCTTTAAGCTTTGTAACTGTCAACTCTTAGGAGTTTACAAAGCTCATAATTGCCTATTTATTGCAGAAAGTTGAAGAGATTTTTATGAGAGTTTATTGCAGGTTGTGAAGAAGCATTTTTGAAGAAAAAGGAAGCATATCAATCAAGGATTGATATAGTGTTATTGTAATCTTATTCTAAGGTTAAATAATACAAGCAATATCAGTGTTGGTGGAGTTTTTTCCCGAAAAGGTTTCTCCACGTATATGTTGTGTCACTTCTATCTTCTGTCTACATTCTTCTACAATCTTTTGTATAGTTCTATAAATGATAAAATTGATCTAAAGAGAATAATCATTTGTAAAGAATTCATCTAAATAGATTAATCATTCACAAATAATTGTGACAAAGAATACTTAATTAGATCGACAATCACATAGTTTTACAAGTCTTAAGCTACAATTTTACCTTCATTTTCAATAGTAGTCGATGAAGATACACTTAACTTCCTTGTTCTCTAGTTTATACCTCTTCTCAATTAGAACATGGGTGTAAGCTTCACAACCAAATAATCTTATATGTCTCAATGAATTCTTTCTACTAGACCACATTGTTGTCACAAAGGATTGCACCTAGATGATAAGCTTGGAGGATCAACAATCCCATGAAACATGGAAACATCTTCGAGCATGTGGGTTTCTCATGATGAAGATGAATCTCCAAATTATGGGTTGGCTCCCCTTTAGATCTCCTAGAAAATAATGAAATTTTGTGATAAAAAGGAAGAAGGATAGATGATAAAAAGGAAAATATAATTTGAGGTGATGCACCAAAATGTAAATAACCTACAACTTGATTCACAACTAATTTTCAAAAGATACATTTACACAACTTAGTTTGGGAAATATAATCACATAAATACTTCATAAAAAGGCCTAAGAAATCTATCTTCTTTTAAGGAAAACAACATTTTCACAACTTGGAAGATAAGACAAAACAATAGCACAACCTATGACTTGTGATGATTAACTACTTTTATATACATGAAACTATGCATGAGACAGAAATTTAAAGGTTTTTTATACTTTAAACACATAAAATTACATCAAGATCATTCATTAGAAACACAACACCTGAAATAGAGAAGGTAAACACTTGATTTTATTGAATAACAGAAGGAATCTCTACAATAACTGGAAAAATAACCTGAAATAAACCTATTGTTGTATCAAAACTGTAAAAAAACAATTGAGCTACAAAACTCTAAGTCTCTCTGTAATGTGCAACAGAGGAAAAAAGAAAGAACTAAGGAAAACATAAATTTTCCCTCCTATAATACAAAATGAGACTCAAATTGCCAAGAGGAGTCAACTATAGTCAACTGAACTCCAAAATATCCATCTCACGAGAAAAATAGAAAAGCCTAGAAAAGGGGGCTCATAACTGCTCCAATTTGAGCTAATTTAGCTCCAAACTCCCCCTCTCAAGCTATTTGACCAAAGAGCTCTAAAATTAACTTAGTAAATGACTTGAAGTCAAAGATAAACACCTTAGTTCAACTCCTCCTATTTTTGCATGATTTTGGCACAAGAATAAACTACTTGACCGAATATCAAAGACAATCAATTATAATTTACTTTAATAAGTGTTATGTGATTGTTTATTCTTGTATTACATGATAAATATTAAGGTAATTTACAAAATATCACCTTTAACATTTTTTTACATATTTATTTTGTTTGAACCTCATGCAAAAATAAAAGGGGTAGATTTAAATTATCCTTATGACTCCTTTGGACTCACCTCTCACTAGGTATTTGAAAAGAAAATCTTGAGCATTACTTACGTATTAATCATCATACAACTTATGAAATAAAGGTGAAAAATAACCCAATACGTGGGTTGGCTAGAATTAGGGTTTTCATTATGAAAGTCAAAAGAATCCCTAAATTTACTCACAGGCTCATTTTGAGTTCATTTTCACCAACAATGTGTTTCTCTTTTGTTGCATTGCCAAGGTTTTCTGGCTAGGTTTTGAATCTTCTCCCCTTCTAGTAAGTCACTTTATGCTGAGATTCTTTTCATATTTTGTTTGTTGTGAAGGAAAACATTGCTCGTGCTCTGTTTGTGAAAAAATAATGATGAAATCTGTGTATTTTTGTGGTATATTCTCTATTATGTGACACTTTTAATGTGTTATCTCTATCTATTCAAGTATGGCAAACTCTTTGTTTTGCATATCGCCATTATTTCACTGCTACTAGGGTTTTCAATGTGATTTTCCATTTCAAGGTAAACCATCCTTCATATGCTGCCCCTATATTATTAATGGTGAATACTCATTGAGAAAGGCACATACTTTGTTTTTTTTCATGAGCACTTTTTTCCATCCCTTGTTTGATATATGTTCACTACTTATTTTTTGGTCTTGATATTTATGCATCTCACTATATTCTATAGTCTGAGATCTGCCCTGAATCTTCCCATTTCAATTTTTAGTATCTCCTGCTACTTTTCAAGTATCTTTCCCAATGCTAAGCACTATAATTTGCACTTTTTATTAGCAAACTGAGAAATGACCTCTATAGTTGAAGGATTTGACTCATGGATATCCATTCAATTCACAATTTTTATAGTGTTTTCTCCATAAATAAACTTTTTGTATAATAAGGGATTATTAAAAGGACTCTTCAGGAAATACCAATGTCATCAAAGATGGCACTGAATTTCCATTATGAATCTCAAACCCACATAGCTAGAACAAAATCAATTCCCAACTTCTTTACAATAGGTGTTAAACGTGGCATTTTTAAGTGTAAAATACTGGTTGGAAGAACCTGACCTCTGACTATGTTAAAGAAAAAAAAAGTCAGTGCATTCTCATTGTAACAACTAACACCATGGATACTAGATACAATTGTTGCATTTTATTCCAAGTTTGTGGTTGCTCTATGCTCTTCCATTTTATGTATCTTTGTGTTTTTCCACCCCTGCAAATTATCTTCAAGACTATCTTGCATTCCCTTTCATTTACATGTTGCTACTATCTTATATGGAAAAAAGGACTATCCACCTTTATATGACATTGTGATATCATTGTCCTCTTGATTGAGGACTATCCTCATAGTGATAGGGATTGTCTTTGGCTATTATTCATTGTAATTTGCTAACTATTGAACTGTACCTTGAGCTCTTGATTGCTTTTTTTTAGGTCTATGATGGCCTTTTTTACCATATGTTGTTATTATTTTCAAAATCATGAATAAAAATATGACTAGTTTTAATTCCTTCATGCCCCTTGTGTTTCATGACTATATGTTGTCCCTTTTATCAATTATTTCCTTATGAGTCATTTGTATAAAATTATCCATGCATTAGTGAGAACAATCCCTTGAGATCCTGTGATCATTGTAATTGCATCTACCCAAAAGATTTTGCTCTCTTTATGTTGGGACTTTTTTTTATCTTACTTCTACCCATCATGCCTTCAAACTATTTTGAGTGTTGTTCATAATGATTGTGATTGTCTTTAACTTGGGTAAAGATTGTGCTTTGGAAAAACCACTATAAATTCTACATGAACTTCCCTTGATGGTGAGAACACTTCCCCTTAATGCTTTGACTATTACTCTTTGCAAGTGCGTGATTATCACTATATTGTGCTTTCAACATGAGCTCTATTATTGTGCTTGCTACAGGAAACCAAATACTATGCCTTGCTAACTACTGATAAAAGCTTGTCATTACACTTTCCTATATCTGATACCTCTGAGTTGACATATCTTGCAATATGTTCATGGCATCACTATGACAGTGACTTCCCTCTATGATGATTACTCTATTGAGTGCAAACACAACATTTCTTTGTTTCTTGGTTCTAGAGGAATGTCTTTTCTTTTGTATACATTCAAGATTGTCTTCATAATGTTCCCATTCTATGACTTGTTTGTTGATTTGTATGATAAGATTATACTTGTACCTACATAGTCAACAAACAAGTTAAGAAAACTAAGAAGCCTAGAGCTTTTCATGATGATTAGATGGTTTTTACTTTTCTTGGATCTTCATGATAACTGTGTATTTGATCTTGAGACACCTTTGTTAAACCTCTGACTTGATGCTTAATAAGAGACAAGCTATATATCTTATGGTTTGACATATAAGAGACATGGAATCCTGAGCTCTAACATCACTTTCTCTGTCCCTTGCAAACACCTCTAAAATCTATCAACAAAGGAATTGAAGATGCATTTGATCAACAATGGGGTTCATCATTCAGGCAATGACGGATCCCTTTTCTCTTACATGTCTTTTTAACTTCCAAATGTACAATTTATCTTTTATTGCATCTTATTCATTTACTCCCATGACTTGTGTGGGAAACTTATAAGCATATTTATTGTAATGAATTTAAATAACTACTTTATACAAAATTTTGAGTACTATTCCTCTTTTCTGTAAAGAAATTGCATAATGAAAATTGAAAATTCATTTCATGACACTATTTGCATGATTATGAGTAACTTTAGCAGAATATAATGTGTACCTTACTCCTTCTGTAAAGTAGAAAACATCAGTGTTATCGCAGCCTAACTTGATTGGGCTGAAAAGTACAATTAGGTAACACACCTCCATGGGTGTCTTTCCAACAAGTGTCAATGTACAAGATCTATTGATAAAATAATATGTACTGGCTACCACTTTAGCTCAGAACTTCTCCTCAAGGTGAACATCACTCAACATACTCCTAGCCCTCTCCATCAAATTCTTGTTCATTCTCTCTAAAACTTCATTTTGTTGTGGGGTGTATGGATTTTTCTTATGTCTCTCAATCCCATGATCTTTATAGAACTTGGAAAAATATTTTGCACAAAATTCACCACCATTGTTAGTCCTCAAACACTTAATCTTTCTACTAGTTTGATTTTCTACCAAGGCCTTAAAATCCTTTAACCGACTAAAGACTTCAGCTTTACTTCTAAGAAAATAAACAAATGTCCATTTACTATAATCATCTATGAAAGAAACAAAATTTATAGATATTGATAATGAAGGAACATTCATAGGACCAAAAAACTTTGCATGAACATAGTCCAAAACCCTAGAAGACTTGTGAGAACTAGAGTAAAAAGTATCATGTTGCTATTTTCCATAAACACAATGTTTGAAAATTTTGAACTCGACATTAAAATCATCAAGGCCTTCAACAAGGCTCTTATTTTTAAAGGCTCTAATATCATTCTCACCAATGTGACCAAGTCGTTGGTCCCATAGCATTGTCTTCTCTAGAAGAAGCTTCATTTTCATGGAATGAGCACCCTTATGTACCTAAAATTTGATCATCAGATGTAGTTGCAACATACTTATTCTATGCATGATTTAACTTCTTCTTTGCATGATTTGATGATTCGAATGAAGAATATAAAGGTCTCTTCTTTGAAATGTTAGAATAATTATTGAACTATACTATGCATGCATCCAACTTATACAAGGTGTTAACCCGAACACCTTTAGAAAACACCATATCTCCTCTCATCATCTTGCATCCTCCACTAGAGAAAACAACTTGCACTCTCGAATCATTTAGTTTACTCACAAAAAATTAGTTTTCTCTCCAAAATTGATATTTGTTAGACGCCATCAATCTACTTCACTCTTCCATTAGGGAATCTGATTTTGAATCTTCTGTGACCAATGATCTTCAGTTGAGACTCATCACCTACATACACCTTCCCACCATCATACTTCTCATACATCGAGAACCATCCTCTATGAGAATTCATGTGCAAAGAATCACCTGAGTCTATCAAAAATACATCTTCCATTGCATGGGTTGCCAAGGTTACAAAAAATGTTTTAGAATTGGAGAATGACTTGTTTTCCTTCTTCTCCTCCTCCTTACTATCTTTCTAAAAATGATTGATTTTTTTATAATTCCAAAATTTCACCTTGGAATTCTTACCAAGAGACTTAAATCTCCCCAAAGACTTGGACTTGGAATTATTTTATTTCTTCTTGCCTTTCTCCTTTGGTCTATCATGAACAACAAGGGCCTCCTTGGCCATCTTCAAAGACTTTCTCCATATTTATTCAATTAATGATGAATCAACCACATCATCCATCTTGAAAGTGGTTGTTGTGCTTCTAATATCCATCACTAGGTGATCCCATGAGTTTGGAAAAGAACGCAAAAATATCATGCAACAATATTTTTCATCAATCTTATCTCCAGTGGAACCTAGTTGAGCAATTAACATATTTTAAATGCATTTAAATGATCTACCATGAATCCTCCATCTTCCATATTCAAAGAATACATTTTCTTTCTCAATAACTTTTTAACCAGAGATTTATCCTTATAAACATCTCCAAGTTTCTTCCATAAATTTAAGCAAATGTCTTCTCTTCATGAACATTCAAGAGAATAGAATCAACAAAATAGAGTCTAATCAAACCCTTGGATTTTCAATCAATGAGACCTCAGTCTTCTTGTTTCATGCCCATTGGTCTGGTTCCATAAATAAAAACCCATAAATTATTATCTACAAGCATATCTTCCATCTTGAGCTTCTATAACTCAAATTTATTGTTGTTAAACTTCACCATCTCAATTCTTCCAGATTTTCTTGCCATATCTTTCCTACAACAAGGTCATAAAATATACTTCTACAAATTTCCCACTAAAACAAAGACTAGCTCAAAAAACCCTACTTACCCAACAAATTAATCAAGGCTAGCCATGCTCTGATACCAAATAAAAGGAAGTTGGGTGAGCAGAAATAGATTTATAGAAAAAAATAGATAGGATAGAAAGCACACATAAAAAAATAACACCAAATATACGTGGGGAAAACCATTTTGGGTAAAAGACTCCACACTCCAAAAGCACAATACTTCTATATTATGTCAAATAGAGATTACAATGCAACTCCAAGTATAAATCTTCTTCAACAAGTGTTTTGAAACAAATACCAAATTCTTGAGTCAATTTGGAAACACTTCATTACCTACAAAAAAACTTTGCATTCTACAATACAAGGCATACAATTTATAGAGAGATGCAAGCTAAGAGAAGCTTCTAGAAGAGGATATCCATCCAAATCCCCATAGAAAAAACTCCCACTCCATACACAAGATTTTGACACATGTACAATTTTCCCTTACACCTCTTATAGATTGTCATAAGATTTGATTCTTCCTTCTCAAGCTTGGGTGCCCAAAATATGCTAATAATAGGCTATGACGGATGCCTTACAACTATCATATAATCTTTCATACTAATAATGCTTATATTTGTAAGAGAATCTATCATAAATGGCCAAGAATATTTGATTCTATTAGAGCCTTTCATAACCCAACTTGGGGCTAAAATTTCTACATGCATAACAATGCCTTATGATGTGTCATAGAATCTGTCATAAGTTCAAGATTCCAAAGTCGGATGCCTACCTCCACTTGGGATGATGATGTGTCATCCAGTCACCTCTAATGGGGTTGCCACCAAGTCGATGGGTCTCAATTGATGACATGAAATTGTAGGCAATTAAATAAAATAAATAAATACAATCATACATTAAAACTAATCATGTTAGGACTATAAGGTTGAGACACCTTAATCCAACAATTTTGTACTCACATTCTAGAAAATATCATTAGATATTTTTTGTATGTAATTTTTTAATTTAGAACCAAAACCTTGTCTACCTTCATGCATGTGTTTCTTGTTTTGCATACCATTTTTCAATTGCAAGTACTTTCTTGTACATATTTTGATGATGCCACTTCTCCTTTATACACCATATTATGGCACACACTTTTAGTGGACATTCCATCCCTCGCCCTTATTAACAATATGGGAAGTTTCATACTATTGGTGCTAATGCTTCCTTGGTTTTAATTTTGAGTGAGCTATACATCTATTTTTTATTCCTATGTACTAGGTAGATGTAGTGGCTAGTTATCCATTCATTTTGGTGAGATGGAACATGTACCATATAGACACTCTTGCATTTATATTTTTTTGAGGCGACCTTCCATCCTTAGTTGGTAAATTTCTTCAAACTATTGACACTCGTAATTTACTTTGCATTGGTTGCATAGTATCCTTGGAGTCACTCGTGTAGATTTGATGTGTCATATATATCTTCAACTACTACATTAGTACCTTTTATTTTCCCTCTAATAATTAATTAAGTTCTTTTGTTGTGGTCACTCATGAAAAAAATACATCTTGATCTTCATCATCATAATGATTTTAGAGGATATTTTTTAATTACAACACTATAGTAGTCATCATTCAACAATTTATTTGTATCTCCTTTGTTCTTTAGTGATGTTATTCATGTTCATATTATTTTGAGATATTGTTTTGGAGGATTCTTATGTTGGAATTATGTTGTTATTGATGTCAAAATACAATTGGATTAATGTCAAAGGAGAGTTCATTGGAAGTCTGAATGTCATTGATTGCACTGGATTAGTCTCAGGAAGATTGGTGAAAAATGATGGAGAGAAGAGCATGTTTTGAAAATGTTACTATTGTCACAAGGCTATCTCCCTTAGCTAAGTGTGAGACTTAGCTATCCTATGAAACATTGGATCATCTTCAAGTTGTGGGTTGCCTATGGTGAAGATGAACCTCTAGAGTGGGTTGGTTCCCTTGATGGACCTCCTATAAACTACTGCCTCGATTAGGAAAAGGGATAGAAGAGCTAAAACTTAGAATTTTACGATCCTAGGAGGTGATGCACCAAAATTCTAAGACTTATACCTGATGTTTCAACTTACAAATTCTCTCAAAAAAATAACTTTACCTTATGCACAACTCAGCTTTCACAAGTTCACACAACACTGTTTCATAGAAAGGTTGTTCTTTAAGTTATTGAAGGAAAACTAGAAGTTTTCACAACTAAAACTACTAAAATAAATAAGACAACCTATGACCTATATAATTCTTGCTTATTCTAGTATAGAAATGCTTTGCAATGAGATATAATTCAAAGATTTGCATAGATAATCATTATAATTAGATAAAATATGTTGGTTGTTTTTATTGTAACCAGGTTGATCTTCTAATATACCTATGGAATTGTCAATCCCAATCAAGGGAAGCTCAAAGGACCTGGACCAATTGATGAGAATTTTAAAGACCTCTTACACTTTGGGCTCTGCAAGACCCGGGAGGGTCATCCCTTAATGTGTTTACAACCTCTACACCGTTATCATAAAAAACATTAACAACAATAGATAATCTCATTTAATATCTCAACACAACAGTATAATACTGAATAGAATTGGTTGTTCATCAATAATATCAACTATTTGGAGCATGAGATAACTACAACAACACTTCACAATAAAACAGTCATTGATTTTCAATTTGTAGCAAGCTCTAGGTAAAGACAAACAAATACTGAACCTCACAAATAAGTACAACTTAGATCAGTGTCATATATTCATTGGAGGAGTCAAATTCATAAGCATCTAAGGGTTCATGATAGATTTGACACATAACATATAAGATCCTCAATAACATTGCCTTACAATATCATCAATCTGTATTCTAACCCAATACTACTTCTCAAATCCTTATACAGAACATATCAACCTACAATCCCATTTAAGCATTTTAATTAATTCCTTGAATTAAAGATAAAAAAAGAATTGCACACACCAAAACAGTGAGATGAACAAAACAACCCTTGATCATTTATTCAGATATGCTTGTACAATGGAGAGACATGAGCTCGAATTAATCATTTAATTCAAATTTCGGTACTGTCATAAAACATTAAATCTCCATGAGTTCAAAACCTGCAACATAATGACTCAAAACCTAAATTGCATTCTCTCTAAAAACTTACCAAACTTTACAATTTGCTCTACAACTTCACCTAGACTCGACCAAAAACATCTAACTTTCTAACTCGTACTTATGGCCTTGAAATTCTTCTTATAGAGAATGAAGGAGCAAACAAGCATCAGGCCAGAGAGTACACATGTCACCAGCCACTTGGACCACCTTATGATATTTCAAAATTTGTTACAACAACAATCTCCTTGGAGAATCTTCTTGTTCATCTTGCCCGCTGAGAAAGGTTGATGCAACAACAAAACTTCAAGAATTTCAGCCTAATATTGTCACCAAAAACAAAACTGGAATATGTTGTAACTGCAACAGCTGATTTGTTAACCGTTAGCAACCTACTGTGTCTCATTCCTCCTCAGTTAAATATACATTTACCCACTACTGGTACTCTTCATCAGTTGGCCAATTAAAACTAACTACCCCATTTACCTTGACATTATATGGCATATACTTGACTGCCACCTGATTTTCTTCTCTTTCAAAAGACTCCAAGAATGAGCTGGTGCCGATAATTTTGTCCATACAGCTCACCAATAAATCAAAATCTGAGTCATCAAAAATTAATCTAATTTGAGCATTGATGACCTCATTTTCCCGATCCTGCCACTATTGAAGTGACCTGATATTTCCCTGCTCATCAATTATATCAGGTAACAATGTGTCACTTCAATCATCAAAATTATTTACCAATTCTCTGATCTTCCTACTCAAATCATCTGGCAAGGCCTGAAAACCTTGCAATGACTTAACTAACACTTGAGTAGGCCTTAATGATTGGGGCCTATTATTTATATCAAACCTTGAGGCCTTATACATTATGTCTAAGTCATTGGCCCTAGGGATCCATTTTTCAATTAGTGGTATTACTACCTTTTGATCCCTATCAATGTTCTTTATTGCATCTAATAATAAAGAATATGAAGAATACACAGATGGCAATCTGTCATGAACCTTCTCATTTAAATTCCTCAATACAATATTAACAATCTCCCTTTGCTTTAAAAATACTCCCTCCTCACTTACCTTCAAGGATGACTATAACTCTACAATTTTGTGCATTAGCTACTTCTTTGTTGGGTCAATAGAGCATTCTAATTCTTCCTCTATTGGTTCCAAAGTAGGGCTAAGCGAAGGAGCTTGGTTGGGAGACCCTTGTGTAGAAACAATGGGGGAAGCAAGAGGCACTGACTGAGATGTGGAAGGCAACGATCTAATCCCTGGGGCACTTGAGGTTTCCCCAATCTTCTTGTATCTCAACCTGTCCACCTCAGTTTGCAGCTCAACATTCCTTTGTTGCACCTTGCTATATTCTCCAATTATGAAATTGTATTTCTTCATTAGGCTTCTTTTTTCAGCCTCCTCTCTTTTAGC
This sequence comes from Sequoiadendron giganteum, assembly GCA_007115665.2. Lineage (NCBI taxonomy): Eukaryota > Viridiplantae > Streptophyta > Pinopsida > Cupressales > Cupressaceae > Sequoiadendron > Sequoiadendron giganteum. Next base: position 77,937,739 of record CM021108.1, read on the forward strand.
AGTCTTCTGGGCCAATTTGGCCACATTCATAGTCAAATTAGTGGCCTTTGTGGTTGAGGTCTCTAAAGCTCTCTTTATTATTAACCCCCCTCTTAGTTTTGGGTTTGTTGGTGTAATTAATTGTTTTGTACCTTTTCCTAGGTCATCATTAAACCTTAGTTAAGTTTACTTAGGGACCACATAGGAGTTGTTGGAGCTTTTCCACTTTTGGTGGAATTATCATGTTATCACTTTATCATTTCCACCTTTCGTGGACACATCATGTGATTCATCTCCACCTTTTGTGGTTGATCCACCTTTTGTGGTGGTTATCACATTATCACTTTCCCACTTTAGGTGGAGTGATAGCTTTTCACAGTTGTCACATGTCATAATATTACAACACTTGTCATAATCTTATGCCCTCCTATGTTCTCACCTTGGCTATATAACCAAGGGGTCTCTACTATATTTGTACATTGATACAGACATTGAGTCTATTTGCATTATTGGTAGAATACAGTCTATTCTTGTCATATTGTTTCTATCTCTCTTATGCTTGTGCTTCTATTAGGCCTCTAGATCTTGGGTGGCTACCTTCATAGCCAATTCTTACATGGTATCAGAGCTATTGAAGTGCCTTTGGATTGCCATTTTGGAGAGATCTTGAGTGCAATCTTACATTTTCTTCATAGAAATACCAGATTCTAGGGGGGTTCCATTTTTGGTCATGTATTGCAGGTGCATCTTGGGAGCTTGTTGCATCAGATCTAAGCTCACCATTGCGTCTGAAGTGTCCGAGAAAGTCATATTTGCCTTTTGTTTCGTCTCAGTTGGACATTGGAGGCCAAATCTACAAGGGTTTGAAGATCGAAGGTGGTTGCCAGATCTAGGAGGTAACCATATTTTCGGAGCAGTTTCAGCCAAAAAGGACACTGCCATTGCATCCAGAAGGGCCAAAAACCCTAAGATTGGTTGTCAATTCGTCAAAATCGGACAACTTTGCCCGGAGCCATCTTGAAAAATTTGCCCCCTCGGTCATATGAATCGACATAATTGCAGAGCGACGATACGATTTTATTTTAAAAAAAAAAATTAAAAATTTTTTTCAAAAAAAATATTTCAAGTTTTTTTTATTTGAAAAATTAAAAAATTAAAAATAAAAAGTTTTTTTAGACCTGCGCAGGCAGGTTGTACTCTGCATACGCAGGTACTGACCTGTGCAGGTACGCTGTTGTACCATGGGCCCACCACTCACCACATGGTGGCATCCAATTCAGCCGCCCGTGCCCCCTCCTGCGTACCGGCACTCTGGTCAACTGGCGACAGCAAAAAATCTTGGGCCGAAAAAATTAAAAAAACCCGCGGACATTTCCTAGCAACCCTCAAAGATACCGGCAAAAAGAATATTCTGGCAAGAGGAGTATATGTTCCGCGGTGACGGTCTAGAAGCCATCCAATTTAAGCCAGTGGTCGGCTGATGTCAGCAGTTCCAAGAAAAAAAATTTGCCCCCTTCACCATTGGCAGTTTGGATTTTGTAGTTCATCTTCAGACGCAGATATCTTGCTCATTTTGGCTCCTTTTTTTGAGCAATTTTTTTTTATTTGGGCTAATTTTTCATGCTCTACATGGTGGTGTGATCGGTTTCTGATTTTGATCTATGTATTTTTCATAAAATTCAGTTTCTCATAGGTGTAACTACATTGTCACCGTTTTTGCAACTTTCAGGGCTCCGTTTAGGCTCATACGAACTCCTTTTCAGGTGAATTTTTTTTGAAAGTGCATATTTTTCCTAAATTCCACAGTGGTTCTATCAGTTTTTAGTGATTGTGATCATAAATTGTACTTTCAACACTTGGTCATTTTTGGCCTATTTTGGCATTTGTAAAGAGAAGATATTAGTTTGATCTTTTGTATCAGTCATTTGAGTCTTTTTTTGCCTACTCAAGGTTGTAAAACATTTCAAATCAGAATCTCACTTTGCTTGGCTTGCAAGTGGCCATTGTAAACGCACTAAGTATAAAGTGCCAAATCATCATTTTGGGGGGGGTGGGGAGGTGGGGGGGTGAGTTCTTTGATTGAGTGTATTTTGGGGGTGTCTTGTGTGATTGTGCCTCTTTCTCTCTTATTCTCTTTGCTGCTATGGGTTCTCCTAAGTTTCCTTTGCTAACTCCACATAATTATGCTTCTTGGAAAATTGATGCTTGGAGTAAGTTGATGGAAAAACGATTAACTCATTATATTGATGGAACTATTGTTGCACCATATAATCCTAAAACTGATCCTAATGCTCATTTGGATTGGCTCACTAAAAATACTATGGCTCTTGGAACATTGAGGAAATATGTATCAAAAGATCTAATATTTCAAATTGAAAAGTGTAAAACAATTAAAAAAGCTTGGGAAAAGTTTGGTCAATTGTATGGCCAAGTTGATTAGATTAGAGGTTATCAGCTTGACAATGATCTCACAATGTTAGATCCTAAGAATTTTGATAAAATACAAGACTATGTCACTAAGGAAAATGAGCTAAGAGCACAACTTAAGGATTATGGAATTGATAAAAAGGATACACAATTGGTCTACAATTTGTTGGGAAAGCTTTCATCAGAATATGCAGCATTTGTTTCTAGCTTCCAAACCCATTGCTTGACGGTGGGTAGTTCTTTCACTCTTCCATAATTTGATGCATTCACAGAAATGTTGATGTTAGAGCAAGCAAAATTGATAAGCATGGGGATTCTCAAGTCTTCAAAGTCAAAAGCTTTAGTGGCTAATCAAGGGAATGAAGGAAAGGGTTCCAACAAGAAGTAGAAGCAGTTTAAGCCAAAGACACAACAAGATAAAGCACAATCATCCTCTCCACAACAAGGGAATTCTTCACCTTCTCCTAAGGGAAATTCAAGCAAGAAGGAGAGACCAACTTGTTCATATTGCAAGAGATTTGGTCATGATGAGCATCATTGCCATACAAAGAAAATTGATGAGTTGACAAACATCATCAAGAAAAACAACATCAATTTTCCATCCGCCTACAAGAAGAAGGATTCATCTCCTTCCACTTCCTCACAATCAAAAGGAAAAGGGCAAGCATTTATGGCTACTACAGGTTCTTCACAACAATGGATACTTGACTCGAGTGCTACTCATCACATGGGTTCTACAAGGGAGCAGTTTTCTTCTTTGGAGCCATCTAAGGTACCTCACATCTTCATAGGAGATGATACTCAAGTGGAAGTTGAAGGAAAAGGTTCGATTGTCATGGATGATGGAACATTTGAGGATGTTCTCTATGTTCCTAACTTGAGCACCAATCTTCTTTCAATCTACCAAATCACTCACTTTGGAGATGGCAAGAAAGTTGAGTTTCTACCAGATTTAGTTGTGGTCAAATAACTTAAAGATGATGCCTTGGTTGTAGTGGGACAAGCCAATCACAACACCTGACTTTACTCATTTTCCCACTTTATTCCTAAGTCTCCTTCTACAACATTGCTCACTCATTCAAATTCAGATAGTAAGCTATGGCATGAGCGGTTTGGACATCTTAATTACCACTATCTTCAGTAGCTTAGCTCCAAGGATATGGTTTTAGGACTCCCTCAAATTATCTTTTCAGAAGGTGTTTGTTCAGGTTGTTCCTTGGGTAAGCATCCAGAAGAGAAGTTTGACAAAGGGAAATCTTGGAGAGCTTTGGAAGTTCTTCAATTGGTTCACAGTGATGTAGCAAGTCCATTTCCAGTGCCATCATTCAGCAAGGCCCGCTATGTGCTCACCTTCATTGATGACTACTCCCGCTTCACTTGGGTCTATTTTCTTGTTCACAAGAGTGAGGTGTTTGATAGATTTCTAGCCTTCAAGGCTCATGTTGAGAAGCAATCAAGGAAGAAAGTCAAGATTCTCTGCACAGACAATGGAAGGGAATATGTGAACAATAGACTTGAGGAATTTTGTACACTTGAGGGGATTGATATTCAACATTCAGTTGCATACACTCCACAACAGAATGGTGTTGCTAAAAGGAAGAATAGAACCCTTAAGGAGATGGCTAGCTGCATGATTCATGCTTGTTCTCTTGGTCCTCAATTTTGGGCAGAAGTTGTTAGTTGTGCCACTCACATCCATAATTGAGTTCCCCATAAGGCTTTGAATGGTATGACTCCTTTTGAAGCTTGGTGTGGTAGAAAACTAGTTGTGAGACACTTCAGAGTTTTTGGTTGTCCAGCTTGGGCACGCATACCTCCAGAGAAGTGCAAGGCATTGGAACCTCAGAGTAGGCCTTGCATCTTTGTTGGATATCTTGAAGGTGTTAAGGCATACATACTTTTGGATCTTGAGACACATGAGCTATTCATTGAGAGGAGTGTTCACTTTGAGGAAATCTCTCCTAGCTTGGCCTCTAATCCTCCTCTTCCTTCCTCCATAGTGGAGAGTGATGATAGTGACTCAGATGATGATTCTCCCTCAACTCCGACTCACAAGATCACACCTTCGCAGGTTCCACTTGCAGTTGAGGAGCCTCATCCTTCATCTCCTAATAGACCTCATTGGGCTCGACAAACTATTGAGTCAGCAGGTTCTCTTGTTGGGGATCCTTCTGATACTCAAAAGACTCGGTCACAACATCATGATTTTCCACATGCTTTTATTGCTACTGTTTCTGATCCACAGTCCTTCAAGGAAGCATCAGGAGTTCTAGAGTGGGATTCCGCAATGGAGGAAGAGTATTGTTCATTGATGAGGAACAACGCATGGGATTTAGTTCCACTCCCCAAGGGGAGAAAGATGGTTCGATGTAAGTGGATCTATCGGACCAAGTATCCAGTAGATGTAAGTGTGGATAAATACAAGGCTTGGCTTGTGGCAAAAGGTTTCTCACAGATTCCAGGTGTTGATTATACAGAGACCTTTGCACCCATTGCTAAGATGAACTCCATTCGCTTGACACTAGCTATTGTTGCAGCTCATGGTTGGGTTGTACATTAGATGGATGTGAAGAGTGCATTTCTTCACGGGGATCTTCATGAGGAGATTTACATGGAGCAACCACAGGGATTCATATAGGATTCTTCTTTGGTTTGCAGATTGAGGAAGTCTCTCTATGGCCTCAAACAGGCCCCTAGGGCTTGGTATGCTAAGATGGATTCTTTTCTTCTCTCCACAGAATTCACGAGGTTTCATTCAAATCCGAATGTCTACATTTTACGACAAGGTGACTTTCATTTGCTACTTGTGCTTTATGTTGATGACTTGATCATTACAGGGAGTACCTCATCCATCATTGGTAGTGTCAAATCTACTTTGTAGGATAGATTTTCTATGACTGACTTGGGCCTTTTGCACTATTTTCTTAGGACTGAGATCACACAGTCAGATTCTGGGATATCTCTCTCTCAGCCAGAGTATGCTCTTGATCTTCTAGCTCAATTTCACATGGTTGATTGTAAGCCTACTCTGACTCCCTTTCTTTCAGGAGTCAAGCTTGAGGCTAAGTGTTCTACTCCACGTGTTGATGCCACTTTGTATCGTCAGCTTGTTGGGAGTCTAATCTACTTGACTCACACACACCCCAATATCTCCTTTGTAGTTGGCATGGTTTCACGCTTCATGCAGGAACCACATGAGCTTCATTGGAAAGCAGCCAAACGCATCTTGCATTACATACAGGGTTCACATCATCATGGGATTCACTATGCAACAAGTACAAGACTTACCTTGGTGGGATATACAGATTTTGATTCGGCTGGCGATGTTGGTGATCGTAAGTCCACTTCTGGCTACAGCTTTCATCTTGGTTCTAGCATCATTTGTTGGCAGAGTAAGAAGCAACATGCTATTGTTCTTTCTTCAATCGAGGTTGAGTATCGAGGGGTTGTTAATGTAGCTACTAAGGTTATTTGGCTTCAGAATATTCTCACTAAGTTTGGCTTCACTATTCCACGTCCTTCATTCATTCATTGTGACAATCAGAGTGCCATCTAGATCTCAAAGAATTTGGTTCACCATCAACGGACCAAACACATCGAGATTCATATGCACTACATCAGGGAGCTGATACAGGAGCAGGTCATTGATTTGTAGTATTGTCCTACAACACAGCAAGTTGCAGATATCTTCACCAAACCCTTCACTGAGAGTACATATCATCATTTTCAAGCTCTCTTGGGGGTGCGGGATGTTTCATCTGAGGAGGTCATTTGACTTCTTCATTCTCTCTTATGGGGAGCAATTTTTCCTCTTCTAGGGGTTTTTTCCTTCTCATACATTTGAGAGCATTTTCTCTTGTTTTTCATCTCTCTTTTGGGGGGGAGTTTTTTCCCACATGATTTTCTCCTTTTCTCCGGTTTATGAGAGACTGCATTACATTTGTACATGGGTACCTAACATGGCCTAGTTGTCGAGACCCATCTTGCATTGTTTTCTTTTGTGTACATTCTCCCTAAGTTTCACTTAAGGGGGGTGTTGGTGTAATTAATTGTTTTGTACCTTGTCCTAGGTCATCATTACACCTTAGTTAAGTTTACTTAGGGACCACATAGGATTTTTTGGAGCCTTTCCACTTTTGGTGGACTTATCATGTTATCACTTTATCATTTCCACCTTTCGTGGACACATCATGTGATTCCTCTCCACCTTTTGTGGTGGTTATCACATTATCACTTTCCCACTTTAGGTGGAGTGATAGCTTTTCATAGTTGTCTCATGTCATAATATTACGACACTTGTCATAATCTTATGCCCTCCTATGTTCTCACCTTGGCTATATAACCAAGGGGTCTCTACTACATTTGTACATTGACACAGACATTGAGTCTATTTGCATTATTGGCAGAATACAGTCTATTCTTGTCATATTGTTTCTATCTCTCTTATGCTTGTGCTTCCATTAGGCCTCTAGATCTTGGGTGGCTACCTTCATAGCCAATTCTTATAGGGTTAATATCAATAACATTGGGCTTTCTCCCTTGAGGGGCCAAAGCCCAGATTGCCAAGGTCTCATATTCTTCACTAAAGGCATAATCTTGCAATGCTACCTTAACCTATTCTTCAAAATCTTGTAGAGGATGCTTGGACTTCAGAATAGCATTAAAAGCTAGTGCATCTGCAATGTACCACTTAGGCAGAATCAAGACACCAGCTTGATTTACCAGTTTTCTCCCCTCCTCAAGAGTGATGCTCTTGAATTCATTCATTAATTCAACTTTTTCTTCATCATCATTCTATTAGTTTGACCTTTCAGGCCTCAATTCTCTTCTCTTCTTGCACTTTTCTTGATACTCTTCCAATTTCATTCTTCATACTAATTGCAAGAAGACTGGAGTTTTTACAAAGGTGTCATCATCTAAGAACTCCTTACAAGCCTCCATCCTTGCATCTTGCACACATTTTCCTTTCATATCCAGATCAAATAGAACCAATTCAATTGGTTTGGGAGGAGAAGGCATACCCATCTGTATATCTTGGTCAGTGATAACAATCTCACCCACCAAGTCCTCTTGTGATTGCTCAATCTTTCACCTCTTAGGGCTTGGCTCTGATGGTGGTGTTGAGTGACTATTTTCAGGTGATGATTCCAAATCAATTATCTTAACTGCCCTAGGTGTTTTGAGCCTTGGACTTGGTTGTGCAGATGATTTCATTATTTGTTTTCCTTTTCTATCTTCTTCTTCCTCATCACTGCTATCATTTCTTTTCCTTCTTTAAATAGGCCAATTCTCTTAAGGTTGGTAAGTGTTGATAGTGTTTTCTGCACAGCAACAACTCAGATAGAATATGATATCCTATCTCTCTTGAAAGGTTAATCTTTATGGACAAAGAGATAACCCCAAGGTCTCTAATGTCAGGTCTTGACAATGCAATAAAACAACTTAGAGATAATGTTAAAATGCTGGTAATCACAAAGGGACCTTACTACAAGCAAATGTTGAACTCGAATTTATCAGATCTAGCAATATATTGATATTTCAAGACCTAAAATTAACTCAGATAATAAAAGAAATAACAAAAGATAAAGGTTTCAGAGGTAATTCTAAGACTAATTCTAACCCTAGGATTAACAATGCAAAAGATAAGATACTTGAAATGGACCAATCCCTCAAAAACTGATTCCTATTCAACCCAGATAAATCTGCAATCTTACAAAAACAATGCAATCTTCTAAGATGTTAAAGATTTTCAAATCATGTATATTCATTCAATACAACCCTATTGCAATTTAAATGAACAAACATTCATAATTGAACTAAGCACCATTTTAAGTCCAGGCTAACTTTGCAAAGCAGCTAACAATCAGCTAACTACAAAATGTATGGACTAGAGATTGTTATAAACACTTCAAGCATAAAACCCTAAACATTCTCGAACCATCTAACATCGGATCACTTAAGCAATTTTAAAGATAGAAGATCAAGAACCATGCCAGATAAAACTCAACACAAGAAAGGCACCAAATCACAATATCTTTACTTGTATTAAATCACCCAAAGTAGCAACAATTCCAATCTTCTGTTATAACACTTGCTTGAAAATAAACTAAATTCTAACTCTAATTCTTGTTTCTACAATTCGCTCTTAGTATGAAATTCTTCCAACTTCTAAAAAAAATCCTACAAATGAGGCATAATTCCAAACTTATAGAGAACACCCCCCCCCCAAGATAGGTCGACCCAATTAGGGTTTACAATAATCCACGCCACACAAAAGTTCGGCCAAAAGATATTTGAAAATAACATGAAATGTGCAATTTGCACCAATTTCATCCAAGTCGGTCTGGGGTCTCAAAAACTTGATCCAATGCATGTGAAGAAAGAGGAGAAAATAATGGGGAAGCACAAATTTCGATGTATCCCTACATTAACTACTTCCCCCCTTTGTCCTTAGCTCGCTCCACTTTATCATGCACCAACAATAACACCTTATCTAGGTCAGCAACAGGTGGCACAGGCAAAACCCTAATTCTCCTCTCAAGGAATTTGATGTCATCTCTTGATTGCCTCACTATATTATCCCAATCAGCTTTATTCATTTAATACCTGTCAATGATTGCAATATAGGTGGCTGCATCATCTAATTGATGCTCAGTAACGGGGCCCTCATTGATTGGAGAATAGACATCTCACCACCATTTCCTCAATTTCTCCAAGTTAAGATGCTTCAGGGAAAACGTCTTCCTCCCTATCATCACCTCAAAGAAAGAGATACACTTATCATAGATACCAATCAAAGTGTCCTCAATTTGCCTTCCCTCTTTGTATATTTTCTTTGAGGCCTTTTGTCTCATCTAAAGAATTTCAAACCACTCCCAAGGCTCTACATCTCTTGAGGAAGGAAGAATTCCATCCTTCACCAATTGGTCCTTGGTGTACTCCATGATAGTCCTTGTCTTCTAGAGTAGGAGATCTACATCCTCCTTATCTTGGGCTAGCACAGTCTTTAGCCAATCTATTGATCTAATTGCATCCCCTGCAGTTGATAGGATGTCCTTGATGGCATTATCCCCTTTGGTCTGCACTCCTTGCAACCAACCAGCTGTAGCATGTAAGGTGCCCTTCATTTTTTCAAGCTCTGATATTGTTTCTTGAGGTAGGAAGCCTGCAGTAGATGAGGAAAAACTGATGGATTGCAAGGGTTTCATCAACTCCTGTGAATATTTCTTGAGCCTCTCATTTTCTTTATCCAACTCATGCTTAGTCTGCACCTCCTTCCTCAATCTGCCAAGGATCATAGCACTGGATCCTTCATACTCCTCAATGTCTTGCTCCATGGAGGCATGCCCAAGATTGATAGTCTGCACATTGTAATATTTTCCAGTTACCTCACCTATATCCTTATCAGGGGCAGGAGTGGCAATATGGACCACTTTGTTGTTCGCTCCATCTCTCTCAATCCTGGAAATGACTATGGCTTTCTTCTTTGTCTTTCCCTTTCCAATATTAGCCAGTAGGTCATCCAATTGGGAGTGTCATCCACTACAATCTGCTTGCTCTTCAATTCCCTATCTAGCCAGACTAGGATAGTGGATTTTGATTGTACCCTATCCTACCTACCTTGTTCTTGTTGAACATTGGGTGCATCCTTTTCAATTCTTGGCTCCTTAGGGATCTCCCTAACTAAATCCTCCTTTTCCTCGTAGTGTTCCTCCCCTTTGTCTTGTGTTGGTGAGGGAATCTTGGTTGGTATCTCCTCCTTTTGAGGGGATTTATCCTCATGAACTTCTACAAGAGAATTCGCATATTCCACCAAAGGAGACTATATTAATTTGTCAATTTTTGCTTTAGTATTATAGAGATCACCTTCCTGGAATTCTTCCTCTCCCAGGTCCTTAGGATCCTCTACATCTTTAGGTTGATTTGGCACACTGCCAATCTCATGAGAAGAATGGATTTCCTCATATTCAGTGGTAGGATCAGTCATAGGAATACTTCCTTTAGGTGCAACATCTTTGGGGGAAGGAGTCCTTGACCTCCTATTATACACCTATGTCTTCTCCCTCGAGCTCTCTACCTCCACCAAAGGTGGTTCAGCCTCCTTATCCTCAGAAGTTTTATTTTCCTTGTGTGACAACCTCACAAGTCTCCTCTTCTTGGGTAAAGGGACACTGGCCTCTACTTATTATTTTTCCTCTTCCTCTTTCTCAGCCCCCTTCTTCTATGAAACATGCCTCCTCTTCTTGGCTATGGGCTTTCTCTTTTTCCCCACTTCCCCTGCTTGAACATCTTTAATCTTGATCTTGAAAGGAGATCCCACCTTGGATTTACCTTTGGGGTCATGTTCATGTGACTCTTTAGAAGCATAGTGAGACTCCAAGTCTCCCATTAATTCATAGGTGCAAATCACACCTTCACTTTCCAACTCTAACATTCTGTGCTTAAGCCATAACTTGGTGTACTTGATGACTAGAGCCATGATTTTTTCTAGTTTTGTCTTTTCCTCCTCTAGCCAATCAACCTCCCCAACTGGCTTGTCCTTCACGGCCTCAAAGATATGGCCTTGGATGATATTCCCATCCTCCTCAACCTGATCAGGAACAACCTTAATGTTGTACAACCGCACTAAGCTCACTGGCAGCCTGGAGAACTTCTTCTTTCTCGCTTCGAATTCATCATTGATTTATCCCAATAGTCCTCTATGTCATCCTTGTGGCTATATTCCTTGCTAGCCTTCTTTTGTGCCTCACCAGTTATATCAAACCTGGCTCTCTTGGAATGGAAGGAGAGACCAAGAGTGTTCATTTCTTCTTCGAAAGCGTGGGCTGATTGGATAGAAGGGCACACCTCACTAGTGCCTATCTTCAAAGGGAAGTCATTACCAAATCCAGTCTTGTGCTTCTCCCCCTTTACAATAACATCAAAGTCACATATCTGCCTTGTGACTTCCAGAAGTATGACATGGTTCGTCGAGTATCTTGGAAGTCTATATGGAGCCCTCTGACAGCCATCAATCCTTATGTAAGAAAAGGTGGGGAACTGAATGAACCAAGCTCCAAAACTTTTGATTAATTCCTTGGCATTGTCCAAAATCCGATCATGCTCAGCACCCTACAGCAACCTAGTGATGTACATGGTGAATGCATCATTCACCCTCCTATAGCTTCCATCACCCAAGTGTAGTTGTGGATACACTTCATAAATTACATCTTGCCCAAACACACCTCTGGTGATCAGTCCCTTGTATGGGTGAAACCTTGCAAGTGCATATACCAAATAGGAGGTCATTGTGAAGGTCTTTGTTTGCAAGACATTACACATCTGCTCATGTATCATTGCACTTATAATGCCTACCCAGTGATAATCTACACGTTGCTCTATCTGTTCAATGACATTGAACATCTAACTCTTAAATACTCCTACATTTTTCAATCCTACTACCTTGCTGAGGAGTGTGATAGCATCATAGTACTCCCTCCTAAACTTGAGTATGAACATCTACTTGGGCAGCTTGGAGAAGTGGGACTTGGGTTTCTCCAACCATGAATTGATAACCTATTGGGACTTGAAAACACTCTCCTCATAATGTTTCTTTGCTAAATCCATGTTGAAGGCCACAACATGTGACCGATCAAGCATGTTAAAGGTCTGAGCTATAGATACAGGGTTGAAGCTTGCCACAATTCTTCCCTGAGGACCAACTATCCTTTGTGTATCCTTGCCATAGTGCCTGGCACACTCAAGCACCAACTCATAACATTGGACCGTAGAAGTAAATCTAGCCACATGTGCCAACCTGGACTCCAATGTCCTTCTGGCTAACAAAGGGAGGTTTTGTGTTGCCATCCCTGCCTTGAATTCTTCATAGTCCCACATTCCAACATTTGTATCAGTGATCCCCGACTAGATGGAAGTCAGCTTGCTATTTGGGATTCTACTCTTGATGTCCATTTTAACTCTCTTTGCCTCAGAGATAGTTGAACCTTCAGCACTTGGATCCATCACCTTTCCCTTGTTTTTCCCAGCAACCACCTGACCTGATTCTTCCTGCATACAATAAGACACCAAAAAAAAAAAGATCCATCATATCATAAAGTTCAGCTAAATCCATCATAAATGATAAACTCATTCCTCAATACAAGATCCATAATAAGCAAAATACTCAAAAACCCTTATAAAGTTAACCGTCTCAAAGCTCGGGTTTTTAACCCCCTCGCGGAATCCAGGCTGGAGAGGAATTCCAAGAAAAACCGGACCAGGCAAAATCCAACGAAGCGAGCACACAAGCATCCAATCCATCATTTGATCAATCAATTTAACCAAGAAATCACATGATACACCCTAAAACAAGTCAAATTAATCATCAAATGCATAATAACCAAGCAATCATTCATGCAATCTCTTGATTCTTCATTTTCAGCAAGACCTCAGAAAATTTGCCTCAGACACAAATCCCTGAGAATGGCAACAATTTAAGAATTTTGGAAAATGAAGGAGTCAAGAACGTTCGAGAAAATCCTAAGGGCGTGGATTCCAGTGAAGTCAATGCAATTTTACCACTTAAGCCAAATTTTGGGGAAATGACCAAGCAAGGTACAAACCAGGGAAATCCGAAGGTAGCAAAAATACGTGAGGTAGGAAAAAATCCGGATCAAAGCACATATCAAAAATTAAAGAGAAAACGGGAAATCGGTGAATTTCGACAGATAAGGAATTCCGCGAAGACTCTAAAAACCTGAATACCTACGTTTTCTCTCGACCCCGCTCAAATTGATCAAATGATCACAAATTTAAGGAACTAGAGCTTGAAACTAACTCGATCTATACCTCCTACAGATCATCCTTGAATTCCAAAACTGCCTCACAACAAATCAAGAGGGATTGGTTATGCCCTAGGTACGAAAACCTAAACCTCCGCCATGAGCGCACAGAAAAACGTGGGCTCCTCTTTCCTACTTGCAAGGTTTTACAGAAGGTTCGACATGGCCAATACAGGCAAGCTACCCTGGGATAAAGCTGAAATACGAGCTCAAAGCACTCACCTAGGAAAGGCACTCGAACAAAATGGGAAATCCCTCCAGCTTTGAAATACATAACACTAAAACTGACAAGAATTCAAACCCCAAGCAAACCCAAAATGCCAAAGAATCACATGCATTCAATAAGCAATAGCATAGCAACATGAATTAGCATGAAAGTACCCCCAAATGAAAACCAGAAACCCAAGCATCAATTGCAAAACCCTATCATACCAGTGTTCTGACTCACAACATGTACGCACACATCATAAAGCAATTCATTTTAATCATAAACGAGAGAGAGCATCATGTACCTACCATGAGAATAGAGAAATTGAAACAAAGGAAGCTGGTAAGAAACCACAAAGTCCGAGCAGAATGCAAATGGTGCCTAGAGAATCCAACTGCGACAATCGAATCCAATCCCAAATGTGCAACCCAGCAACAACACTCAAGATTAAGCACTCTAAACCAAATAGGAAGCAAATGATGAAACTCAAAATGGCATAAAACCTCCCCAAAGTCAATTTAACACTGCCGCAAAAGAAGGTACAATCGAGCATTAATGCAATCGATAGGACAGGTCAAACCAAACCCGGGAACCCAAAAAAGCAACGGACAAACTAGGGAAATCTAGTCAAGACGAAATTTCGTGGAATGCCAAAATCTTCAGATTTTCAATTAACAATAGTTGTCACCGAGCTTCGAAAGGAAACCGGGAAACTCCGCCAGGAGTGGATTTTCTCAAAAATAGTGGAAAACCCCAGAATGAACCCCAAAACTTAAGGTTTCAATATAAATCAAAAAAGGGGGGCCCTAGGATCGAAACAAGATAAACATCCAAGCACATGCCCAAGTGAGCGAATCCTCAAAATTGAAGGGCCAAGACACCAAAAGTGAAAAACCAAAAGAGCAAGAAAGAGGGTCCCTACTTTCAGTGGGGCATTTGTGTGAAAACTGCACAACAGTAAGCTAGCCTCTCTTCAAGTGGCCTGACATCTTGCTCCTATATGCCCAGGTCCAACTCCAGGTTTATCTTCTTGGCCATCAAGATGCCCATGATTTCTTTGAAGTTGTCCATCAAAAATTCAATTTTCTTATGATATGGACTGAACTCCATCAATGGATCATACTTTGGATCCATTTTGTGCACAATGGCCAATATCTTGGCATAAGCTATCCATTTCTCCTCATTCAATTCCTGCTTACTTAGGTCAAATTCATTTCTAATCAGGTCCTCGAGGAAGTTGAACTCCTGCGCAAATTTACCACCTTTTATCCTTTGTCTGAAAAGGGAAAAGAAGCCCTCAGGATCATGTTGTCAATTGGGACAACACCTCAAATGGTATTCTTCCTAGGAAAAATGTTCCTTTACCTTTTCCTATAAGGTTGTCTTCATGGATAAACCAATCCACCACATAAATTTAGCAAAACCAACTCTTGGTGGCACATTATATGGCAATATATGAGGGGTCCCTTGAAAACCATACACCCTCAAAATAGTGTTGACTAGGTATGGGATAATGTCACCCTGGTTGTGGAAAACTTTCAATTCTGCCTTCCTCCCCTTTGGTCTGAGGAAATCATGCAACTCCTCAAGAATTTTGGGTACATTTACCATTAGCCTGGCTCTCAATCTAGAAGCAAAACATTTGTCGAACTGCACATAACTAGCACTCTCCCTCTTATATGATAAGTGAACAGTCCATACTTGCACTGGAAATATTTCTCCATTAACCAACTGCCTTAACTCCATCTTCTTAGAGAAGAATTCAATGTTCTTATACAAGAACATATACATTAACATGGAATACCAAAAGAATGGAGTGTCTGCATCACCTTGTTGCAACTTCAACAACCCTTCATGTATCTTTTCAGCCAAAAAAGAAGAAAAATCATATACCACCGAGAAATTGGGGTGTTGTATTTTCACCCCCATGAACATGTAGGCTATGGGCATCACTGTGTTGGGGTTAAAACCCAAAATCTAACATAAGGAGTAAAAAGTGGCCAAGAAATGATTTGCACAGTAGTTCAGTCTAAAAGGTTCCTGGTCATTAGGGCTAATATAAAATTTGGAACCTCCTGCCCTAGCCAAATGAGGTGGGAGCAACTTAACTCTGAACAGTGACTTCAACCTCCCATACTCTTGTCTCATCCCCTTAAGATCAATAGGAACCAAGAACACACTAGGCTCACTCAGATCAAAAACCTGTTGAAACTCTTCTTTGTTAATGCTAACATAACCCCTCCATCATTATCTCTAATCACCCGTGTAACAAGGTCATATCGTGTAGCCACTGCCCTAAGCAAGTCCACATCAGGGAACACATTCGGTACTACCAGCTTCCCCATATCATATATCCAACCATTTGAAAAGGGGTGGGGAAAATTACTCTATCCAAACCACAATCTGAACATCTCTAAACCTGTAAGGGGAACCCTAGCATCAGCTATGTTAGAACAATTATACACTAATCCCTCCCCTGGGGTTTTTCCTCGCATCAAAACCAACCCCTTCTTCCTATCATTCGTTGACAAGGGAAATTGATCTAGGAAATCATCATATAAATTTCTTTTTAGATAATCAATCTGGTCAAAATGTTGCTTTTATGGTGCCATCCTAAGTAAACTAGGGTTTCCTTGCTACTTCGAACCTCAAAAAAACTAGGGCTTAAATGAAATTATGAAATTACAAAACAAAACATTGCAATTTCTCAAAATTTAGTTAACCTATAGCCCTAAAGTAATTTTCAACAAGCCTTCCGACAAGCACACATCAAATTCCCCCCAAATTCAAATTGCAAATTAGCTAGGAGATACAAAAATCAACTTACGACTTTGTGCTTGTAGAAACCTTAATCTTTGTTGTAACAACTCGTAAACTCATCCTCGGCCTTGAGACTACTCCACGAAAAATTTTTGAATGCTTTGTGACAAAATAGGGCATGAAAATGGTCACTTTATTCAGATCAAATCATGTCAGTAGATGTCTTGTCTACCATTAAATCTCACTCGTGTGTTGTGCCAATAACTCCAATCGTATTTTATGCAAAATCAAATACTAGTCATTGATCCTTCACTTTGGTTGTATCATCGAATGGTTGCCTTCAAAACAAACTAACACAATCTCCATCATGGCGACAAGGGCCCACCATATTCTGCATTGCCAAGGAAATCCACATGGCACTCGCCTATGATATCGCGATCAATAAAGACCTCGCAACTTCTGATCACATGATGGCGAGCAACCATGGATCTCAACCATCGGCAATCATGTTCATTCAACACAGTCACCAGCTCTGTCATTAATCATCGAGCACTTTTCCCACTGAGATTATAACATCTTTGTTGATTTGAAGCATGTGCATCTCATAACTACTTTAGTAACCTGCTACATAATGTATTAAAGCCGGATAAACTGTATTAAAGTATTTTTATCAACCCTTTGGCTTCACCAGATGAGACATGTGGCACTTGTTCGTGATATCACGATCAGTCGAAACTATGTGGTGCGGTCATCATGGGATAGCGAGGAACAACTGAGATTGAACAGTGATTGATATACGGTCATACAAATTCGTTCCTCTCCAAAATATAGAACACTTATTAAAGGCATGAGGGGACATCACTAGTCCAACGACAAACAATGACATAAGTTGTTTTTAAATGTGGGAACACAGGGCCATCCTAGACTTAGGAAATAATAAAGTCCGGCGAAGGAAATAAAATGACAGATCAAAAAGGGCCCAACCTAGACGAAACGATGGGGCTTAAGTTGTTTTAAAACTGTCCTCAAAAAGGTAACGACCAAATATAACCCAGCCAAGGCATAAAATAAAACACTTAGGGTTTTACATGAAAACAAAGATAAAACCCCAACCTTAGGCTAAACATCAAGTAGGACCAGGAACATAGGCAAGATAAGATGGAACTTAAGAGAAAAAAATTCAAAGTTCCATCAAAATCATCTACAAAGACACTCAATACATGAATTTAGAGAAGGCAAA
>CM021108.1:77955272-78008218 GCA_007115665.2 Sequoiadendron giganteum
CGCATAAGGCTTAAAGAGGAATGAAAGAACTAACTATAAAGGGTTGAATGAATTTTCTTATAGAAGAACTCCTTAGTTAACTTAAATTCAACCTCGTGGAAGACATTGAGTGTGCATGGAGAGTTGAATTGGATGTGAAAATATGGTGTTGAGTTGACTCGAACTCTTTCAATTCTTTGACCTTTTCATGATCCTTGGAACTCCACCTCTAATTGTACTTGAACTGATTTGCATGATGCTAATTGAAAAGTGAGTTTAACTTCTTTGTGTGAGGTTTTCAATCTGTTGGGCGTATAAGGAAAAAGAGCTTATATTTTAGGGCCTCAAACTACCCCAATTTGCATGATTTTAGGCTTTAACTCCCCCTAACTTTATTTGTGACCATGAAATCCTCTTAAGTAGGCCAAAAATGCCTCTAAGTGCATGATAATTGAGTGTGAAGGCCACTTATCTTGAAATTTTCATGTATGATAGCAAGCATGTGAGAGAGTTCATTTGAAGAAGACTAAAATTTGTAGATAATTCAAGTCTTAACTTCAATCTCGTTGTTTGCATAATCATCTTTTTATTGTTCTTTATAGATTATTCTTTCACCTATCTCAAGGTCATGGTATTTATGTCTTTTATGTGCTTGCACCTATAATTTTGTCTTTCATGCAACTGTCTTTGAACATATTACCTTTGAAAAATCTTCCCTTTGATTTATCTTGTTTCACCGTGCCTTGGTTATCCCATAGTTACTTGTCTTCATGCCATGTCTATCCTTATGCAAAGTCCATGCTATTGATATCTATTAGCATGACTTCCCCTTATTGAAGTTGTATTTTCCATTAGGATTTAAACCTGATGACTATCATACATTGATTTAACATTTCTGCCCCTATTACACCCCTAGGCTTCACGAAACGATGTCCTTGAATGTCATGATGATTGTCTCTAGTCATTTTTTTGGCATTTAAACTTCAACCAAAACTTGTGCAAATATTAAACTCTTGATGATGTTCTAATGATTGTCCCTTCTTAGTCTTGACCCCTCATTTGATGGTGGAGATGGTATATGAAATTGCTCCTAACTTACAATGATCTTCCTTTTGGTGCCTTTTGTGAGCTATTGACTCCATAGTGGTTGTTCTATGTCATTTTTTGGTCTTCCTTTATTTCCTAAAGGTCGTTTATATCTTGAGCAGTGGTTGTCCCTACTTGATTTGCATTAGTGAAACTCATGTATAAAGTCATTAAGGTATTACCACTCTCTTTTTCTATTTTCAAAGTTACTTTGTCTCTACAAACCTTCTTGAATTTTCCCTTTGTTGAACACTAGTTGCCTTCTAGGTTTGCATTTTTGTTCTTGGAGAATCTGCCATCATTATGATAACCTTGTCTTTGCTCATTCATAACACATCCATTTTTACATTGAGTGATGCATCACTGTGGGCTCTTTATGGTGAATGTGTTCTTAGGTGTCATTGGTGCTTGAAGACTTGTGACTGGCCCCTTTTAAGGTTGTCACTTCATTCTAACTCTACCCTTTTCTCACATCTCTCATGAACCTTTGAGAATGTCCCCCTCTTGTAGACTCATAAAGGATTGTGCACGTTGTTTTTGACCTGCTATTACGAATGGCATGGCTTTGTTTTTATTTGATTGCCCTACCTTCCACACCTCAACATTATCTTTATCAAGTCATAAAAAATATGACTATCTTTTCACTTGACTACCATTTCTCAATGTTCATTCTTGTGATTGTGTTGTCTTCATTGATTGGTCATTCATAACTATAGGATTATGAGGAATGCCTTTTTCTTGCATGAGATTGTCATATGCCCTCATTCATAGTCCATTCAAAATTGCTTTGCTGCCCCATAATTGTCAACCCTCATTTATTGAGTGTGGTTGCCAACTCATTCAGGATTGATGCATATTTCTTGAGGTGATTGCCCATTTTATCTAAACTTGTCTTTGACAATTTTGCTATCCTTTCATCACCAAAATCTACCTTCTACTATTTTTTCTACTCATACTCATATTTGTTGCTCATAAAGACTTGTTTCCTGCTCATGAAGACTTATTTGTTGCTTGTGATTCGTTTGTTGCTCATTGATTTAGTATTGTTGCTCTCTTGCTTGATAATGCTTCCCATACACATATATTGTTGCATGGCTATTAGTTCTTGTTGCTCATTTATTAATTATGAATTTATTGCACTTTTATTACTAATTTGTTGCACCTTATTTTTCATCATTTTGTAGCACTTATTTGTCATTATTTTTTTGCACTTTTGTCATTAATTTCTGCACTTAAGAGCTGATATTGTCGCTCATCAAAATTTATTACTGCTCATTGATCCTTTAAATTCATCATCTATATTAGGATTTTTATGTTATTTAACACTTGATTTCTCTCTTGCAACTTTCATTACTGTTGTTGAGGGCTATAGGTTCATCATCATATCTTCCCTCTATTATTTTGCAAACCCTTCTCTTGATAGTCAAATGACTAGCCCTTCAAGACCATTGATCAGTTTTCTTTTCTCTACTTAAAAAAGGACTATCCCTTAACTTCAGTGTTGCATCTCTTTAGTGTTTTTAGCAAGTTGAATGCCTATAGAACACAACTGATAGAACCTTTAATCCATCAGGCATTCATCTTGGCATAATAACTTCAAAATGTTGCCCCCTCACAATACATATTAGCTACTTTATTATAATCCTTGTGATGAGGCTATTATCTTTTTGAGATCTTGTGATCGCTATTATGGATTAACAGACCATGCTCTCCCTTCTTGATAAAATTACAGTCCTTTATTCTTTTTCTCAAGGCTTTGAAACCTCCATAGTTTTGTTGATTATAACGTTAATGTGGATTGTCCTTTACCCATGCATTCTCTTTTAATTCCTTCAAGATGCCATGAATTCTCTTTTAATTCCTTCAAGATTCCATGATATCTGAAGTTTGAACTACTACCATGCAATTCCTTAGTAAAATTCAGTTGGATTGTGTGAACAACCATAGAGAAAAATAAATGGACCATTTGGTGCATCCTTAATGCCAGCAATCATCATGTACCTAGTTGTCTCTTCACTAATCAATAGTGACCTTGCATTGATATTTGAATGTTCCTTGTTCTTTCTTTGAAGACCTAGTCTACTGCCTTTCAACGTGCCCATAGTTGCATCTATTGTTGGTCTTAGAGATGTCTTGACTAATTCCCCTTGAACTGTGCATGTAACTTCCTTGGCTCTGTCATTTGAATATTTTAATCATAGTCAAGGATTGTCACTAGGGTTCTTTTCTCTTACTACCTCATTAGCACTTCCTTCTACCCCTCCTTCCTTCATCTATGTTCTTCATTCTCATGATAGTGGTCTCTATCATTTATGGCTATCTAAGCCTTAAACTCTACCCTCACATAACTTGGTCTTCTACCCATGCTAAAGTTCATTGTCATGTATATCTAGCTGCCCACTATGCCTTGATTTTGAAGACCGTCTTTTTTTCTTCCATCCATATAATTGTTTATTTCCATATTTTGAGAGGCATCTTATAATCCCTAGAAATAGAAATCCTCTTTGCTTCAAAATTTATCATGTCTTTTTCCTTCTATCTTCATTTCAAACTATCCAACTAACTTATAATTTTATAGTCCTCCATATGTATTGGCTTAGCATCTTAAGCTACCCTTTTGGAATGATTCTTTCATGATCATCATCCCAAACTCTCAAAGAAAATAATGGCTTGAAGTTATCACTCATAAAATGAAAACCTCCAGTCTCATTTAAACAATGAAATAACAATTGTGCTTGAGAAACAAGAAGAAAATAATGCATGGATGGGAAGATTCAGCAAAACAATAATTTTCACACCATGACCAAACCCATGATGCCCTCTATGATTGCATTTGATAAAAAAACTAGGCCTAGTTGCCCTTATGCAAGTGTTTAAAGCTTAGAACTGGAAGATAAACTCAAACCTCTTTGCATACCTGGAAACACCATAGAAACCTCATGCCAATTGTCAGTTTATGTGTTTTGAAAATAATTCGGCTGCCATGCGAAGTCCTTGAACTATTGTTCAAATAATTCTTCAAACTGCTGAAAAACCCTAAATTTCTCCTTCATTTGAAGTCATTTGTTCTTCATTTGATTTTTTTAAAACTTGGTGCCCAACTTCATTTTCTTTTTATTTCTTTTGCAACTTCAATTTGAAACTTATTTCCAACATGAAAACCTCCTTTCAATTTGACATGGAAACCTTTTAATTTTTTTTGCCTTTTCAACAAAAATCTTTAATAAGACTTTGAATTGAAAAATCAAAATTCTCTTTTACTTTCCTTTCCATAGTGAGTTTCCAAAATAATATTATTTAAATGAAACACTTAAATAATGTCAAATTTACAAAATATGGACTACATTCTTGGTGACTTTTGAGGGTGTTTCTCTTGCTAAAACAATTGCAAAGCTGCTAAAAAAGTTGCAAAGGTGCCATGAAAAGTTGTCTTAATTTTATAAGAGGTCATTTCCAAAAGTCTAAGGAGAAAACAAATGGCATATTTGACATGGGTTTTTTTAGAGCATTCCAAAAATGTAATTTGCAGACCCAGAGGATAAAGGTTATGCTCTGTTCTAATGAATTAATTATTCTCTCAAACATAATTAGGGTTTAGTTGTTAAACCCTAAGGTTTTCAATCATGGTGCCTTCAAACAGTCTATGTTTGAATGTTTACTAGATATCATTAGTTACCAGTCGCATAATTCATAACTTAAGCCTTCGATGTCATGAAGAAACCAACCCCTCGACCTAGGCTTTATCTGCTTGGCAAGTGATGATGACTTTAGTTTTGTCTTAAGTATGGAGATAAATATTTTCTCAATAACATCAACGGTTGAGATTTAGTGATCAACAATCGAGAAAATCTCGCATGAACACACTACATAAGAGGTGATGTCATCAATTGGCTATAGTAATGCAGGGAAGTGACAAGTGTCTAGCGGGATCAAAAAACAATGATAAGTAATGGTAAGTGAAGTATGATGTCAATAGGATAGATGGCAATAGCCCACTATCCCGTTGAGTATATGGTGGGTCCTCGCTTGTGCCCTATGGGAATATGGGGAAGTGACAGGTGTCCCAGTGGGACCAAGCCTTAAGCCTGGGATGTAATGTAATTGACGTGGCCAATATAATAGGTGACATTCATTCATTGGATTGCTTGTGCAAATGTAGTCTCACTAAGAAATGTGTATGCAATGGAAATCGACGATGCTAATTTAAAGGTAATATAATCAAACAACCACATTTTAAAGGTTCTGAGGATAGAGGAGGATCATCTGTTGATGGCATGAATATTGAAGATTAGCAGCTCGAATTCAAAGTTGAATTCCTACCATGGCTAGACGGTGGAAATAGCTACAAACCAGCATATTGAACGGATTTAATTGGATCAATTGCTCCATCTACCAAGTTTGGGTGGAGACAAGATGTGCACATGGTAGAAAAAAATCAAAGATGATCAATAATTAGATACCAATTGATTCTGCAAGATATGGCATTCAATGTGTATTTGATCTAGGGTTTGGTAGTTTCTAAAATTAGCAAATATAAAGAATCAAGATGGTGGTGCATGGCTCGAGTAATGGAAGCTTGTTAGTGAAGGTATGAGAAATAAGGCAAACAAAATTTTTGATAAGGGTTGTGAATGCAAGGTATGCAATAGAGAAAGTGACCTAGACGAGAAAACAAAAAGTTATCTAGGGTTTGAATTCAGAGTGTGCAGAGGTGTGATACAGTGTAGAGAAAGGGGAGAATTTTAGTGTAGAGATATGATTTTTTGAGATAGCAGCAATAGTGATATTTCTTACAAATAAGTAAATCAAAGTATGAGCAGTTGCAAGAAAGGTCTGTAACATTGAACTAGATTAATTTGATTCAAATATTTTCATTGTAAATATTATTGGTTGGTGCCATCCGATAATTGATTTGGTGCTCAATAAAGGATTTGGTGCTCCCAAATTAGGGGATTGGCGTCTCCTTAGGGTTGGCTCCCTTAAATAGTTGTAATCAATTATTTTCATTATGAGGATAGATTTGAGTAGTAGTCTCAAGCAAATATATTCTCATCGTGATTTTTCCCACTCTTGGTTTTCCACGTGCATTTGGTGTTATTTTTATTTTTGTGTGTGTATGTGAATCTCTGCATGTTTGTTTTGTTTGCTTTAAGAGGTGTTAAAAGTTAAATTTTATTGATCTACTAATTCACCCCCTCTTAGTAGATAGTTGTGTTCCAACATCTTAGTTCTTTATTTTCCTTTCTCTCTTTTGGAGAGAATTTTTTTCCATGATTTTTTCTCCTTTTCCTCTTATTATGAGAAATATTTTTATATTTACATGGATACCTCATCAAGCCTAGTTCTTAAGACCCATCATTTTCTTTTATGCATTCATCATGTAGAGGCTTTAGATTATCTCTAAGCTACACTTAAGGGCCTATTAGAGTAAAAGCTTATTTTTAATTAATTATTTAATTACATAGGTCCATTTTCACACTAGCTACTTAATCTTACTTAGGTCATGTGCATTTTTGTTCTCAAGTCACATAATGAGGGCACATGTCATGATCTATTTTTATCCTAAAGGTTTCATCTAGAGTTTATTTTTTATTTTTCCTTTTTCCTTTTACAAGGTTTGATCACTATATTATTGAACTTAATTGTGAGGTTCTACATTCATAATGGTTAATTTATTTTTTGAATCAAAAGATATTGACCTCTAGCATTTTTTTTATCTCTTTCTATGATAGGTGTTTGATTAAAGGTGGACTTAGGGGTTTTAGGGTTGAGGAATCAAATATAAGAGTATGTTCTTCTTTCCAAATGATATTTGGATTGTTTGTTTGCAATGAAAACTACCATAATGACAATGTCTTCTAATATATGATTGCATTAGGTATTACTAAAACATTTCTACGATATGGGTTCAAAAGTTACCCTAAAGTATCAATATGAGAGATGCTCCAGGCATGGTTATGAGTTGTTCACCAAAGATTTTCTAGATATGTTTTGGATATGTTTTTTGATTTGTTCATAGTTTACTTAATTTTTTTAACAAGAAGAATCACCAAATTTTGGTCTTCAATTCTTCCTCTATTTTTTTCTTTTTAGATAACCTCATATATATCTATGAGTAAAAGAGGAGACCTCTTTTACATAGCATATATTTGGGTATGCTAGGACTTTAGAAAAAATCCTCTTTGGTGGAGGATCATTGATAAATAAAGAGCCTATGCCCATTCCCCAAAAGTGTCTTGCATTTTCCATAAATGGGTGATAGTTGGGTAGTTCCATTGTCATAAATTTATATAATTTCATAGGGCCCCATTTATTGTGTTTTCAACTCGCCCTTGAATTCCTTAAACTTGGAATATAAAATAGGAGGACCTAATCTCCTACCTAATTTTTTCTCTATTTGATGTGTTGGTCATGCTAGAGTTTCCTATTCTATTGAATTAACTCCATTTTCTAAACTATTTCAAGTATGATTTCATCCAAAGCATTAGGTGGAGGATGAAATATTTCTATATTGAATTTAACTTGAGGCCAATATCCATTGATGCTTTAATCATTTATAGTCTAAATTTTATAGATAATATTGGTCTCTTAGTGTAAAGTAGCTCGATGATTTCTAAGCGGTGCTCTATTCCTATACAACACGCCTGAGTCTACTTGCCCAATCCTTCCTATTTATTGCTATTAATTTTTTCACAATTTTTCGAGTTCTCTATTTGTTACTTCCACCTAGTCACTGCCTTGTGGATGATAAAGTGAAAATTGCTAGTTGGTGATTTGGTATAGATATTTGAATGGATAGAATACCTTGAGATGAATTGTGAACCTCTATCTAGAATAATTGTTCTATGTTCTCCAAACCTTAATAAAATTATGTCATATAAGAAATCAACATATTTTTCTTATCTAGCAAATTGCAATCATTGGAAAATGACAAGGGTTGGTATACACCTTGAATTTGAATAGATTGATATGTTTAATTATCAAATCCAAGGCATGCCCATGGCTATTTATATTAGACTTCCAAGTAGTTGTTCTAAAAAAATTAAATCATTTTTATTAGCATACAATCTACTCCTAATTACTTGAAAGAAAATGGACTAATTGTAATTGACTAAAAACTCTATTCATTCATTCTAACTATTGCCTAAAAAATAATTAATCTAATGAATCAAAAATTATAACAGTAAATAACTATTTCTAAAAATAAGTAAATCTAATGAAATCACAAATTACAATGAAAAACATTATTTTTAATAAACAATATAATACTTAAGAAATATGAATCCCTATCCATTATCTAGAGTGGGCCCTTGCTTCACCTCCGAAGGGAGACCAATTAATTTCAAATAGTCAACAAATAGATGAACTCTTTTCTTTTATTTCATATCTTGAACACAAAAAATACATGTTTATTTTAAAAATAACAATGTTTTTCTCCCCCTTCTTTATTTCAACCTAAAAACCTCGATATTCTACTTATATTTCACTATTATACCTCTCTCTATATGTATGTATGTATGTATGTATGTGTGTGTGTGTATGTGTATGTATGTATGTTTGTATGTATGTATGTATTCTTGTATGTGTGTATTAGCTATTTCCTAATTTATAGATATGGATATTGTTATTACATCTTAACTAAGATTCTTTACAAAGATAAGTATTTTATTCATCCAGTCTAACAATTACACATTTGCTAACTATAAGGTAATTCATGCAATGCCCTCAAGAGACATATGCAGTGGAATTGGTTATGTAGCTCATTAATATGAACTACATCTTTAGGGGTTATTTGTAGTTGAGTGATAGTGGGAGTTGGCTTTAGTGGACAATAGGCAATGTAGAAAAAAAGATGGTAAGATGTCTCTAGATCTATTGCATGGAGTTGATACTTAGTGTTTCCCTCTATTCCCATTAGATCCATCAACTCAGGAGTGAATAATAGTTAGTTCATTTATTAAACTCTAGAGTGTTCATTGAGGTTGAAAGAATCTTTGGTATCCTTTAAAATTATCTTTATATCCTTAATATTATGATAAAAATTCATGTTCTTCTACACAACCAAATGTTAGTTCAAGC
This sequence comes from Sequoiadendron giganteum, assembly GCA_007115665.2. Lineage (NCBI taxonomy): Eukaryota > Viridiplantae > Streptophyta > Pinopsida > Cupressales > Cupressaceae > Sequoiadendron > Sequoiadendron giganteum. Next base: position 77,964,417 of record CM021108.1, read on the forward strand.
CAACTACTTGAAACTTATCATCCTAGAAATTACTTTAAGCATTACACTTATAGTTTAACATAAATAAGCAATATTCCTCAATAATTTATACAAAAAAAACTGTGTGAAGGGGGACATATGAATGGAAAATAAGGTACATTTGCAAAATTGGACTAATATTTCTTGAAGTTACTCAAAAAAAACTTTATATAAATAAATGGATCTAAGATCTTTGATATTATTGTAAGATAATCAAGAATAACTAGAATTGAATGATAAGGGTTGAATGTATAATTTGTGAACTTTAACACATACTCAAAGAGTAAAATAACCTAATCTTGCAACACATTAGATCACTATGATCCATCAACAATATCAATGAGCTTGTTGATTGTGGTTGAGATTTTAATGCTTTGAATAACCATAGTTATATCAAAGTGGCATAACATAAGCTAATTGCATCATAGAAAGGGTTGAGGATTGGGAATTGTAAATTCTCAAGACTACTTTGGCATCTTGGTAACTCTAGAAAGATATTGTCTAGTGGAGAATAAATTATTTGGTATCCCAACTTGTAATTTCTTGAGGACATGCAATCTTGGGAAAGGTGAGCTATAATTTCCCCTGCTCACACTATCAAAACTAGATTTTTTTCACTTCAAGAACCATGTCTATGACCTATGAGAATGGGAGGATTGGGTGTATAAATGTGGTGCCACACATGTATTTTCTAGCATAACACATAATAGAAAATAAATAAATCATAAAAAAATTATAATTATTTTTTATATCAACCAAGGGGTATTTGAAGAGGCATGTGTTTTGGATGAAAGATCTATTTAAGAGAGTCCAGGCAAGGAGACATCCTTTAGAAAATATTTTATATGTGATTATTACTCATTATGGAGCAAGAACTGTGGCTCAACCAAATTGAACCTTCTAGGTTAGAAATTAGATGTCAAAAACTACCTAATTTTATTACCGATTAGGTGGATGTAAACACTTGATTCTAATAGATTTAGAGACATTTCAAAGGAATTCTATTAAAGATAAATTACTAAACAAAAGGATTGTGTTACCAATTTTCAGAAAGAGACAATTTGGTCATTCTTAGCTATTTTTAAAGTATTAAATCTGATTTACAAAATTAATTTTTAGTAAAAAATTTTGAATTGCAAGGATATTATATTTATACTAATTCTACAAGCTACTATAATTGTGAGTTAAGTTTTATTATATTAAATGAAAATAATAAAGATAAAGTGGGATATTAAATTATGATTATAATTTACAAATTACAAGAACCAATGTTGGCATAGACACACCAACCAATGAATAATTTGACAATAGTATTCATCGGTTTAGCACAAATGATATGCATAGTCATAACAAAAGAAAATTGTATTCACTATAACAACTTATTTTAAACATAGCATTGCGAGAAAAATAGGTAGTGTTAGTACACCAAAAGGAGGTCAAAATAATGAACTTGATTTGGGGTTGTTACTTGCTAAGGATGAATGGGCCATTTTTACTTCAATATTTGGATAGAAATGAATCTTGTAAATGGAGCTCTAGGGTATATTTAAAATATAATATACAAAGTATGGAAGTGCACTATGAAAACCAATGATATATTTTTTGGTTGAGTTTGATAGTTACTCATATGCCATTAGAAGATCAAAATCCATACATAATTCTAATTACACCAATACAAAGGGATTGCATAATTCAAATACCATTATACTTGGCTCGGGCATTAACAATACATAAATCACAATGTTTGACTCTTTCAAAAGTAACTACTGACATAGGACAAAATGAAATAATAGGGTTGATATTTGTGGATATATCTTGTGCAAAGTCCTTACAAGGTCTAATAGTAATGCCACCATTTACATATGACCACTATGAAAAGATAAAAAAAAGGAAAAACAAATAGCCAACTAACAAGCTAAAAAACAAAAGATAAACTTATTAAGAAATAAATGATGTGATGCACTTCTTTCAAATTTGTTTCAATGAATATGAAATAGTGTACTATTTTTTAATTTCTCTCAAATATATGACACATTTTTCATGATTATTAAAAAAAAAATTATATTTTTTATTTTATCTTTTATAAATTTATTATTTTAGTACTATTCAAATAAAAATTGATTGAACTATTAAAATAATATTATTTATTAGCCGATAGGCTACATATAGTGTGAGATTTGAGCCTGAAACAAGTCTCATGCCTACAAACCACTCTTGATTTGTCAGAAAACTACTTTCATATGTCGTTAAATGGTAAATCAGACGGCTTTATCTACTTTTAAATGGTAAAACATAAATAACTATTCATTTTTCAATTAGATGGAAAATTCTATTTTCATTTACTTGTCTTTTATCAATTTTTGGCAATTTCTTTTCCCACTTACATTGCTTTAAGTTTTAAATCTTTATTCAAATATTTTAAAATCACATAATATGTTTAAATCTTCATTCAAATATTTTAAAATTAGACAATATGTTTTAATTCTTAACTTGATAGCAACTTTCTTTTCCCATGTGCATTGCTTTAAGTTTTAAATCTTAATTTAAATATTTTAAAATGAGATAATATGTTTCAATGTTAATTCAAATATGTTTTAAATCTTAATTTGATCGCAACTTTCCTTTTCCATTTGCATTGCTTTATGTTTTAAATCTTCATACAACTATTTCAAAATCAAATAATTTCTTTAAAATATAGTTGAATTCTTGGTCAATTTGATGGCAACTTTCTTTTCTCACTTGCATTGCTTTAAGTTTTAAATCTTTATTCAAATATTTTAAAATCGGATAATATATTTAAATAAGATAATATGTTTAAATCTTAATTCAAATATTTTAAAATTAGATAATATGTTTTAAATCTTAACTTGGTGGCAACTTTATTTTCCCACTTGAATTTTTTTAAGTTTTAAATCTTAATTCAAATATTTTTAAATCTTAATTGATAGCAACTTTATTTTTCCACTTGCATTGCTTTATGTTTTAAATCTTCATTCAACTATTTCACAATCCAATCATTTCCTATAAATATAGTTGAATTGAAGAATAAATAGTATTGCATTCAATATTTACTCTACAAAATTTCTCTTGGGCACCAGAATTCATCTTGTGCAATCTCGTATTTTTTTCACCAAGTAGATCTAATCACTATTATTCTTTGATATTTAAAAATTAGTAATATCAAAAAATTTATTAAATACTTTTTTTTACATAACAATATCAAATTTCCAACCTATTTTATTATTTTCATATTTTGTATTTTAAAAATCTTTGTAAGACCAATTTGCACACTACTTGTAGAAAGCATCATATTGAAGAAGATGAATATCAACAATATGTTTACTTTTCAAATTCTTTTTATTATGAAGTTTTTGATTATTATTAAATAGTTGAGTATTATAGCAGCTTTTGCTTAACAAATTTCCTCTCTTTAATTTTGTTTAGATTAAACCATTTTGCACATTTGAAAACAAAGAACATCATGAGGAGATATAGACATCGGATTTTTCGTGTCATGTGTTATATACTGTTAGTGAGAAGTAATTCACCTGATTAGGAGTGGAATGGTTCGCATTTAGAGCTTTTATGTGCCTTTTTATCTCGATGAGAAAGATTTCAGTTATAAGACTACTGGGTGTGGAAGTCTCTCCTAATTAACACAAATTTACTTATTCAAACGTTCTTCCAAAGGGATTTGTACATTTTGGAGTGTTTTTAAGAAATCAAGATTCATTGTCCAATTAATTTTTCTTAAATCTAGTTGCAAATCTGTCAAGTTGAGAAGTTTGTTTGCTGACTAACATAATATTTTTCATGAGTTTGTAGGAAATCTAGTTGGTTTTTACTCTTTTCTAAAGCTTAATTCCCCATTAAGATTTTTATTAATAAAAATTTAATGGGATAACTCCCTTTTATATATGGGGGAGTTGAGAAGCTTATTTGATGATAAATTATTATTTTCTTGGGTTTGTAAGAAATCTAACTGTCTTTTACAGTTTGAGTTCGGAGACCCGGCTCTCTACTTTTGAGAGTGTTTTCCTTTTATTTTATTTTTCAAATAAGAAAAATACCCTTTTTACATATTGTCTGGAATAACTACGTAACTTATCATGATGGGCCACCAGTTTCTCAACACTTTAAAAATCAAATGAACACACTATGTACACACCCAAGATGATCAGTAGAGTGCTCATGAGTTGATGATCAAAAGAGTGCTTATGAGTTGATTCAATTAATGATTTCAATTCCACTTCGACTGTGATCTTTCTGTATGCTTTACTTTAGGAAGCCAACCAATGATTTTGGGGTTCTCAGTGAATCTTTATCATTGAAATTCCATGGCCACCTAGATTACACAAAAAACCCAGACAAGGCCTTATAAAGAGAAAATTTGATTACATCCAAGTAGATTCGTGGACAACAAAATTTCGACAATTTTAATTATTATGAAAGTATCATTCAATTTACTATAAGAACATAAGCATTACCAAAATTTTGTACATTTTACAATCATTTTTATATATATTTCAAACTAGATTACAATACCATGCTTACTTATTAACACCCACTTTCATTTTTCTATAATTTATACCTTTTATATAAAAGTAACAATACATTTAGTATGTAAATTTGCTAACTTCTTCATTGATTGTATATGTAAAAGAAGCAAAAATTAAATGTGCACCAACCTTTTCTCACCTCAAATAAGATCAAGTAGGCAAAGATAATCATTACGAAACATTTAGGTAATAGCTCAAAATGTATGTGTTTATGTTATGTAATGATCTAAATGGGGTGACAATCAAATATTCTACATGGAGAAAAATATAAAATGTGATATGGCCATATAAAGAATCATTTTTATTGCAACCAAATAGATTCATAAACAATAAAATTGCTACAATTGTAATTGTTATGAAAGTATCATTTAATTTTTTATAAGCACATACACATTACCAAAAATTTGTACATTTTACAATCAATATTGTATATATTTCAAACTAGACTACAATACCATGTTTACTTATTACCACCCACTTTTATTTTTTCTTCAAAATATACCTTTTATATAAAATTAATAATGCATTTATTATGTAACTCTGCTAACTTCTTCATTGATTGTATAAGTCAAAGAAGCAAATGTTATGATTAAACAAACAAGAAAAATCAACACGGAACATCTCAATTATAGCTCCAAATGTATGTGTTGATGTTATGTAATGATCTAAATGGGGTGAAAATCAAATATTCTAGATGGAGATGAAAATGGAAAGTGATATGGCCATATAGAGACTCATTTTGATTACAACCAAATGGATTCATGAACAACAAAATCACCATGATTATAATTATTATGAAACTGTCATTAAAATTGCTATAAGCATATATGCATTACCAAAAAATTGTATATTTTACAATCATTAATGTATATATTTCAAAATAGACAACAATACCATGCTTACTTATATATATATATCTATCAGCGTAACCATTGCACCCCTGATGCAAATGCTAGTCTACCGAACAATTAGAATGCACATTTAATCATGTTTATTAATTATTTGAAAAGTCAAAATATAACAGATTTTTTTTATGTTTGATTAATTAAAATATATGATAAAAGGTCGAAGTGCTTTTAATGAGTGGGGTTGAGGGATAGATACTCATTGATATTTTGTGGAGATAGTTGACAATCAATCTGTTGTAAACCAAGTGTAGCGAGGACACGAAATGCAATATTTCTTGAAATGTGGTCCTCAATCAGTGCGTGGGGAAAATGTTGTGGACTTTCAACGGTCCAAATGAATGAAGTTCGGGAATTCGTGTTATGCCCCCAAACAATTAGAGATCATTTTCATTGACGGAGTGCAGACAGCTGCCGGAGTGGACATGGATTATCTTGCAGAGATTACACGATAAGTTTGGCAATGGATGGAAGTGGAATTTCGATAGTTAAATTTTAAAATCATCAATATTATTGGTGTAAGAAATCCATAAGAAAAGTCTTTATGACAAATTTGACAATTAATTGAAGTGAAATTTGACTAGTTATGATAACGAGTACAATAAAGTGGTTCATTTATACTAAATTTTAAAATCATCAACATTATTAACGGGAGAAACTCGTGCAAAATAGCGACAAGGTTAATAAAAGTCTTCGAGAGATTGCACGACAAATTTGGCAGCTAATGGAAGTGAAACTTGCATAGTTATGTTAATGACTACAATAAAGTGGTCCATCCACACTAAATTCTAAAATCATCAACATTATTGGTGTGAGAAATCTATGCAAAATAGAGACAAGGTGAAAAAAAGTCTTCAAGAGATTATATGATAAATTTGACAACTAATAGAAGTGAAATTTGGCTAGTTATGATAATGAGTACAATGAAGTGGTCCATCCATACTAAATTCCAAAATCATCTACATCATTAATGGGAGAAACTTGTGAAAAATAGAGGCAAGGTTAATAAAAATCTTCTAAAGATTACACGACAAGTTTGACAATTAATGGAAGTGAAAGTTGGATAGTTATGTTGATGACTACAATGAAGTGGCTCATCCACACTAAATTATAAAATCATCAACATCATTAATTGGAGAAATCTCTCCAAAATAGACACAAGGTGAAGAAAAGTCAAATCAATTTGGTAGTCATATTTCAATTAGATTTTGCTAGAATAAATATATCAAAAGGGAAGACAAGAATAATCTCCACTGTCTTTTTCTCATTTGGATTTTCATAGCATTTCACTCTCAATAATTAAGAGCAGATTTCAATTCAATCACACCTAAATGTCCTCTTACTAAATATCTTTCAATCACACCCACATTTAGATTTTGTTGAAATTTGGTAGCATATGGTTTTTTAAAGGTGAACAGATTAACACATCTAATAAATTAAAGTGTTGGTACAAGGTTTAAAATGACAAATAAAAGGTAAGTATGGATTATTGTATGATGAAAAATATTTTATACATCATTAATAAGATAAGTGTGAGATTCGAGCCTAAAACAAATTTCACGTCTGCAAATCATTGTTGAGTTGGGGGAAAACAAGTTTGTTTAATGGTAAATCAATTGCCATTTAATAATAAAATCCTCCAAAATATCGTGTGAAAGCTTCCAAAATTTCACTTATCATGTAAAAACCACATAAATATTGATTTTCCAACTGGATGAGAACATTATATTTTCATTCAAAGTGTTTTTTTTTCAATTTGATGGAAACTTTCCTTTTTTATGTGCATTGCTTTATGTTTTAAATTTGCATGCAAATATTTCAAAATTAAATAATACCCAATTTTTTTTAAGAAAAAGTCTAGATTTGTCTAGGTGGAAAAAATCTAGATTTGTCTAAGTTTATTTCATTCCATTATTTAGCACTAATTATTAATTTTTTAATCCATACACACTGATGCACAAACACATACTCTTTAACATATTAGCATACATATAATTTTCTATAGACGTAATCCTTGAACCTCTTTTAAATGCAAGTGCTAGTTTATTACAACTACAAATATTACTAACATACTTATCTTTAAAAAAATCTAACATAAAATAAACTAGAAATTGCACTAATGTGTGCAATGGGTACGCCGAATAAATATATGACATTTTTGAAGTTGTGTAGTTTATTACAACTACAAATATTACTAACATACTTATCTTTAAAAAAATCTAACATAAAATAAACTAGAAATTGCACTAATGTGTGCAATGGGTACGCCGAATAAATATATGACATTTTTGAAGTTGTGTAGACAAATTGATCGTAATTTGAAATTGTGTCATAAATAGAAAAAGTTAAAAAAAATTATAATTAAGTTTTATATAAGTTGGATTATATTTAGATGGTTAAATTTGTAAAAGATATATAACTTCATAAAATACAAATGCAATGATGGTGTAGGCAAATTGATTGAATGTGAACAATATGTCATAAGTTAAGAGTGAACTGAATATGTCAAAGACACATAAACATCAAACTGGGTGATGTTTAAGAAGAGCTGGAATACAATATGGAGAAAATGAACTTTTGGCAACTTCAAAAGATTCTAAGAATTTCCTTAATTGACAAAATGAAAAACAAGTAGGAAATGCACCTCTTGCAACTTCAAAAAATTCTAATTTTTTTTAGTAATTGCCAAACTAGTGATGTTTAAGTATAGCTATGCAAAAGTGTTGGAATCAAATAAGGAGCAAATACATCTCTTGCAAGATTTAGAAATTCAAAAAATTGTCAGATAGGAAGTGGTAGAGTTGTTCTCTTGCAGCAAGAGGTCCAAGTTCAAATCACATTTACTTTACCACTTCAAAAATTCTTAAAATTCAAAATGTCAATTGGGGTGATTTTTAATTAGAATTAGACAAAAATTGTCAAGCAGGGTGATGTTTAAGCAAAGCTATACAAAAATTGTCAAGCAGGGTGATGTTTAAGCAGAGCTATACAAAAGTGCTGGAATGGAATAAGTAGGAAATGCAACTTTGTCAACAACGTAGTGTTAAGTCAATCCAAGTTCAAACCCCACGAGACATTGTGAAATTTTGAGAATATTACATCCTAAATGCTGGATGCAGGGTACCCCAACAGATGAGACTGAGTGCAAATGTATGGGAGTATGAAAACAAGAAAACTTCCCATAAAATATGAGTTTAAGGCCGGAACAAGAGAAAATCCCTACATGATCAACAAGCAAGGATTCCATGAATTTTCAATTTTGAGAGGATTTTCAAGCCCTAACTGTCTCAAGATAAGTCTTCAATAAACATTCACTCCATCCCACATGACATGCTAAGGCATTAAAAATTAAGTAGCACAAACAAAAACAAATAGCATTCAATGAAATGCTTTTTGTGTCCCAAATAGTAACAACATAATATGGCACGCCAAAAACATTTGTTAAGACTTACAAGAAGAGCCAATGCCCCAAAGATCATCATCCACAAAAAGTCAATTGTTCGCCTGTCAAATGGTCCACTCTCTAAATGCACACCATACCTTGCTCTGTGTTCATGAAAAAGAAAAAACTGAAACTTTTGGACCACTATAAAAACCAAATAATGTATTTGGCAAAATTACCAAGCACGATGTTTGACTTGAATCAGTAACAACTATTTCATCACTTATTCCATGAAATCAAGCCCTAAATTTGTCACCAAGTGAGGAAAGCTTCATACATACATTATTAAAAGACGAATTGCAAAGTTGGGAGAAAAGGGACCCAGAAAAAAGTTGGTCAAAAGCCTCCATATCTACAGACATCCCCCAGAGAGGTTACTATAACTAGATAAAATTTATATTACTATGTCTTCCCTAGCTTTTGAAATTGTGTCATGCCCTTAAATATTTAGGGCAATTAGTTTAAGTTTGTTTGTGAGGTGTACGGCAACATACATAAGGTAGTGAATAATGAAAAAAGAAATGGAACAGATTCTATGTAACAGTTTAACTCCATATTTTGAAGTTTCGAAATTAATGAGATGAATACCCCATATAGGATGGTGCAGCGGCTAATGATCTTTTCCAACCAGAGGAGAGAATGTAGTGCAAAACTCTCTGGGAAAACATAATGCAATGCTAATATCCTTTTGAGGAATTCAATGGCCCTTGTGTAAACCAGGTTCGGAGTTCCCATTAAAAGCATTTAATATGTTACAAATATACAATTTACAAGATGAATGCAACAGGGTACCTGCTCTCGCCTCTGTATATCCAAACCTTAATAATACCTACAAATTTAGATTGGCCCTTATGAAAATATAAAGCGTCCTACAACATAAGCCATGTCGATCAAATGTTAACCTTCACAATCTTTTAGAATCCTTAAAACACAAAGTTGTGCACAACCAATATGCCAATAAGAAACTCTCAAAATACTTTCCATTCCACCATTTTTTGAACAAAATCTTACTTGACATAAATGACTTAACTTTGAGAATGACCCTTCAGACTCCAAGTGCCCAACCATCTGCATGAAATCTGTATGAAAACACAGATCAACCACAAAGGATCAACTGGCAGATGTACAAGTTATTATTATAGAACTGCAGAACTGGAGAGAGTGCAGTTTAGATAATCCAGCACAGAGAAATTACATGCAACACCTGCATGAGTCAAAACTTGTGCAAACACATCCCAAGGGTTGTGCTTAAGAACCACTATACAAAAAACACACAACAGGAGGTTACATGCAAAGGTGAATAGGCTATGCTAGGTTGTGCGGGAACCAAAAACACAGAGGCACACAAGTATAAAACTAAACAATATGGATGTAAAGAAGAAAAACATGCACAAACAATAACACAAAAACTTTGGGGTAATGCAAAATTGCTCAACTCATCCCAGAATCACCGACTACTACTTTGACATAGCCTGAAGCCACAAGCTCTTTGCAGATGAAAATGGAACACAAATGCTTGTTTAAACCCAACAATAAGAGTCTCTTCGCTTAAAGGACTTCTTTCTACGTGTCATGGTGCAGAACAATAGACTGAATGCATCCACCATTATTCAAAACCTAGCATCCAGCCTCCACATAGTAGAGAGCAAAAACACCATTGCATCCACAAGAATCGACAAAGCGAAAAGGCCTTACTCTCAACACACCCACTTGCAGATTTTATTAAAGGCGCCAGGGAAAATGAAGAGATCTGTAACATCAATGTACAATATGTATTAATGCCATAGTTGTTTCTAGTAAACGCGATCTACCAGATCCGGCGTAGAGTGCAAGTTGCGTAAATACAATCCCGACAGCTAAAAACTCCATATTATTTTTGAAAAACAAGTTAAAAGGGAGGCGGGTAAAAATTAATGGCCACGATCACTTTGATAGTCGTCCAGGCCTATTCAAAGTAATGAGCCGTAGATTATACATTTTAGGTTGGGCATGTTCAAATTGAATATTTATTGACTTTTCAAAAAGAGTCACCTTGACACGAATCGCTCATTTATTAAGTTGTAAGTTTGCACGCGATAATCTAGTTAAAAATAAAACTAGCAATGGCACCTTGGTGTGCAATAGGTACGCCGAAGAGTTGTGGAAGGTTAATTAAGGAGAGTTTTTGGTTTGATGTTTTGCAAAGCATATCATTGTACTCAATTTATAACATGAAACAACGGAAATAAACAGAACAAAACCTTACCTTAACAAACCTTTAAAATCATATCCTTATGTTTAAAATGTGGACAGAATGTATCAACATTTACACTGAAGAATTTGAATACTTGCTAATCTGAGTATATTTATCATAAGATGGAAAATTGGCTGGCCCATTCATATTGGACTATAACCAGCATCATGTTTCAGTTTCTAAGCTAGCCCCTTCAGCTTCTTATAAGGGTACAAAATAATTAAATAGACACTTAAGTCATAATATTTAACTTTAAGGACCTAGGGCTATGATCTAGGTACTTTCTGGATGGCAAAACTAACAAAAATATTAAGTTTTGAAAACCCTTATTTTCACCCTAAAAAGAGTGACGAAAAATCAAAGGGGCTGATGAGTCATCTAAAAGTGGTGTTGTGTAAGGGAGTTAGAAACTTCAATTGAAAGAGAAACAAGTGTCTTGGTGCAGGAACAAGTGTCTTCCTCAACAGGGGAAATGTTTAAGGTTCTATTAAAATTTGATTTTAAGAAAAAAGGAGGGCTGTTTTTTTGGGATTTTCTTCTTCTCACCACCTGCTGTAATTTTTCTATAGGCTGCTGCAATCGTTTGCTGTAATTTTTCTATAGACTGCTGTAATTTTTCTATAGGCTGCTGCAATCATCTGCTGTAATTTTTCTATGGCTGCTGCAATCATCTGCTGTAATTTTTCTATAGACTGCTGCAAAACTTTCTAGCTACTGTTGAGGAGGTGAAATCAAACCTGTAATCTTAGTGGTTGGCAATGATCAAAGTGAGGAATGCCTTCAGAGCTGCCCATAAGAGATTGAGCAACCAGATAGCTTGGCATATAATTCTTTTCGAAATTGACTTTCCACACCTCTTCCACGGGGCATGACAGTTGGACAGTAAGTTACAATTCAGTTATTCATATCATCCCTAAATAGATGGGAAAACAGAAGTAGTTAAATCAATGCTTGGGATTACAAAGCTTGCTTGCCAGAAGTCCAAAGCAGTGAGATCAAGTTTTGGCATATGATGAATTTGCATACGATTCCAGCACTTCATTTATGGAAAAAACCCAAAAGTAGTGGAATTACCTGATTTACCAGTGAACACCCCCATTAGTCATGACGTTGAGAATTTTGCTTAACACATTCATAAGGTGCACCAGAAGATCAACAACAAATTGCAGTCAACATATGAGCACAAACAACATGCTAATGTGCATCAAAGGGGTACAAAATTTACGAGGGGGAGTAGGATATGGTGCCTTTGCAGAAAGAGATATACACACAAGGTAAATACAATAAGCTTAAACCCAAGATTGGTCCAAAGGCAAGAGTTAATAATTGGTCCCAATGGTCCACCCCCACATAAAAAAGAGAACAGGTGCTGAGTAATCTTTCAAGCTAATTGGGGAAGCCTTCCTTGAGATCACACATCACTGAAATTTCCCATTTGTAAAGCATGAAATGCAGATCATATTTTATACATGAATATCACATCTTGCGGAAAGAATCAATAGACAAGAAAAAATAAATGATGAAAATATATACTGTCTACAAAGAACCACAACAGGTCAATACCACACTGCATCCCTCTTTGATCATTTTCCGTTTTCCTATCCCACGTAATATTTCTGGTAAAATATTATTGTGTAGTCTGGTATGGCATCAATCAGTTCACCGTGCAATGTCGTTCCAGGCTTAGTATAACGAGCGCATACTTCCCAGTCACACCAAGACACATTTATTCAAATTTATCTTGGTTGGACGAGCTCTTAAAAAGGCTAAAAACAAACATTGGAACATACCACAAAACCCAGGATATAAAACACAATTTAATCTTTCAAGACATGATTACAGAGTAGTGAGTACTCACCCTAAAGCGCATGCCATGACGAAAATAATTGCAGGCACCAAGTTGGGCATTGCCGAAGAGAAGGAAGGAGACGTTTCCTTCAATCCCATTAATAACAACGTTTGAAATGCACACACTCTTTAATAACAGACACACAAAAAGGGCATTATAATTCCAATTTTGCATAATTTATCAAATTACATAAAAATCTCAGCTACAAATCGACTCACCCGCCAAACGAGAGCAGAATTAAGCGAGCCAACAGAGAGAAATTCAGTTTGGACCGCTTGTTTCTGCATTTTTCCGACACAAATTTAAACAGATTGAGTATATCTCATCCCCTGAAAGATCTCCAAGCAATACAGCGGCAAACAGGAACCACAGTCTTGCAAGTAGGCAAACAAAACCCTAGCACCGCCTAAATTGCTGCCTACCTCCTCATCGATAATAAATTATGCAATAACTGTGCACGCAAAAGTAAATGGAAAGCCACCGGGATATTTTGGCGGATAGGTTGATATTGCCTCCTTTCAACGATCAACGGTTGCAGACGCGTCAACCTTCAACCCTCCCCCCTCCGTATTTTGCAGCCGTTGATGGACAAAAAGAGCTTCAAAAGCTCAAATAGGAGACGCCTTCGGCGTAATTAAGAAGACTGTAGGTTTGGGGAGAAAGATGTATGCTAGATGACAAAGAAAATTCCTTCTTACTTCGAACACATGACCGAGAAGAGTCGCACGTTAAAAAGTCCGCAAATCAGACTCGAACTTATGAATATTCTTCATCAAGACAGTGTTATAAAGCTCAGTTTGATCATCCGCATCCCTTATTCCATTCGACCTCAACAACTTTGCTTCTATATACAATCATGTCTCCCTTTTCATTCTGCATGGTCATCATGATAATGTTGCAATTTCATTTCTCATTTGTTAACGCATGTTGAGATGATGAAAGAAGTTACCTTCTGGACTTTAGAGGTGGCCTCAATGATTCCTCTGGCCGATTAAGGTTGTGGCAGTAATTCAACTGTTGCCAATGGGAGGGTTTTTCAGGTCACGTGGATTTGAGCGGGAATGACTTCAATGGTACTACTATACCTCCTCAGTTGGCAAAACTCTAGAGGCTTACTTTCCTTAGCTTGGCATATGCATATTTTGGAGGTGAGATTCCTCTTGAATTGGGTAACATTACAACCTTGCGTCACTTGGATTTGAGCGGGAATGACTTCAATGGTACTACTATACCTCCTTAGTTGGAAAAACTTCAAAGACTTACATTCCTTAACTTGGCATATGCTAAATTTGGAGGTGAGATCCCTCTAGAGTTGGGTAATATTACAACATTGCGCAAGCTGGATTTGAGCGAGAATGACTTGGAGAGTACGAGGTTTGGAGGATGGATAATAAATCTAAAAAGCTTGGAATACCTAGATATGAGTTACCTAAATCTGTCAAGGGAATCTAAGGTTTGGGGATACACCCTTAGCAGCCTCTCTAATCTCAGGGAGCTTCACCTCGAGGTCTGTGGACTTTCAGGTACTATACCTTCTCTCCTAAATCTCACTCACTTATCCTATCTCCATCTTTCAGATAATTCATTTTATTTCCCATTGCCTACATGGTTTCAGAATGTCTCTTCTTTAGTTTCCCTTGATTTGTCCTTGTGTGGTCTCAATGGTTTCATCCCTTCAAACTTCCTACACCGTTCAAACCTGAGCAATCTTGACTTGTCAAGTAATGGCTATCTAGGAGGAGTAATTCCTCACTCTATTGCAAATTTTTCAATGCTTGAGATGTTGGACCTCTCATACAATAATTTAATAGGGGATTTACCACCGTTTGGATCATTCATTGGTAGGCTTTCTTCCCTCAAATATCTATACCTATATAACAACCAATTGTCTAGAACAATTCCACATACCATTTCAAAGCTTTCTTCCCTCATATATCTAAACCTCAATAATCCAATTGTTTGGAAGAATTCCATATACCATTTCAAAGTTTTCTTCCCTCACATTTTTGTATCTCAATAATAACCAATTGTATAGAACAATTCCATATATGATTTCAAATCTTTCTTCGCTCATATATTTGGACCTGAGTAACAACCAATTGTCTGAAACAATTCCATATACAATTTCAAAGTTTCTCCGATTAAAAAAGTTGTTACTCAGCTCCAACAATTTAACCGACAACATTTCTCCTTTTGTATTGGAAATACCTCACCTCAAAGGAGTGGACTTTTCTGAAAATGAGCTTACACTTAATATCTCTTCAAGTTGGATTCCGCAATTTTCCCAACTGGAGTACCTGGGGTTAAGGTCTTGTAAACTTCAAGGGGAGAATCATATTTTTTTGTCTACTCATTTCTCATTAGTGGATTTGGACCTGTCAGATAATAACATTGTGGGAAATATTCCTACTTGGTTGTGGGATCTTCCCAGTCTTGCAAGGCTAAATCTTTCACATAACCGACTGGAAGGTTCTCTTCCCCATGTTATTTCCAAGTCTATGATCATTGTAGACTTGCATAACAATAGCTTACATGGCTCTATTCCAGATTGTAGCGGATGGTTTTTAGACATGTCAGAGAACAGGTTCACAGGTTCTATTCCACGCTCTATATGCCCTGCCTCTAATGAATTCATGGTTTTGGACTTGTCAAAGAACGAGCTAAGTGATGCCATTCCTACAAATCTGGTGAGATGTTCCTATTTGCAAGTCTTGAATTTGGCCCAAAATTATTTGGAAGGTGAGATGCCAGAAGAGCTAGGAAATCTTACTGTGCTTGAGACACTAAATCTCAATGAAAACAAATTGCAAGGTGTTATCCCTCCGTCTATTGCAAATTGTACAAAATTCCAAGTATTTGACATAAGAAAGAATAGAATTCAGGGAAGCATTCCAGTTTGGATTGGAAAGTTGGTAGAGTTACGAATTCTCAGCTTGGCTTTTAATAAATTTTCAAGGCACTTTTCCGCCAAAGTTGCTTAGACTTCAGAATCTTCAAATTCTAGATTTATCTCATAATAATTTATTAGGTCTTATTCCTAAGAGTTTGTGGAAGTTGAATGCTATGGTGAATCAGTCACAAAGTGGCAAAATAGAGATGAGCTTGGGTGATGGGAGTTATGGACTTGGTGTTGGTCCCTCTTTCTGCATAATGTTTATGAATCAAGTAACACTTTGGATTAAAGGACGATCAACTCCATACCGTAAAATTATCAGTGCCTTCAAGTTCATGGATCTTTCACACAAGTTGTTAGGAAATATTCCCAAGGAAATCAGAGAGCTGAAGGGTTTAATTTCTCTCATCATTTCAAACAATAATCTGAGTGGCAGCATTCCTGAGTCCTTGGGAGGTATGGCTCACCTGGAGTCTCTAGATCTTTCAGGAAACATGCTTTCAGGAAAAATTCCAACAGATCTTTTAAATCTCACATTCCTTTATGTTTTGAATCTTTCCTACAACAACCTTTTTGGGTTCATACCTCAGGGGAAGTAGTTTTCAACCTTTGAGGCTTCTTCTTATTTGGGGAACCCCAATCTTCATGGGCCTCACTTGGAAAATGGAACACTCGAAACTTGTCCTGATGAAAGAGACAACCAAGTACAATCAAACAACACATGAATAACAGACAGAGATGCAGATGCAGATGGAATGGATTGATGGTGGGCAATAGTAGTGGGGCTATGTTTTGGGGTAGGATTTGCTGGCATAATTGCAGTGTTGTGCTTTCACCTAAAATGGTGATACAAATGTTTTGCTTTGCAGGATGGTTTTGTCCAATATCTTCTTGAATGTTGAATTTGTGAAGGTCATATGTTGAGCAGAGGATGCAGAGATCCTTCCTATTATGAATAGGTTATAGTAAGTCTTATGCTAATAATGACATATTTGTTTTTGAAAAATTAAGCAGCATTTACAGGGTGTTGAACCCTTCACAAAGAGCCCAAGGGGCCGAAGGACAACATAGTTCAAAACAGAAATTGAACTATAGGAACAAACAAAAACAATTGACAGACAACTGAAGCACCAGCAGACCGTCAGCTGAAGACCAACCAAAATTTAGACAACCCCCGAACCCGAGGGATCTAAACTTACTCCCCTAACCCGAGGCCAAGAAGAAGCAACAGAATTGGGGAGACCCTTTTTCTTCTACAACACAACCGACCAGGGAGGCTCGAAATTGAGAACCAACGAGCAGGGCGAGTGGAGTGGATCCACAGCAGACAGCCCAAGAGAGGAGCCATTACACAGTAAGGTATCTAATAGCGGAGCCACGGAGGTAGGAACTAGCATAGGAGCAGGCTCGATCAAAACAGGAATAGCAGATTCCGCAGGAATGATAGCAGAGAGATCTGCAGCAGGGGTAGTCGGGAGGGGGTCCATGGAATGCTCAGGAAGATCGACCTCCTTAGAGGAACAAACTGAAGGGGGAGAACCAATAGTGAGGTGGTATGTGGAAGCATTCTTCCACCAAGTAGCAGCACTCTTGCGGCGAGCAAAGGGGCAAACGGAGGCCAAATGACCAGTGGAGAAGCACCTCCTGCAACGAAAGGGGAGGCCCTCATAGTCCAGCAGCTACGTCCAAGGTCTGTCCTCCACCATTAAGATCACATCCCCATGGAGAGGTTTGGAGATGTCCAAGTCTACTAGCACCCGAGCCACCGTAGGATGCCCTAAGTCACGAGTAGTCGAGTCCACCATCAGAAACCGACCAATGGAGTTGCCAATAGCTTCATAACAAGACTCCTCCCAAAATTGGAGAGGGAGATTCGGTAATCGGACCCAAACAGCCCTGGTATTTAACGGCTCAGTGAGCGGATTGAAAGAGCGAGACCAAGGTCGGATGGACAATGAATGAACCCCCCACATCCACCCAAGATCCAGCACGCAATCACGCTCCGCAGATGAGGCAAAAGTAGCAAGGAAGAAACCCCTAGCACAAGGGTAAAGCTCAATCTGCCTAGAGACAACGGGCTTCCAAGAGGAAGAAATCCAAGCATGGAGATCCGGCAGTGAGGGCCAAAATCCATTGAACCTACAAACCACACCCAGCTTCAGATAGTATTCCTCATTTTTAGCAATTTCAGGTCCACAGACCACCACGGGGGAGGCACGGGCACAGGGCAAAGGTTTCACCCTGGCTGGAGCATGAACAGAACGGACATCCACCTTGGAAACAGCCGCAGAAAATGATTTCCACAGGCGACCCGAAGGCAGAGGACCACCAGCATGGAAAGAAGAAGGGACGACAGTCGTAGCAGGAACACCACCACCGTCCACAGGAACACCACCACCGTCAACAACCCCCAGCCCAAGCTCCAGTTCGCAGCCCGTAGGAGGAGAGTCCACAGCACCAGGGAGCCGACGCCCAGCCGCACACCCAGCAGCACCAACACCGATCACAGTCCCCAGACCAAAACCCAGCCCGCAGGAACAGAAGCCGCAGCAACAGGGAGCCGTTGCCCAGTTTGAAACGGTTTCCCACTCGGAGCCATGTTAATGACCATAGTTGAATAATAATGACATATTTTTTATTCATGATATTCACCCATAAATATTATTGTTTAGGTATATGTTACAGCCGAGGTGTTAAAAAGTGATGTCCAAGTGAAAAGGGGGTTCATCTCTTTATTATCAAGATGTAAAGTTAGTCGATAATTTAAGGGCATATGTTTTGGGTAATATTTATTATAATTTATTTATTTTATATTATATTTTAAAATTTAAACTAAAAATATTAATTTGTGTGATTATTATAATTTTATTTTTATTTTTTAAATCATAATAATATGTTTCCTATCTATGTATAATGTGAAACAATATTTATATTATTATTTTTTATTACATAATTTTTTAATAACAAAATATGTTCAAATTATTAATATATATTTTATTTGTTATTTGATTTTAGATATTTTATTAAGTTTTTGTGTTCTTATTTATGATATATATTTTCTTAAAATAAGAGTTGATTTTATTATTTTATAATCATATCTATGCATTAAAATATGTTTTTTTTTTTCTTATTTGCATTGGTTTATTGTGATAATTTATTTATTTGTTATTTCTAAAATAGTCAATTTATTTTTAAATTTATAAATAATGAATTGTTGATTATATGTACAATTTTGTTTCTACTTAATATAATATTTGTTTTATGTTTTCAAAAGAATTATATATATGTTATGGTATGACTCTTCAAATCATTTAAAATAGAAAAAAAATGAGCGAGGCAACTAGATATAATATATCATTATTTTAAATTACACAATAAATAGCTCACAAAAAAAATTCTCAAAATTCCATCCACACAAACCAATTTATTATGAACACTTTTAATTTGAAAATTGATCTTTTCTCAAAGATTAAAATCCTGCAAAAAAATAAAATATTAAGTGGGTTTGAAACCTAAATTCCTTCTAATTTACAAGTAATTTATAAAGATGCTCAACCTAGATTCTTCAATCATCATTAAACATTGTAGCAAGAGAGATGTTAGACAATTTTTTAAAATTTAAATCCATTTGTTGATATGTCCAATAAATTATTGATCAAGAATAGCATTATCTTATTCATAATTTACTTCTTTAATAAGAAACTTCAATATATTGTGAAGATTGGTTCACTAGGAAACTAGTAGTTAGAATCAAACTAGACGATTATATTACATTGAAGACTTAAATACTAAAAAACCATTATTTTAAAAAAATGGCGGAGGAGCGAATTTTTGCAGAAGCTGAAGCTGGCGATCCCGGAAGGAATAAGGACCCCGCGATCGATGTTGCCTGCTCGGAAACTGATCACGCGAACCTTATGACCATCGATCTCTCTGGCGAGGCTCGGGAGGACATGGTAATGCTGGATGAATTGGCTATCATCTGCAGGGTTATTGGACCAAAACAAGATTGATTGTCAATAAGGGCTTGGCTGGAAGGTAACTGGAAAAGAATGGCCATTGTCAAATTCATGCCGAAGGGTTTTTTCATCGCAATTTTCACCTTTGCCGAAGATCAGGAGTAGGTTCTCCAAGGCGGCCTTTGGAAGATGAAGGGCTGGCCTATTTACATTCAGAAGTGGTGCCCTAATTTTGACCCGGCCTGTCTGGCACCATATGAAAAACCTATCTGGATCTGTTTGTTAAACCTCCCTCTGGAATATTGGGTGGATGAGTATCTAGCCAAGATTGGCAGGACTTTGGGTACGCTGGTTGATGTCGACTCGGAAATCATTGAAGGCGATTCTTACCTATACACAAGAATCCAGATCGTTGCCATCGCAATTGTCCCAAAGGAGATTCAATTATGTGTGAACGACCGTCATAGAATTGTTCAGATCGATGTCGAGGAAGATAAATTCTTTTGTCTAAGATGTGGCAGCAGGAAGCATTTGGAGTCTGGTTGTAAATTGCCGCAAAAAACGAAGCTAGTCTAGCGCCCTAGGGCTTCCCTTGTCGCCTCCCCTGTAAAAACAATGTTGATCATGCCAACTAGTGTTGAGCCGCCCAATTGTAATTCGTCCCCTCCCAATCACGCGAGCGGCGATCCAAATGCCCAGAACTTCACTGGCTCTTGTGGAGATTTTCGTCATGCCTACCCTGGTAACTGTCCTCCTTCCTCACTGACGGGGATCCTTGATAACCCATTACCTGCTCAGCCAGATACTGAAAAGGTTCTTGTGGCCTTGGATCAAGGCATCCCGCCCCTCGACTTGGAGGACGATTTTTCTAAGGAGTGCCCCTCGGAGGCAGACAGGATTGGCATCCTTGAATCCCGACATGTTAGCCAGACTTTGGCTAAAGTCACAAGCAGAAATAGGAAAGGAAAAGGAAGGAAGTCGCACAAACAGAAGCATGAAGAAGAAGCAGATGAGAAAGGCCTAGTAAGTGTTAAAGGACTTTTAATTATCCAAGGGAGCAAAGCCCTCCCTTGGAGGACAATGAAGATCGTCGCTTGGAATGTCAGGGGCTTAAACGCCCCTGACAAGCGGCGCTTAGTCAAGCACCACCTTGGCAAATTAGATGCAGACATAATTTTTATACAAGAATCAAAACTGTGCTCTTTCGAAGGCGAGAAATTCATCAGATTTTGCAAGAAATGGTCTGGGCATTTTGTGGATGCTCCTGGATCTACGGGCGATTTGGGGATACTGTGGTCTCCGATCAGTGTGGACATTTTTGTGTGTGAATCTCATTCAAACTAGATGTTGTATAATGTCAAGAGCAAGCATAGAAATCTCGATTTTCAGTTGCTTAATGTCTATGGGCCTACCAAAACAGAGGATAAGCTTGTTGTTTGGAATAGTATAAAAGCAAGAACGACCAGCTTAAACATCTCGAAGCTTATCATGGGCGGTGATTTTAACGCCATACTCGACCTAAAAGAAAAGAGCGGAGGCTTAAGGAAAGAAACAAAAGCAATGTTGGATTTCCGTGAGTTTGTTGGCTCCCTTCAAGTGGCCAGATTTTTTGTGGGTTTGGGCTAGCTCGATGTTGAATTCTACTATGAATCCACTATCCTCCCATTGGCGGTGTCTGATCATTTCCCTGTTCATCTTCATCTTTGTTTAAGCGAGAAACCAAGAAGAAATTACTTTAAATTCGAATCAATGTGGTGGCGTGATCACTCTCTTCTTGATAAGTAAAAATCCTGGTGGGAAGAGTGCCCTTATATGAATGGTTCGATTAGTTTTTGTTTTGCCATGAAGCTAGCATACATCAAGAGAAAGCTGAAAGATTGGAACAAAAATGAGTTTGGTAACATCTTCACAGAAAAGGTGCGAATTGAAAGGGAGCTAGAGAATTTGAATGAACTTGTCATAAAAGCTGGGATGACTATCGTTGAATTTCAATTGGAAAAGGATCTGAAAGAGAAACATGCAGAACTGCTTGCTAGAGAAGAACTTTTCTGGCGAGACAAGGCACGTGAAACATGGTTAAGGGATGGAGATTTAAATACAATTTTTTTTCATAATTCTGCAAAGGCTCGTCAGGGTCAAAATTGTATTGAAAACATCACCAGGCTGGATGGGTCTGTGATTCGGGACCGAGAAGAGATTGAAGGTGAGGCCATTCGATATTTTGAATCAATGTTAGGCAATTATGTGTGTCCCGAGGTAGTCAATTCGGAGTCGTTCCTCTCCTGCATCCCGAAATGTTTGGATGAAGATGATAGCAAAATGCTTTGCGCCCCTTTCTCATTGGAAGAAGTTCGTTGAGCTGTATTTGGTCTCCATCCGGATAAGGCCCCGAGTCCCGATGGGTGGACTGCTAAATTTTTTCAAAAATGTTGGAACTTTTTGGGCATGGACATCTGGAGGGTGGTGGAAGAATTCCGTAAGAAGAAGAAGTTTGTCAAGGTCTTCAACAACACTGTTCTTGCTCTAATTCCAAAAAATAATGAGTGCTCCTCTTTTCCGGAGTATAGGTCGATTGCCCTTTGTAACTCAATATACAAAATCATCACGAAGGCTCTTGCTAATAGATTGAAGCTTATCTTGGAGAAGATCATCTAAGAAGAACAAAACGGATTTGCTCCTGATAGAGAAATCTTTGACAGCATCATTATGGTGGCAGAATCCATCCATACCATCACAGTGGATCAATCTAATAGCATGATTATTAAACTCGATGTCAGCAAAGTTTACGATCGTGTGCGTTGGGATTTCCTATTGAACGTCATGAAAAATTTTGGCTTCTCCTCGGATTGGGTTGAAATGATAAGCTTTTGTATTTCCACTGCCTGTTACTCTATACTGGTAAATGGCTCAATGTGCGGCTACTTCAAGGATACTAATGGTTTACATCAAGGGGATCCTATCGTGCCATTTATGTTCATTATCATGGCTGAAACAATGGGTCGACACTTTTGTAGGTTAAGGTCAGCTGGTCTCTGGAAGGGTATTAAGGCAGTTGATGGCTTGGACCCTGTCACACACTCTCAACTAGTTGATGACACAATGTTTCTCGGTGAGGCCTCAATTAGAGAAGCAGAGATTATCAAAGGGGCGTTGGATAAATATATTGAGGTTTCTGGACAGGTTCTAAATATGGAGAAATCTGAAATCTATTTCTTTCATACAAAAGTTGGCCTCTGCAATAGGATTTCGAAAGTCCTTGGCTTCAAGATCGCCTCTCTCCCTTCCAAACACCTTGGTTCACCCCTCTTTAAAGGAATGTATAGAACTGAGTATTGGCAAAATGTCGTTTCTCGTTGCCGGTCCAAAGCAGAGTCTTGGAAGTCCAAATGGCTTTCGTTTGCCAGTCGGATTCTTATGATTAAATCGGTTCTAGTTGTTGTCCTGATCTATATGATGTCTTGTTTTGGGATGACACACAAGGTTATTAACGATACTGAAAGATTCATGAAACGTTTTCTTTGGGAAGGCTCAAAGAATGAGAAGATAATTCCACTAATTAGATGGTAGATGGCTTGTCAAAGGAAAGACAATGGAGGTGTCGGTCTCCGAAGAATGGAACCGCAGAACCGTGCCTTGGGAGCAAAGCTTAGTTGGCATATCTACTGCTTCCCAAATAGACAATGGTGCAAGATTATGCGAAAAAAATATTTGGATAATGATGACTCGACCAAGATTCTTACAATGGCAAACTCAAATGGGGGCTTGGTTGTTTGAAAGTTTTTGTGGAGTTGCAGAGATATCATTACTGATCATCTGACTTGGAAAATAGGAAATGGATGCAAAGCGGACTTTTGGTTCAATTCCTGGAATGGACATGAGGCATTAACCTCTGTCTTTGGTAACAGAGAGTGGTTGGACAGAGTAATTGGTTCCCAAGGAAAGACAGTTGTAAAGTATGTTAGCTTCACTCCGGGTGGATTTTACAGAAGGTGTGACTGGATTAACTGGAACTCTCTTGACATCCCAATGGATGATGCCATGCTACTATCTGAAATTCTTGAGCTATGAAAGGTCTTCCTCTTAGAGGAAACAAATGAAATCATTTGGTCTGGATCCAAATCTGGAGAATACTCAGTGAAGCTCAGTTATGAAATTCAATGCAATGATACTGCTACAGGTGGCTGGTCGGCAAAGGTTTGTTGGAGTTCTGAGATTTTTCCCGAAGCTGGGGCATTCCTATGGATAGCTTTACATAAAAGGATCCTTACTGGTGGCAGGCTGTGGTCGATTGGTTTCCAAGGTCCGAGTATCTGCCCGCTTTGTTGCAATGACGGGGAATCTTCGAATCATCTTCTTTTAAATTTCCAATATGCCTCTAGATGTTGGCACTGGCTTTGTTAGTCTCTTGGTTGGTCCTCTCCTAGACAAAATGATCTTATGGATTTCATTCGTAGTTGGCCCTACGTTCGAAAGAAGAATGTGTGGAAGAATGTTTGGTTGGTAGCCCCATCTATGGTTGTGTGGCATCTTTGGAAAAAAAGGAATCGAAGAATCTTTTCTGGTACCTGCCTATCGGTTGAGGAAGTGATCAAGAAAATTGAATGTAGTGTTTGTGAGGTTGTTAACTCGAGGAAATTCCACATCAAAGGTACCCATTTTACTCGGTGGGATGATGATCTTCTGAAAATATGGACGGCTCTTAAACCCCCGCGTTTGGATCCTCCTTCTGCTTCAAATACCCGGGCAGATGCTATGTGGATTCCCCCCTCACCTGGTCTCCACAAGCTCAATTTTGATGGTGCTTCAAAAGGTAACCCAGGGCAATCTGGTATAGGCTGCTTAATCAAAAATAGCTCAGGAGAATGTGTTATGGCACTGGCAAAAAATATTGGGCTGGCTACAAACAATGAGGCGGAATTGGAAGCTCTCGCCCATGGCTTGTCTATGTGTATCGATAAAGGCTTCACAAAAGTCGACATTGAAGGGGACTCAATGATTTGTATAAATGCCATCAGAAAAAACTCAGTTCAAAATTGGAAACTAAAGCGATGGGTGGAAAAAATTTATTGTTTACTTCGAAAACTGGATGGATACTCTATCGGCCATGTTTATAGGGAGGCTAACCTCGCGGCAGACTTCTTAGCCAATATGGGTGTTTCTTTGCAGGTGTCTCAGGCTGCAGTGGTCTTCGACTCTGGTTTGCTACTAGAAGGTTTGCACAAGCTTCTAAGGAAGGAACTTACTATAGCCTGCCCTATCCCCTAATTTTTCCCTGTGGTTTAGAGCTGGTTCCTTCTTCCAGGAAAAGAAAAATGGGTCGATGGCTTAGTTGTGCTTGTTCACAACTTCTTAAAAGAAACACAATCCCTCCCAAATGAAAACAAGGTCTCTAAGGCATCAGTGGGGGCAAAGAATGTATTGCTGCTACTTCTTATTGAAGCCTTGCTCTATATTTCTCTGTTGTGCCTCTGTTTCAGATGGTGGCATCCATCTCCACCACTTTCTTCCTTACCTGTTGTCTTGGATCGAATGAAGACTGTCATAATCTTCGAATCTCTCTGCCAAAGGATAAGAAGTGATATTCAACGATTCTCTTTCCCTCCTATTGACTTGGCCTCCCACTTTGGTTTAGCTACCTGATGTTGCATGGTTGCCGACTAATAAAGGCTTTGTACATAATTGTTCAGAAATTAATAAAGGGAGTCACCCCATTAAGAGACACTTACCCATAAATTTTTTTTAAAAAAACCATCATTTAAGAGCACAAGCTATTTTCAAATTATTAGACATGTTTCTCAATGGTTAATGCTTAATTTTCAAGTGAAACCCCCAAATTTTTCATATTAGGATTCCTATAAGATGTACCATCATGTTGTTTGACCTAGAAGGGTGAATGGAAAAACTTGTAAAACTAGAAAATGTGTAAGTCCAATATCAAAATATTTAATTAGATTTTATTGTATACATCTATTATAAATCATGAAAATGGTATTCATAATAATTATTTTCTCTCATGTAGCTCAATTTTTCAAAGTTTCGGGTGGTAAAGGTCATTACTATTGCCAAGATCTCAACCTAAATGCTAGTATCAATAAGTATATGAGATTTAGAAACAAAGAATGCAATGAAAGAGTTGAATAATGGAATTGGATTGAGTCCTCGGTGAGGAAGATGTACATATAGGATGTTGAGTTTGAGTCACTGTAGGAGTGCTCAATTCAGGTGGAAACAATTCTCTACTAAGTGGAAAATGAGAAATACCACACATCCTTGAAGAGTTCAACTAGCTCTTCAAGCAACACATTATCATCTAAGGTGATTTAATACATAAAGGAAAATAAAAATAATTAAAATATATATATTTTACTCTAACATCCCCATTTAAGCTCATCTTAGGTGAGTACATAGATGGATGGGTCCTGAAAAATAGGCTTGATGAGGTACCCATGTACAATGAAAATATCCCATAAAGTGGAGAAATGTAGAAAACCCTATGCAAAAAAGTACCCTCCAAAACATAGATGATAACAAGAAAGTGCAATAAAGAGAGACTGTGAATCCCCACCAAAAGATGGTGTTTCCATTATTTTTTGTGATCTTCTACTAGAAATAACCTTTGGATGATCTTGATGAAGTGCCTCTGAATTTTGATGCAATAGGATATAGTGGAGGAGATGGACTATCTATAATGGAAGTGGAAGAATGAATCTTTCAATATGAATTGGATGGAGTAAAGTGTGAAAATTTGTAAACATGAGAGAGTTGATCAATATCGCCCACTACAAAAATTTCTCTACTCTAGGAATCTTGAATTGTCACTAAACTAGATGTAAATTCAATTACCTTCCTAGAATTGTAAGCTAATAAATTGAAAGAATATTTTTTGCCAATTCATGAACAAACAAGACATTAGGGATACTCTGACTGCATAACTCAACTATACCTTTTCTACAAACACATATAAAAGTGTTATTAGCTACTTGTACTTTTTTTACATCAAAAGGACAAAATGACATGTACACTTCTAGATAAGGAGACATATGATTTGATGCTCTTGAATCAAGAACCCATTTATCAATCTCTAAACCTATAGTAGCCAAATTAGTACTTTTATATTAGATATATCCTTTAATTTTGAAGATGTTGAACTAGAGACAAATATTCTTTGATGCAGATAGGAACCCCTTGTTAGAATTGTGAAACACACACAAAACCACGAGCCACGAGACAAACAAGGAACAAAGACACCTTCCACGCAAGAGATATACAAACAATATGTGCAATATTCATCAAGGAAAAGCTACAAAAAGAGACTTTCAAGAAGATATGGAAGCTCCAGATAATATCCGAGAGATATTTACAATGAGGATTGAGTGCTTATAAGAGCAAAGCCCTAAATGAGAAAGGGATTAGATCATGACAAGTGTCAACATCACATGAGATGAGACATAATGATCTAATAGTTAGCTCAATTAATAAAGCAATCCTAAGTTTAGCTTAAGTGCAAAGAATAAATTAGACTAATAATCAATTAAAGATTAATTAAATATTAGCTAATGTATGATAACTGTAACACCCCCTCTTAATATGAACTTAGGGATTAGCTAAAAACCTTAAAAAGAATGCATGATGGGTCCCGACAAACAAGGCCTTGTAAGGTACCCATGTACAAACATAAGATCTCTATAATGCAGAGAAATAGAGAAAAATTCATGGGAAAAAATCTACTCCAAAAAGAGATGAAAGCCAAGTGAAGGGCCGAAGAAGCCTCCAAACAAGACAATGTTGTCCCAAAAGATAGGAACAAAGGATGAACAAAGAGAACACCACTGAAGAATGAAGAAGATGCAAACATTGTCGTAGAATGACTACTGAAATGCTGAAAGAAGAACCTCCGCTAAAACATATGATGATCAAGATCAAGACACTACTACATAGAAGGGGAGTTTAAGACAATTATTGAGTAAATTGTCTTAACTTAAAACAAAAAAAATTGTGTATTGTCCTAAAACGAGTGTCTCAAATTATTGTCTTAAAAAATTGTCTCTGCGAAGACAATATGAAACATAAGTATTTTTGTCTCTTTGGAGACAATTTCACTTTTGTCTCTCTAGAGACAAATCCCAACTATTGTCTCTCTAAAAACAATATGAAAAAATGTATTAAAAAAATAAACAATTTATTTTAAATATTTTTTTAGTGTGGTTTTCAACACTCAATGTTTCCAGATTCTCGTCATCCTCTTGTTTGCTAGAATTTTTATTTTTATTTTTCCAAATGTAGTAAAAAAATTATGACAAAAATTATCAATGATTTTGAAGCTGGGAGCAATGAACAGTTGTCGAATACGCAAAGCATAATGTTCATAAAAAAATAAAGAAAATAATGTGTCGTAACCCGAATTCAGAAAGTTAATGCCAATAAGTATTTTTTTATTTATAGTTTATAAGATTTTTTGTACAATCATGAGCAACATGTATATCATAACATGGTGTGTGAAAACGATTCCTTTCTAGGAAAGAGAAAATATTAATATTTTCCTACCAATTGCACCGACCAAGTCAATTCTTATAAAATATGAAAGATGGAGCAAGTTGAACGGTTGTTATGACCAACCATATCCCTAAAAGCCAGTGGAATACACCCGGGCGGGTGCATGGAAATGGGTAGCAATTCCGTGGACACCCCCTAAAAAAATATTTGAAAAACCATAACGCGAGAGCGTTATGACTCATTATGCCAAGCCTGAGGCTCGACAACTACAAACCAATAACGCGAGCACGTTATAACGCACTCGCATTAGTGACTGTTAAAAGAAAAAAAAGAAATGCAAATCTCTCACTAGGATTTTGACTGGTTTTTTTGCAGTCGTGGCCAAAACCACCACAATTTTGCGCTCGTGTTGTAGGAGGAGAATTTCAACAAATTTCTTCACCAACAATCCCTATTTCTTCGCAACGATGGCACCACGACGATGAGGAGTTATGAGAGGTAAGGATTCTATGGTTTTTGTTTTGAATTAGTTAGTTTTAGGTTGAATTAGTTAGTTTTAGGTTGAATTTGTTAGTTTTAGGTTGAATTTGATATCTATTTGTTTGAATTTTTAGGAAATGCAAATCAACCTGCAAACCCTCAAAATCCTCAATAGGAAGACCAACCAAATCCACAAGATCAAAATCAACCACAACATCAACCTCCTCCACCAATCACTCAACCCCCTCCTGGCACTCAACAAAATTTAATGAGTGAAATTGAGAACAACAAAAAGACAATTGAAGATTTGATCAATAGGTTGAGTGATCCAAATGGTTCAACCGCAAAAAGAATGACCCTAGCAAATTCATTAAAAGATATGTTAAAAAATGTAGATTCAATTAGCAAACAAATAACTGGATGGCAAGATAGGAGGCAGGTGGCTAGGGATTATTATGCAAATAAAATATCATACAAGGATGTGAAGGATTTAAAAATTACAAAAGGTGATTTGTGCTCATTATTCACCGACCCACACACAAATCAAAATCTTACCCTCAATGCGAGGAGGTTTCCTATCCATTGGTGCCACCACCAATAGATTAGCGACCAGTTTTATGATAGGTGGTACATGGTCTTTGATTACCCACCGTGCAACAATTGCGAGGTCCCACGATATTTCCTTAGGAAACTATATAGTGAGTTCATATTGAACAAAATCCCAAATTATTTTGATATGAGGGATTTCCAGGGGAGAGGTGGGGGGTCAGCTCAGGATAGACCTGGTGCACAACTGGATCCTACGCGGCAAGGTAGACGAGCTCTCGCTAGGCCACCTCATGAGCACGTTGTTATGCCTTTCGTCGTGGAGGAAAGTGCTGACGTAGAGACATTGTAGGCAATCAACACTTTGACCCAGATTGTCATCCATCATACTAGCCCTATTATATAGCGCCATCCAGGGGAGTCTTCGAGTGGTGGCCTTTGAACACATGTGTGTCAATCTTGCGGGGCTACTTGTTCATATGACCCCACCGACACTCAGGAGATTGGTACGCAGGATCCGTCTGCAGCTATGGAGATGGAGAGGGCAGCTGACATTTTGCATGAGGCATATGGCATTGATAGTTAGGTAAAATTTAGTGCATGTGTTCATTGAATTTAATTTATTAAATTTCGATTTTGAAATGCAAGATTAACTAAAAATGTTTTATGATTTTAATAAAATTGCAAGGTCACAGTGTTGAGACTGGATACACCGGCCCCCCACCAACCTATTTTTGCAGTACACCTATCGCTAGGGTATGTAACTAGTAAACAATTACAAATTTATTGCATATTAATAGCATTGTTTTATGAATGGTAATTTAATATGCGATTTTGGATGTTGAACAGACTAATATTGGAGGTTTTGATGGAACACTTCCCAGTGGTGGTGGATTTACTCAAACCTTCACGTAAGTAATAGAATAAAGAGCTTAACTAATGAATCAAGTACTTAATAGATTTGTGTAGTTTATATGCACATCATTGATTACGTTGAATATTTTGTTGTTTTATTTTCAGATGTTGCCAAACGATACACCTCTGAATGTGATGAGGGCAATGGATATTGGTGTGACATCTGCTATACAATCCTCGATGGCTCTGACAGAAGAGGTATGAGGCAAATTAGTAAATTTCAATTTGCATTTGTTGTTATAGATGTTAGTGTAAAATCAAACCATTATTGATTCACGTAGTTTAATTTCTATTTGTATGGTTTATACAGGGCTTGAG
Organism: Sequoiadendron giganteum; assembly: GCA_007115665.2. NCBI lineage: Eukaryota > Viridiplantae > Streptophyta > Pinopsida > Cupressales > Cupressaceae > Sequoiadendron > Sequoiadendron giganteum. The sequence goes on from CM021108.1 coordinate 77,995,027, forward strand.
CACGCCTGAGCATGTGCGTGAGAATATTTCCCTCATGGAGAGAGATCGTGAGATGGTTGTAAGTGATTATTTTGTCAAATATATCATTTTTTATAATGTAATTTCTATATATTCATGTCTTTACTTCTTATTGTAACAGTTAAAACTTCACCATGAACTAAACCCTAGGAAGAGTAGCAGGAGCACTCCATGAGCACAACAAAAACGAGTGACAGACCTATCACCATCCGAGCGAAAAGGAAAGGGAAAGATTTTATTTCCAGGGCATGGAGAGCAATGACTTTTTATTCCAGAGTCCTTTGTTGTATGCCTACATGGCAGTTTTGTACATATTTTTTATTGGACATATTTGACATTGTATGCCTATATGGCATTCTTGTAAGCCTATATGGCTATTTTGTACATATATTTCATACTTATATTGACATATATTGATGTATTCCTACATGGATATTTGGTTAATACGAATATCTTTTATCCATGCCTATCCATATTTGCATTCTAAATTCATAGTTCAATAGTTATGAGTTACGTGTATTCAAGGTAATTTCTATGTTAATACAAATATCTATTATCAATGCTTATACTTATGTGATTGATGTATGTTTGTGTATGAGATCATAGTAATTTTTATTTGATGATTCTATTGTGTCTTTAAGGTTTATTTATTAAAGTGTGCATGAAACAAGTTTTAAATCCTTAAAAATCTTTGAATTTCTTAGGTTTTTCTATTTGTCGAGTTTGGGCTCTGAGCCCGAGTCCAAGTCAAAAATTGGCTTGTCAAGTCCGAGGTGAGTCCAAGTCTTGTAACACTAGTGTGAACACATCAAGGAATAATGTATATGTCGATGAAGAGAGAACCCATCCTTGTTTCCAAACAAACCATAAATTATAAATGAAATTAATTTTGAATATGAAATCTAATTCAAATATTAATTTCATTTATAATTTATGTAATGAAAATTTGATAAATAAATATAATAGTTGTTTCTAATTAATCAATTAAAATCATGTGCTAGCTTTGAATATAAATCTTCCTATCATTGATATATAGGCCTTGAGAATTGGGATGCCTTTCCTGATCAATACTTTGTACTCATGCATCTAACTTTGAGTCCTTTCCAGATTATATGCTTGAAACGTATACTCCCATATTATAAATTTTTTCTCATATAGACCAATCCCACACTAGGTAATTCAATAATAAAAATAAGTCCGCAAATTGATTACCCTGATCTTCCCTTCTTATTCTCTTTTATACTCGAAAACTACACAATTGAATCCTGATAGCAATATCACAATTTGACACATTGTAGAAAATACCTCCTATTTATCAATTGATGAGCTAAAGGGGCTCTATAATGAATGTTTCATAAGGCACAACACTTGCTGAAGGTTTTGCAACTGGTGTTGCAAGCTAAGTGAGCTTAACCTTGGGGAAAAAACTTCGTGGTTAAGCGCTTGAGCTGGAGCAGTACTGGGATGGGTGACCTCCTGGGAAGGCCTAGTGCCTCACCTCTGTGAGCATCACCTACATGCAATGAGTGCTAAGTGGGCCATTCATTATCATGAGAGATGGGTTCTTGTGAACTTAGCCCTCTTTCAATCCATGTCAGCCTTGGGACCGTACAAGAAGTTGGAGGTTGTACCAAGTACGGGATTAGCAAGTTTGTATAAAAAATCTAAAAAACAAAGAACAGTGTGAATAATTCTTATCTTATCTTCTCCAAAAGTTCATCAACAACCTCCATTCGAGCCTCTCAAGGCTTTACATAGTGTTTCTACCCTTATCTAACTGATCCATGCCCTCAACTAACTAAAAACCAACGTCATTGTATCCGAGTAATAGCATGCTGAAGTTTGTAGCCATTTTGCACTTTGGACCCTTAAGGGATCGATCCGGTGGAACATAGCTCAGAGCAATTCCACGTGTTTCGGTGTGAAACAAGACCATGCCTAGCATAAAAATACCTATTCAGACGTGTTGGAACAGTTATTTTGGTCATACGAGTTGCAGAGCGAAAGTTGCACCACTTTGCAACTTTGTATAGCTTGAATTTGACACTTTTTCCATCAAGTGAAAATCCGCCGCCACGAGAAAACAACTCCGAGATAGCCAAAACCTTGAGAGGAGTCCAATGTGATCCTGTAGGGTCAAACGAGAAGTTTCTAAGTGTAACGATATCCAAGTAATAGCATGTTGAAGTTTGCAGCCATTTTGCACTTTGGACCCTTTAGGGATCGATCCGGTGGAACATAGCTCAGAGCGATTCCACGTGTTTCGGTGCGAAAGAGGACTATGCCTAGCGTAAAAATACCTATTCAGATGTGTTAGAACAGTCCACTTGGTCACACAAGTTGCAGAACAAAAGTTGCACCACTCTGCAACTTTGCACTGCTTGCATTTGATGTTTTTTCCATCAAGTGAAAATCTACCACCACGGGAAAACCACTCTGAGATAACCAAAACTGAGAGAGGTTTTTGTAGAGGGGCTCAACATGATCCTATAGGATCAGATGAGAAATTTCTAAGTGTCATGGTATCCGAGTAATAGTATGCTAAAGTTTGCAGCCATTTTGCACTTTGGACCCTTAAGGGATCGATCCGGTGGAATGTAGCTTAGAGTGATTCCACGTGTTTCATTGCGAAACAAGACCATGTCTAGCATAAAAATACCTATTCGGACGCGTTGGAGCAGTTAGTTTGGTCATACGAGTTGCAGAGCGAAAGTTGCACCACTTTGCAACTTTGCATAGCTTGAATTTGACACTTTTTCCATCAAGTGAAAATCCGCTGCCACGAGAAAACCACTCCAAGATAGCCAAAACTGAGAGAGGTTTTTCTAGAGGGGTCCAACCTGATCTTGTAGGGTCAGATGAGAAGTTTCTCAGTGTAATGGTATCCAAGTAATAGCATGCTGAAGTTTGTAGCCATTTTGTACTTTGGACCCTTAAGGGATCGATCCGATAGAACGTAGCTCAGAGTGATTCTACGTGTTTCAGTGTGAAAGAGGACCATTCCGAGCATAAAAATACCTATTGGGACGTGTTGGAACAATTAGTTTGGTCATACGAGTTGCAGAGCGAAAGTTGCACCACTTTGCAACTTTGCACAACTTGAATTTGACACTTTTTCCATCAAGTGAAAATCTGCCGCCACAAGAAAACCACTCCGAGATAGCCAAAACTGAGAGAGGTTTTTCTAGAGGGGTCCACATTATCCTATAGGGTCAAACAAGAAGTTTCTAAGTGTAACGGTATCCAAGTAATAGCATGCTGAAGTTTGCAGCCATTTTGCACTTTTGACCCTTAAGGGATCGATCCGATAGAACATAGCTCAGAGCGATTCTACATGTTTCGATGCGAAAGAGGACCATGCTTAGCATAAAAATACCCATTCGAATGCGTTGGAATAGTTAGTTTGGTCATACGATTTGCAGAGTGAAAGTTGCACCACTTTGTACGGCTTGAATTTGACACTTTTTCCATCAAGTGAAAATCCACCGCCACGAGAAAACCACTCCGAGATAGCCAAAAATGAGAGAGGTTTTTCTAGAGGGGTCCAACATGATCCTGTAGGGTTAGATGAGATGTTTCTAAGTGTAACGGTATCCAAGTAATAGCATGCTGAAGTTTGCAGCCATTTTGCACTTTGGACCCTTAAGGGATCGATCCGGTAGAACGTAGCTCAGAGCGATTCCACATGTTTTGATGTGAAAGTGGACCATGTCTGGCGTAAACATACCTATTCGGATGCGTTGGAACAGTTAGTTTGGTCATACAAGTTGTAGAGCGAAAGTTGCACCACTTTGCAACTTTGCACAGCTTGAATTTGACACTTTTTCCATCAAGTGAAAATCTACCACCACGAGAAAACCACTCTAGGATAGCCAAAACTGAGAGAGGTTTTTCTAGAGGGGTCCAACGTGATCTTGTAGGGTCAGAAGAGAAGTTTCTAAGTGTAACGATATCCAAGTAATAGCATGTTGAAGTTTGCAGCCATTTTGCACTTTGGACCCTTCAAGGATCAATCTGGTGGAACATAGCTCAGAGCGATTCCACGTGTTTCGGTGCAAAAGAGGACCATGTGTAGTGTAAAAATACCTATTCGGATGTGTTGGAATAGTCCGCTTGGTCACACAAGTTGCAGAACAAAAATTGCACCACTTTGCAACTTTGCACTGCTTGCATTTGATGTTTTTTCCATCAAGTGAAAATCCGCCACCACGGGAAAACCACTTCGAGATAGCCAAAAATGAGAGAGGTTTTTGTAGAGGGGCTCAACATGATCCTGTAGGGTTAGACAAGAAGTTTCTAAGTGTAATGGTATCCAAGTAATAGCATGCTGAAGTTTGCAGCCATTTTGCACTTTTTACCCTTAAGGGATCGATCCGGTGGAACATAGCTCAGAGCGATTCTACGTGTTTTGGTGTGAAAGAGGACCATGCCTAGCATAAACATACCTATTTGGACGTTTTGGAACAGTTTGCTTGGTCACACGAGTTTCAAAAAAAAAGTTGCAAATTGTTTACATGACCTTTATATGACCTTTTTCACATTGTTTACATTTCAAAATTCAAAGTTTGCAAATTTTCCTATTCAAGGCATTTACAGAACAAGGTGCTACTACACCAAACATGAACTCAAACCTTACAATATTTGACTATATCTCATTATGTAATTAAATCTTATTACAATGCCTCAGGCACTTCGTTCTCACAGATCTTTTACAATGTTACTCATACATTCGAGATTCTCTTTAAATGTCTACATCATAGGTGCTCATTATGAGGCTAACTTCAAATGAGTAACTTGAGATTCCCTCACTAAGCTTCATATGCTCTTTTATAATGGCTTGAAATCAAAATTGAGATTTTTCAAGATCATCAAAATAAGGATGTTGCATTGCTTTTTTGGCTGAGATTCTCTTTGATGGCTCTTAAATCAGCATTTTCTGCAACAAAAGATCAATCAATTTTTAGTAGTTTACTTACAAATACGCAAAGTAAAAGAGAAAAAGAAAGAGCATCCAAAATGGAAATGAAATAAAAATAGATGGAAGTTACTTATAGATGTTGCATGCAGGCATCAAAATAAGGATGTTCCATTGCTTTTGTGGCTGACATTCTCTTGGATGGCTCATATATCTGCATTTTTTGCAAGGGGACACCAATCACTGTAAAAGAAGATGATAGCATTGGCATCAAACAAATTAATGTCCATACAAGTATAAATTAATAAGAACCAATGTGCATATACTTACAAATTAATCCAACGAACCATTCGGGTCTGCTCTACTCTTTATTGTGTCAAGTATTGCCTCATGGTTAGACTCACGGACCTTCCATCACGTCTTGTTCAAAGTTCTACCCCCATATTTGGTCAAATGAACATTGGATGCCATAATAAGGTTTGAATAATGAAGAATCTTACGATGCATGTCAAAGTCCTGAAATAGCGAATGTTTAACACTTGAATGTGGGTACCTTCTAAGCCATGTTCTAGTAACCACAACTGAGCCTGTAGGGTATTCGATGTTTTCTCCATCTATAACTGGGGCCTCCAATTTCTTTTTGGTCTCAACACAATGACACAATTAATAGTTTGTTCCCTCTTCATTGTCTTCATCTGCAATAACTGCATAAACATGCCTTGCATTGATATGTGCAAAAACTCTCTTGAAATTTGTCAACTTTACGAATACAGTACAAAGTAAGATAACGATATGGAATTTCAACAACTAAGAAAGTAGATATATCACCTAGTTGAACTAGATATGATACGTGGTCAAAGTCGACTGATGATTCCATCTGTGTCAATTCCAATGCCGTCGGAGGGCGATACGTGTGAAGTGGGCTAAGATAACTTGTGAACCATTTGTCAACCCACTCCCCTGACTCACAATCATTCCAGGCTTGCATTGTACATGAAGAACAAAAGCATGCCATCTTTCGTGTATCGATACTCCATGAACCTGCATTTGAGCTAAGGAAAGAGTGTACCTCACTCGATCCTATTAGTGTACAACAGTCTTCATATGGTGCAATGTTAGTATCATCCATCAACCAAAAAAATCTATGAACTGAAGATGTACCTTCATTACCTGGACCCATCAAAGCATTACACCACTCGACGATTGATTTTGCATCTGTCAACTTTGCACTGTCTTTATACTTTAACTCTTCTCGTGCTAATGCTCTTTTCACACATGCTCTTGCACCATCGTGCTCCCCCTTTCCATGTCCGACCTCACAAAAGTTCCACATATGTTGAACACCTGTAATGACATGCATCCTGCACAACCAGTAGAACATGCACAAGTTCTTGAACTGTGTTGCATAGTTATCAGACCATATTATATGTTGATCGTATTCTATGCCCCTCTGAGCCAAACCACTGTAGAACATCTGGAAGCAACCTTGCACGAACTCTGGAGAATGTGTGCGATCATCACTAATGTAAAAGTGGTACTCCCTCAATACCTTCCTTTGCTCATCTGTACTATCAGATGCATGAATGAATGCTATGTGCACAAATATCAAAACTTGTGTGGATTTGTAATACTGTGACTGCACCTCATGTTGTGGTTATAGAGTGTAGTTCTTTGCAAATTCAACCACGGATACTATGCTTCCAACTGGAAAGGTGTCCTTGCATAGCTTGAACTACGTGTCCAACCATCGGGCTCTATGGGTATGCATTGTATACTCAGACAGTATATTGTCATGAAATGTGGTCATAAATTGGTACACTTGAATCTTCTCAATAACCAAATCACACCTTTTTGCTTGAGACCCATCTTTTGTAGCATATGCCACTGTTTTATACTTCCCAAACTCTACTAGTTTTTGTCCCACCTCATATGTGCTTTCCATATGTTGACATACTGGCATATGCTGGAAGCCACCACAACGCTCACATGAACCATCCAAGCATGTTGTCCTATAGAATATCTGGCCATCCTCTATTTCACATAAATTTTTTGATAAGAACTCTCTTGAAGATTTTGGTGGGGCTTCTATGCCACAATCCCGCAAAACATCGTTAGTATGCAAATCTAAACATATAGAACGATAAACATCATAATGGTTAGAAAATTCAATATGTAGTCTACAACAAGTAGTGCATGTGTAATTTATCTTGACATAAAAAGGTTTAAGCAGTTCAAAAAATCTTTGAGAAATACTAATTTGAGGATAATCATTTTTAAATTTATGAAAAATTGGGTTTGAGTTATATCCAAAAAATGCTTTGGATGTGGCTCACGATTTCAACTACCGATTCTCCTTCTTACCACATCCCTTTGATTCGGAGATGGCCTTGTGTTATTCTTCCAATAATCTTCAATTAGTGTTCTCAAGGCTTCAACAACTTCTTTATCTTTTCGTGACAGTCTCCCCGAGAATGCCCATAATTCATTTGTATCATTTCCCTCAATTCTTTGCCGCCTTTGAATGGCTCTTGATAAATTTTTTCTACTAATTCTCGTTTGTTCACTAGTATTTTTAATTAGATGAGCTCTCTTTGTTTGACAACTTAGTAAAGTCGATGTAATGAAACGTTGGGTGACATTACTATCCTTTGAGCGTGAGGTCTTATCCACACTCTCATAAGCATCCATTAGATTATTCACAATAGTGTCTTCACTCGATGCATTCGATGTTCTCAACCCAAGAGTCTTCATGATGTTCCTATACCTTACACCCCGCATCATTTCAACAAATAGTTGACATCTTGCAGTCTCATTTAGCCTTTCAAAGAATCGTTCCCAAATCTTATTAGCATATCTTCTACAAGTGCATGTTGAAATCTTACCTTCCATGTGCTGCAAAATCTCATCATCAATATTAATCAAATACTTTGGCTTTCTATGCAAAATTCTAGGTGGTGTTCTCCTAGGTACATACATCTCAACATTAGGAATTTCATCAATATTTAATTAAGGTGGGCTAGATTGCGTACCTTCGATGAAGGGTGGAGAAGAAGACATACCTTGAGGTTCATGTGGGGATGATGGCATACCTTCTTTGTCAATTCTGAGTGATTATGTACTCTCAACTTGAGATGTGTTGGATGGTGTCCAACAATATTCACTTGCGGTACATGTTGTCCCTCCATATTCACTTGCAGTAGATGGTGTCTGTCCATATTCACTTGTGCTAGATGGTGTCCCTCCATATTCGCTTGTGCTTAATAGCGTCCCTTCATATTCACTTGTCGTATAGGGTGTGTCTCCAACTACGGTATCTGAATCTGTCTTACGATGATGCTTTTGCATTCGTGCATATTGTGCTGCCAATTCTCGTTCTCTTTTTGACGGTTGAGGTTCCTCTACAATGAGGTTTTTTTCATCAATCGTTTCCAATTTCTTCTTTTCACGATATGCTGCCACTCAAACTCTCTCCTTTTCTTTCAAGGTTTTGTTCTCTTCGTTTGTTAGTTTCCTCTTTGTCTTTTTCTTTGGCATGGTGGATAATTTTATTTGTATCATGGTAATGAGACGAATATTAGTTCCTTAAAAATGTATCTATTCAAGTTAATTGAAAAATATATGTCATTGAAGGATTCATTTAAATAATACTTACAATCATCATGTACAAAAGTTAACCTAGCATGTAGACAAATCTGTACAAACTATGGAAGCACTAGGTTGGCCAGAGCACATTTCTAACTAAAAGTGAATAACCATGATGGTGATTCTGAAAACTAATGACTGTAATGGAATTGTGAGTGTTTGATAAGTTTGTGGTGTAGGAGCACCTTGACAATCTATGCTTCCATTTTGACAATCTATTCTTTTATTTTCCTGGTGTTTTGGAGTTAAGGGCCCAAAACTGGTTTTGCACAGTAACTAGATTCCAAGGGTGAAATGTGGGAAATAGTGTTTATGGTTTTGCACACTAACTCAAACAAATATTTATTAAGAAAATTATGGTTTGGTTGTGCCTTAAGAATTATAGTTTGTGTTTGTAAACAATGGTGCCATTATGGAAGATTTAAGATAACTTGTGAATGACATAATCATTGGTTGATGTTTTGAGGAACCTAGTTTTTTGTAATCAGTTATTTTCAAGATTTTCAAGGTGTTTTGAAGGTCCTTAAGGAATTGGGAACTCTTAATGCTAATTTGAGTATACGAATCAAATGTTTTGTGAAGGGAAATATAGTTGAATAAGTTTGTCAAGAAAGGTGTTGATTTCTTCCTTTGTACTGCATCAGTTTGTGAAGAGGTATTGGAAGGTGTTTGCACCCTTCGAAGGAATGGGAGAGGCTTGGAGTTGTATTAAAGGATGACTTTTGTTGAATGGTTCTGAGTTTCTAATCAACTTTATGCTATGTTACAATCAATTTTATGATGGTTAATCTATTTTTTTGAGTCTGACAAAGAGTTGAAACCAAGTTCTAATGTTTTGATGAAAAGATGATTGAGTTTTTTTGTTGATCTTCTCCAATTTAATTTAGGGTCAAAAGTACCCTTGATGATTTGTGGATCCTGGTAGATGCTCTGCATCAAGTTTAAAATAGTAATTGGCAAGTGTATATAATGGTAATTTAAAATGTGCATTGACAACCTAAGGTTATAATGACAAACAAAAATGAAAGCAAGCCATAATAGAATGAAAGAAAAATTTTAAAGACTTCACATACCTAAAAACTAGACTTTCAAATGGAGGAGTTCAACCCAATTATGTAGCCTTAGCTTCTTCTTTCTTAAAACTCCACAACAATTTGACTTGTTCAAAAGCTTGTTCCCCTCCAAACTTCAATTGTATATCAATTTTCAATGGAATTCAAACTTCAATTGATATTATATGTCTTTCAACGTGGAAACTCTGCCATTTCATGCAAAGGTGGGAGAAAGATCATGGAAAAGGTGATGGAATGTGAAAACCATGCTTGCACACTTCACAACATCATCAGAAAGCTGCTTTTTGTCAAAGCACGCGTAGAACCAGGGGAATATGCAGACCGTGGGCCTTGAAATCATGGGTATATAGAGTTTTTTACCATTTTAGTGGAGTACAACACATGCTCGTGTTATAATGCGAGCGCGCTATGTGAAATATGGTTTTCTTAGTATATTTATTTTCTCCCTCTTTTTCTTTACCCTCTATCCTTATTCTATATATTTCCCTTGCAACCTTATAGTAGAGGACATAGAGGTGAGTGTGTGTGTGTGTGAGAGAGAGAGAGAGGTAGAGGGAGAGTGGGAGAGAGAGAGGGAGAGAGAGGGAGAGAGGGAGGGAGAGGCAGAGGGTTAGAAATAGAAAGTGGGATACATGGAGATAGATAGGGAGGGAGAGAGGGGGAGAGTGGGAGAAAGAGAGAGTGGGAGAGAAAAAGGGAGAGAGGGAGGGAGAGGGAGTGGGAGAGAAAGATGGAGAGAGGGAGGGAGAGGGGGAGAAAGAGAGAGTGGGAGAGAAAGAGGGAGAGAGGGAGGGAGAGGGAGAGGGGGAGAAAGAGATAGTGGGAGAGATGGAGATAGAGAGGGAGGGAGAGAGGGTGAGAGTGGGAGAAAGATAGAGTGGGATAGTGGGAGAAGGGGAGAGTGGGAGAAAGAGAGAGTGGGAGAGAGAGGGGGGAGAGTGGGGGAAAGAGAGAGGGTTGAGGGATTAGGGTTGAGATATATACCCTCAACTCTCAACCCTTAAACCCTAATCCCTCAACTCATATACCCTCTTAATCCTTGAACCCTCAACCCTTAAACCCTGATCCCTCAACCCCTATACCCTCTTAATCCTTGAACCCTCAACCCTCAACCCTTAAACCCTAATCCCTCAACCCCTATACCCTCTTAATCCTTGAACCCTCAACCCTCAACCCTTCAACCCTAATCTCTCTACCCCTATACCCTCTTAATCCTTGAATCATCAACCCTCAACCCTTAAACCCCAATCCCTCAACCCTTATACCCTCTTAATCCCTCAACTCTCAACCCTTAAACCCTAATCCCTCAACCCCTATACCCTCTTAATTATTGAACCCTCAACCCTTAAACCCTAATCCTTCAACCCCTATACCCTCTTAATCACTGAACCCTTCAACCCTAATCCCTCTACCCCTATACCCTCTTAATCCTTGAACCCTCAACCCTCAACCCTTAAACCCTAATGGTGCAGGAGCACCTAGGAAACACTAGGCTATAGGTAGTCTAGTATCAATTTAGTTTTAAATGCTTTACCATGAAGGTCATGTTGACCATTGGAGCAGGGTTAGAATGTTTCAACATGTCTTGATCAAGAGTGATTAGGAGGGATGTTGGAAATCCATGTTTATTAGTTGTTTAGGAATTGGAATAATTGGCAAAGGTGGCAAAATGGGACATTTTGCACCTTTTTCCACTTGATAATGGGAATGTTCAATCCAAGGGATGGATAACTACCTTGGAAAGGAGATAAAAGGGGTGGTTCGAGCTGAGAGCAAGGTTGGTCGTTTTTGGTTGGTAACAATTTCATGGAAGTGAACTAAGTTTGTAAGATTAAGGACAATTTCTGGTTTTTGTTTTGAATTGGTGTGTGAATGGATTGATCAGACATTGTGAGTAGAGTAGGATGTAGAGTAATTATTTCCAAGCATTATTAGTTCAGTAGTTAGTTTGTTTTCATCGTTTTCCAAGCATTTGGTAGAAGTTAGTTAGTTTCTTTCATTGCTGCTCTGACTAGCAGACCATCAGAAATGGGGTTCTAGACCACTTTTCCACTATACCTGGTGTACAGGCTTTTGGGGAGTGAGGCTAGACTCCATGGCTGTAATTATAGTAGGTCTAGGAGTAGTTAGTAGTCTAGGAGGCATGAAGAAGATATAATCCTAAGCGAGCTTGACAGTGCCCGACTAGGAGAGACAATAAGTGCAAAGCACTATGAAATGCAGGGGTGCCCATTCAAAGCAAGTTTCCTACTAGAAAGGGATGGAATGATGGTCACCAGGTTGTGGGTACGTTGAGGAGACTCCACCAATTCATCTGGTGAGAGTAAACCTTGACAGTTTGCAAGAAAATGGGGAAAAGACCCAAAAAGACCTAGGTTTAAGTACAGTTCCAGTTTGAAGCAGTGTACAGACAGTGGAGGCCCAATTTCCAAAAATATTTGAAGTGTTGGCAAGGGTATCATGAATCCCAAGAAAAGAGTTGGGGTCATTTGGAGAACTTGGGTGAACCTTCCATTTTTCTCGGGTTAGGAGGCCTAATTGGGGCTCTAGGGCTTGTAGCCTTTTTAACCCTAGATGAGGTTTTGGTGGAAGCGATGGGAGAATGGAGTATGGTGGATCAACTAGGACCCTAGGTAGATGGTGTAAAGCTAGTAAAATACCCCTACACCCCTGCAAAGAACAAATTGGGAGATGGGAGTAATTAGCCTTTAGGGAAGATTAAGGGTTAAGGGTGAGATAGTGGCAAGGCACCAGGATTGGCTTGATAGATTGAGAGAGTGATGATAGTGGGGTTGGCCAGTAGAACCAAGGGTACCGACCTAAAAGTTAAGGTGGGAGATTCACCTAGGAGTTCTTGAGAACAAGGACCCAGAGCATGGAACAGTGATTGTTCCATCCAACCCTTCCCTATCACCTAATCCCTCAACCCCTATACCCTCTTAATCCCTCAACCCTCAACCCTTAAACCCTAATCCCTCAACCCCTATACCCTCTTAATCCCTGAACCCTCAACCCTAATCCCTCTACTCCTATACCCTCTTCATCCTTGAACCCTCAACCCTCAACCCTTAAACCCTAATCCCTCAACCCTTATACCCTCTTAATCCCTCAACCCTCAACCCTCTTAATCCCTAAACCCTGAACCTTGAACCCTTCAACCCTAATCCATCTACCCCTATACCCTCTTAATCCCTGAACCCTGAACCCTTAAACCCTAATCCCTCAACCCCTATACCCTCTTAATCCCTCAACCCTCAACCCTCAACCCTTCAACCCTAATCCCTCAACCCCTATACCCTATTAATCCCTCAACCCTCAACCCTTAAACCCTAATCCCTCTACCCCTATACCATCTTAATCCTTGAACCCTTAACCCTCAACTCTTAAACCCTAATCCCTCAACCCCTATACCCTCTTAATCCCTGAACCCTTAACCCTTAACCTTTCAACCCTAATCCCTCTACCCTTATACCCTTTTAATCCTTGAACCCTCAACCCTCAACCCTTAAACCCTAATCCCTCAACCCCTATACCCTCTTAATCC
>CM021108.1:78009017-78044387 GCA_007115665.2 Sequoiadendron giganteum
CCCCCTCTCTCCCTCTCTCTCAGTTCTCTCTCTCTCTCACCCCCTCTCTCTATCCCTCCCACCCTACCTAGCTAAGTCCCTCTCACTCCAACCCCTTCTCTCCCACTCCCTCTCTCTTAAACTCTCACTTCCACCCCCTCTCCATCTCTCTAGACTCTCTCTCTCTCTCTAAATTCTCCCTCCGTCTAAAGACATACATAAATGCATACATACAAGCATAATACATATGTACATATAATCTTACATCCATACAAGCATACATACATACATAAATACATGACATACATGTACATACAAACATACAAATATATTAGCATACATTCAATATATTGGAATTTAACATAAAGGAAGACATAACGCGAGCGCGTTGTAACGCGCTCACGTTATGTCCTAGTTGACATGTTTCCCGCAAAAGCAAAAACCATGTCAAAAGTGAGATATAACGCTATAACGTGCTCATTAGAGAATTCCCGAGCCTTAGGCTTGGTATTTGCCTTGGAATACCAACCCAAAGGCTTGGAGGGCATTCCCAACGACAAGAGACGTGTTTTTATTAAATCCACCATATTTCTCATAATCGAGTTTGTGCTCACCGTCAGGATTGCACGTGGTTCAATATCAAAAAAATCGAACACATGGGTAATGTTGGGTTATCTCTTAGCTATCCAACGATGTAATTTTTTTCACCATCTGAAAATGTTAAGTCTTTCATCCATAATTTATTTTATCTATATATCTTTTTTTTGCCAAAAAGTAGTGTTTGGTATTTTTTTCGTTATAAATTAACCGTTCATCAATTTTTCAAATAAATTACATTTCTAGAAACTAAACTCCATTCTACAAAATTAAAATAATAAAAAAAAAAAAATCAACTAGTTTCCAAAATTTGTAGGGGTAGCACGGCCAAAATTCTATTTTTCAGGAAATGTCCACTCCGCAAATTAGTAAAAAATCAAATATTCATTAAAGAATTATCAGAAAAATCGTGCATCAACTACATACTGTTAGCTAACTTCTGACTATTGCGATTTTAAAAATACTAAAAAAAAATTTCACCGTACAAGGGTCGTACAAGAGTTGCTATGTTATGTTATTTTGACAAAAACAACACCAATTTGTGTACGTCCCTCATTTGAACCCCTTAATCTCAACCATTTTCAAAATAAATTAGTAGTTTAGAAAGTAGACTCGAAGTACTCGAATCCTTCTTTTTGTTCCATCTCAAAATTTTGAGTCAAAGTATCCTCAATTTCATGTCCAAGGTCAGTATTTCATGATTTCAGAAGAGTTGTCCACTTAAGTCCCCTTTTTGGGAACCATCTTGGTGCACTTACCCACCCAACTACCGACATAAATATTTCAAGCATGGCAAGGTAGCTTGAAAATGAGTTGACTCAATTATCTGGACTGGACAATTTTGCTTCAGAGTGGGAACTTTCTTCTTCTTGCGTGCCTGTGTCTGGTCCTCTCAAAGACTGATAACCTTTCATTGTAACAATCCACTAAATCATGTACTTTGTTATTGATGAAAAATAGGATTTCCAAATTGTCTTGAGCATAGCACAATCTTTCAAGATTTTGATATGATTCTGGAGGGAGCTGAATTCTTTCTCTATGATAACCAATAGGGTGAAAGCAAAATTTGCTACGGGTAAAAAATATTAGATTTAACAAGTAAATCCATTTGCATCACTATATAACAAAAAAAATCGCTCCAATAAGTTGTAAGAGGAATCATACATCGCATAAACTGTACATGTAACTAAAGGGATTTGTAAGCATTCATATCTTGTTGGTGCTAGCAATCACTACCCTAAGAAATTGATGAACACTTGCAAACAAAAGAAACAATTGTTGAACTTGAAGGTTTATTAAAAGAAGCCATAATATTAAAAAATACTATCAAAAAATGATTGAAAAGTAATATGCTATGTTACATTTTTTAATATGAGTACATTGGAAGGTTTATTACAAGAAGCTATAATAGTTGGCATGAGTTTTTCACAATCTATGAAGTAGTGTATGATTGGTTTTGGTTTTAACTATGTATGCTTTTCAATTAATATTTCATATCACAAAGGTGGGTTGACACCTAAAAATGCATCCCTATCATATCTAAAGAATGCAATTTCATCTCTTGATGAACAAGAGTTGTGCGCAAGCTAGAGTCCCTGCCTTAAGCAATACTGGATTTTTGGGAATTTGTTGGGTTTGTTAAGTTG
The DNA here is from genome assembly GCA_007115665.2 of Sequoiadendron giganteum. NCBI lineage: Eukaryota > Viridiplantae > Streptophyta > Pinopsida > Cupressales > Cupressaceae > Sequoiadendron > Sequoiadendron giganteum. The sequence continues at coordinate 78,011,240 of CM021108.1, forward strand.
TGTTTCATGATTCTTGGCATTGCTTGAATAAAACAACCTATGAATCTTTAAGGATAGAAAATTCAAATGTATTATCATACACAAATTTCAAACATCTTGTAAACGAAGACATGTAAAAGCATGCAAAAAGATCAAAAGATCAATTGCCATCTAGAAAATCTAGATATAGTCTACAAGAATCTCTATTCATACTAAAGAAAGCACAAACTTGATCTGATTGTTGTAGCCCAATAGCATTGCTAGTATGTGAATTGGAAAATGTTGTTGAATTGCTTATGGAAAATACTTCAGCTAGCTGCCCTGCTAAAATTAGGCATAAAGTTCGAAGAGGTGTTCCAGGCATGAATTGTTGTTGTGCCATTAGTTTCACAGCGTCAATATAAAACTGCAAAATGTACAAAATAAAGCTATGAAAATACATAAATGTTTACATCAGGTCACTTATTCAAAACAAAGAAGAAAAACATTATTTAATCACAAGACAATATCATGGGATAGTGTTACTGTACAAGCTTCTTGAATTTTCCAGTCAGTTTTACCATGATGTGCAGAAACAATGTTTAAAAAGCAAAGTGAGGGAACCAGTAAGCATGTTGTTAAACTATATATTCAAATGCTTACTATCAACACAATTTATTATTCCTCCTATTTGCTGCATAATATTTCAAGTCCAACAGTTTTCAGAAACCCATGTACAAGAATTCCTACCATGACTAACTCACAAGCTCCAGTAAAAATTAATAATCAAAGGGCACACTGCAATTGATATTTTATGCACAATCTGATGCTTGTCACAAATTGTCTCTGATCATTTTGTCAAGAGATGACATGTTTTAGTCCACATTTTGTTCCATCTCACAATCCTACCAACTATGCCCCAAGTTATTTAACCATTCATCTATCTTAAGTTTTTAATATCCTTTTGAAGATATAAATTTTCATTTAAAATGAAAAGAACATAATTATGTTTTTGAGATTCTTTTCATGGGTTCACAATTTTAATAAATAATCTATAAGGAAACAATTTTTTAAATACCTCTTTTCTGCACCAATATTTGGTGTCTAACTTCTAGACCCTGCTTTAGGGACAAGAATAAGATTGTATATACACAGTTGTTTCTAAATACGTATTTATTAGAAAGTAGGTACTTTCAACATTGCTATCACATAAATGATAAATCATTATATCCAATAACACACAACCATCTTTTTATTCTTGCACTAATTGTTATGGGGGTATTCATTTTTACATAAAAAATTCAAAATAATTTGATAAGTTCTTAACACAAAATGGACCAATTTTTAACAGAAAAAAGAACTCAATTCAATAGTTTTTACACATGAAAATGTCCAAACATGTAATGGTTAAAAATGACAAAACCTAACATCAATATAGATTAAAGGAGCAACAATATGCATAAGCATTTGAGGATTAAGTGAGATAAAAATGCAATCATAAAATCTCACAGACAATACATGAATAGCCTGAACAAAACATTCAAATTATTGGCAATACATAATAACTACATATATTCTTAATATATCTTTGGGAGGACAATTATTACCGTGCAAGAGCTTCCATACATACAATCGCCTGCTGCAACCATATGTTTGCCTGGTTGCAGAACATCTCCCAATTTAGGTTCCTCTCCAGCCTTTATCGAGAATATTCCAAAGATCTACACCAACAAAAAGAAAAAAGTATTCTTAAAGATCACCATGATTTTATGACCTTTTCGTGGAGGTAAACAAAACAGAAGCATGAATGTAAGTCGATAATGTTTAGGGTCATGATTCTTCCTTTGTAGATCGTTACCATTCCATTTCATAGTTTGAGGGTTCCTCTAGCTATATATAAAACTATAATGAGGTTCATGGAATTCTTCAAACTCTTTGACCGAGTATTGGCCAATTACCTATTTTTTTCTTCACTTCATTAAGATTTGCTAATTAGCTAGTTGAAACTTATAATAATATTTATATTAGTAGAAAGATTATTTTTTTTATTCCTGTATTTAAAGAAAGAAGTTTGTACCGTTCCAATGGAGACTCCACAGTCAATGTTGGAAGAGCCATCAAGTGGGTCAAAAACTACACAGTACCTGCAAATTTCCATTAACAATCATGGTGAAAAGGCTACAAATTACTACAACTCAGAAGCTAAACATCCAGATTCTTGAGGGTCAATGGTAATACTTTCCCCGCAATGCAGGCTCCACAAAAGTGGCTTCTTCATCTTCCTCCGAGACAAGAATGCACTACCACAATGACTTAAAATTGTTAGTTGCATGGACCCAATGCTTCAACACATATAGCCTTAATCATATCAAAGATCCATTACTTAACCAATAGATGGATACATACAAAAGTACATTGAACACAAATAAATTTCACTCTCAGATTCCAAGAAAGAAAATTTCATGATGTACACTGTAAACAAAGAAAAATATTTAACAATTTTTTTTTTGTTAAAAAAGAACTTTTATAGATCTAAGCTTAATTGTGTTGTATTGCATGCACAATTGCAATCAAATTGGTTTGAATTGTGCAAAATCCCAATCCTTCGATTGAATTTGGTGCTCATTGGCCTAATTGGTTAAGCTTAAAAGTTGCATTGAAGATTAATTTAAAATTAGGATGCTACTCAAGCGAACCAGTCAAAACTTAAAACCAATTAGCACATTGGGGTTCAATCAACCTCATTTACAAACATATTTACTACTAAAACTACTATCAATCAAAAAATTATTGAAAGCATTGGAACTTATCTAAATTTGAGCATAGATAGAAACAATTATGTATTTTCCATCTTTGTCTTGGACTTACCGTACACCCACTACTTACAAGAGCCTTGACAAAGACTTCATTGGAGAGTACATCCAGTTTCTTTTGCTCCTCACCCTGTATCCAAAACAAGAATATAATAAAGCTATGTAAACACTACAATATCATTTGTCGATAAATTAAACTATTTTGCAAAAAGATAATATATTATAAGTAGCAAAACCTTTTGGATTAAAAACTGCAAGTAATGCGTTGAAGCATCCTTGTTTTGACTATACCCTTAAAATCCAACCGGCTCCTGTAAATTAAATAATCTCTTAATTTAATTCAAAATCATACTGAAAAAAAAAACCATAGAGATGGTTTGATTGAGATAAGTTAAAAATTTGAAAAGTTTTTGATCTTGAAAATAGCAATTAGCATGTACTTGTACGTTGGTCTCTCCTGCAAGGCCAATAAGTTTAGCCAGACCAGCCTGCAACAAACAATATAATTCAAGCATAAGGACAAATATATCGTACCTGCAGTGATATAAAAGGATTAAACTAATTCCGATGATTGAAAAATTACTGTATAAAATCAAAAGTTTTGAAGAAATTGATAAGGATTTTAGTTTGGAAACCATGACAGTATTGTTGTGCAATAAGCACAATACAAGAGTTGTTAACCAGTTGGAGTCCCTCACTAAAATTGCATGGTTCATTGTATGTAAATTATTGAAATCAATTGCCTTACAACAAAAGCTTTGTCTGTCTGAGGAGACAGGGGAATGCATAAGTCGTGGTTATAGAACAGAGCACTAAAGCAGCTGTAGATGGGTGTCTGAAATTGTTTGCCACCATCCTTTCCAATGGGAAGATGATGAATGAATACAAGAAATGATGTTCAGATTGTCCACACTATATATTTGAAACTGTAGAATGCTTTCACTAGAAGGAAAGTGTTTTTTGTTAGAAAAACTATTAAAACAGAGCATTTGTAGTGATGCAAGCAATAGCTTTTCAAGTGTCAGATCTTCAATTTTAAGAATGGGAAAAAGGTCTGCATCACTTCAAATGCATTTCAAAGTTATTTGTTCAAATCAGCATAGTTTTTATGTTACAACCAATCTACAAAGGCTACTTCAAATGATGGAAACAACTGTAATCAAGCCCCCCTCAAAAAAACTGAAGTGTGAACCAAATCACCTAAGAATGTATTTTGATCCTTACCAAATTAAAAATTCTTAATTTATGTGTCTGGTCAGAAATGCCAATGGAAAGAACTAAAAGAATTTACTCCCAAGAGGGCATTCCCTTCTTGTTGAAGCCTGGGGACCTTGTTTTCCATACTCAAATCAGATCCAATGCTAAACTTGAAAATCTGCAAGAAAACGCAACATAATTGAATTCAATCTTGTCCATGGGGAAAACTAGGCTATGGACTGCATCAAGATAGCAAACCCTAAATATCAATCACCAGGCCTAACAATGGAAATAATAAAAACCTAAAATTTGGAAAGAAAAAAAGACCTTGGATATGTGGTGACAGGAAAAACTGTAGGAAGAGAAGAGGTTGCAAAATGATTGCCAAATATAAAAGTAAAAAATAGAGTGTCGAATGATGAGGCCATGAAAAGCGTTGTGATTGTAATTGAAATTGAATCAAATAAAATCAAATTTATTTGCAATCTTTAACTTAGTGAATTAAGACAGTAATTTTTTGTTTGGTTTTGAATTAGTGAACGGTTCTTGAGCAGAGGGGGGGAGTCCTTTTTGCATCAATACCTACTGCACATGATTCATTAAATCCTAAGGGAAGGAAGTAAACAAAATATAATAAGTTCCAAAAATGCTTACTAATAGTACTCACTTGGAGTTGTTTCACTGCTTGATGACACTCTATAAGAAACATGATGCTCATTGCCATGGAGAGGGAGATAGTTTCATGGCCTGCAAAGAGAAGAAATAGAAGAGTTTCTGCCACAAATTCATTAGAAAGAGTAATATCAACCATACATGCAGAATCAGCCAAAACAGAATACAAATGAAAGCACTTATGTCAGCTGACAACCGATATCAACCATACACGCAGAATGCAAAGCAAAATTAAATACAACTACATTATATAAAAGCCAAGGAATCTCCACGTACCTGTCAATGTCCAGCTTTGAGCTGAAAATTATTTCGGCGTTAGATTTGATCTTCGCCATGGATATGTTCTGACCTTCATTGATTTCTTTCAGTAGTGTACTTTATTTTAATTGATGTACACATTGTGTAGAGAGGTCATATGGTGTAAAAGTGTATGCATGCTCACCCACCATTTGTATGGTTTTACGTTATAATTTTAATTCATTCTAATTGTAATATTTGTTACAGTTGTGTTGTCGACTGTAATTACATAGGTCTACGATGGCCATTGAATCTAAACTGCTTTTAAAATAAGAAATACTTGTATGGGATTCTTGATTCTTTGGCTTTTATTTAATTTCTCGTTCTCAGTGCAAAAATCTTCTTTTTGTTTTTCAAAAATATGTTTCCCACTGCATATAGATTGTTTCTAAATTAAAGGAAAAGAGGGGGTTTTTGACAAAGAATTCATACGACTCTCTTCCACAATGAACCAAGATGATTTGTACAAATTTTACCTATTCATGCTTCTTGAATGTTTATCGCTAACCAAGCTTATGAATTGAAAACATTCCATAAGAATCTATTAAAACCATATAAATGGCATGTGGGACATTATTGTATTAACCGTGATCTTTAGAAATGGGCTTCACAATGTAGTTGTGAGGCAGAGTTTTATTGAGGTTACTACTTCATGCAAGGTTTATAAGTCTTTGTGTTCAGTTATAAGAAAACATTCTTGAGTCATGATGTTCTACCATACGCAATGCTCAGAGAAAAACTTTATCTCCTTCGCTGATTTGGTGCGATGAAGACCAGGTTACAATCAACAAAAATAAAATAAAATAAACGGTTGAAATCACATAAATCTTCCTCTACCAATTATGTCGTCACAATAGGGACTAAAAACACTTTAAAACTATAAGCTTTTAGACTGCAACAGAAGGAGTTAAAGGATGAAAGAGTGTGCAAGTGTGGAGGGTCACGTGGGTAATCTTTTGCCCAAGTGATTGAGTGAATGCCGATCTAAATAGTTAGACGTTTGGGAGATAGGATTTAGTTCAAACCTATGTATGGAACTGATATGTGCCCTAATGAACACAACAAAAATGATTTCTTCTTGAAGGATTACTGGCTTGTCTTTTCAACTATCCAAATTTCTTTGTTCTTGAGTGAGCTTGAATTTGATCTTTTAGTTACCTCTGAGACAGTCTCTACTAGTCTACTATAGTCTTATAAAAAGGGAAGGAGAATTGGAAGATCTATAAGAAGAACTACATTTTCTACATTTGAAAATGAGAAAATAGATATGTAATTTGCAAGTGTAGTTATAATTATTATGCAATACTAGTTTGTTATTTTAAGTTGTTAGCGAACAATCAATATTGTACATCCTTAGGGCAGAATGTTTGTTTTACATCTTTTCACTATTAAAAGCATATGGAAGAGTTCAAACTTCTATAACAAATGTCCAAAAAGCATTAAATGTGATAGGAATAGCAAATGTGTCTATGCAATAGCGATACAAATCTTATCAAACCTTACATCTTCAATCAGAGAGTTCACAAAATAGGAGAGACACTGCAGTTAAGAACACTGCAACCACAAAAATAATGCCCCAGATATTTACAATCTAACTTCCATTAAGTCCTGAGAGCTAAATAAAAGCATTCTAATCTCTATATTCTAAATAAAAGCATCTTATCATGAAGCTTTTAACCCATAGATCATGAAGCCATAAAGCAGCAAGATCACGTTTTGATTGCACAGTCACATCTTTATGGCTCTATTTCAGTTAGTGGGGAAAATATGACTCATAAATGGAGGTGGAATTCCTATCATGCGATGTATAATGGAGTTGATGTTGGCATGGACAGTCAACAAGGTGTTGTAGGGCAGATTTCACTTTTTCATCACAGTCACAATCCACCTATTGCCCTATAAGCATATACATGGGAGAAGATTCATATGATAACCGAATGAATTGAATCAAAGCATGATCAGGTGTATGAATTTGATTCAGGTGTATGACTTTGATTCCACATTGAAAGTATGATCCTTGAAACATCTTATTTATCCTTGACAAGGGTTTTTAAAGAGAAACAGTGTCACATGTGGGTAGGGTTCAAGCTAAAACCATGAACAACATTCAAGATTCAGAGTCTAAAAGGTTTCAAGGAGTAATCTCATGAATGAATTTGATGCATAGTTACAAACCCTGTTTAAAGCCTTTGTAATGTGTGCAGCTTGTGCAGGGTTACATGTGACTGAATATAGTGCATGTGAATGCAACATAGGGTTTTAAGGTACATTGTTTAGTCAAATGCACGTGAAAGTCACTTAAGGGGGTAGTATTAAGGTCCAAAAGAGCTCCATAATAGTGTTTTATATTATGTGACAGTGCACAATTTTCAGTCAAACTATTTTTCTCTACCCCACACATTGCAGAAGGGTAGGATTTCAAGTACAGTAACACATTTTCTTGAGACTGTAATTCAACATGCTAAGCATACTCAAAAGTGCTAGCAATTGCCTTAGAATAGGAACACATTTTAAAATTAATTCAACAACAAAGGGGGAGCTAAGAAGTGAAGAAAAATCAAATTGTTCTCTTACCGTCATATTAAACCATGGAAGAGTAATATCAATTCTACAATTCCATGCAATATTTCTTACCAATAATTTCATGAGAAGAGTGCTAATACAACTGAGGGTAACTGGTAAATGCACTATATATATCTTCAAATATTCACATAACATTGAATTGAAGAGAATCTAACCCAGATTAAAACAGGTTGGTGTAAGATATTTATGCAAACATTGAAGGTTGCTGAAGATCACTGAAGATTGATTTGAAATGCTCAAAAGCATGTTATTCTAATATTAATACCCACTACACATGTTAAGCATTAAATGTACAAAAGACGAGTTGAAATACTGGATTTATGTCTGATATTCACAGTTTTCCTGGCATAAAAGAAATGATTGAAAATATAAACATTACAATCTTGAAGCAGTACTGTGGTGCACAAGTATTCTCGATATTCCTGTAAGGGAATACAAAAACATAAGTTCATTCTTATGGTAACATTATGATAGAAACAATAACTCAATGGCCAGTGTTCATCAGAATTGTCATATTCAGGAAAAACAGAGGATGCTTACCAATTCTGATGCTTCCAACAAATCATAATTTTGCGAATAGGCCATTGTGAACTTTTCTCTTGTACTAGCGATTAGACTTCACAAAATGTATTGTACATGAAACAGTATATACATTATATATATAAAGTAGGAAATGAACAGTGTATTGTATAAAACCAATTATCTTTTGAAACTTACAAATGGGATGTCTGTTGATGGAATGTCTAGTTAAATTCCACTGTAACTTACTTTTGTAGAACATTTAACAACAACAAAAAAAGGGAAAAAAATATTTTGTTCTGCTCGATGTAAGGAACATAAAAGATCCTACAAAAAATCATTTTGTTAAGTTATTCTTTTCTTCCAATAAGTCCTAAGAGCTAAACAAAAGCATTCTCAATACTTAAGTTTAATATTATTTTCAATTGATATGATTTCTAATTCAATTTATTTGACAAATAGTTATGTTGAATTAATTATAGCATTTATGTGAGTTGATTTCATAGATTAACTTCATTATAGATCTAGGTAAAGATGATTTAGAAATTGATTAACATTTAGAATATTGATGTAATCATAAATCTACAAATTAAAGATTGTATAAAATGGACAATCTGATATTAAATTGTGTTTATCAACTGGTCTTTTTGTCAATAGTTCAATAGTAAACATCTAGTGCTTTGATTATGTATCAATTAATTAAGTGGGTTTGGTTTAAAAAACACAGTCTAAGTTTGACTTGTTTAGGTGGCTCATGTTAAATCACACTAATAGGTGGATCTTACTAGAAATGTGAGTGTGATTTAAAATTAACCACCTAAACAAGTCAAAGCTTAGAATACACTCTTCAAATTGGACCACTCAAATGGTTCCGGGTCCTCAACCCAAACAATAGATAAACGCTCAGACTAAAACACACTAGTTATTCAAATCCTTTCCTGTCAACATATAATAATGGAAGTGGTTGAATTCTAAGTAACTAAATTGTATTGTTATAGATATGGAAGGTGTACTTTTTTCTAAACTATTTAAATGTCACACATAGATTTTTCAATTTTTTTTGTTTAATTGAAGTGAGAATTCCAGGTTTTCTATAAATTGAAAGTTTGAAATTCGAATACCTTCAGTGATAATGTGGGCTTGTGTGGTCTTGTACAATTTTCTACCCCTCCTGCAGTAGGTGCCAGCCACATAAAATTTCTTGCCTTTGGGGACATAGGGAAAGCTCCTCTTGATGCAACTAACGAGCATTAAATTCAGGTATATTCATTTGAGCAGACCCCAAATTTGTTTGATCTTCACAGAATAAAAATTTGCATCCACAACTTTATAATATCATAGTTTACGGGGATTCAACGATTATTATCACTGATTTTTCTTTCACTTGAGTATTTTCTATAATCAAAACTATATAGTTATAAATATGAATTAATATAATTTATATAAATTATTATATGATAAGATAATTTTTTCATAAAAATATTATAATTTCTATTGTTATTTATTAGAGAAATATAAAGAACAAGTGCAAAGAAGAAGACATATTAAGACATATGGTGACTTGAATAAACTATTACAATATGATATAATATAAAATATTTTTAAACATTAATCAATTTAAAAGTTTACAGACAAAATAAAACATTTTATTCAATATGATATAATATAAAATATTTTTAAACATTAAATAATTTAAAAGTTTACAGACAAAATAAAACAAGAATACTTTCTAGGAAAGTATAGCATTCAATTTCCAATGTAATTTATCATCAGATTTTACAATCACATATTTTCATTTTTCGATATTAAACTCCCAGTTAGTAGTTGATATAAATAGCTAACGTGGGGCAGTGAAATTATTGGCAGCCAGGGTCACTAGGAGTTATAAAGGCCATGACAGAAGAAAGAGATATGGATTCTGTGTTCCATATTGGAGACATCAGCTATGCAACGGGGTTTCTTGTTGAATGGGACTTCTTCCTTTATATGATCTCTCCACTTGCTTCCCGAGTATCTTACATGACTGCCATTGGCAACCACGAAAGGTTATAAATAATTCCTTCATTTGGATTTCCAGTTTCGCTGTCTTCCACACAAAATGGTCTTGATGTTGAAGTAGATTGTTGAATCTCCTTTTCAGAGACTTTCCAAGTAGTAATTTACGCCGAAAGCGTATCCAATTTGAAAGAGGTCAACCTGAAATTTGTAATCAACATTGTAACATTACTTGGGAGACTATCAAACTGATCGGCACTGTTGATGTGTTTCCTTCGATTATTTTCACGCCGGTATTAATGCTTGATTGAATCTCACTTGCACGTTGAACTATCTTTCCGCCTTCATGACGCATTGAATCTTTCTTAAATGGCATATCGTGGACGAGATCTCATGTATCTTCTATCAATGGTCTAAAATCTCAGCCATTCATCATTTTACCCTAATAGTTTGGTCGCGGGCTCCACTTTTGTGTCGACACATGAATTTTTGGTACCTCGAAGATTGTCTCTTTCTGTGTGGTTTGGGGGTGAAAGTAAAATATTGTCTGAGTTTCAAGTTGTGATTGGAGAGAGAAGAAATGGTTCAATAAGAGAATGTAAAGTAGAATGGTGCTATTGTGGTTGCTAAGGCGGCTCCTGTGTTTTCTGCTGTGAGGTCCCACTTGATGGTGGAGACTCTGAAGGCGGCGGAAGATATTTAGTTTTATAAACGGGCCTTTGGAGCGGAAGAGGTTGCGAAGTACTTGCACTCTAGGAGTAAGGTAGAGCAGGAGCTCCCTCTTTTCCTTCGTGCCCACTTGAAGTTTGGAGCAGCCAAGATTATGGTTTGCGACGAGAGAGAGGGCCGGTGTAGAGTAAGTTGTTAATTTCTGTTGTTTGTTGTGGGGTTGGATGGGTATTAGTTTTTGCCTCAAAGTCTTTCAATGTTCGTAATAATGTCTACTACTGTTTTTGATAGTAGAGCAAGTTCAAATTTAGTTTCTGGTTTTGATTGTGTAAAAAAATTTTTATTGACGTTTCGGATCACACTCCGTGATCCATCATCAGGATGAAAGAGAGCCAAGAGAGAAAAATGAATTGTTGCAGACCAACACTAGCTAAAAAGAGAGGAGAGGGAGGAGATGCACAAGGTTCGATATCTTTAGTAGAGCAAGTGTTTAGTGTGTTGTATGTTTTCTACCAAGGGCTTTTTCTCGTGCAGTTTTGGAATTGTTGTTTTTATCTTTATTATTTATTTTGTTTCGTAATGTGTGAGTGCTTTCGTTTAATGTGCTTTGCCATTGCAATGTCTTTTTTTTTTACTGGATGGGTAGGAATTTGGTTTTACAAGCCCAATATAATGTAGAAAATTTATGTTTTGGGTGTACTGTAAAATCTCACTTGTGTGCACCCATCATAAAATGTGGTGGAACTTTTTGTAGAAAGTTGAATGTTCACTGGTGTGTACTGTGATTTCAGTCATAGCCCTTTTGTTAGTGTGCATTTGCAGTGTTTGAAATATATGGATTTGTAAAATATATTTAAAGCGTCTTAACTCTTAAGGAGAGGCCCTTTTTTCTTGTTTCCACTGTCTTCCCTATGTTTTTATGTATATTTGGATTGGAATCATCAAAAACTTGCTGAAATTGAGGAGCAAAATATTTGTATGAAAGTGTATAAACTTGGTTTGCTTTTGTATTTCACTTGCCCTTTTGATTTTGTACATGGGGAGGTTTCGTACGCTTCCTTACTTCAATGTAGGGTTGTTAAATCTTTTTCACTAAAATATTTTTATGCTGAGGCGTAGGGAACCTACGAGAATCTCTGCAGTAGTCATAAATCATGTATTTGTCTTGTACCCACCCCAGCTTCAAGCTCTGCTTCCCATCCAGAGAAGCATAAGCAAGTTGATCCCACCACCACGTGGACGAAGAAGATGAAGAGACAATCATGGAGGGTGGGCCCCTGTATTCGTAAGCATCGATGCTGAAATTCCTGTAACTGGCAATGAATGGCTCCAATCAGTCTTCACCAGTCCCCCCTGTGTAGCCCAGCCATCTGCATTCCATATAGATAAGTACACCCCCATTGCTTGCCTCTGCGGATATGACACTCTCGTTACATTTTCCTTGTTCCCAAATACTCTGATGGGTACATCATCAACCATGAACCTGCATCCAAGTTCCAATCCATTCTCATTAGCATCACTCTTTACTACATAATATAGCTAATGTGTGTAGTAGTTAGTGTTTGCACTTACACAACTTGGTGGCAATTCCACAAGAAGGAATAGGAATGGAAGTCTTGTGTTGGGTCGAATCACAAGTAGAGCCTCTGTTCGCGGTTGCCAACTCCCTCTGAGTAGACATTGGTCTGGACAATGTAGGGCTCTCCAGACTTGTTGCCTAAAAATTTGAAGTCAAATTCATTGTGTTGATCTCCTTGGGAAAACATCTGCATTCCAGACATTCATCCACCCGACCAGTCACATAACAATACCAGAGCAACAATAAAAAAAGCACACAGAGAGGAACAAGAACAAAGGAAGGGTATAAAATGCAGATAATTACGTAGAAGGCGGTGACAATGCCGACAGAGTCCCCTGCTACAAGTTTGATCTGTACATGTGCCTTTCCAAAGAGATAGGTGCTCTTGGAAGCAAAGCCAGAGCCTGTATCAACACCAAGAAGAGCCCACTCACATGAATTACAGAGCAATCTCTAAGCAGAGACATTTGCACAACTACATTCAATCTAGTACTCAAGGCATTAAGTCAAAACGGGTTCAATCTCCACCATTGTCTATCTGCTAAAACCGCTTCTTTCCCTCTCACTTCCTCTACCTACATATTTTCTTCTTTCAAAAAAAGACACACATCCCAAAAAAGTAAATGTTGTGGCTTTTACACAAACATAACTAGATATGAGACTTCAATTTAGTCTTCTCCTTTTGATGCTGATATAAATTATCAATTCTTCAACTTGTATATTGTCATCTGTAAAGATAATTTACAATATTTGTGTTGGGCTTGTGGCACTTTGTCAAATATTCTCATTTAAAAATTGAAGTACAACATTTGAAATACAAGATTTAAATAGAATATTGAAATAGTAGTTCAAATATTGAGTTCTCTTTTTTTTTTATGATATCAGATTTCCACAATTCATATAGCATTTGTTCAAAGATTTCTAGATTTGATTGTTTACAATTTTTTGCATCAACGTTTCAGATCACACTCCTTGATCCATCATTAGGATGAAAGCTTGGAAGGAAAAACGAAAATGAAATGTACAATGTTATGCATAGAAGTGTAAAACGAAAACTAAAAGTGTAAACAATTAAATGTTATATTTTCCATACAGATCTTTAATAGCATGAGAATATATTTTTTGCATGAATATACGAGGTCATTGGTTGTTCACATCTATCAAAGCAGTACCATAATTGGATTTATCTATCTAATGAGTGTAGTTAAGGGAACCCGGATAGAGATGTATGCCAAACACAAGGCAAAGAAACTATTTGACAAAACTCCTAAAGATTTCAAATGCATATTGTTGCTTGTTCTACAACTATTGACGTAATAATCAGCAAATCAAGTTTGTAGAGAAAAATAAACAATATTTTTTGACCGTACCAAACTAAAAACCTTTGTTCAGAGACAAATTGTAGCAGAAAATGTTGGGATTTCTCCCAACTTCCACTCATCTCTCCAACTCTTACCATATTACCTCTACCTCATGACTTAGCTCGCGTGGTAGTGCGGTGACTACCTCGTTACCGCCAGGCAGTGGTTCGTGCCCTGCGGTTGGGCGGTTAACTACCATACTACCACCAAGCTTCACATTTCTTGCGGCTCAACGGTGTTCACCATGATACCGCAACCCTTCATCTAGCTCTCTGCGGTGGCACGATTTACCGCCACACCGCAGCCTCTCATTTCCCCCTCCACGGTTTCTCGGTTCCCTTCCTCAGTCTCACCGGGGCACCGCCAGGTCTACGGTCTTCGTCTGCGGTTGAGCGATAGGCTCGCGGCTTCCCTGCATTACCGCAGGCTTGTCTTCCACCCTGTGCAATAGCACGGTTAACCGTGACCCCACGGTCTCCCTTCTTGCCCATCGTGGTGGAGCGGTGTTCACCGTGATACCGATGATCCTTTCTCTCTCCTCCTCAATTATGCAATTTGTTTTGTTTCATTTTGACGACGGTGTTAGTGGGATGTAAACTAGCGAATATTTAATCAACAGGATAGTTTTAAATATGATTAAGGACTATGTTTAATACGACTTGGACGTGATTTTGATGGCTTAATTTATTAGCCTTTAATATTGTATTAAATATATTTTGGCTAAAGGCTTATGTAGGAAAACGAGAGTGAAAAATTTATAGATATTGCTCTGAAGAAGCAAAAGAAGGAAGATAGTTGTTCTGATAAAAAATTCATGAATAATATAATATATTTTCTATGTAAAAATTTTTTTGGTCTCTGCCTCTATTCCTTCACGTGGTATCAGAGCAGGTTACCCATAACTGAAGAATGTCTGAGAGTGTCTGTAAAACATGGCTGCAAGCAGAAGCTTGAGTAATCCCCAAATTCCTCAGTTAAATGGGAAAAATTATGATTACTGGTCTATCATAATGAGAGCTTTATTTTGTTCAGAAGACTTATGGGAGTTTGTTGAAAATGGATTTCCAGAGCCGACAGATGTTGTAGCATACAATGCTCTTACTCGAGCAGAGAAAGATTTACTGAAAGACAACAAGAAGAAGGATTCAAAGGCTCTATTTTTTATTCTACAAGGAGTACATGAGAGCATCTTTCCAAGAATTTCAGCTGCAACCAGGTCCAAGCAAGCATGGGACATTCTGCAAATTACATATCAAGGAATGGAGAAAGTCAAAACTGCAAAGTTACAAATATTGAGAAGAGAGTTTGAGACTTTGTACATGAAGGATAATGAGTCTATAGATTCATATTTTACTCAAATAATTGGACTGGTAAACCAGATAAGAACACATGGTGAGACACTAGAAGATGCCAAAGTAGTAGAGAATATTTTGAGGTGTTTACCCACAAAATTTGAATCAATTGGAGTAACTATAGAGGAGACAAATGACCTCACTCAGTATTCAGTTGATGAGCTTTATGCTTCACTCATTTCTCATGAGCACAGGCTCAGCACAATGGCTAATATGTCATTGGAGCATGAATTTAAGACACAAGCTTCAATTAACTAAGGAAGAGGCAGAGGAAGAACAAATTTTAGAGCAAGAGGAAGAGGTTTCAACAGAGGTGGAAGAAACATCCCGTCAAGTTCAAGTGGAAGAAGCAGCAACCAAAACCCATTTCAGAATCAACCACAAGGTCAAAGGTATGAAAAATCTCAGATCTAATGCCATTACTATAAAAAGTTTGGACATTATATGAATGAGTGTAGGAAGAAACAATATGATAGGGGTAGACAAAATGCAAATTTTACTAAAGAGAGTCAAAAGAAAAGACCAGATAAGAGTACCATGTTTCTCGCATGTAATGTAACACAAGCTAGTGAAAAAGATGTTTGGTTCTTAGACTCAGGCTGTAGTAATCACATGATAGGAAATTTAGAGTTGTTCACAAGTTTAGATGAAAATATTAAGTCTGATGTCACCCTGGGTAATGACAACAAAGTGCCAGTTAAAGGAAAAGGAAATGTTAATATTCTAACCAAGCAGGGGGAACAAAAATATATCTCAAATGTGTATTTTGTGTCAGGTCTGAAATGCAATTTGATGAGTGTAAGACAGTTAGTTCAAAAGGGTTATAGAGTAACTTCCAAAAATGGACTGTGCACAATTTTATGACAAATACCCAAGTAGTCAATTATTTGCTAAGATCAAGATGACAAACAACAAAATGTTTCCTTTGAGAATTCAGCTAGATTTGAGTACAAACTATGCACAAGCACAAGAGGTATCAATTGTTACTCACACTGTCTTTCAGGTAGAAGTGAAAGATGAAAACTGGTTGTGGCATTTAAATTTTAGTGGTCTGAATTTGCACAATTTTTGGCCAAACTGGACACTGCAATTATTATTTTTAACTAAATCTTCATATTCGGGAACCTATAGCAGCTAAACTGTGAGGAATTTGAAGATGATGAAATCTAGAGTCTCATCACATTTTGTCTGTAGATTCTAAAAATATTTTTTTCAAAATTTTTGGAATCAGATTGCACTTTTTTTTTCCATCTCCCACGAAAACTGGTTTTTTTCAGAAAACAACATTTTAAAAAAGTGACGCTCACCGTATACAACATAACTTTTTTTGTATGAAGGATAAAATTCTAATTTTTTCAAATTTAGATTTGTAACTACGATATCTAGCACTTTCATTTGGTCTCATAGTTTTTTATTGAATATTTTTTCCTTAATCAAGTTTCAAAGTCAAACCAATTGCAATTCAGACATAGGCAGACTGTATACAACATAACTTTTTTTGTATGAATCGAAATTCAATTTTTTTTTTTAATGGATCAAGGACATCAATACCCAGCCTCAAAGTATTTTTAAAATTTTTATTTTGATAATTTGCTATTTTTCCACATGTGCAAAACAAAGAGCTTGATTTTTGGTGAAAAACCTATGTTTAATAAAACTAAAAAAACACATACATAATAAAACCAAAACATATTAAAATTTAATTCGTTAGATAGCTCGTTCTGAGGACTACCATCTTCCAGTTGGGTTTGTGAAGTCTCCTCCATTTTCATCCTCAACCCGAGCTTCGAAGAGCAGAAATCTGTTAAAATTTGGTGGAAGAGGGGGAGAAGGGCAAAAAAGGGGGGTTCGAGCGAAGCCCCCTTCGCTCGAAAGGGTGAAGGGGGGTTCGCTCGAACCCCCCTTTTTTTGAATTCTCCATAAGAGAACGTGGCATCATAGGGTTCGAGCGAACCCACCATGCAAAAGGGGGTTTGCTCGAACTAGTGGTTCGACCGAACCCCTCTTTTGGGTTCGTGCAAACCCCCTAGTTCGAACGAACCCTTTAAAAAATGAAATTTTATATGCGTGAGAATTTTCTCAAATTTCCTTCCTCATAAAAATTGTACACCACTATTATGGGTTTACCCTTAAGGGAATACCTTTAATTGAAAAACCTGAGAGAGTTTGTGAAGGGTGTATTTTAGGAAAGCAACATAGAGAGTCATTCTCAACAGGGAAGTCAACAAGAGAAAAATCCCCTTTAGAAATTTTTCACTCAGATCTTTGTGGTCCTATGCAGATACCTTCAATAGGTGGTAGTTTTTATTTTCTGACTTTTATAGATGATTATTCAAGGAAGACATGGGTTTATTTCTTAAAACACAAAAGTGAAGTGTTTAATTTCTTCCGTCAGTTTAAATCTCTTGCTGAAAAATAGAGTGGTCATTTTATTAAAGTGTCGAGAACAGATAGAGGAGGAGAATACATTTCAAGAGAGTTTTTAAATTTCTACAGAGATCATGGTATTCACAAGCAGTTCACAACCAAATATACACCTCAACAGAATGGGGTAGCTGAGAGAAAGAATATAACGATAATAGAGATGGCTAGGAGTATGTTGAAAGCAAAGCATTTGAAAAATGAATTTTGGGCTGAAGTTGTATCATGTGCAGCATACATAATGAATAGATACCCAACAAAAAGTGTCATGAATATCATCCCTGAAGAAGCATGGACTGACAAAAAGCATAGTGTATCTCACATGAGAGTTTTTGGATGTGTTTCATATGCATATGTACCTGATGAACTAAGAAGAAAGCTTGACAATAAAGGAGAGAAATGTATATTTTTTGGTTATAGTGATGAATCCAAGGCATATAAACTTTATATTCCAACAACTAATAAGGTTATAATTAGCAGAGATGTTCAATTTGTTGAAGATGAAGCATGGGATGTAAGTAAAGAGATCACAGTTAATGTATCAGTCAATATCCCTCAAGAGGAAAATGAGATTTATGTACCTACAAATGTTCCTACTATCCCAGTTCAAGCTCAAGCAAGAGGTCAACAAGTGACACCATCAAGCAATGTAAGAGCAACAACAAGAGGACTACAGATGCCATCTACAACAAGAACTTCTGGTGTAGGAATTTCAAGTCCACATTCTATAGATTCAAGTGATCTTTCAAATCCAACACTAGCAAGTATGAGAAGACAGAAAATCAGAAATATTAGTGATATCTATAATCAGAATGAAGGTGAGAATAATTCACAACAGTTCACACTCTTTGCATTTTATTCTCAAGCTGAAGATCCAATCCATTATGAAGATGCAATTAAGGAGGATAAGTGGATAACAACAATGAATGATGAGATTGACTCAATTGAAAACAATTAGACATGGGAATTGCAGATTCTTCCAAAAGACAAAGATGTAATTGGAGTCAAATGGATTTATAAAACAAAATTGAATGAAAACGGTGAAGTGCAGAAGCACAAAGCAAGACTAATTGTAAAAGGTTATGCATAGCAACCTGGAATTGATTATACATAAACTTTTGCACCTGTAGCCCTTCTTGATACAACCAAAATGTTATTGGCCATAGTAGCACATAATAGATGGTTGGTTCACCAAATGAATATGAAATCAACATTTCTTAATGGCTATCTTGAGGAGGAAGTATATATTGAACAACCACCTAGATATGAGATATTGGGTTAAGAAGATAAATTCTACAAGTTAAAGAAAGTAATGTATGGTCTGAAACAAGCCCCAAGAGCTTGATATAGCAGAATATATAGTTATTTCACACAAAATGGATTTATCAGATGCAGTAGTGAACCAACATTGTATACTAAAATGAATGAAAAATGTGAAATTCTGATCATATGCTTGTATGTTGATGATTTAATCCTCACTGGAGATTTGTCAGTTGAATTGTTTAAAGGAGCAATGATGAAGGAGTTTAAAATGACAGACTTGGGTCTGATGAGATATTTTTTAGGCATTGAGGTAAACCAAGATGAAAATGGAATTTTTATTTCCCAAGCTAAATATGCCAATGATGTTTTAAAAAAATTTCATATGATGAACTGTAAACCTGTACCTACTCCAATGGTGACTGGTCTAAAGCTAAGAAAAGAAGATAAAGGTTCTGATGTTGATTCAAAACTGTACAAACAACTTGTTGGAAGTCTGATGTATTTAACAACCACAAGGCCAGACATCATGTATTCAGTTAGTTTAATTTCCAAATTTATGGGAACTCCAAAGGACTCACATTGGAAGGTTGGGAAGCGAATTTTGAGATACATAAGTGGAACGAAGAACTATGGAATCCAACATTCCAGCTCAGATGAATTTAAATTGATAGGTTATATAGACAGTGATTGTGCTGGGAGCATCGATGATAGGAAGAGAACATTTGGTTATGTTTTCCATTTTGGCGCTGGAGTTATCTCATGGGCTTCTAAAAAGAAACCAATTGTTACATTTTCTTCAGCTGAAGCTGAATATGTTGCAAAAAATAGTGCATCATGCCAAGCAGTCTGGATGAGGAGAATATTAAAAGAGCTCCAGAGTGAGCAATTAGATGCAACAAAAATTTTCTATGATAAAAATTCAGCCATCACATTGTCAAAAATTTGGTCTTCCATAAATGGAGCAAGCACATTGACACATGCTACCACTTTATCAGGGAATTAATCAGCAGTGGGGAGATCACCTTGGATTTTTGCAGGTCGGAGGAATAGGTTGTGAACATTCTTACAAAGGCACTAGGCAAAGATGATTTCATTCACTAGAGAGACCATCTAGGCATCAAAAAATGCAAGAGTTGTGATCAAGGGGGAGTGTTGGGATTTCTCCCAACTCTCGCTCATCTCTCCAACTCTTACTGCATTACCTCTACCTCAGGACTTAGCTCGCGCGGTAGTGCGGTGACTACCTCGTTACTGCCAGACAGTCATTCGTGCCCCGTGGTTGGGTGGTTCACCACCAAGCTTCACATTGCTCGCAGCTCAGCGGTGTTCACCGCGATACCACAACCCTTCATCTAGCTCTCCGCGATGGCATGGTTTACCACCACACCGCGGCCTCTCGTTTCCCCCTCCACAGTTTCTCGATTCCCTTCCTTAGTCTTATCAGGGCATTGCCAAGTCTTCGGTCTTCATCCACAGTTGAGCGGTAGGCTCACGACTTCCCCGCATTACCGTAGGCTTGTCTTCCACCCTGCGCAGTAGCACGGTCAATTGCGGCCCCATGATCTCCCTTCTTGGCCATCGCGGTGGAGTGGTGTTCACCATGATACCCTTGATCCTTTCTCTCTCATTGGTTATGCGGTTTGTTTTGTTTCATTTTGATGGCGGTGTTAGTGGGATGTAAGCTGGAAAATATTTAATCAATAGGACAATTTTAAGTATGATTAAGGACTATGTTTAATACAACTTGGATGTGATTTTGATGGCTTAATTTATTAGCCTTTAATATTGTATTAAATATATTTTGGCCAAAGGCTTATGTAGGAAAAAGAGAGTGAAAAATTTATAGATATTGCTCTGAAGAAGCAAAATAAGGAAGATAGTTGTTCTGATAAAAAATTCATGAATAATATAATATATTTTCTGTGTAAACATTTCTTGTCTCTTCCTCTATTCCTTTAGAAAAGGCATCAGTTTATAGCCATGCTTATTGTTAACTAGTTCATGATAATCAACAATGCATTTAATTGCAGCAAAAAGGATGACCAATATTTTGAGACCATATTGAATGTAAAAACCTTTATTCTGGTGTGTCTTCAGGCAAACCACTACAAAAAAAGGCGTCAGGGGGCAGCTGTGTTGCTTGAGCTTTTATCAACCCCAAAATTTGTGAAAGAATCCTACCATTAGGGTTTTATTTTTGGAGGAATGCAAAGCTCTATAAACCCAATAAAAAAATTTCTGCCATGGAAACCCAATAAATACAATTGTGTGCCATAGAAACCCTTACTAGTCATTAGCAGATTGGAGTGTTGATATACTGTTGTTCACATTGGCTGCCTATATTGCCACCTAATACAATTAATGAGAGACTATCCATTTTATATGAGGATTTTTGTGCAACATTTTTAGGATCCAACTCAAAAAGGACGATTGCTGTAAATACTTCTAGCCCTATATTCCTATGTGATCTACAAACTCTAAGAAAACTCATCCACACAACCACCACAAATTTTATGTGTATTTTAATTATAAAGTATAGAGTTTCTTTGAGATAGCCAACATGGACAAGAAGGTCAACCATCCAAACATAATAAAGACATGATGCAATGAAAGTCACTCATGTCCATTAAAGTATTTGAATCCATCATCCACTAAATCAACATGGTTGAACACAAGTGGAGCTTACATGGTTACGGTATGTTCTAGAGTGCTTCATTAGTTCCACAATTATAAGAGCATCCTTCCAGAAACCATTTTGTGCATATCCTGCAACCATGGAATTACAAGAGATGGCATTTCTTTGAGGCATTTTGTGAAACAATTTACATGCCTTGTGTAGGCTTCCACATTTTGCATAAATGTCTATTAGGGAATTGTCAAAAACAAGTGCTGACAAAAATATGCTTTCAATTAAGCTTTGATGGATGCTCATCCCCTATTCTATATCTCCCATTTTGTGACAAGTTGCGAGGATGTTGGATTGGATTGTGGAGATTGGCTTTAAACAGTTCAATTGCATCTACTTAAATTCCACCAAGGCCTTTACAATTACGATAATCATTGCAATCCATTAGATTAATCTTTATCTTTGTATTTATCTACCTCTCTCTCCTTATCTCTCTATCTCTATGTTTATTTTAATCTTTATCTTTGTATTTCTCTACCTCTCTCCTTCTCTCTATCCCTAAGTCTTTAACTCTCTCCCTCACTCTCTTTATCCCTTAGTGTTTAGCTCTCTTTCCCCTTCTCTCTTTCTCTATATCTTTTTAATTTTGTCTTTCTCTATGTTTTTTTATTTTCCGTATCTCTCTTTCCTACTCATCTATTTCTATCCTTCTCTATTTTCCCTATTCCAAATATATGTTCAATGACCATCTCTTTTTTAGTATTACTTGTAGTGGAATGTTAAAAGTAAATAACATTTTTTTTCAATTTAGTAGCGGAAGTATAAATTGGCACTACTTGTTAGTGTATAGAGTTAAAACTTCCATTCTATCTTAATAATAGTTTATTTTTTAATGGTTTTTATGTCTTATTTTTTTAATTTTAATATTTTCTATACATATATTAACCTCATTTTTTTCTAAACATGGTTGATCCTTGGGGTTGTTAATGAATAATTGACCCATATAAAAGTTGCATACAAATAACTCAACAAATGTAAAATAGAATGAAATAATAATTAAAATTTATCTTTTCATATGTATTGATGAAACATAATATATATGTGCCAATTTAGTTCCCATAATATCACCTCCCATATTTTTGTATAGTTAATTTAAAATTATGTTTATTTTTATATAGTGTAGACCAAAATTATACCTCCAACTTGGGTTTCATTTTACCAAAACTACATTAGAATTGTTTGAATCTCATTGAAGAGAAAAGAGGCAAAGTATTGGACCAATCTTGAGCTAATTATAGGAATAATTGTATTACCAAGGCTATCCTTTGGAGAAATGATGCCTTTGGATGAGAGTCTTGATAATTATACAAGAGAGAAGAGATAGAGAGAGAGGAGAGAGAGGGGGGAGATAGAGTGAGAAAGTGAGATGGAGAGGGAAAGAGATAAAAAAAAATGTAGAGAGATAAAGAGGGAAAAAGAGTTAGTTAAGGGAATAGAATGAAACAAGGAGACAAATAAAGATAGAGATGAAGAGAAAAAGAGAAAGAGAGAAACATAGGGAGACAAAGATGTGCCAAAGAGGGGAAATAAAGAATGATAAAGATAAATTTATGTAGAGAGAAGAATATAGAGCAAGAGAGAGTAAAAGAGAGAAAATAAAGAGAGGTGAGAGTTAGATAGATGAATATAGAGGGCGAGTACAAAAATATGGGGGCGAAAAAGTGGCCACCCCACTTTCAAATTTGGAGAAAGTTATAACGTGAGCACGAGTTTTACAAAATGTGGCATATATGCCATCTCCAGATCTATCAAACTCTAAGTACATATCAATCTATATCATATCCTAATCTTGTGTTGGACCATCAAAATCGAGCCTCCATGAAGAAGTTAATTGCACTCTGAAGCTTCCTGCACAATAACAATTCAAACCACAAATTAGATTAATTATGCGAATGGTTGGGTATTTTATTGCCAATATGATCCAAACAAATTGTATAAGAGTGCACATCTGTCAGTCCCAAGGGCCTAGTTTTATTTTCACACGGTTGTCATAAGCCCATTGTAGCATTTATAAATTATGTAAATAGAAACTTATATACTATCATTTATAAATTATGAATTTAACATCAAAATCACTATACGTGTACTATATTATATCAATAATGCAATTTTTGTTTACCTCATGTCTTGCTCTCTTTTTTGCAAGACGGTTTGCATATGATTGTCCCTTAGGACGATCGAGAGTCCTCGTATAAAGAAATGGTCCCACACTAGTCACAGTGTTGAGTCGGACGGAGGGCTATAGCAGGTAAAATAAAAATGATACAAAGTAACATATAATTGTTGAAAAATAATCATGTCTACTAAACATATATCTACTCCTATCTAAACATAAATATCTACAATATAAAATACACATACCTATTGTGATGCTACAACACTAGATGGTCTAATAGTGGATGAAGAAACTAAGATGGTTTCCTATATAAAAAATGACAACAATGTAACACAATTTAAATGTGCATGCACATATAATCATAATGTCGAGATGGTGAGATATTTCATAATGATTTTTTTCTTTTATGATATATAAATAAATCAAGGGGTTAAGATTTAGGTGTTAATGGAATTATTATTATAATATTATATTTTATTTAAAAATAATAAAAGTTAAATTTTCAATTTATAGAGTAATGTATCATAGGAATTGTATATTACAATTTTAAATAAATATAATAAGAAAAATTGAATATGTATAATGGTTTTTTAGATATTAATGATGATTTTGATTTCTATGTAGTGTATCTATAGAAAATTCAATGGAAGTCACTTTGACGTTATTATGCCATACAATTATTCGGCGTAACCCATTGCACACCTAAAGTGCAATAGCTAGTTCAATATATGAGACTACATATTCTGGTGGAGAATGTGGTGTTGCTTATGAGAAATATTTTCCTATGCCAACACAAACAGAGGACAAACCATGGTACTCAGTAAGTCAAGGGCCAGTGCACTTCACTGTAATATCTACCGAGCATGACTAGAGTGAAGGTAGTGAATAGGTATTGAGTTCACAATCTCTTTTCATGTTCATGATGATATAATGTGGTCTAAAACATTGATATAAAAAATTCACGGAATCAAATTCAGAATCATTTCAAGCTATCATCATAGATTGTTGAAAATTTCATGTAATTAAATCTTCATGTAATATTTTTTTCTTTCTATAATTCTGAAATTATTTCAATTTAAAACCATTAGTCATTCATTTTTTGTTTGAGTTGGATTTCAGTATGAATGGATCGAGAAGGACTTGGATTCTGTGAACCGCAAGCAAACACCCTGGCTTGTTTTCACAGAGTAACATAACACTCTCTTCTTATTTTTCTTCATTCTTTAAAGAAGTATTTTATTTTTTATTTGATTGTGTAAACATTTTTCATCAACATTTTGGATCCATCATCAGAATGAAGTAGATTAGAGAAGGGACATAAAAATGAAAATCATAGGATGAAGTGATTTAGGGAAGAGAAATAAAAATGAAAATCATGGAGTATGATCATTCTCTAACTTAGTTCATCCTAATAATCAACCATGAAATATGATCCGAAAAATTGATAAAAAAATATTTATGCAATCAAATCTAATTTTTTTCAAAAAATTCAATATCTTTATTGTAATAAAAATACTTGGTTTGCAATTGAAAACAACAGGTATCGACCAATGTATTCTAGTATAAAGGAGGGATTGATACACAATAACGTAGATGCCAACTTTGTTGCAGCCATTGAACCACCTCTTGCCAAGTACCAAGTTGATTAACATTAAACATTCATCATTGATCTCTGACCGTCTGATGAAAATCAAAACAAATATTGATCTAACAAAGGAGTTTGCACAGGTGGATTTGGTGCTGTGGGGTCATGTTCACAACTACGAGAGAACTTGTGCTTTATTTAATGATATCTGCAAAGGTCTTCTTGAGAAGGACGTGAATGGACTGAACATATATAATACCATGAATTATAGTGCACCCGTTCATGTTGTTATTAGGATGGCAGGATTTTCTCTCAATGAATTCGAATCTAACATGAACAATTAGATAAGATTTAGACAATTAATCAGTGTAGACACCGAAAATTGGTCTAGGCTTGCGAGTACCGCTTTCGACATAATTTTCTAATATCCATGGTCACGATTAAATAATGTTAATTATTTAATTACCTTTCTAACACATCTTTCCTCTATTAATTAAATTACCCATTTTCATTAATTCATTATGACTTATATTCAACTTTGATTAATTAAATAAATCATATTTATTTAATTATGTCGCTAACTAATTAATTCCCTTTCTCAATTAAATAATTTATTATTTAATTAACCCCCTTTATCATATTTTGACTATAATTAAATATTTATTATTTAATTATTCATTTAATTCTTTTCAACAGTCAATTAAATAAATTACATTATTTATTTAATTTAAATCATTTTCAATTTTCGAATGTTGAATTAAATTAACATTTAATTCATTATTAATTGTTTTTATCACATTCTTATGTCGTTCAGTTGACTAATCATTCACTCACCTTCTGACTCAAGATCTATTTTAATCCATTAGTTATCTCCGGATTCGATATCTGATCGTCTCTACGAGAGGACTCTCTATCACAACTAGTCAGTTAACTAGTTCTAACTTAATGTATGAATGTATTTATTAATTAAATATCTTTATTTAATTAACTAATTTATGTATGCATTCAAACTCTTTATTCTTCGAGTTCCAACTTTGTCTTTTCCATTCAAAGTCTATTTCTTCTATTTTTGAAGATTCTTAACTGAAGATTAAGTTATCGTTCTAATTTAATCTTTATCTTGCAGAATTCTTAACTCATGTTCTGACTGACATAGAACTGACATCGCATGACATTCATCAATCTCGATTGTTGATCTCTCCTTCAAATCTGAGTCGATCGTTCGAAAACCCAAAATCTATAAAAGGCTTGTCATTATCATTATTCCTCCTCCCAAAATCAATACCTTTGAGAAGAGACGAATCTTCGATATTTTGCTAAGTCACTCGACGAAGTTATACTTGCATTCAAACACATAAATCTGAGGGAAAGAATGATAATACAACAATATGGAGAAGGGCAATCGAGATAAATCGAGGAAGTAAATGCATATTTGGTGAGATCATTCTAATTTTATTAGTTTAGTTTTAATCATGCATACTTTATTTGTTCTTTGTTGTTTTATTTAGATTAGGATTGATATTTATGATCTTGTGCAACTATAGCATCTAATCCAATTCAAAAATCTGAGTTACAATCAGAATTGCAGTAATCTTGAATAGACCAATAAAGTTATGATCTTTATGTATAAGTATAATTGAAGATGGGAAGATGTCCTTGCTGCGAAAATTCCTTTACGAAAAAAAGGGGCCTGGACTAAAGAAGAAGATGACCGGCTCTTTGCCCACGGTCAAGCCCATGGCGAAGGCCATTGGAGATCTGTCCCCAAGGCCACAGGTCTATAATTCTTATTCATCTCACCTATAAATCATTATTTCTTCTCCATGTTTATGGTTGTGATTTTACAGGGCTGCAGAGATGTGGGAAGAGCTGCCAGCTAAGGTGGGTCAATTGTTTGCTTCTGAATCTCCAGCGGTGGAATATTTCTGAAGAAGAGGAAGACCTAGGTTATTGGATCAAACTACAGATTATGATTTGCTTTATGCATGACTACATTCCCCAGTTCTATAATCCACATAGCTTGTGGTTGTGATCATTAATTTGGGTTTGTTGTCATGGGGATTCTATGCTAGAAATGATTCACAAAATTTTCTATTGTAAATTTTTTATATACATAGAAGACCATTCATGATTGTCAATAGGAAATCAAATATTTTCCGCAATAATTTAGATGACTTTATGTTTCTGATTGATATAACTTGGGGCATTTCACCTGCTAATGAGCATCTTATAGTATGGTAAAAGGATAACCTTCCATTTGAGAAAACCATTCTCAGCTTGTTGGACAGTTTGTTTGGAATGATTGTGCTCTTGGAAGTGAGAGAGAATCAAATCAGTGCATTCAAGGTTCAGATTGGTGAACAACGCATGAGGGAAGAGCTTGGAGGACTAGGGGAAGCGGCTGTATTAAGCTTGACTCAATCATAGATCACTGAAATCTTTTACCTCTATTTTCCTAGTTACGCCGAAGGCGTTTCCTTATTTGAACTTTTCAAGCTCATTTTGTCATTCAACGGTCTAAACACATGGAAATGGCATGGTTGACAGTTCCTTCATTGATAATCGTTGATTGTTGTTTAACCCAGCCGGACATTCTTGCGCCACGCCTGCACAGGAATTACTCGCCTTACTGTTGCCACCCTAATCTTGGACTATATGTGGATAGCTAGCTTTCCGTTGATCATTTAAAATATCTGCATCCTTATGTGAACGATGGCTAGGGCTTTCACTGTTATTGTTTAAAATATTTGTATCCTTATGTGGGCGATAGCTACGGCTTTTAATATTTGCATCCTTTGGGGTTTTAGTTTCCATTTTAACAGAGCCTCGGTCCTGATCCTGGTCCTTCTCTCCCTCTTCGTGCAATGAGGATTTTTCAGAATTGGTATCGACCTATAATTTTTTGGCCTTTTCAATGACATCCTTCAGAGACCTAGCAAATCGCTTGCCTTTACTCTTGGTTGCTCAAGAAACAGGGGTATTAGTCGGGTGTTTAGCAAGGCTGCAAGATTTTGCGAACAATGTGGGGCTGAGGCGAACAGGTTTCTCGCAAGTGAGCATTAGGTTTTCACAGTCCAGGATTTCATTTCCTTTGCCCTAATTTGCTTTATTTAGTAGTTATTCCTTGTTTTGTTAAATTTGTTCTATTCTTTATTTATGTTTTTCTTAATTTTCACTTTTTCAACATTTTTGTGGACCTCTAAGACCTTTTGAAACTGCAATAGGTTCCAATAAGCATAGCATGGAGTATAACATATGTAGATTCAGTAGCTCATATCTCTTCCTTTTCCCTTGAATATCAGCCTTTGTGACTTTCCTCTGCTTATTGTGAATCGGTTCTTTGAATTTTATGCTCCCAATCCTTGGCAACGTGGACACTAAAGTGAACATTTTTGGTTGAATGACAGACAAAGCGTGACTATCACAAGGCAGAGGAATATTATGGGAGGGAAATTTTGGCTCAGCCTGATGATGGCCAAGTCTTAGCACAGTATGCCAAATTGATATGGGAACTTCACGGCGACGAAGAAAGGGCCTATGTTTATTTTAAGCGAGCTATACAGGCTGCTCCTGCAGGCAGGTAAACTTCCTTGCTGTCTCATTTGTCTCTTGCTTTTCCTGATTGCTTGGGTTCAATTATAATGGAAGATGAACATCTTAGGAAAATGAAGTTCGATGCTTGCAATTCTTTACCATTTCTAAAGTTCATTTTCCTCAAAGGGGATTTCACATGCCATTACGGTCTGCCAAAAAAGTTTGCCCTGTTAGAGATTCAAAATGTACGTGCATAAGTGTATGTGTTTCTCTTTAGTGAATAGTTACTACAGTTGTTTCTAAAATGCCTGCCTAACATACCCCTATAGAATACATGGTAACTAAAATTTTCATATATCCATTAACTAATATTTGGGCTTGTAAGTTACCATGCATTTTGCAAATAAAACAGATTATAAAGGGTTCTACACAACAACATTATTTTTTAAAATTGTGAACTTTGAATTCGTCTGCAGTATTAAGTTTAGTACTACACTTGGTTCATCATCATTTGCCATCTGCAACCAAATTTTATTTAGATTAATATGTGTCAAACTGTTAAGCAGTTCCCCTCATGTTTCAAATATAAAAATAGTAATGGGAAATAACACTTTTGTTTATTACATGAAAAAATGTAGCAGACCTCAAATCAATTTATTAGAGTTGGAATTAGTGAATAATTTTTTAAAAAATGTTTCATGTTCTCTTTTTATTTGTTAATGTTACCATGTTAAATCTCTATTAACAATGTTGTTTTTTGTTTTTTCTATAGTTACGTTCATGTAGCATACGCGTCTTTCCTCTGGAGCACATATGGTGACGAGGATGAGAAAGAGCAGGAAAATTCGAGTTTCTCTTTCACTTCCAATGGCTATGGAATTGATATCACAACAACTACTTCCATGACCGTATATTAAAAGGGAAATTTTAAATCTATAAAGTATTATATCACTTTATAGACCTGTATAGTACCTATAGAGTTTTCTGGTTTCACAAATACCATACGAACTCTACATGAATCAGAATCATTGATCCGAGCAACATTGATATCATTGTAGGGGCTCCACAGCAAAGTTCAACGTGTGAAGTGCAGATTGTGGGCTCTAGGTATGAAGATAGTGAAGGATGACTCTAGCTTTGACTTATGAAGACATGGAGACATTAAAGAGCATGAATGTAATTTTTATCTATGAAGACATTAACGAGCATGAATGTAATTTTTAGGTTCTTTGGGTCTCTTCAATATTATACAATATCAATAGCCTTGAATGCCCTTCCTTCGCTGCAATAGAGATAGATGCCCAAAACAAAGAGGTTAATTCGCTGCAATAGAGATAGATGCCTAAAACGGAGAAGTTATTTCACTGCAGTAGAGGTATTTAATGCCTCAAACAGAGGTACTATGTTTCTTATTAGTGTTCCATTGTTACTTTAAAATTGGGTAGCAGGCACATTTACTTTTTATGTGATTTTTAAGCATGTTCATGTCAAGCTAAGGGATGCCATATTATTTACGCACATTGGATGTCGATTTCAGGCATTCTGGCTGTTGGAAAAATACAAGGCAATGCACAACTACAGTTCATAAATACCATGCATTTTTCAGCTACAGCTATGTAATGCTTCAAATTTTGTTGACTTATAATGCTCTAAAAAACACATATATGTTTCTCAACAACAGTTTCAATCATAGTTTTTTAACTACCCTTCTACCTAGTCTAGAAAAAATTGGTCATTTCTTTTTTATTTTGCATACATTTCTGTAATACAATGAGATCTAATGGTACGTCATTTACCAATTATGCATTCACTTACAAGGATTGAAACACAACTGAAACCAAACATTTGAATTCAGAAGATATTAAGACTCAATTAATTTCTGCAGACATATTAACAACCAGATGTAATGGCCACTTTGATAATGAATTAAAGATATTTTTTTTGGGAGACTGAGTAACTTTACACAAGTTTAGTTTAGAAGAAAATATGGCAATTTCAAAAATTTCTTAACTCTATTGCATACAAAATTATTTAAGGAAAACAAAAAACTCATCTTACAACTTTGCACAACAAACACAACCTACAAAATGGATTCAAATATTGCTCACAGAACTTTCAATTACACCCATAGAAAAGTATATGTAAATATATTTTTATTTTACAACTTTTACAAAATCATCTTACAAATTTGCACAGCAAGCACAACCTACAAAATGGATTCAAATATTGCTCACAGAACTTTCAGTTACACCCATAGAAAAGTATATATAAATATACTTTTATTTTACAACTTTTACAAGGCAGTCATGTTGCACATCGATTGCTATGTTCAATATCTCCCTCAAGCTCAATGAGTTAACCATGGAATGCAATGCTCTCTCCAAATTCCCTTGGCACATAACTCTAAAACCAATACTTTCTATCCAAATTCTCAAAAAAAGACTACGATTTGCAAAAAAAAACAAAACATCTCCCTAATTGACCTTCCACAACTCTTCAGTGTGCCCATTACACACCAAGGTGCCATTGCTAGTGTATGACACTCGTCAATGTTGGTTTGAGGAAGTTGGAATAAAAAACACTTAAATAATTTCCAAAAAACAAACTTCAAAAAAATAAAGGAAATAGAAAACAAAGAAGGCAATGGGAACACAAAGCCACTTTTTTGTTTTGTCTTTTCTGTGAGGTGGAACCCTTAAAAAATTTCTGGTTCCACTGAATTTCATGATCAAAACCTGATAGCTCAAGTCTTGATTGTCACTAGGGTTGGGGTTTTAAGGGTTCTATTTATGTTTATACCCTTGTTTACTCCTTGAGCTTCTAATTTTGGGTTGACCAACTATATTTGGTTATCGGTTACCTCATAATCCTCTTATGGCCTCAAGTCTTATTGTTTCACCAGCCCCATCACTAGTCTCCCTGTTGCGGCTAAGAGGTCTCTCTTTTAAAACAACTTTAAGCCCACGTGCTTTCGGGCATCTTAAATCAAACCCCAAGCGGTCTATCGCCCATTGCACGATCATTTGAAAATGACCACATATAACCTGTGATGAGCATTGTTACATTCATTCCACCATTTGGCCTTCATCGTCCCTCGCATGTTCATTTCTCACCGCTAGGAAGCAACACTCGATGAGCAATGCAGTTAATCATTTAACTCATCACTGGCCCTTTAACTATCGTTGTTTGTTTTGTGTAGACTAAAGGTGAACCCGCGACCGTCGATGTGTGAGTTGTTTCCCATTGCGTGGGAATGAGGTCTCGTCAGTTGTGATCGGCCAATGAGACGATAACATGCAATGAGTGACAGAAGTGTAGCTAGCAGCCAAGATTCTTCTGCAATTATAATCAACATGGCTTGTATCTCATCAATTGCCTTCCCACTATCGTTGGTTGAGATCCTAAAGTAAACTTGGAATCGATGATGCCCGATGCAGTATTGTCAGGGTGACATGCAACGTTTCCTCCGTCCATTGCTTGGTATGTATCAAGTCACGAAAAAAGGCATCATGGATGTTGAGGACATGTGAATCATAGGATGAAGTTTTAAAGCCTGTAAATCAACGGTTTGAATTCAAACAAGAACAGGCAACTGACAGAGTGGGTGTTTTCACTTGCACAAGCTTTCTTATACCATTAATGGTGCCTGTACTTAGCTAAATGGATGTATAATGGTCTGTGTTTGTTCTCTTTTTACCTTGCACATGAGGATCTGAGGAGGATAGTGGTGCGACAAGGAAAAAGACAAAGGAGAACTACATAAGCCTTTTCTCGGGTAAGTAATTGTTAAACCTTGCAAAATCTCGCTCTTTTGCAAGAACTATCTCAGTATATCAAATAATTGCATGCTAGGGTGAAAATAGGGTTATCGAAATTAGATGAATTGGTTTGTATCTCCGGAAAGGGTAGTATAGGGAAGATAGAATTATTCCTCAATTTTGAATTGTTAAGGTTTATATTGTCAATTCAGGACCTAGTTTGAATTCATATTCAAAAGAAACCCTAGCTTAAGGTAGGATGAGTTAGCCAAGTGAATTGTCATCCTCTAAACTTGCACTCAAGAGAAAGAGATAGCAGGTCTCTCAAGAAATTCCACAAGAGTCTGAAGGTCCTGACATGACGAAAGGGCAACCAAAGACCTATGTCCATTTTATGGATTAATTTTAGCCTCCAGATGTCAAGGCAAGTTGCAAGAAGGCCACAGAGGAAGGGATATTAACCACAAAATTTAAGGACTTTGCAACAGAAATTGGTGACATTGCCATGCTACAACCTGGATGGGAATTATTCTACTCTTTCAAAAGGAGAGATGTCGTACACCCTAGTCGGAATGTTTGGGGGTATGACTTGGGAAAATTGCTTGTCCCAAACATTTTTGTGCAGGTAGACCTAATGTTGCAACTCGTAGATAGATATGATGATGTCAATAGGGCTATCACAGACACAAATGGTAGGAATATTTTGGAAATAAAGAGAAGCAAAGTCATAGAGGGTTTCAATATGAACCCTGACGCTAATGAAAATATTAGCATGGAGAAGTTGCAGAAG
>CM021108.1:78046108-78429700 GCA_007115665.2 Sequoiadendron giganteum
CATTAACATCACAAAGACCATAGACAGGAAGTAGCGACATAAAGCACCGGTGCAGGCAATAGCTAATTGGCATTGTCCCAGTTTTTGAATAGGAGGTCCACAACGTCATCTCCGACCCAGTCTTGATTCTCCTGGGCATTATTGCCCTCCAGCTCCTCCTTGATAACAGTGGATAGGGTGTCAGTAACAAAATGACCCAACTTCATTATGAATCGGGTCAGTCCTCTAAATCTTCTATTGAGTGTGTCCAACTTCTTCTCCAAAGCATAGAGCTCCTCCCCATCATCCATGGTTCTCGGG
This sequence comes from Sequoiadendron giganteum, assembly GCA_007115665.2. Classification (NCBI taxonomy): domain Eukaryota; kingdom Viridiplantae; phylum Streptophyta; class Pinopsida; order Cupressales; family Cupressaceae; genus Sequoiadendron; species Sequoiadendron giganteum. The sequence continues at coordinate 78,046,409 of CM021108.1, forward strand.
ACCTCGTCAGGCTCAACAACTAGGGGGTGCGAAGAGTGAGAGGCCAAAGTCTCTTTTGGTATCTTGTTGTCATCTGGGGTAAAATGGGGCCCTTCCACATTTTCATCCTCTTCCTCCTCGTTCTCCTCTTCCTTATAATCCTTGTTGTTAGTCTGCTCCTCCTCCGAGTCCTCAATAATTTGTCTTTTTTATTGTTTTTCGCCAATCTCCTAGATCTTCTTATGGTAGTCTCCCCTCTAGTCATGACCGTGGTCCCCACGATAGTATCACCTTTAGAATATTTCCCTATTATATTCTTGCCTTTACCCTCCTTCACCATCGGCTCAGGCGCACCTTTTTTACCATCCTTTCCTTTTTTCATTATGGTGGCTCTGTAAGAAGACTTTGCTAGGGTGGCCTTGAGTTCACAGAGGCTGGCCGTGGAACTAGTATGCACATTACCCACCCCTCTTTTAAGTTTTTTGGTAGCCTATTTGGTTTTGGGGCTTTCAGCAGTACCTAGGTGAGTTTTTCGAGAAGGGCTTTTAGACTCAGTAAGGGAGATATTTGCAATAATCAAGGGTTCAATTTTGTCAATACTAACAATAGAAATGGCTCTTGGGGGACATAGGGCCAAATAAAAATGGTAGTCTCAGGATAAGCCCTTGATGGAGCGGTAGAGGTGGAATGTCATTCAGGTTAAGACTGGCCATCTCCTTACATTTTTCAACTGAATTCTCCAGGTCCATGAGCAGAAAGAAAGGAAAACTAAGTAGGGGTTTATGCCTTAGATGATTCAGAAGGGGGAAATGATAGAAAAAATAGGTTTTAAACCTACCTTCCAACATGACGTACTTCATTAGGGCTAAACACACCTAGTCCTAGGGCTTCAGAAGGGCTTCACGTTCAAAGCCCAATTGGTTTTGGATTAGTTCCTCATTCCCCATGAAAAAATCTTTCAAACTGACATTGTTCGGAGTCTGAGTGTTCTTAGGATATTTCTTCCCAGTGCACTGCATTCCAGTAGCTTGTGCAATAACCTCTTCGTTGACTTCAAAGGAAATGCCACCCATCGTAACCCTTCGGTCCTTCCAAGAATTATCGAATTGACCAGACAAGATAGGGTCGTGGCCAACTAGAATCTCCATGAGAGGAGCAAGGCCACCCTCAGCACAAATATGCCAGACCAAAGGATTCTTACGGAATTCTTCACAATTATCTGGCTCAATCTGAACGCGTTCACCACCCATGATGTTTACCTGGACAGGAAACCAGAGAGCTTGCAGATAACGAAAGTTAGAAAAATTGATAGAGAAATAGGCTTTCTTCACATTGTGGATATTAAGGCAAGGATAACAGTGTTGGATAATGATTCTAGTGTGCAAATCACACGCGCGAAAGGAAAGATCACCACAAGAAGAATTGATGGTGGAATTAATGTGGATTTTAAGATGATTATGGAAAGCTAAGCAAAAATTGGTGGGCGTGCAGGGTTTCTTGGCCATGGAGCAGTTGCACAAAAAACAAGACAAGGTGGCCGCATGGCCAAATTTAGAAATGTCAATGTAAGTATAATTAGAAGTCCATACTAAACTAGCAGGTTTGAAGGCACTAGAAGGTAGCATTCCTTCATTATGAAAGGTCATATCAACATTCATAACCATAGTCTTACAGAGGGCATGATGGATTAAAACAATCCCATAGAAAAGATATCACAGGATACGGCCTCTCAAATTCATCAATGTCTCGTACTTCCCTAATCCCTTTGTAGAGCCGCCTGCTTTAACCACAAGACAAGCCTTTAATTTTGAATTCCACCACCTATAGGCCACCTCAGCATTAGAGCTCATCCACCAGGCCCAAAGGACAATCAAGTGGGCCCCCCAAACAACACCCATCATCCGGAGATTTGAAATCATCGTAACAAGTGGTTTTTTTATTCTTTCAAGATGATATCCTCAATCCTTCATTGTAAATTCTCCATATTCCTCTAACATTTAGAGTAACCCCAAAAAGTACCACAATTAGCCAAAGCATCTGCCACTTGGTTACCCTCCCTAAAAATATGTGTCACTTTTTTTTCTCTAAGCTTGGATAAAAGGAACCTAGTATCCAATAGAATATCCTTCATACTCCAGCCAATTAGTCTGCCCATATTCACAACATCAGTAATGGAATTAGATTCCCCTTCAATGTGGAGGTTTGCAATCCCTAGAGAGACAACAATTTGCAAGCCCATGAGCAGCGCACAAGCTTCTGCCACTATAGAAGATTGGGAACCAATCCCTCCCATGAATCCAGCAACCAGAATCCCCCCAGGGCCTCTAATCACTCTGATAATGCTAGCCTTGCCTGGGTTTCCCTTAGAAGCCCCATCAAAATTAAGTTTGAACCAGCCTCTATCTGGAGGCTCCCATTTGGTATTTTTCCTGGCCAAGGATTTAGAATTGTCAAACGAGCTAGCCTCTAACTTTTGATGCCAGGCCTTGGCCATTCTTATTTCATAATCAAAAGGTCCCATCTCTGGGGGTTTTCCATTGAAGAGGGGAATGTTTTCCTCAATGATCCGGACACCTATACCAAAAAAGTCCCTAGGATTCCTCTCAATATTCCTGAAGACCTTCTTGTTCCTTTCCTTCCACAAAAACCAACCCATAATAGGAGGGACCTGGTTCCAAATTTCACTAGGCAGGGGGTGGAAATAGGGACCAAGCCAACCCAAGATGAAGGATATGATATCCTTACACATGATCCAAGAAACGCCTAATTTTTCAAAAGCCAACCCCCAGACTTCAGAAGCAAATGGGCAGTGTAACAACAAATGATTGACAGTTTCCTCTCTACATTTACATAGTAAGCATCTGTTGGGGATATAAAATCCCCATTTCCTCAAATTGTCCTGAGAAAGAATCTTATTATGGTAGGTAGTCCACCAGAAGAAATTTATTTTAGGGATCATATGGTGATTTCATATATTCTTCCAAGGGTCCACCACAGTACCCTGGTTTGTCAGCAGATTGTATGCTGACCTAACAGATAGATCCCCTTGTTTGTCAAAAGTCCAAAAAAACTCATCTCCTCTGTCATAGGAGGGAAGCTTGGTAAGAGAGAGTAATTCCTGGAGAGACCTGGCCAGGCAACAAAGGTCTTGTGATAGAGGACAACAGAGGATTAGGCCCTTCCAAGCCCTAGCCCCAAGGGGTCTGAAAACATAACCACTAATATGGAGACCAAAGTACCTCTGGGCCAAACTCTTAAGATTCCTAAAATTGGAACATTCCAAAGGGATATCAATTAACCACGGGTCTTCCCAAAATCTGATCCGATTTCCATTTAATCCCATTCCTTAGCAGACTTTGTGTGTTGCAGATGCTTCTCCAGGCCAAGGAGCCCTAGGGGTGAGACTCTGAAAGACAGTTGACCAAAGGCTTGTTCTAAAGATATTTGGAATTCATTATTTTGCACCAATCCTTGGTATTCCTTATCTAATTCCAGCCCACCTTGGCCATCAAAGCCTTGTTAGTGTTGAATATACTCCTGATCCCAAGGCCAACACAATTTTTGGCCTCGCAAACCTTTTCCCATTTAACCAAAGTAAATTTCTTCTTATCCTTAGTCCCAAACCAGAGGAAGTTCCTTTGGATTTTTTCAAATTTATCAGCAATGTACTTAGGTATCTTAAAAATAGAGAGGAAGTAAGTTGGTATTCCTTGAAGGGCCGCAGTGAGTAGTTGGAGCTTACTAGCATGGCTTAGGATGGTACCTTTCCACCTAGCTAGTTTCCTTTGAATTCTTTCAAGTACCGAATTCCAAAAATCCAGTGTAACCTCCTTAACCATGAGAGGGAGCCCAAGATAAACCAAGGGGAGGGTCCCACTTAAACAACCCATAACCACTGTCACTCTGGCTTGCAAGTTAGGTGTGTTGTTAAAGAAATAAATCATGTTTTTTTTGTAGTTGATGCTTTGACCAGAATATGAAGCATAATTGTTTAGGAACGTTTTCCATTTCTTGGCTTCCACCACAGAGGCTTTCCCAAAGAGAAAGGTGTCATCCACAAATTTTTACACAACAACCGATTCCAGGGAGGAAGCCGCTCTAATACCCTTAATAGAGCCCTTCGACAACCAACCAGTAAGGTTCATGCTCAACACATCAGCTATCATGATGAAGAGATAGGGAGATAGGGGGTCACCTTGCCTGATCCCTCTACCAACAGAGAAAAACCCAAAGGGGGTCCCATTGACCAAAACAAAATACTTGACAATATTAACACACTCCATTATGAGTTTGATAACCGAATTCTTGAACCCAAACTTAGCCAAAACCTTAGGGATGAAATCCCATATAACTTTATCATAAGCTTTAGAAATTTCTAGTTTGAGAGCCATCCCCGCATAATTACATTTGTCCATAGAATGGATAAGCTCATGAGTGGTCAAAGTAGCATCAAGAATATGGTTCCTAGGGACAAAACCTTTTTGGGTAGGATTAATGATTTTATTCAAAAGGGGCTTTATACAGTTCACTAGGATCTTGGATAGGATTTTGTAAAAGGTGTTGTATAGGCTAATGGGTTGGAAATCAATCATGGACTGAGGCTCACCAATCTTAGGAATTAGGGCAATAAAGGTGTGGTTCAATTGTTTAAGGATTTTACTAGTTTTGAAGAAATCACGAGCCAGGAGCATAAGGTCCCCGCCCACAGTATCCCAAAATATTTGAAAGAAGGCAGGGGGAAATCCATCAAGGCCTGGGGCTTTGAAAGCCCCCATACTAAAGGTAGCCAACTGAACTTCTTCCAGAGAAAAAACACTAAGAATCCCCATATTATCTTCCTGGGAGATGATGGTAGGAAGATGGTTGAGTAGCAAATTGTCCAAAGTCGGGTTGGGCGCCTCAGTTGGAGCCGAGTAAGCCTCTTGAAAGTAATTAGCAGCTAGAAGGCCAATTTGGGTGGGAGTCAAAATCACCACACCAAATGTATTAGTCAATTTAGAAATTTGATTTCTTTTCCTATGCTTGATGGCAGGCACATGAAAGAAGGAGGTGTTCTTGTCACCTTCCTTCAACCATTGGACTCTAGATTTTTGCTTCCAAAATATTTCTAGATTTTTAAGGATCCATTCCCATTCCTTCCTAGTTTCCATATCCTGGCAGTGAGTCTGCTGACTATCATCTCCTTCCTCCATTTTCTTTTGTAAAGTTCTCAATTCCTCCTCTAAAAAATTTCTTTTATGAAACACGTCACCAAACACACTCTTATTCCATCCTTTAACCATGTTTTTAATAAGTTTGAGTTTGAAAAAAATCATGAACATGGGGGAGCCACGAACAAGTATATTCCACCATTTAGCAATTTTATTTTTGAAGCCAGGGTGGGAATTCCACATTATCTCAAAACGAAACGGGATGGGGCCCACAATAGGCCAGATATTTGAGGTCAGCAATAGGGGATTGCGGTCAGACACTGTTCTGGGCAGGGTTTTTAGATTGGCATTTAAAATATTAGTCCAATGGGGGGAACAAAGAAAACAATCTAACTAAACCTGAATCGGATGTTCACCAGAGTGTCTGTTAGACCAAGTAAATTTTTGGCCCATAAGATCAATATCTATCGTACCTGAAAAGTTCAAAAAATTAGCCAAGTCAGACATGCTATCAGATTAATCCGATAGGCCACCACTTTTCTCCGAAGGGAAGAGATGAGAATTGAAGTCCCCAGCAACCAACCAATGGGTTCCCCTATTGTGATTGATTTTAACAAAAAAGTCCTGCCACAAAGTACTCCTCGCATTCCTCTGGTTAGGAGCATAAATATTGATTATAGACCAAGATTCACCTAGGTAAGAAAAAGAGGCCCCCAAACTATTTTTACAGTGTAAAAGTTCAGAACTCAAAAATCTTGATGGGTTCCAAAGCACAGCAAGACCACCCTAAGCACCCTCAGCATCACTATAGAAGTAGGAAGCACGAGGCCAAATAAATTTAGAAATCTTATCAAAAAAATTCTTAATCATTTTGGTTTCTTGTAGTAGGCACACATCAATCTTATCTTCCAGGATATAGTTCTTCAAAGCAAGTTGTTTGTGGGAGTTGTTGAGCCCACGAACATTCCACAACATAACTCTCATTTTTGACCTTTCTTAGAGGAAACGTCCAATGTCCTCTGTTTACCCAGGGCAATCTCATTTGTCATTTCTCTCAGCTATGTTGAGTGTTGATACTACAGAGATTAGTCAGGCTAGGTATATGAAATTATTGGAAAAGCACAATAAGTTAGTTGAAGAATATAACAAAGTGAGGGTTACTTTGGCCAAAGAAAATCAGAAGACTTTGCCCAACTCTTCATCTAGTACTTCACAACAGAATAAGGATACTTTAAAGTTGAGAATTGGTGCTTTAAAGAAGGAGCTCTAGGCAACCAAGTCTGAGAATAACAAGTTCTAGGAAGGCATGAGCAACATTATAAAGGATATGGCTAAAGGCCTCCTCAGTTATAGATGGTCTAGGGTTTCTCTGAAGGCAGAAATCACATGGGTAACATATAAGGGTATCCATGAAGCATATGGGATGTTTCAACATACCCAGGAGGTTTTCATGAGCACCTGGAATAAGTGGGGCAAAAAATTAAGTAGTCTAAAGGAAATTCAGATAATTGCAAAGGGAGACTCTGAAGTCCCAGAACATCTTCATGATACAATCAAAAGAATTGAAACTGTTGGGGAAATCACAAGCTTCCATGAAATAATTGGGGGGCAAATGAAAGGTAAGATGAATGCCTTCAAGGACATGGAAGAGCAAGGTATGCCTAGGAAACTTGATGAAGAGGGAGAAATAAAGGACTATGCCTCATGGAGAGCTTTGTTCAAGCATCAAACAACTAAATGTCCTAAAATAGTGTCTGTTGATGATAAGTTGGACTTGTCATTATTGAATACTTTGATTGACAACTTCATTAAGATTGAAATAGGCATGGGCACTTTTGTGAAGGAGGCCCGAGTAATAATAGATGCAAGATATAACACATATAATGTCAAGGTGCAAAAATTGCTAGTTATCAACTGGCCCACAGAGGAAGAATATAAAAAATGGTTGGAGAGATATGTTGAGTAAACCACAAGGGGTGGTGGGATGGATATAGAGAATGGTCGAGTATAATACAAGTCTGACCTTTGAAATAAATTTTGTAAAAGAAAAATTTTATCCTCTCAATTAAAATGCACGTGGAAATACAACCAGGTTTCTTTTCTATGCTCTCTGTTTTATATTTTTTTTGCCTTACATTTTTGAGTAATGTGGTGACGTGGATTCCTGGAGCAGTAAAGGTATGAGATCAACATGCTTATACAAATGTTGTCTTTTGTATTTCCCCCCCATTTCATGAAGCACAAATATAACTACCAAGGGGTTGAAATGAAATGAAATGTTTTGAAATGTAACGTGAAATGTAATTTGATAGGCCAATAGCTCAATGCTTGTTTTGCTCCCTTAGCCTTATAAAAGGGAATTCAAGGCTATTGTGTAGGGGTCTTTGAAAAATTTGTTGGATCTCAGATATTCTTGGAGAACATTTTTATGAACTATGCAAGTAGATAGAATTGCTCACTGAGTCTAGGGTTATAAGTTTGTATTTATAGTTAGCTTAAAAGTTTTGCAACAATTATAGTATTTGACATCAATAATGGAAAATTCAAAGAAAATTTTCTCTTGTGAAGCTATTCATGAATTTGCAATGAAATATTTAAAGATTGTTTCATTGGTCTCCAATTAATGTGGTTGGATGTGTGTTTGCATTGTATGCTTTAGTTCAAGGAATTGATTGAATGCTCTGATGTAGGCACTGGTTCATGTGTTAATTCATAGGATTTCTAAGTATTTTCTGTGGGGAGTATTTGAGTTATGAATTTGTAATGCAAATCCATAATAGTCTATAAACATTAAATACTATAGTTGGTGTGTTACTGTTAATTGTGAATTTGAATCCGTCACCCTATGATAAGGCACTATTCTATACTTTTATTAAAATTCAGTATATATGGCTAGCTGAATTGTGTCAAGGAACAATTCATTTGAATCAAATTTCACTCGTAATGATGATGGTTGTTGTAATTGTCGGTTAATCCACCCATTCTCTACTCCAAGTTGTAGGGTTTAAAGAATCTACCGAATTCTTGCTAATTGTTGTTCTTCGAGTATTAAAGTGAGAATGTATCTGTTGAATTTACAATGTATGTGTAGATTTTTTGAAACTATGTTATAAATACATTGTGGGATCACCCTCCCGGGTCCTACAGAGCCTGAAGTACAGGAGGAAAGCTGAATTGCTTTCTCTTGTTCGTTGGCCAACCCCTTTCAAGTTGCTCACCATTGGAAATGACAAATCCATAGGCTGCTTGTAAGAGTTGGTTGGAGTTTAAAAGAGCCAACAAAATGGTGACTTCACTGGGGAAGTAAGCTTTCAACTAGTAGTTCTCCAAAATGTCATATCAAGGATCAATATATTGCATGGTCATGTTTATGCATAGAGTTGGTCTATTTGAAGTACTACTAAGCATTGCTCATTTCTTTGTCATGTGTCTCACCAAAGTTCATGATAAGTTTCCTGCCCTTTTATTTTGAAAGGATTGTTTCCAAGGTTCATCTAAGAACATTTCACATTTGTCAAAGTTCATTTGAGTTTCCATGGATCTGGTGAAATTTGCATAAATCGTAACATAATTGCTACAAATTGGTCCCAAGGAATTTGGGTGGTGACTCTGAAGTATCTACACTAGTGTGAGCTAGTGTTTAAAGATATTAAAGAATTAGTGAAGAAGAGAAGAAAGAAACCAAAAATATTGACAAAAGTGAAGAAAATCCAAGTACAAATGCAGGGAACTCGAGGCCACATGAAGAAGCATCCAGAGCAAAAGCTGGAAGGATAATTTCCCAAAAATATGAATCCATGTAGGAAATGGGTAAAAGCAAAGGACACTAAAAAATGTAAGTCTACTCCTCATCTTGTCCCTAAACATGATATTCGTTCCATTTCTAGTTTAGAATGTGAAGAGAGTTTGCTAGATTTTAGTGATAACAATTCTACTAAGGTAGGGGAGGTCTACATGAAATCTGTTGTGAATGAACAACCTTTAGACCATGGCTTAAGAGTCATGGAAAGGAGGGAAAGGGATAGAATACAAAGAGATAATGCTAGTGCTAGACAAGCTAGAGCTGAAGGATAGCTAACCCCCAATTCCCATCCATATAATCCTATTCCTCTAGATCTGCTAACTGGGGATGATGAATATTCTCGTAATATTTTTCCAATCAGGAGGATGTGATAATTTAGCATCTGATGGTGACTCTACTTTACCAGAAGAAGAAGAAATTCTAAATGATATGCAATGGCTTAATGAAAGAGCCTCAAAATGCAATGAGAATATGAAAAGGAGAGATGCAGAGAAAGAGAGAAGGATAACGGAGGCAATAGTTAAGAGAGATATGTTACGAAGAAAGGTTGAAGAGATGGAAGAATTTGACAGGTTAGCAACCTCAAATGTCCAAATAACTAGTCCTATTGTCTAGGAAATTGTGACCAAGGTCCTTGTTATTCCCTCGATTGATAATACTAATGTGAATCTGCAAAACAAAAATGCTGAAAAGACTGTTAACCCCCTCCCAAACATACAAGCCATGTCTCCCACAATGATAATAAAGGAAAGAAACCTATGGAGGGAGTCAAAATAAATGAGGGAGGACACTCCAAAAATGATGTACCACAAGACGAGTTCATCTCATTAATTGATAGATTGATGAAAGAGAATGAAGAACTAGAAAGGAAAATGAAAGAGATGGACTTAATGGTTGTAAACAATGAGATGAAAAGGAAACTTACTTTCTTAGAGTCCACTGTGATAGGCCTTGCCCCTGAAGCCCAAAGACCTCAAGCTCGTACATCATTCTCAGGTCCTCATATGAATGAAAAAATGTCCCTTAGTGGAAATCCTTCTAGTTCATCCTCACAGCCTGAAGACAAAGTTAGAATGGTTCATTCCAACCAACAACATGATTCCCAACATAGAAGACCAAAGAGAAATAATGACAGAAGGAGGATTTATGATGACCAAAATAATGAGGAAGAACCTTTTAGATGGAGACCACTGCATACAGATAGGTACAAATAGTTGTGTTTTGAGAATATTCCTAGATATCCAAATCCAGTTCTAGACAACGCAAGGAAACATGTACCTAAGTTCACTAGTAACAATGCTCTTAATGGTGAGGACCACTTAAAATATTTCCAAAGATTTTTGGAGGATTTTGAGTTATGGATGAGGATGTGAAATATTTCATGAAATCTTTGAAAGAGGATGCCAAAGATTGGTACAACAGTTTTCCAGATGCAAGCATTGATTCCAAGGATTCTTTCTATTGAATCTTTAGAGAATAGTATAGAGACTAGACTGGTCCTCGGTTTAGGCTAAATGATTTTAATAATATTACTAAGGGGCACATTGAACTAGAAACTGAGTTCAATGCAAGGTTTCAAAAGGCAATGTATAAAGTCCTTGCTTATCTGAGGCCCAATGAGAATGCATGCCTAGTTGTATACTGCAATGCATATGATTCGAATATGTGTTATCTACTTAGAGATAAGAATCCACAACACTTGAGGGAAGCTTACAAGAAGGAAATGAATATTGAGAATAATAGAAAGGCGTCGGGTAAAGTGGGAAGAAGGGATGACTCCAAGCTTTTGAAGAACCCAAGGACTCAAAGTGAGAAGACAGGTAAAACTGCAACCCCTGATGAAAAATTAGATCAGGTTCTTAGTTTGTTGAAGGTGGCCAAAAATGATAAGCCACAATTTCAGAGGAATGAAAGGCCTCCAAGATGACAAGACTATCCCTATCATACAAACTGGCATAATGGGAAGCCAGTACAAAATAATCAGAAAAATGCTTAGGCCACACCGGATCCTCTACAAAGAAATTTCACCAATGTTGTTGACGATTTTCCATGGTGTAAAGTATGCTAGATGACTCTCACTCATCATAGCAATGCACTATTGCAAGATCCTTAGAAGAGACTCAAGATGACCAAGGAGAATCTGACTCTCCCCAAGGCCATGATCAGATGGAAAATGTGTTCATGATTAAATCAAACCTTGATTGTGGTGAGTACTCTTCCAATGATGATGTTGATATGAATGATGTAGATGTGCAAAGACAAGAAGCTAGTGTACATCATCAACAAGTTTTTTCAGATGAAGAGGTAGGAAATGATTGCACTATATATACTCTGGAGTCAGATAATGTTTCCCTATGAAGACCTCGAAATGAAGAAATTCAAAGATACACAATTGCATTGGTTGCTAATGTAAGGAGTGACCCCCGATTGAGAAACGAGACTGTGAGTGGTGACCAGGGTAGTCCTGGTAGCATGTTTGTTAAAGAAAATAATGCAATGAATGAGGGGAATGGCACATCGAATAAGAAGGATGATGCAAAAGCCAAGGAGGGTAAAGAAATGAGAATCTGGGCCAAGAAAGGCACTAAGGCAAAAATTGAAGGTGAAGTTGTTCCTCAAGTTGGTAAAGCCAAGCATGACAAACCCGATGCTAAAAAGGTTTTAGGACATGCTGAAGAGGTAGTTCCTAAAGAACTTTTATTCCCTAAGTTACCAAGTTATTCCCCTATAGATATGTTCCAAGTATTGTCACAGGTCAGGGTCACAGTCCCATTCCTAGAAATGATGAGAATAGATGAGCATAAAGAAAAGACTAACACACTTATCAATAGTATTGCTACAAGTGGGAAGGAAAAAAAATTTATGGAGCAACCTAGATCCTAGATCAGGTAGAAGTCAAGAGAAGGATGTTGAGGTCAAAGCGGTGATCAATGAAAATCTCAAAATATATTTGGGAACCACCATTACTTCCAATCCAAGCCAAGTTAATCCATTTTTTCTGAGCTTAATCATTGATGGTAAACTGCTTAGAAATTGCATGATAGATTCTGGGGCCTCCAATAATGTAATGCCAATAAAGATCATGGAGGAAATGGACTTAAAAGTAGATATTACATATGGGAAATTATATGTTATGGATTCAAGGGAAGTTTATGTTATAGGGGTGATCAATAGAGTTCCATACAAATTGGCAACCTTTCGAGAAAAGGAATTTTTTATGAGCATCATAGTGGTAGATATCCCACTGACCTATGGGATGTTACTATCAAGGCAATGGAGTGCTTTCATGGGAAGGGAGTATACAATGTGACCTGTCATTTGTCACTTTTTCCATTGATCAAAAGGATGTCAAGATCGCAAGGGATCCAAGAATCCGTCATATGATTGAGTATGTTGAGGAACCAACAAGGATCTATTTTATCGATACTGGTTTGGATACCTTCTAGGTTGAGGAAGAGATGCTAGAAGACAAGGTAGAGCCTGCACCAATTTTTCATGAGGTTGCTGATGACCTACAAGGAGATTCTCCTTGGACTATGTACTTTGATGGGGCTTACTCCAAACAAGGCTCTGGTGCAAGAATTATTCTTATCTCTCCACAAGGTAAGACCTTCAAATACTCGTTGCAATTTTCTTATACAAATAATGTTGCCAAGTATGAGTCTCTTTTTCTTGGGTTAAAAGTAGCTTCCAAACATGGCATTAAGTTGTTAAGAGTATTGGGGGATTCTGAGTTGGCAGTTTCCCAGGTTAGGTCCAAGTTTTTTGCTAAATATAAAAGGCTTAGGCAATACAGAATTGCAAATTGGGATACTATTTAGGCCTTTGATGCTTTTGGCATAGATTGGATAGAAAGGGGACAAAATGTCAGAGCAGACTTGTTAGCTAATATTGTAGTCAGATTAGATGATGTCACCTTTGATGGTGTCTCAAGGATAGAAGTACAAACCAAGCCTGCAGTGCCTAACAAAATTTGCAATTGGCAAGTGTTCAATGATGATAATGACATTTTAAGATTCATGCATTGCATCGACCAATATGAAATTCACGAGATTGACTTTGGCTCATTCGTGGTTGAGATTAATGGGAAAGAGACGTTGTTTGGGAATGAAATAATTCAATTAAAAACAAACAAGATTCCCAGAGGACTCGTTGCACTAGAAAGGGTCTTCAATGGCCCTGAAAAATCAAGCATTAAGTAGGAATCTTCCCATAAGGACTTGGAGGAGATAATCCTAGGGACAAATAATTCACCTAAAAAGGTGTACATAGGCAAAAAGATGAAACCCCATGTGAGGAGTATGTTAATTGCCTTGTTATGGAAGTATAGGCACATCTTTGCATGGTCATATGATGACCTCAAAGCATATAGGGAAGATCAATTCTAGCATGAAATCCCTTTGAAACCTGATGTTAAACCATTTAGACAAAAATAAAGGCCAATCAACCCTATGTTGCAACCAAAGATGCAGGAAGAGCTTACAAAGTAAAGAGATGCTAGGATCATCAAACCTATCAGGCATTCATCATGGGTCTCAAATCTGGTTCCGTTAGGAAGAAGAATGGTGATATCAGGTTGTGTGTAGATTTCAGGAATCTTAATGTGGCTTCCTTAAAGGATAACTATCCTCTACCTAACATGGAAGCCATGTTGCATAAGGTCACGGGGTGTGAATTACTTTCAATGATGGATGGGTTATTGGGTTATAATCAAGTCATGGTGGGAGAATCCGAACAATACAAAACTGTATTTACCACACCCTAGGGAACATACATGTATATAAGGATTCCATTCGACCTGATGAATGTTAGCGCCACATTCCAAAGAGCTATGGGTGTAGCTTTTGCAGATTTCATTGATCTCTTCCTCACCATATACCAAGATGACCTTACTACTCATAGTAAAAGGGAAGAGGATCACTGTTCTCACCTATAAAAAAATTTTATTAGAGCTCTAGTGTATGGGATCTCTTTGAATCACAAAAAATGTGCTTTTGGAGTTGAAGAAGGAAATTTGCTAGGGCATATTGTTTCAAAGGAGGGAGTCAGAATTGACCCAGAATGATTAGTAGCCATAGATAAAATCTCGCCACCTAGAAATGTGAAAGGAATCCAATCGTTTTTCAGGAAAATTAATTTTGTCAGAAGGTTTGTCACAAATTTTGTTGAGATTGTGTGACCCATTTCTAAAATGCTAAAAAAGGGAGAAAAGTTATCATGGATAGAAGAGCCTACAAAAGCTTTCCAGGCCATAAAGGATGTGATTAAGGAAAGACCTATACTCAAATCTCTAGACTATGTGAAACCATTTCAACTTTTCACTTTTGCTTCATTTCACAAAGTGGCAGGAGTATTACTATAGAAGAATGATGAAGGTTTTGAGAAGCCTATTGCCTTCTTTAGTAAGTCTTTGCAAGTTGTTGAATTTAAATATGATGCCACAGGAAAACAAGCCTACACCCTGGTAAAGGTTGTAAAAAAATTTACACCATATTTGGCTGGAGCCACTATTGTAGCTTATGTTCCCACTACAGCAGTCAAGGATATATTCACCCAACAAGAGACCACAGGTCGTCGGTGCAAGTGGATCAATCGAATCCAATAGTTCAACATAGATATTTAGATTACTAAACTGGTGAGGGGACAAGGTCTGGCTAGACTGATCATCGAGACAAATCTGGAAGCCAACCAAATAAACCAAGTTGAGCATGAGAATGTTGCACCTATATGCGACATGCAGTCTTGTGGATGGTACAAGAGGATTGTTGAATATTTACAAACCATGCAATGTCCTGAAGGTTTGCCTCATAATGAGAGGAGAAATTTGAAGCTACAAGTGATCAAGTATGTTATCATCGATGGTAAACTCTGGTGGAGAAGCCTTGAGGGTATATTGCTCATATGTGTAGATGGTGACCAAGCAGAAGATCTCTTGATTGAAATGCATATAGGAGCATGCAAAGGACACTACATGGCTAAGACCACTGCTCATAAGATATTGAGATTAGGTTTTTGGTGATGCTCATAGATTTGTAAATAAATGTGATGCTTGTCAGAGGTTTACTGGCAAGTTAAAATTCTCATGAAATTTTCCACTTCGGCTAGTATCTATACAATCCCCTTTTCAACAGTGGGGCCTTGACTTTATTGGAGAGATGTCTATGAAATATAGTGGAAGACATGCCTGGATAGTGGTTGCAATTGACTATTTCACAAAGTGGGTTGAATCCATTCCTACTAGGAAAGCTACTAGCAAAGTAGTTATTGATCTCTTGATGAACAATATTTTGAGTAGGTTTGGGGTTCCTGAGAGAATAATTTATGATAATGCTATGTGCTTTAGGTCTGAAGAATTTATTGATTTTTGTAATCAACTTGGCATAGGCATATCTTATTCTACCCCATACCACCCTCAAGGGAATGGGCAAGCTGAATCTAGTAATAAAAGCTTGATGCAGATCATCAAGCAAGTAATAGAGAAGAACAAGAAGCCCTGGGACTCAAAGTTGCAACTCGAATTATGGGCTGACATAACTACTATAAAGAAAGTCATTGGACAATCTCCTTTCAACCTGGTGTATGGGATTGAGGCTAAAATACCACATAATAATCTGATAAAGATGTATAAATTTGTCTAGGAATATGATAGTGACATTTGTGACGAGATGCAACACAGGATGGATGAGTTGATTGAGATTGATGAAACCAAAAGAGAAGCACATAAAAGAAATGAAAAGCTGAAATTACAAGTTAAGCACCTGTATGAAAAAAGAGCCATTGAAAGGAAATTTGAACTTAGAAGTATGGTTCTAATGTGGAATGCAAGGATGGAGGATAAAGGTAAGCATGGTAAGTTCGACCCATTGTGGTTGGGTCCTTACTTAATTGTTGAATTACATAGAGAAGGTTTATATCTTTTTCAATCCTTAACAGGTGAAATTCTTGAACTTCCAATACATGGACAATTCCTAAAACCCTATTTCTCTTGAAATAGATTACATTTCCATGTACATTCTGCATTCCTATAAATTTGTAAATAGGCTTGGTGTGTTTCCTTTTTTGTTGTCTTTGCTTGTCTTGTTTGGACAAGTCCCTAGTTTTTTGGTCCTTGTCTGCTTCGTCTACTTTAACTAGAGATCTAAGATCTTGCTATGCTTGTAGGAGGCATACATCCCTAGTTGGAGCCACTAGTGGAACCCCTAAATTTTTTTTGGTTCCACTGAATTTCATGATCAAAACTTGATAGCTCAAGTCTTAATTGTCACTAGGGTTGGGGTTTTAAGGGTTCTATTTATTTTTATATACTTTTTTACTTCTCGAGCTTCTAATTTGGGCTTGATTGACTGTATCCGGTTATCGATTACCTCATAATCCTCTTATGGACTCAAGTCTCATTGTTTCACTGACCCCATCACTAGTCTCCCTATCGTGACTAGGAGGTCTCTCTTTTAAAACAACTTTAATCCCATGTGCTTTCAAGCATCTTAAGCCAAGCCCCGAGCGGTCTATCACCCATGGCAAGATCATTTTAAAATAACCACGTATAACCCATGATGAGCGATGTTACATTCTTTCCACCATTTTTCCTTCATCGCCCCTCACATGTTCGTTTATCGCCACTAGGAAGCAACACTCGATGAGTGATGCAGTTAATCATTTAACTCATTGCTGGCCCTTTAACTATCACTGGTTGTTTTGTGTAGACTAAGGGTGAACACACAACCACTGATGTGTGAGTTATTTCCCATTGTGTGGGAATGAGGTCTCGCTAGTTGCGATCGGCCAAGGAGAGGATAACATGCGATGAGTGACAGAAGTGTAGCTAGTATCCAAGATTCTTCTACAATTAAAATAAAATGGCCTGTATCTCATTGCTAGCCTTCCCACTATCACTAGTTGAGATACTAAAGCAAACTTGGAACCGACGATTCCCGATGCAGTATTGTGAGGGTGACATGTAGTGTTTCCTTCGTCCATCGCCTAGTACATATCAAGTTGTGAGAAAATGCATCATGGATGGTGAGGACACGTGAACCATAGGATGAAGTTTTAAAGCCTATAAATCAATGGTTTGAATTCAAACAAGAATGAACAACTGACATAGCAGGTTTTTTCACTCGTGTGAGCTTTCTTATACCATTAATGGTGCCTGTACTTAGTTGAATGGATGTATAAGGGTCTATGTTCATTCTTTTTTTAATTGCACATGAGGAGCTGAGGAGGATAGTGGCACGACAAGGATAAAGACAAAGGAGAACTACATAAGCCTTTTTCTGAGTAGGTAATTTCTGAACCTTGCAAAATCTTGCTCTTTTGCAAGAACTATCTGAGTATATCAAATAATTGCATGCTAGGGTGAAAATAGGGTTATCAAAATCGTATGACTTGGTTTGTATCTCTGGCAAGGGTAGGATAGGGAAGATAGAATTATTCCTCAATTTTGAATTGTTAAGGTTTATATTTCCAATTCGGGACCTAGTTTGAATTCATATTCGAAAGAAACCCTAGCTTAAGGTAGGATGAGTCAACCGGGTGAATCGTCATCCTCTAAACCTGCACCCAAGAGAAAGAGACAACAGGTCTCTCAAGAAACACCACAAGAGTCTAAAGGTCCTGATGGGAAGAAAGGGCAACCAAAGAGCTATGTCCATTTTATGGATCAATTTCAGCCTCTAGATGTCAAGGCAAGTGGTAGGAAGGCCACAGGGGAATGGATATTAACCACAAACTTTAAGGACCTTGCAGCGGAAATTGGTAACATTTTCGTGCCAGAACCCGAATGGGAATTATTCGTGTACTCTTTCAAAAGGAGAGATGTTGTACACCCTAGTCAAAATTTTTGGGGGTATGAATTGGGAAAATTGGTTGTCCCAAACATTTTTGTGGAGGTAGATCTAATGTTGCAACTCACAGATAGATATGATGATGTCAATAGGGTTATCATCGACACTGATGGTAGGAATATTTTGGAAATAAAGAGTAGCAAAATCATAGAGGTTTTCAATATGAACCCTGACACTAATGAAAAGATTAGCATGGAGAAGTTGCAGAAGCACTATGTTGACCGCAGGGTTGGGTACAAAAGAGGTGAATTACCTAAATACAGGAGAGAGAATTGTTCTACATTTGTAGTCAAAGAAATTGAGCCATTGGATTGTGAAGAATTTGTTGATTACTTCAGGTATACATATTATATGTTGTGTCAGGTGCTTGGAATCAGGTGTGACGAAAGGATAACATCATCCTTGTTAGTTATGATTGTGGATATTCGAAAAAAGTACCAACACAAGTGGTATGACTATGCTCACCGTGTTGCTGAGCAATTATATTATGATTTGATAAAGTTGAAAGAGAGGAAAACCCCATTGACTTTTAGACATTATTCATTATTGATGCATATGCTTCTATACCAAGGAAGATAGGTTTTTGGTCGAGCCTTGTAATTGAGATAGGTGGATGAAAGAAACAATAAGTTGCCAGTACATATGTGGACTTATATCTGGGATCTACATTGCTCCAATTTGGATTACATTGGATTCTTTAATGCAATAAAGCACACTATTTTGGTGCAACTAGGAGTGAGGCCAGTTGAGAGAATCTCTAAGATAATCAAAGGTTTTTTGAGACCAAGAGAATATGGAGATGACCCCAACTATGAGTGTAATTGGGGAGACTGGTATTTGTATGACAACTGCATTGTTATTAGGTGTTATGGAACTACTGTGGCCCCACACCTATTTCCTAGGTTTGTTTCAGATAGGCTAGCATTCATGGAGATTATGTGGCAAATGGATAACATCGATGCTGAGAATTTTAGGTTGTCCAAGAAGGCTTCTATCATTGCAACAACTTTCTCTTTTCATTTCTTTGTTGTCACTACCAAGGAGGCCTATGAGGTGTTTGGCATAATGGTAAACAACTTGAGGATTGGTACAACCCCTATCAGAAGGTGTGATCCAAAATGACTCATTGATAGGAAAAAGATCAATGAGGAATCTTGGGGTATGGGCCTCACACGTTCTATTTTAAAGAAGATGTGATAAGAAATCTACCAACAATGACCGTTGTCCATGATAGAGAAAGGGTATGGCTGAAAGTTGTTGAGGTTGAGCAAAGAGCTCTTGCAAATAATTCTTGTTATGAAAGCCTATACAAACATATCACTAACAAGTTTAAAAATATGGAATTAATCCTTTGTGATTTTAGTGATGGCAGTTTTCTGGAAAAGGTGCAACAAGCAAAGCAACTGGCACAAAGTGCCTTGCAAGAACATTTGTTGAAGACTGGTAGCCAGTCAAAGGAACCTGTGGCACCAGAGGTTCAACAACAGTCAATGGATATTAAGGATATTCCTGTCATGGAATTGCCTTTTGTGAATGTTGATGAAGCACAAGATGTTGGAGTAGAATACAATAACTTTATGTTGAGTTAGATCCTATCGAGCACAAAATAGAACAAGAATTCTCCTACCCTGATGTTGGAGCTGTAATGGAACCTTTTGTCCTAGATGATAGGTTGGTGCCTTGGGAATATGATGAGAGCCAATACAATGATGCAAGGATTTTAGCTTGTGCTAAGTTTATAGAAGATGACTCTTTTATGACAACAAATAAATTTAGGGAATTCATTGCTGAGCTGAAAGCTCGGGGTGATCCCACAATAGTGGTTTACAATTTTTGGCCAAATTGGACACTAAAATATTTTTTCTAACTAAATCTTCACTTTTTGGGAACCTATAGCGGCTAAACCATGAGGAATTTGAAGATGATGCAAACTAATGAGTTGTGTCATTTTGTCTATAGATTCTAGATATATTTTTTTCAAAAATTTTGGAATCAGATTGCACTTCTTTTACCATCTCCTTCGAAAACTAGTTTTTTTCACCAAACATAATTTTTAAGGAGTGATGCTCACCGTATACAACATAACGTTTTTTCCATGAAGGATAAAATTATAATTATTTTGAATTTAGATTTGTAACTATGATATCTAGTGCTTCCAATTGGTCTCATTATTTTTTGTTGAATATTTTTTCCTTAATCAAGTTTCAAAGTCAAAATAATTACAATTCAAACATAAACAAACCGTATACAACGTAACTTTTTTTATATGTATCGAAATTCATTTATGTTTTTTTCTATTGGATTGAGGACTTCAATATCTAGTGCACTCATATTTTAAAAAAAAAAAATGATAATCTTCTATTTTTCCACATGTATGGAACAAGGAGTTTGATTTTAAGTGAAAAACCTATGTTTAATAAAACAAGAAAAACAAATACATAATAAAACCAAAAAATATTAAAATTATATTTGTTGGATAGCTCGTTCTGAGGACTACCATCATTGAGTTGGGTTTGTGAAGTCTCCTCAATTTTCATCCTCAACTCGAGCTTTGAAGGGAAATTTTTTGGACATTTTTGGTGCTAGAGAGAGAGAAGAGGGGAAAAGGGAGGTTCGAGCAAACATATGTTCGCTCAAACCCCCCCAAAGGTGGTTTGATCGAATGGGGGTTCGATCAAACCCATGTTTGATTGAACCCTTTCAAAATAATTTAAAAAAATGATCTAACGAATTTAAAATAATGTAAAAAAAATTTGGAGGTTGGTTCAAGCGGACTCCTAGCCGACATCCGCTCGAACCCCTAGCCGATGAATACATTTTAATTTTAATTTTTCCTCCATGTTTGCAATAGTGTTATTTTATAATATATAGTATTATTATTTATAATATATATGTCTATAGTATATATATATTTGCAATAGTATATTATTTATTATTATTTATAATATATTAATAATATAAATAATATACTATAGACCTATATATTATAAATAATTACAATAAATGTTATAATATCAATATAATTTTGAATTAAATAGGTCTTAAAAAATATATTGTGTAAATATATATGAAATTATAAATAAAAAAAATTTAAAATAAAAATAAAATATTTAGTTTAAATAGAGATAGAGAGATATATGGGAAGAGAAAGGGAGAGAGAGAGGTAGAGATAGAGAGATATATAGGGGATATGGAGGGAGTGATGGAGGGAGTGAGGGAGGGAGAGATGGGGAGAGATAGTGAGAGAGGGAGATAAAGGGAGAGAAATAGGTAGAGGAGAGGTAGAGAAGAGGGGGAGAGAGGGGGAGAGAGGTAGAGAGATAGGTAGAAGAGGGAGAGAAAGAAGAGGGGGGAGAGAGAGTGATATGTAGAGAGGGAGAGAGAGAAGAAGATGGGGGAGAGAGGGAGAGATAGCTTAATATATATATAGGTAGAGGGAGAGACATAGAAAGGGAGGGAGAGTTAGAGGGGGGAGAGCAAGAGAGAGAGGGATAAGGAGATAGAGATAGAGATGGAGAAGGAGAATGAGGAGAGGGATAGTGAGAGGAGAGAAAGATATGGGGAGATAAATAGAGAGAGAGGAGAGAAGGATATATAGCTCTATGGAAGAGATAAATATATAGAGAGGGATAGGTAGGGATAGAAAGAGGGAGAGATAGAGGGGGAAGAGCAAGAGAGAGATAGGGGTAAGGAGATAGAGATAGATAGGAAGATAGAGATAGGTATGGAGATGGAGAAGGAGAAGGAGAGGGATATGGAGAGAAGGGGAGAAGGAGAGGGAGAGATAAAGAGAGAGAGGAGAGAAAGATATATAGAGATGAAAGAGATAAATATATAGAGAGGGATAGAGAGGGAGATAGATGGATGTATAGAGAGTGATTGAAATAAAACTTTTGAATCAAGAAGATAATCAGGCTACATTACCAATAGGATCATGTTATTTTTGCAATAAGTAGAGAGGGATAGAGAGGGAAAGAGAGTGGGAGAGAGATAGAGGAAGTGAGTGAGAGAGAGAGACCTAAGAGAGGGAGAGGGTATAGAAGGGAGAGACTTGAGAAAGAGAGGGGGAGGGAGTGGGAGAGAGATAGAGGGTATAGGGTTAAGAGTAGAGGGTAGAGGGTTTAAGGGTTTAGGGTAGAGGGTATAGGGTTTAAGGGTGTAAGGGTAGAGGGTAGAGGATAGAGGTTTTTAGGGTTTAAGGGTTAAGGGTAGAGGGTAGAAGGTTAAGGGTAGAGGCCTGGGAGAGATAGGAGTGAGAGAGAGATAGAGAGAGACTTGAGAGAGGGAGAGGGGGTAGGAGGGAGAGACTTGACAAAGAGAGAGGGAGTGGGAGAGAGATAGAGAGTAGAGGGTACAAGGGTTTAGGGTTTAAGGGTTAAGGGTAGAAGGGAGAGAGCTTGAGAGGGGGTAGGAGGGAGAGACTTGAGAGAAAGGGAGAGGGAGGGAGTGGGAGAGACATAGAGGGTAGAGGGTTAAGGTTAGAGGGTAGAAGGTTTAATGGTTTAGGGTTGAGGGTTGAGGGTTGAGGGTTGAGGGTTTATGGATTTAGGGTATAGGTTTGAGGGTTAAGGGTAGAGGGTAGAGGGTTTAATGGTTTCAAGGTTAAGGGTAGAGGGTAGAAGGTTAAGGTTAGAGGGTAAAAGGGTTTAAGGTTTAAGGGTTAAGGGTTTAAGGTTTAAGGGTTCAGGGTTAAGGGTAGAGGGGAGATAAAGAGAGGGGGTAGGAGGGAGAGACTTGAGAGAGAGAGAGAGAGAGAGAGAGAGAGAGAGAGAGAGAGAGAGAGAGAGAGAGAGAGAGAGAGAGAGAGAGAGAGGAGTGGGAGAAGAGATATAGGCAGAGGGATAAGGGTAGAGGCATAAGGGTTTAAGGTTGGGTTAATGGTTTATGGTTAAGGGTAGAGGGCAGAGAGGAGAGGTGGTAGGAGGAGAGACTTGAAGAGAGAGAGAGAGAGAGAGGGAGTGGGAGAGAATATAGAGGGTAGAGGGTACAAGGGTTTAGGGTTTAAGGGTTAAGGGGAGAGGGGAGAGATCCCGAGAGGGGTTAGGAGGGAGAGACTTGAGAGAGAGAGAAAGAGAGAGAGGGAGAGAATGAGAGAGAGATAGAGGGTAGAGTGTTAAGAGTAGAGGGTAGAGGGTTTAAGGGTAGAGGGTATAGGATTTAAGGGTGTAAGGGTAGAGGATAAAGGATAGAGGGTTTTAGGGATTAAGGGTTAAGGGTAGAGGGTAGAGGGTATAGGGTTTAAGGGGTTAATGGTAGAGGGTTTAAGGGTTTAAGGGTTTAAGGGTAGAGGGTTAAGGTTTTAGGAGTGAGTGAGTGAGTGAGAGAGAGACCTGAGAGAGGGAGAGGGGGTAGGAGGGAGAGACTTGCGAGAGAGAGAGGGAGGGAGTGGGAGAGATATAGAGGGTAGAGGGTAAAAGGTTTAAGGGTTTAGGTTTTAAGGGATGGGAACATTCTATTTTCTTATGTATATAATGGAAGTGCAATATCTTTGAACAATTATTTATTTAGCTTATAATAGAATTTTTTGTATATACATTTATTTATAATTATATCTTACTTTTAGATATTTTTTTAATTTTTCTTATGTGATTTATTGGGAGATCTTCATTTTAGAGTTTGGCACTTTATCTCCTATGCCTATCCTTTACTCACCCTACACACCCCTAGATTTTCCTTACAACTACCTCTTCCCAAATATTTCAAATATGATTTTAAACTAATTATACTTTCACTTTTGTGCTATTTTAATTATCCCTTTAGGTTGGTTATGCTTTTATTGTATATCCTTGTAAACCCTAGATCCTTAGATCCTTACTTTCATGCTATGGATTCTCATGGTCCTTTATATTTAACCTCTCTTAATGCTTACATCACTAATTTTGACATATTCAAATATTTTATAACATATAATTATATTGTTCTTGATTCACTTATGATATTCTATCATACTAATGAGATCACATTGTTTATGAAAGCTTTAAATGAAAACATGTATCCTTTTCATTTCTTTAGGTATTTGATTATCGCCTTTCCCACTTTATTGGACATTCTTATTTCACCACTCCATGATCATCACATGTTAAATATCTCTTATATGAAGTGATAGTACATTTTTTTGTCTCTAATGATACATTGACTATAAGCACATTTCTTTCATAAGATCTATTTATAGATGATGACATTATGTTTGCTTATAATTCTATTTCTGCTTATAATTTTAATGAACTTAAGAATTCCATGGAACAAATATAAGTTTTATATAATTGTAATTTAGGCAAAATGATTTTAAAAAACTTCACTAGGTTTCAAACAAGTATTTCAAAAGCATATATATGAGTTTACATGCAAGCAAAAAATGTGAGAGATGTGTCTATAAGTGTAGTTGAACTTTCAAATGAAATCAAAGATTCTTGAACTTAAGAATTCCATGGAACAAATATGTACATATAATTAGAATTTATGCAAAATGATTTACAACTATGTACAAGTTACTATAAGTTCTCACTTGAACATGTATACATGTACAAGTGAACTTGAAAATCATGGATATAATCTAACTCAAACATTCTAGTTCAGCCCACTCTTCAATAACATGTAAATTTTTTTTATGATCATCACTATCTAGTCTCCATTTTTTTGTCCACATGCATGTGGAACTGCATGAAGATGTAGGGCGGTAGCAATTATTAGGTGACTATATTGATATACCTTGTTATTAGGTTATAGTCAACAAAATGAATCCCATGTTGAACAACTTTGACTTGTTTTAGATATATCCTTTGCACTACAATAGAACCTGCACGTGGTAAACATGAACCTGAGGTAAGACATGTGAACGTGTACAACATTTTCTTGCTCAAGGTTTGTATAATATATATTTAATGTTTTTAATGTAATGTGCACATGTGAACACAACATTTATATATATAATTTTAAATTCAAACTCACCTGTGGGAAATAACATTCCATCACTTGTTTCAAGTTGTGTTAGCTTATTCCTCTCTTCTATGAAACACAATAAATAATAGCTAACACCTTCTATGTTTCCAAGCTCTACTATGAATGCAAAAACATCTCTTGTACACCAAATTTACACAAAAAATTAAAAATGTCTCTAGACTTTAAAGATGATTAACTATATATATAATATTTAAATTATTGAAAACTTACACATGTACCTTTTCTAACCAATCCTGAAATAGGGTCATAATCAATTGAAATCAAAGGAATGTCTTCAAATATGTCTTCCTCATTTTCATCATATGTTTCAAAAACAATTAGTGGCACCATATCCCATTTACCAACATATCCAAGTTCTTGGTTGTTGCATGCATGATCAAATTTTCTTGCAATGCACTCAGTGCAAAAACAAGAGTAATCCCTTATGTATAATTTCCATCCAGGGTGACTACCTGAACTCATAACACAATGCAAAGATCTTGTTTTGTCTACCCTCTTGCATCCATGCATCGATCTTCTGCCCACACCTAGATACATATACAACAAACTTATGTGAACAAACATGTATATATATATATATATATATATAAATTTTAAATTTAAATAAATTCAAATTTTTGAAAATATAATTTACACATACCCGATATCTCCCAAAACACTCTATGTTGAATGCTTTGGTTTTTTATTGAATATGTGTCGACCTCATTTGATGCAAAGTGTTTCTTACACCATTCAACAACATCATTTACATTGTCTATACGATCTTCTGAATAACTCATTTGATGCTTTCTTAAATCACGTTTGATGCAAGCTCCTGCTCCATCATGCTCACCCTTTCTATGCCCACTCTAAAAAAAACTCCAAACATGTGGTATTTTGTAAATTTTATGATATCTAGATAATGCATAAAATGGTCGTGATGATTTGAATTGTGTCGCACATCCATCTGAACATACAAAATACTTTTCAAATTTTACACCCCTACTCAAATTCTCAAAAAGATTTGTAAAGCAATGTTGCACAAAAAGTGTGTCATGCTCTTTATCATCACTAATATAAAAGTGATATTCTTTCTTAATGGCTCATTGTTCATCTGTACTCTCAACACCATCCAATTCTGATTGTGCATGTCGATAACACACATGAACTAAATAATGATCTACTTTGAAAAATAATATTCTGATTGAATCTCCTTTTGATGTACAAAAGAGTAATTTTTTGCAAAGTCAACTACTGATAGAATTGTTCCAAGTGGGAAAGTATCTCTCAATGTTTGAAATTGTTGTGCTTGCCACTTAGCAGAAGATGAATGTTGTATGTATGGTTGTATCAATTTTTGAAAATCTTTCATAAATTTTCCAATAGGAATCTCATCTTCTACATAGTTTAACCTTCTGGAATGTTTCCCAAAATTTGTTTGAAACTTTACATACTTGTAACTCTTGCAATTTATTGTCTTTGTTAGGTTAGTATATTCATTTCTAAAAGGAAATTTAGCCAAATTTCCACATGTTTCACAAATTCCTTTAATGTAGTTTATTTGAGGTCTATTTTCATGATCACATAACATATCCTTTATGAACAAACTTACCTGTTTAGGAGGTGCATTTAGAAAACAATAAATTTCTTCTCTCATCTTTCAAAAAACCTGATAGTAGAGATCAAATTCAATATGATAATGGCAACAACAAGTTTCAAAAAACTTGTTTATCTTCACATAATATGGCTTTAACTTTTCAAACATTATTTTCCCAATCTTTATATGAGGATATATATTACAAAAAGTTCATATACATCTCAAGTTGTGTTATGTTTAGCCAATGTTTAATATGATTTTCATAAATACCAAGCCCAATCCTGTGTCTCATAACATCTCTAATATTTGATGATGGATGAGTCTGATCATGCCAAAAACTTGAGATCAAGTTCTTAACAACATCTTCAATCCTGTCAGAATGGGGAGCTCTACACATAATTGCCTAGTTGCCTTCTGAACTATCATCCAAAACCTTTCTCTTTTTCTCATATTTTATTAGTGTGGTTCTACTATAACCAATTTCAATCAAAAGTGAAGACATTTTTCTTTTTCTTTCTATATCTTGATTTATAATAGATGTCAACATCACCCTTCTTGTAGTGGCCTTATCCACTGATCGAGATCCTTTCCCAATGGAATCTAAACCCTTTTTAACATTTTCAAAAATATATTTTTGTAATTCCATGTGTTTCTTCTTGTTTGATGTTGAATGCGCACCCAAAAATTATAATGACTCTTTCAGCTCATTACAAAGAAGTAAACGTGATAACAATTGGGTTTTTTCAAGTGTTTCAAGATGATTGAAATGATCATTGATTATTCAATTTACAGATTTAGTCATTGACCTCTTACTCTTATTTACAGGTTGGTCAGCATAACATTTGAGTTTCTCCATATCCATCTCAAGTAAATGATCTAAACTTCTATAAGAAATTTGTTTCCTAACCTTTTCAGCTAGTTTTATATGCTCATTCATACCAGTAGAAGGAAGTGATCCCAACCCCTCTTCAATATGCATTGTTTGAACTTGGGCCTCCTCCCTATCTTCAAGGTGCATGTGTTCTTCAGCGGATTTGTTTGATCCAATATGTATATTTGGCTCGACTTCAGCATGACAACTTCCTACTTGTTGATCCCTTTCTACATGTCACAAAATATTTTACGAAGAAAGTGAGAGATGATGCTATATAAGTGGAGTTTATGTATGCAAGCAAAAAAAGTGAGAGACATGATGCTATATAAGTGGAGTGGAACTTTCAAATAACATCAATCTTGATTCTTGAACTTAAGAAAAAATTCATGGAATAAATACAATTGGAAATGGAATCAATTTAAGGAAATGGAAAAATGAATTTTCAAAGTCACTAGGTTTTGGAAATTGGATACATGAATTTACATGCAAGCAAAGAAAGTGAGAGAAGTTTCAGCTAGTTTTATATTCTCATCCATACTAGTAGAAGGAAGTGATCTTGACCCCTCTCCAACATGCATTGTTTGAACTTGGGCCTCCTCCCTATCTTCAAGGTGCATGTGTTCTTTAGCGGATTCGTTTGATCCAATATCTAGATTTGGCTCAACTTTAGCATGAGAACTTCCTACTTGTTGAGATTTTTCTACATGACACAAAATATTTTGTGAAGAAAGTGAGAGATGATGCTATATAAGTGCATTTTATATGTACGCAAGCAAAAAAAGTGAGAGACATGATGCTATAAGTGAAGTAGAACTTTCAAATGACATCAATCTTGATTCTTGAACTTAAGAAAAATTTCATGGAACAAATACAATTGGAAATGGAATCAATTCAAGGAAATGGAAAAATGAATTTTCAAAGTCACTAGGTTTTGGAAATTGGATACATGAATTTACATGCAAGCAAATAAAGTGAGAGAAGTTTCAGCTAGTTTTATATGCTCATCCATACTAGTAGAAGGAAGTGATCCTGACCCCTCTCCAACATGCATTGCTTGAACTTGGGCCTCCTCCCTATCTTCAAGGTTCATGTGTTCTTCAGTGGATTCGTTTTCTCCAATATCTAGATTTGGATCAACTTCAACTTGAGAATTTCCTACTTGTTTAAATTTACATGCAAGCAAAGAAAGTGAGAGACTGTGAGCTATTTAAGTGGATTTAAACAAATAAAATCAAAGATTTATAAGGAAAAAATTGAGGTGTTGATAAAAGTCTTAAACACGCACAAGAGAGAGAGAGAGAAGAAATAAGCATGTACCTTGTTTAGACTTTCTATGATAATTTTCCAAGTTTTGTTCACGCCTCTTTTGTTCTTCTTCTTTTGACAATTTTTGTTGAGCCTTATTTTTTCTTTTTCTTTGTTGTCCCATTTTCTTCTTCAAGTTGAAGATGACTCAAAAACAATCCTCTACCAAAGGTAAATTCTCCTCCAAATTTTGCCTTGATTTATAAAAATGCAAAGTCGTCTTCTCCAAAATTTTCTCTCCTTGATAAAAATGCTAAAATCTCTTATTCTCCAAAATCTACCTCCTTGATAAATGTGCAAAAATATCTTCTCCAAAATCTTCTCTCCAAGTGATATAAATGCGAATTAATCTTGCAATTTGATATGGAATAATGAAAAATAAGCTTGTATTTATATGCATATGGAAAATAAAATAAAATAAAAATGCATTCTAGTGTATGGAATAACTATCCTAGTTTAAATGAATCAAGCGGTAATCAAACAAGTTATTTAATTGTGGAGTTTGTTTTTATTTAATGTATAGGTATGCAACAGAGGTAAATTTTAGAATTTTGTTCCTTGTCAAAAAGATAATATTTTCCCAAAGAAAACCATAAGCATGGATATAAATGTAAGATTCCTCAAGCTTGATACTAAAGGTGCGAGATTATCTCAACCAATGAGATACATAGTGCTTAATAAAGTGTCTCTTAGATAAGTTATGCTCATTGCAAAGTAAGGGAACAACCCAGTATATAGTAGAGGAAAATTTCCATGGTCATTCTAGTTTACCAAACACACCTTGATGGTTTTAAATCAATAGTTGAGATATTTTCATTTGGAGGAGATGTAGGGAGGGTAGAACAATGATTTGAGCACATTGAGGTATAATTTCAATTGAATTTTCTTAATGTTTCAAAGAATAAAATTTTCTTATCCTAAGTTGAAACTAGCAAATTATGCATTGAATTTCTTTAAAAAATTATAATTTTATATGGTTGTAGGAAAGCACAATTATGTTAAATAATGGTGTAAATTAAGAAATCATTTATGAAATATTTTTACACCCCTACTTCTCAAATTCTCAAATAATTTTTTGTATATACATTTATTTAGCTTATAATAGATTTATTCATTGAACTCTTACTCTTATTTAATGCACATTTAACATGTCTTTAACATATATAAATCATAAATACGTGAGAATGAATTCTCTAAATATAGATTTAAAATTTGTATAAACACGTTATTGAGTGTAAACATGTACATACATACACACGTATCTATTAATGTATAAACATTTAAACATAAACAAACACATGCACATGTAGATAGATTCAATGTATAAACATAAACATGTTATAAAAAGAGGTAAATGCATGTAGATTGAATGAAAATAAACATATAAAGGTAAGAAAATGTGTATGTATATCATATAAGAAAATGTAAGTTAGAGATCATCAAATGTCGACTACTAGAGATCATAATATAAGTAAATGTAGTAGAGATCATAAATCTAGTGCAAATCCTAATATGAATGTCGACTCCTAGTCAAACGATCATTTGAATGAGAACCCTGCTCTGATATATGTGTTGAGCCCTGTAGATAAAATTGTGTACACAATATGTTAAATACATATAATAAATTATAAATTTTATGAAAGTTATTAAAGAATGTATACATGTATTTTTAAATATCTATCTAGATCTATGCATACATATTCATGTACATATACACGTGTATATATAAAAATTTAATACTCACATGTCCACTGGTAGTAGAATCATTCACAGAGTCATGTCGACGTACATGATTTGAACCAAGGCTAGGAGTAATATGAGGTATGTCCACCTACAATATATATACATATATATTAGTACATGAATATCTAGGTAAAACTAAAATTTAAAAATAATTAAAAAAAGAATTGAAACATGCACATGCACATCATCTGATATCAGATGATCTAAGTCCTTTGCAACAACCGTCTCCACCAAATCAACCATACGCTCAAGTGACGAGTCAACATCTACATCCATCTAATCCGTCGCATGCCATGCTATAAATGATGAGTGAAGGGGATTATGCAGCTGAGATGGCATCAGTGATGACAAACCAAGACCGTACATCAACAAATCCATCAAACCCATAGTCTGTGCAGCAACTGAATGATATGTAGGTGGATCCTGATGTGTACTAGTGTTGGGCTGAGAGTCATGGGATCCTAGATGTGAATGAAATCCTACTACCAAATAACCTCTAGCCTGATCTATAGTGATCCCATAGTTTGATGCGATAAAGGCATATGACTCCAAGAGGTCCTCAACCAAACACTTCATAGTCATGTATGCCATACCTCCAGTAAGTTCGTTGAGTTGTGTGGGTGTAGGGATGCCCACCGTTGTAAAAGGATCCATTCTATTGTGATGTGTTGTAAATGGTGTGGGTTGTGAACATCTAGACATCAAATAGTGACCCACACGATCAATACATATTCTAGTGGTGGTAGTTGTATTGTCACCTACACTGTCAATTGCTTCCTTTTGGGAAGCAACGACAACCTGATCTGCCAAGGGGGCCAGAGCTGGGGTGAGAGCAGGAGACCTGTCGCCAACCAATTCCCTAAACATTGGGGCTAGTCTATCTACACGACGATAGGTGGGCCTATCGGCAATCCTGCCATGCCCCTAACCAGCATATGGTGGAATGTCTAGGTAGTTGACTTTGAGGCCCAAATGGACCTCAACATACAAATTTTGAACAAAATATAATGGAATCTGGTCATTGTTTGGATATTGACCATGTGTTGCAAGAAATCTCAATGGGGCCATAGCACAATCCACACATTTGGTGACCTAGTATCCCCTCACCTTACGTTTATTTTGATAGAATGGAAAATAGGTGTTTTTAATCATTTCTTTGATCACAACATCAGTTATTTGTTTATAGGGAACCTCACCATGTACTTCTTCCCGCATGTGGGAAAGAATAGAAGCTAATCTATTAGGGGAATATGTAGTAGTATGCCCAAGATCATCTCTTAGTTTTTCTAAGCTTTGCAATATGGACATGCAAACTTTTGAATATATGCCTATGTTTGTACCAACTGCTAATGAGTCTCTCAGTCTCCTAATCTCACTATTAGTATTTGCAAACAATGTTTCCAAAGGTGGAACATATGAATTTTCCATGTTATATGTATGTACACCTAAAGGAGCAATGAGACCTTGGTAAATAATATATCTAGATCTAGGGAATAAAAATCTAAAACAGCTCTAAATAAATTTACAAGTGTGCACATGATATATATATTGAACCTATAGGTTGCACACATATAAAATATGCATCTTAGATTAGATTTGTATATGCAAGATAATATCACTAGTAATTTGAATGCTACTTGGGATGACAAATAGAGCATTCAGTAGTTCAAATAATTCATCTAATCATCAATAATATTTTCATACCATGTTAAAAAAAAAACATTCAACATCTATCATAGTTTTCATAATCAAAACATTTTCACTATTTTGTTTAATTTTCTAAATATTTTACATTTTACTTAAAGAAAAAACACAATATTTCATGTTTTGACTAATGTACATATGACTACAACTCATATAATTTTTAGTTTATATATAATTTGTAATGTCAATGCAGTTTTTTCATTAATATCAATATAAGACATCACTTTTACCTTGTTTGCATTTTGTCTCCATATTTATTTTTAGAGTTTTAGGAGATTCGAGGAAACCCTAAATTCACATTTTGTATTTTTATATTAGAACTATGTTAGTTTTCATCTAAAGGGTGTAGTAAAATCATTTCATTTTATGCAAATTCTATGCCATGTGAAAACCTTTCAAAATTGATATATAATTGAAAAGTCTCTAAGATATTTTATGGATTATTAAGTAAAAGTTGTATTTCTAAGGTCAAAGAGCATTTGAGGGTTTGATCTCTACAAGAAAGAACCGAGTATATCAAACTCATATGAAAGTTGAGTTTACAACACCATTAAATTTTCATTTAGAATAAACTCTATGTTGTAGTAAATTAGGCATTAGTTTAATGGTTGAAAGCTAGTCATTCAACTCAATTAAAACCAAAAAACATTTTTAGTTCTATTTAATTAAATTCTTTTAATATATATTCCATTTAAATTTTACCATACCTATTACAATGATAAAATTGAATTTCTTTATCAAATATTCTTTATTATTAAATTATCTTAATATGCATTCCCTTTCAATTCACTACCATACCTATTACAATGATAAAATTGGATTTCTTTATCAAATATTCATTTACTTCTTCCTCTTGCATTGATAATATTGAATTGTTCCAAAAAAAAATTATCCCTAGATTTTTAGCCTCTATTTCTATTTTAGGGTTTATCCTTTAAATTTTTCAAGGCTAAAACCCTATTCCATATAGGGTTTTTCATTATCTTGTTACCTCAAGAGATTTTTTTAATGTTGATTGATTTCCTTGGTGAAACCACTTAAGTTTGCAGTTTAAAGCCCCCCGACCCTATGGTCTTACCAAACCTATTCTTTATAATAGCTTATTATAGATAATTTATTTCATTCCTTGTGGTTTTCATTCCTCAACCATATTTTGATCTTGTAAATCATTGGTAGACTATTCACATAAAATTTCTTGATTTAATTGTTCTTTATGTTCACTTTAGAAATTTTATTGGACTAACCTCTATGTCACCCCATGCCTCTAAAGTCTATGTTGTATTTTATAGTTTTTCATGACATGGTGTGAATACTTTATTAGTTTAGCATTATTTGACTTGTTAGCTCCCAATTATCATATATGTATCTTGAATAATTTTAAGTAGAGACCTTTATTTCTTATGGTATGTGGTGGTGGTCCATTGAATCATAGACTGTTTTCACATCATGAATTTAGTTTTGGACCCCACCACTAGTTTTGCAATGTGTGATGTTAATTCAAAAGGGTTCCCTTTGGAAAAATGTATACATGCTACATTATATATGGAGAATTCTCCATAATTCATTAAATTTCTTCACATCAATTTTTTCCAATGCTTTCCATGCAAACTATGGCATTGCAATATGGTGGCACCTAGCTTTAATATTTTAATTATTAGTAATATACTAATATTCTATATTAGGATGATGTACCATCTCAAGATTAGTTAGATGATAATTATATATAATTATCATAGAAAAATGACATTGGATTATTTGAGGGGTATGGTAGTTGCTAACTCCTAATTTTGTCATATAGGCTCTTCACATTTCAAATATTTTTTGGATTCCACTATAGGCGTACTATGATACATTGTGATGGGTATGAATGTGGTGAGTTGTTTCCATAGTATCTTATGTCACTAGAGGTGGAAATTATTAATGATTTCTCTAGGCCTCATCTTATCCCTTTTGTGATGTGTGTTACACATATGGGGATAGTCTTAGTTGGCATAACACAAGCTTACATTTGATACCCATCAAGGCTTTTTAAAATTTAAAAAACTATAATTCATAAAAATGATTGATCTTAATAAGTGAATGTATTTTATTATTCCTTAAAGCATATATATCTTGTTGAGATGTATGGTATTACTTGAAGAGATATTTTATCATATGGGATGTGGGTAGAAATTCATTGTAAAGGTGCTTCATATAATTTATTTGCATTATATTATAGGTCAATCCTTGTAGAATTGAGGGTCTTGTGAAGTCTATTGATTGTCTTATTCGGCATATTTTATGTCCTTGTACTCACACATGGGTTTTGATGTTGTAAGTGATGTGGTGTATCATCTTGGTTGTTTCAAAATGAATATTTGGTACATGTGTTTGTTGATGTGAACATGTGTAATTTTTCTCTCTATATGTTTTCATGTTTTGGATCTATGTTTAATGTGTGCTTATGGATTAAAATTGAAATAAATTAAAGAATAAAAACACTAGTTTTGTAATGATTCACACTCTTAGATTATGGATGACACTTATTTTACTTATGGATTAGTGATATCATATATATGAACTAGTAATTGGAAACCAAATTCAATACTCAAATAAGATTCACAAGTATGTACAATCAAAGTAATAGTGATATCATATGCATATCTTAGTAATTGGAAACCAAGTTCAATAACCATATAAGATTCACAACTACAATCACAATGATAGCATGCACATGTTTATATTTTGAAATCAAATTCAATATCAATATAAAATTGATAGTTCTGCAAATCACATTGAGGGTTATAAAGGATAGGGAAAATACTAGTTTTATGCTTATAAAGGATAGGGTAAATAAAATTGGGGAAAATTATGCATAGCCAACTAATTGCAATATTATAGATTGGATATGTTTTGGGGCATTTTAGAAAACTGAATGTGTATGTTTTGGGGAAAAATTCTTTGAGGGACATTGTCAAATAGTTTTCATGCTTCCGCATTTTGAAAAGTTCTAATTTCCAAACTCTTAAATTTTAATTGCTCCTTTATTTTAATGCCCAAAAACATACACATTCAATTTTATAAAGGATAGGGTAAATAAAATTGGGGAAAATTATGCACAACCAACTAATTGTAGTATTATAGATTGGATATGTTTTGGGGCATTTTAGAAAACTGAATGTGTATGTTTTGGGGCATTAAAATTGTGGAGCAATTAAAATTTAAGAGTTTAGAAATTAGAACTTTTCAAAATGTGGAAGCATGGAAACTGTTTGACAATGTCCCTCAAAGAAATTTGGTCTCATGGAATGCCATTGCTGACTACATACATAAAGGGTTTATAAACTTTCAATCAAATGCAATTGGCGACTGTTTAAACAAATTTAATCTCATGGAATGCCAAGATTGAAGGATAAACAAAATGGATTTGTTGAAAAGGGTTTAGAAACTTTCAAGTAAATGAAATCGACGGGTGTGAAGCCAAATTCCACAATTTATGAATACTCTGGTAGACATGTATGAAAAATGTGGAAGCATAGATAGAGCTCGTGAATTGTTTGAAAAAATGCCTCAATGATTGAAGGATATGCACAAAATGGATTTGTTGAAAAGGATTTAGAAACTTTCAAACTTGAATAACCAACCTAAAATTCATGCAATCTGGAGTGATGAGTTGAGGGTGGCGAGATGAGAGTGGTGAGTGAGTTCATTCCCCACGTTCGTGCATGAGAGTTTCGCCACTCATTGTTTGGGCCCTAGGAGATTCGTATGCAGCAAGCACTAGAGATGAAAGTGACCATCGAAATGCTAACCTTTTTTTTTTTAAATCCTAATTCGAGGGTTCAAACGAACGCCCTTTCGCTTGAACCCATTTTATTAATATTAAAAAAAATGCGTTTAAGGGTTCGAGTGAACTAGGGGGTTCGCTCTAACATGTTTAAGGGTTCACTCGAACCAATAAGTTCGAGTGAACCCCTCAAGTTTGAGCAAACACAAAAAATGCATTTTTCTTTCCTGCAACAAATTGTAAACCAGTTATGTGGCTTCACCCCTCAGGAAATAAATGATAGAATACAAGAGGTACTTGAGGGAGTTGATCCCTCTTAACAAGAAGAGACAAAGAAGAAATTTGAAGAAGAGATAGTTTGAGAAATTGAGCAAATGAATCCCATGGAAGCCAAAAGATTAGTTAAAGATAGTGGGATGTTGGTTATGCCTGGATGGAGCTTATCTTCCATAATTGCTTTGGATGCAATTATAAGTGACCCAAATGCTTTGGTATCAGAAGAGACATTTGATGAAAGGACTTTTGGTTCAAGGTTCAGCCCCAATCTACATGTATTGGCTATTTGGTCATTAACTTCATATTTAGGGAGATGTAGACTCAATAGAACAATGACTGGCCTCTCTAGAGATGTGATCATAGGGAGAGCTTCAGAAATGAAAACTCCACAGGGTGCAAGGTTGACAATGCACTGAGCTATGTTGAGTGTTGACACTACAGAGATTAGTCAGGCTAGGTATATGAAATTATTGGAAAAGCACAATGAGTTAGTTGAAGAATATAACAAAGTGAGGGTTACTTTGGCCAAAGCAAGTCAAAAGACTTTTCCCACCTCTCTGTCTAATACTTCACAGCAGGTTAAGGATACTTTAAAGTTGAGAATTGGTGCTTTAAAGAAGGAGCTCCTGGCAACCAAGTCTGAAAATAACAAGCTCCAGGAAGGCATGAGCAATATTACAAAGGATATGGCTGAAGGCCTCCTTAGTTACAGATGGTCTAGGGTTGCTCTGAAGGTAGAAACCGCATGGGTAACATATAAGGCTATCCATGAAGCATATGGGAAGCTTCAACATACCTAGGAGGTTTTCATGAGCACCTGGAATAAGTGGAGCAACAAATTAAGTAGTCTAAAGGAAAGTTAGACAATTGTAAAGGGAGACTCTATAGTCCTGGAACATCTTCATGATACAATCAAAAGGATTGAAACTATTGGGAAAATCATAGGCTTCCATGAAAGAATTGGGGGGAAAATGCAAGGTAAGATGGAGGCCTTCAGGGACATGGAAGAGCAAGGTATGCCTAGGATTCTTGATGAAGAGGGAGAAATAAAGGACTGTGCCTCATGGAGAGATTTGTTCAAGCATCAGATGGCTAAATGTCCTGAAATGGTGTATGTTGATGATAAGTTGGACTTGTCAGTATTGAATAATTTGATTGAAAAATTCATTAAGATTGAAATAGGTATGGATACTTTTGTGAAGTAGGCCCGAGTAATAATAGATGCAAGATATAACGCATACAATGTCAATGTGCAAAAATTGCTAATTATCAGATGGCCCATAGAGGACGAATATAGAAGTTGGTTGGAGAGATATGTTGAGTAAACCACAAGGGGTGGTGGGATGGATATAGAGCATGGTTCAGTATAATATAGGTCCGGCCTTTGAAATAAATTTTGAAAAAAAAATTATTCTCTCAGTTAAAATGCACGTGGAAATCCAGCCAGGTTTCTTTTCTCTGCTCTTTGTCTTCTATTTTCGTTGCCTTACATTTTTGAGTAATATGGTGATATGGATTCCTGGAGCAATAAAGGTACGATCTCAACATGCTTATACAAGTGTTTTGTGTTTTGTATTTCCCCCCCCCATTCCATGAAGCACAAATATAACTGCAAAGGGGTTGAAATGAAATGAAATGTTTCGAAATGTAATGTGAAATTTAATTTGATAGGCCAATAGATCAATGCTTGTTTTGCTCCCTTAGCCATATAAAAGGGAATTCAAGGCTATTGTGCAGGGGTCTTTGAAACTTTTGTTGGATCTCAGACATTCTTGGAGAACATTTTCATGAACTATGCAAGTAGATAGAATTGCTCGTTGAGTCTAGGGTTATGAGTTTGTATTTACAATTAGCTTAAAAGTTTTGTAACAATTATAGTATTTGACATCAATAATGGAAAATTCAAAGCAAATTTTCCCCTGTGAAGTTATTCATGAATTAGCAATGAAATAGTTAAATATTGTTTCATTGGTCTCTATTTAATGTGGTTGGATGTGTGTTTGCATTGTATGCTTCAATTTAAGGAATTGATTAAATGCTCTGATGTAATCACTGGTTCATGTGTTAAGTCATAGGATTTCTAAGTATTTTATGTGGGGAGTATTTGAGTTATGAATTTGTAATGCAAATCCATAATAGTCTATAAACATTAAATACTATAGTTTTTGTGTTACTGTTAATTGTGAATTTGACCCTGTCACCCTGTGATAAGGCACTATTCTATACTTTTATTAAAATTCAGTATATCTGGCCAACTGAATTGTGTCAAGGAACAATTAATTTAAATCAAATTTCACTTGTAATGATGATGGTTGTTTTAATTGTCGGTTAATCCACCCATTCTCTACTCCAAGTTGCAAGGTGCAAAGAATCTGCCAAATTCTTGCTAATTATTGTTCTTCGAGTATTAAAGTGAGAATATATATATTGAATTTACAATGTATATGTAGATCTTGTGAAACTATGTTATAAATACATTATGGGATCACCCTCTCGGGTCTTGCAGAGCCCGAAGTGCAAGAGGAAAGTTGAATTGCTTTCTCTCGTTTGTTGGCCAACCCCTTTCAAGGTGCTCACCATTGGGAACTACAAATCCATAGGCTGCCTATAAGAGTTGGTTGGAGTTTAAAAGAGCCAAAGAACAAACACCCCCCCTATTTCTGCTTCCACTTTACTCGACCAACAGGATCTCCACAAACAGTAAACACCTCCCCATTAGGTACCCCCACCCAAATACGCCAGAAAAATATTGCCTTCTACCCTGGTGACACTGCCCTCGAGCCCGGTAAACCCTACACACAATGCAGCCTCAATCAATTTCTTCTATGTCTAATTATCAGTCAAGCTATGAATCACAAGTTTTGCAACCCTAACAAAAATAATTTCTGCCATAGGAAAATGCATTTTGGGAGGGAAAAGGAAAATGCGGGAAAGGAAAGGAAAATTGGGGGAGGGAAAAAAAATTATTTTAGAAAAAGTTTTTTTTATTGTCTTAATTTAAGACAATTAAAAAATTAAAAATATATTATCTTAAATTAATGTCTTAAAAACACCCTTAATGTAGTAGTGAGAAGACAACAATTTGTATGAGTGCCCCCAATGACACTACTCAAATCCAATGGCAAACCAAGGAATACATCAAGAACTCAAAGATACAGATGGCACAAGTACCAATAGTCTAAAGAACTGATCAAGTGAAAAATGGAAGGTCACCTCCAGAAATAGGAATGCAAGAGTGTCCATATGGTAAGTGATCCATCTCACTGAAATGCAAGGGTAACCAGCCGCTGCATCCACCTAGTACATAGGAACAAATATTGTATACATAGCTCACTCCAACGTGAAACTAAGGAAGCATTAGCACCAACAATAGAAACCCCCCATAATGCTGACAAGGGAGAGGTATGTCAGGTACACTGTTCAACTGAATATCAGAATGTAGTGCATGATAAAGAACCAAGAACATCTGAATGTAAAAACATGAAAGTACAAGTAGATATAAAGGGTGCACAAACCAAGGCACACACGCATGAGAAAGGTATGAAGGAAAAACAAAGGCAAACATCAACGTCCATGGCACTTTAT
Organism: Sequoiadendron giganteum; assembly: GCA_007115665.2. Taxonomy (NCBI): domain Eukaryota; kingdom Viridiplantae; phylum Streptophyta; class Pinopsida; order Cupressales; family Cupressaceae; genus Sequoiadendron; species Sequoiadendron giganteum. The sequence continues at coordinate 78,085,972 of CM021108.1, forward strand.
ATCATAGTGCGAGCACAATAAGGCACAAACTAATGTGCAAGATCCCATAATACAAGAGCAATATAGAGGCACTTTATCTTAGTGTGTTTACAAAATCATAAGTGCTTACATGCAATGTGAGCCCATAATGTCCAAAAAAGGACTAAATGCTAAAAGTACAATTCTCTGATATAAAGAGAGGAAACTAGTAGCACCATGATGAAGTACACGAAAAAAATGCACTTTAAAAAAAAATGGCACCCAAAAATGTGTCTGGATGCAGAAGATATGACTTGTCAAAGTCTCCAAAATGAGAACTGAACATCAATAACACTAAGAAAATAGAATTCTAGAGAAAAGAAGAAGTCAAAACTAGAAAATACCTCCACCATTGCGAAGAGTGCGAAATTTTACGCCATCTCAAAAAAATTGCACGTGAAAAGACCACAGTATGGCCGAGATATGGCCTTTGGAAGTTGAGGTGCAAAAGTGAAAAGCCCAACAAAGAGGGGTTGAGCTTGACAAAAAAAAACCTTTCCCAAATTTAGCAAAAAATCTGCCAAAGTTGGAGATCCATCAAATTTAGAACCCTAGGAAAAAATCTCCTCCAAATTTGTCAAAAAATACCTCCAAAAATGGAGGTCCGCCAAATATAGAGTTGTGCTAAAAACTTGGCCAAATTTAGCAAAAATACCTCCAAATGTGGAGGTCCACTAGATTTAGAGTGTTGATAAAAAAAATCTCCAGTTTGACTGTATTTACATTATTTTGCAAAAACATATATTGCAAAAAAAAATTGCCTTTTTATTTTTTAATAGAAAAAAAAGAAAAAAAAAACTATATATTTTTTTCAAAAAACACATAAAAAAAATTGGCCTTTTTCTATATTTTTAAAGTTTTAAAAAAATGCCATAAAATACAACTATTATATATTTTCTAAAAATATATTTATAGAAAAAGTTTTTATAAAAACTATATTAAAATTTTTTAAAAGCGCCCCATTGGGCGGGGGGCTTGAGGGTGCGCTGCCGCCTGCAACTACAGGGAGTGGTACCCTCGGGTACCTTCCCATGTGGGGGCGGTAGGCACCTCGATACCTGCCCCAACAAAAAAATAATAATAATATATTTTTTTTAAAAAACTGCGATTTATCCTAAAAAATGGATTTTTTTATTTTAACAATAATTTTTTGATTTTTTTGAAAATTTTGCATGAAAAAGAATATTAGAATATATATTTTTTATTTTAGTTCGATTTCCGTGTTGGGAAGGTCGTACAGTCTTCCTAGCAATTTTTTTTTGCCTCAAATACCAACTTCACCAAATTTGACGATTTGACACTTGCATTTTTAAGGTTTTTGGGCCTTCTGAGCATGATGGTGACGTCCGTTTTGTGCCAAAATGCACTGAAAATATAGCTACCCTCCAGATCAAGAAAAAGTACAACCGCGTCAAAACCTTGTAGATCTGGTGTCAGGAATCGAAATCAAGCAAAACAAAAGCCAAATTTAACTTTCTTGATAGCTCTAGATCCAACGGTGAGGTCCTTTTCACATAAAAATGCTTCAAAAAATTCCCACCTCCAAACTTTGCAAAAAAGAGCAAGGGGGATTTAGATCTGAAGTCTGCAACCCTTATTGAAGAAGAAAAATCTCATAAATCGAGAAGGGGTTCATTGAATCCATGCTTTGATACCATGTTAGAATTGTGAAACAAGCACAAAACCACGAGCCATAGGATCAAATAATGAACAAAAACACCTTCCACACAAGAGATCTACAAACAATATGTGCAATATTCATCAACAGGGAAAAGCTACAGAAAGAGACTTTCAATAAGATATGAAAGCTCAAGATAATATCTGAGAGATATTTACAATGAGGGTTGAGTGCTTATAAGAGCAAAGCCCTAAATGAGAAAGGGATCAGATCATGACAAGTGTCAATATCACATAAGATGAGACATAATGATGTAATATTAACTCAATTAATAAAGCAATCCTAAGTTTAGCTTAAGTGCAAAGAATAAATTAGACTAATAATCAACTAAAGACTAATTAATTATTAGCTAATGTATGATAACTCTAACACCCCTTATTTCTCAAGTAATGCTAAAGGTGGTTTATATGTTTCTTCATACATTTGTCTTCATTATGCCCAGTTTTCTTGTAGAAAGAACACTTTACCTTTTGTTGTGATTTACCATTTTTTACTTCTTTGTCCTTCTATTTAGTTGCAACAAGGACTTGTGGCTTTGAATATTGCATGGTACCCATTTTAATAAGTTTGTCTTGCACCTTTGTGAGATAAACAATAAAATATCAAAGAGATGGCATAGTGTAGTGTGCATCAAAAGAATTCTTTGTTGCATGAAAAGTGGAAACACACATTGAATATTGAGGACTTAACTTGGATAAGACACCTACGACCAATTTTTCATCCTATTTTTCTATTCCACATTGCTTGAGTTGAAACTTTAATAAGTTTAATTTACTGGAAAACTCTTGAATTGTGTTAAAGCCTTGTGGATTAAGACTTATTAGTTCATTCTCCATTTGATGTCCCCCCATTACATCTTTCTTACCAAACAAATTTTCTAATGTTGTCCATGCATCATTAGGAGTTGTGATATAATCAATGTGAAAGAGCAGGTTAGAAGAAATGAATGTACACAATGTTCCATAGGCTTCATCATTTTAATTATGTCATTTTCATTTTCCAGTTGCTTTTGTAGGTTCAGGTTCCAAACCCACAATGACATGATGTAATCCTAGTTTCTTGGGTTTTATCTCTATAAGATTTCTTCCATTCATAGAAGTTAATTGGAGTTAGGATTATGTTCATTTTGCAAAATAACACACAAGATAACTCACTTGATTATGATTTTGACCCCCCTTGAATTTTTGCACTTTATATGTTTTAGTGCATATAACAATTTCAATGTAACAAATAATGACACTTTATTGTTGAGTATGATATCATTTCCAATAAATTGGGAAAGTGATATTCACTTAAATCACAAAATAATTACTCAATTTGAGTAGCTAATAAAAAGATACAATAATCATAAATGCCTAATTTTGCACTTAGAAACTAAATTTTTTCTTTCTACAAGAGGAGACAAAATATGTGTTAAAACAACATAATTTTTAAACCGTCTCAACGCTAAAATCTTCAAAATGCAAAGGGCTTTCCATTGACTATTCACAATCAATTTTTTGACTTAACATTTGAAAGTTATGACAAAAAAAACGACTCCCCCTTTTACATGCACTTAATGTTATCTATAGACCCCCCTAACACTAGAATAAATTTAATGTTTAACCAAAAGTTTTAATAACTAGTGGTCGACAATAAATGCTAGTGGTGGAATAAAAAAGATAATGCTGATATATACATTAAGTCCTAACTATGGGAAATCAATGCAAACTCACTATTATGAGATTAATTCCTTGCTATTCATGAGGAGGTGGCTCACCGATGGAGACCACATGTTGCATTGATCATAAGTAGAATATTTTCTCCTACACAAGATCTGGCGTGACCTCCCTAGTAAACTCGCCTCATTTACCACATCATGCCACCAGGTATGAAGCTAAATATTGATGAGCTGAGAGGTGGCGTGGGTTTGACCGATCCTTAAGGCGATCTTTTAGATACTTTGAAGACTATGGAAAGGTAAAAAATGCCTTGCTAGACTAGGTCGCAGGTTTCTTTCATAGGTTGTGCGCAGGGAAAGAAGCTAGGCTCATATATCCTTGCACATGCTAATTGAAGCTCACTCGATGAGAGTGAATTCAAACGCTCACAAGGAGAAATTAGTACTACCCAACCCTGTTGGGCAGATGCAACAGACACAAAAAAATTACCTTCAAGTAGCAGATCGATGCCTTAGCAGTCTTTTACAGATCAACGACTATAATATACAAATCTTCGATAAGCCTCTTCCTCATTAGGCGGCCTCTTTTTGATACTATGTTACATGTGCAGATTAGAGTTTCAAACATAGACGATTCGGCCTTCAATACAAATATTTAGACACCAAAAGACGTAGATCAAATATCATTTGCACATGTTTTAAGACCCAAACAAACACAAGCCAAACAATTTGCATGCACTACTTTAAAAAAAAAAAAAAAGAAACTCACAGATACACAAACCAACATCCAACTGCCAACTGCCAACTGTAAAAATAGCTCTGATATCATGTTAGTATTGTCAAGATCTCTACCTGAATGCTAGTATTAATAAGTTTATGAGATTGAGAAACAAAGAATGAATTGAAAAAGCTGAACGATGAAATTGGATGGAGTCCTCAATGACGAAGATGTACACATAGGATGATGAGTTTGAGTCATTGTAGGAGTGCTCGACTCAAGGTGGCAACAATGCTCCACCACATGGCAAATGAGAAATTTTACACATCTTGAAGAGTTCAAATAGATCTTCAAGTGACACATTGTCACCTAAGATGGCTTAATACATAAAATAAAATAAATAATTAAATAATAACTATTTTACTCTAACAAAGGTAACAAAAGAAGTTCTTAGATAATTCATGAAGCTTTATTACTCTAGTGTACAATAGCCAAGAACTCCATTCAAATTGTTTTCTCTATCTTAAAAATATCATCATCCTTTGAGAAGGTTTCAATTCTTATGGGTACATTATTATGTAACTATGAACTCTTCATATAGTTCGCACCTCCACACTTGCATTATTAATTTGAAATCATTATCATATGAACTAGTCTCATCTCTTTACCAATACATTAAATTTACACACATGGTGTCTTGTGTCTACTATTTTAGTGCCTACCTCAACAATTGCACATAATATTGTTCCTCACATTAGCATCTAATCTCTAAAACTAACATTGATTCCTTATTATGTCACTATAATACATTTTGTTTGCTTCAATCCATATAGATACTCCTATTAAATTGATAAAATGTGATAGTTATGCATTTCTCTATATAATTCCATTTATATTTGTTTTATAAGTTAATCAAATTGTTTCTTCCCTCACATTTCTCATCTTTTCACATTGCATAACATGTAGCTATTGTAAATAATTGTTGTTTAATTCCTTCTAGCTTATTTTTAATTTCCTCCTTATTAAGAAAGTAAGAGAATTTTTCTACTCCATTTTATTTGACTTGGATTATCATGGTTATCAAGACATCAATTTATTTTTCTTTAAATGTTGTGTTCCTGTCTTTATAGGAGAGGGGACCAACCATTTATTCAATGTATTCAGTAAACCATTATTTTTTGAATTGTGATATAAGTGAAAGTTATATAGCAATCATATAAAAATTTCAAATGGAGTGAGAAAAATATTGATAAAAATAATATGAAATTGATTAATTTGAATTAAAAATAAAAATATATATAGCAACATGTTATACCAAACCAAATTTAGAACATCTTACAAGTATTAGCATGAGATTAAAATTGGAAGATTAAAACCAAAAGCTAAGTTAGAATAACCTCCCAACTACTAGGAATCCACATATTTACTTTTGAATAGTATAAAAATAAAGGTGAATTTTATAAAATTGTATAATTTAATTTTTCCTATGTTCTTAAACCTACACCGTAATGAATATTCATCATTCCTCTAAAAAAACAAAAGAGGTTTATTCCATTTAAATGATAAGAGAATAAGCTAATACATTGAACTAGAGTTAAAATGCCTTCTATTTTATATTCTAAGTTTATGGTTTCTATGTGTCTATGTTTCTATCTATTTCTATTGCTTGTATTATCATATTTGTGTATGCACTTACCCCATAGTTTAATTAGATTTTCATTACTACTTGCAGTTGTTTGGTAAGAGATGGATAGAGATGCAAACTAGAGTACAAAGGAAAGCATTGTAATCTATAAAAAAATGGATTTGGAATGCCATATGTGGTTGTAAGTTGAATCATGAGAACTAAAATTGAGTTGGGATGTTTAGGTATAAATTTAAGATAAATTGTGTGAAAATTTATGACATGTGTGTTTTTTATGTGTTGAAAAATCATAAATTTATATTATTTTAAACAAAGAAAATAAGAGTGTATGCTAAATTAGTGAGAAAATTTCTATGTAGAAAAATTTCATAGTAGAAAAATTTCATATGTACAATATTGTAAGGAAATTAACCTTATCATTCAACACACTAGAATACTGAGAGGGGATTAAATCAACATGCTTTAAATTTCAATCCCAATTAACTACTACTGAAGTTGATTTGTACCAATTAAGCATTCATCCACTTAATCAAAATAAGATTGAAGACATGAAATCACACATGAACACAAATAACACCAGATTTACATGGAAAACCCCATAGGAAAAAAAAAAGTGAGAAATTCTTCTAGGAGCTACTGTCCTAATCCAACCTCACAAGTAAATAATAGTTTATAATTTGATTTTGGGCTACAACCCAAGGAAGAAACTACTACCTAACTTTATTTTAGGGGTTAGAACTGAAGGAAGCTACTACTCCCTAATTGAAAAAGGAACAACTAAAATATTACTTGTTTTATGGCTTGAATCACTAGTAGTCATCAATTCTACTCAGTAGGTCTATAGAAAATCTTGTCATGCTCTTCTCATGCACTCATGTACATCTTCACACACTTCCATTATAATATTCACATCTTTTATCTTCCATATATATTATCCACACACTTGCAATATACAAATTCAGTTAGGCAGTTAGGCACAAACAAGAAATATGAAAATTGTAACATGTCAGCCTACATCTTCATTGACAGTATACAAAAATGATATAAAATTATTTACATCTCTTCCAAATGAGTTGACATGACTCATACAACATCTAAAAATCACTCCTTGAACTCTTCTCAATCTCAAATTATTGGTGCACACCATTAACATACCCAAGTTGGCCTCAACAACAACATATCTTCTCAAATTAACTTGAAACATTTGTGTGGTACTGGAAACAAGAAAGATCTTCATGTGCTTCAAACTTGAGATACCTTGAGATATGTACAATTTCTACACAAGCTGATGCAACAAAACTTTACTATCTTTTGTTGGTGCTTGAAGTAACCAAACATATGGTCTATAGAATAATAGGCATCCAAAACCAACTGTACAAATACTCTATTACTGAAAAACTAAACTTGTGGACCACTAAAACTATTGAGTATTCAATGTAGCTCTTATCAACAAAGTATGCGCTCGAAGCTAAGCTATCAACTCAGCTAAGCTATCAACTCAGCTACTTGTTGATACATGGTAGCATTCCTAGGCTAGTGGGTTGCCTAAACTTGGAATGAACCTCCAAAGAAGGCTAGTTCCTCTCCACCCCATGGAAAACACATCAACTACCTCCTAGATGCTCTGCACTTGCTTCTCATAATATTTCATTGCTTGATGACTTAAAAGAGGGATTACCAGGTAGCTTCTAAGAATTTGAAAAAATCTATGAAGTTTATTGCTTTGGATGTAGTATTGTTAGACCTAAATGCAACAAATGCATTAGTTGCACTGCCCCAACTCTAACTACTTAGTTTCTCCTTATTTTGGTTACCATCATCCCATTAACTTTGATTTGTTGTGAAGTCAACAAATCTCATTTAAACATGTGGACTACCCCTTTATTTATCAAGACTATAATTGTACCTTAAGTTTACTATCATGATGACTTAAAATTACTATCATTTCCTCAATAACAACTGAAGCTTAAGGCCTTGTTGCATTTGTGCCTCTTTGATAACTTGTTCTAATGACTATCTCTCATGTTTCCACTAAGACTGTGGGAGACTGTCCTTTATTTGCAGAGGCTATCAACACTTGAAATTTTTTCTCATTTAAATTACCATTACTCAAGATCACAATCAAAAATGATTTTACATATCTTTGTAATGAGGTCATTATATAGAGACACTATTGGTTTCCATCTAGTCATAAATCACAATGATCTGACAACCCACCATTCAATCACCTACACATTCATAAGGTGTTTGATTGTCCCTTCAAAGTCACGAGCCCACTATCTCTTGACTTTCCAAACCCTTGACATCACATTGAAATTTCTCTTTAGCAATAAATATGACATTAAACATGGTTGTTGGGACTGAAAACACTAGCTTTTCATCTTCCACATTCTATCTTTCTTCAAACTTACTATCATTATTAAGGATTGTCCCTCTTTCATAGTGTTGATTATTCCTTCCATATTGGAAAAGCATGTCATCTAGAGCCCCAAATCAAAACTTTTGAACCATACATCAAATGACAATGAACTTATTCCTACTGACAAGGACATAATCTTGACTTCTCATTTCATGAAACCCCCGTATAAGGTTTCTAATGACAACACAAAACTAACAAGGTTCAAATATTGGAGTGGCATAAGCATTTTGACAAAAGTCTTAACATAGGCTTACAAAACTTAAAGGAAAATTTCAACAAGGGCTTTTCACATGAAACTCTATTCCCTTCCTCTAAAGTTATTAAAATGCTTCTAATTATGTACTCAAGGACTCACAACCCGAAATCTCTATAGCATTTGCCAAAACCTTGAGCAATATAAGGAATTTTTTTTAGGCATACTTGGAAGGTTGAGAAGAAAACATGTGGGGTAAGTGCAGAAAGATGGGTCACAATTTTATGACCAACTTTTTTAAAAAGTTTTGAAAGCTCATAACACGCTCACATTATAACACACTCGCGTTATGGCTTGGTGTTCTGAACCTAAGGGTTGGCCACAACAAGCCCATAACATGAGCGTGTTATAACACACTCGCGTTATGACCTATTAAAAGCAAAAAGAATGAAATTGAATTCATTGTTGCTTTCGACTGTGTTTTTTTTCTTTCCCACGACCAAAACCCCAATATTTTGTGCTCAAATTCTAGGAGGAGGTATTTTTGAAAATTATTCATCAACAATTGCTTTTTTATCACCAGAATGTCGCCACATCAATGAGGAGGTCTAAGAGGTAAGGATTTATTATTTTGAATTTTGAATTTTTTAGTTTTAGGTTGTTTTTGATGTTTTTTTTTGAATTTGTAGGAGACTTTAATCAACCTGCAAACCCTCCTCAAAATCCTGAACAAGCACAACAACAACAAGAGCAAAAAAATCCTCAACAAGCATAGCAAGAACAACAACAAAAAAATCCTCAAGTTAATCAACCATAGCCTCAATCTCCTCCACCAATCTCTCAACATCCTCCTGGAACTCAACAAAACTTAATGAGTGAGATAGACAACAATAGAAAAAAAATTGAAGATTTAATGAGGAGGTTGAATGATCCAAACGATTCAACCACGGAAAGAATGACCCTAGAAACTTCACTAAAAGAAATGTTAAAACATGTAGATTCAATGAACAAACAATTAACTGGTTGGAAAGATAGGATGCAGGCATCTAGGTCTTATTACCAAGATAAATTATCATGTAAAGATGTAAAAGATTTAAAAATTACAAAAGGTGATTTGTGCTCATTATTCACTGACTCACAGTCAAATGAAAATCTTACACTCAATGCAAAGAGGTTTCATATTCATTGTTGCCACCACCAATAGATTAGGAACTTTTTTTGGGATAGGTGGTACACAGTTTTTTATTACCCACCATGCAACAATTGTGAAGTCTCACAATATTTCCTTAGGAAACTATATTGTGAGTTCATCTTGAATAAAATCCCAAATTATTTTGATATGAGGGACTTCCAAGGGAGAGGTGGGGGATCGGCTCAAGATAGACCCGGTGTAAAACCAGATCCTACGTAGCAAGGGAGACGACCTCTCGCTAGGCCACCTCATGAGCACATCGTCATCCCTTCCATTGCAAAGGAGAGTGACGATGTAGAGACTTTGCAGGCCATCAACTCTTTGACATAGAGTTTCATCCAACATGCCAACCCTATTCTACAACGCCATCCAGGGGAGTCTTTAAGTGGTGGGCTTCGATCCCATTTGTGTCAATCTTGCGAAGTGACTTGTTCATATGACCCCACCGACACTCAGGAGGCTGCTACGCAAGATCCATCCGCAGCTATGGAGATGGCGAGGGCAACTGACATTTTGCATGAGGCCTATGGAATTGACACTCAGGTAAAATTTAGTATGTTCATTGAATTTAATTTATTAAATTTTGATTTTGAAATGGAAGATTAACTTGTTTAGTTTTATGATTTTAATAAAATTGCAGGGTCACAATGTTGATACTGGATACATCGACCCTACAACTTCTTATTTCTCCACTGCACCTACTGTTGAGGTATGTAACTAGTAAAAATTTATAAATTTATTACATGTTAATAGAATTGTTTTATGAATGGTATGGGTATGTGCAAGATCATCATGGAAAAAACAGGCCCTTAAGTGGCGATGAAAATTTAGAAAATCAGAGTTAGGCAACTTGACACAAAAATTTAAATAATTTATCTATATTATTTCAAAAATATGTAAGAATAGAATCTGTAGAAAATTGAATGTAGTTTCTAAACTACTAGGTTTGTTTTAAAAAAAAATCTATTTGGTGAAAATTTGAAATTTCAATGCAGTAACTTACTTAAATTTCAAGGAAAAAATAAGAAGTAGGTGTATGTCTGACCACCCTAACCACAATAAAGTGATAATATATTTTTATAAGATTTTAGATAGAAGTAGAGGACTCATGTCTCGACGTGATACATATTTTTTTGTAATTTTTTTCCAAGTAAATAATTAATTATGATTTTTTTATTACAAATTTTTAAAATATAAAAACTCGTATGTCTAACCACCTTAACTTGGTCAAAACTTCATGAAATTCAATTCTTTTTATTTAATCCTATAGTATGCAAAGCATAGAATGTGACACATGTTTCAGATTCAAAAAATGTGATACCGTTTGAAAGCTATAGATATTTTTCAATCATCCTATCAATCAGGACTTTAGTCATAATTCAAATAGAAAATGAATAATAATTATAAATATTAATTCAAAGTAAAGAATAATTTATATTGATGGAAATATGAGAATCTCCTTTAAAAACCCTTTTCATTTCAACAATTTTGGATTAAAAAAAAGTTGTCAGCCACATGGGTCATCATATCACTTACATATCACCACTTTTTGGCCCATCATGATCCTGCACATACCCATATTTTAATATGTGATTTTGCATGTTGAATAGGCTAATATTGGAGGTTTCAAGGGAACACCTCCTAGTTCCAGTGGATTTAGTCAAACCTTCACACAGGTAATAGAATAAAGAGTTTAATTAATGAATTATACTTAATAGATTTGTGTACATAGTTTATATTCATATCGTTGATTACATTGCATTGCAAATCTTTCAAACTCAAAGAATTACTTCACAGTCCATAGCTAATAACTAGATGGTGATAGATGAATTTGTTTTAACTACAATATAGTTGTTTAGAAATTCAACATAAGCAATGATGCAATTACTTCACATAGCATAAGTAATAATTAGGAGCAGATTCCAATTGCATTTGCTTGTCATGGCATTCCATGAGACTACATTTTTTGAGGCATCTTTTCAAACTGTTCATTGTCTTGTCTATGCTATGGATTCTTGGAAGTAATATATGAAAGAATAATAGTAAGCAATAACATAGACAAGGCAATGAGTTGTTTGAAAAAATGCCTCAAAGAAATGTGGTCTCATGGTGATGTCCATCACCATGAGACCCAATTTCTTTGAGGCATTTTTTCAAACATCTCACCACCTTTTCTATGCTACCACATGTTCCATACATGTCTACCAAAGAATTTTATCAAACAGTTCATTTCGTCATTGCTACATGGCTAAAATTTTTAAAAAGGTGCTTTCAAAAAAACTATGGATGCTTGGAAAAAATCTATCAAAGCATAATAGTAAGCAATAGCATAAACAAGGCAACTTGAGTAGTTTGAAAAAATGCCTTGAAGAAATGTGGTCTCATGGTGATGGAATTCCATTCCATCACCATGAGACCACATTTTCTCAAGGAATTTACTCAAAGAGCTCACCACCTTTTATATGATACCACATTTTCCATAAATGTGTACCAAATCATTTTATCAAACTACTCACTTCCTTGCTGCTATGGCTAAAAGCCTAAAATAGGTGCTTTCCAACAAACTATGGATGGTTGGAAAATTTCTATCAAAGCATAATAGTAAGAAATAATACCATAGAGAAGGCAATGAACTGTTTGAAAAAATTCCTGAAATAAATGCAGTCTTATGGTGATGGAATGTCATGATGTGCATTTGTTTGTAATGGAATTCCATCACCATGAGACCCCATTTCTTTGAGGCATTTTTTCAAACAGTTCACTGCCTTCTCTATGCCACCATGTAGTTATCATACATGTCTATGAAATAATTTTATCAAACATTTCACCGGCTTTCTGCTATGGGTAAAAGCCTAAAAATACGTGCTTTCGAACAAGATATGGATAGGGAAAATAGTAGGTATGATAGTCATAAATATATAGTTTAATAAGTAATCAAAATTGTGTTTATTATCTCATACATTATGTCATGACATGGATCGCTATTGTAGTTTTCGTGATTGAATAATTTGTTAATTTATTTTTAGTTGTTGCAAGCGAAAACACCTTTGAATATTCAAAGGGAAATGGAGATCGGTGTTTCATCTGCTATAGAATCCTTGATGGCTTTGACAGGGGAGGTATGAGGCAAAGTACTAAATTTCAATTTACATTCATTGTTATAGATGTTAGTGAAAAATCAAACCATTATTGATTCATAATTTAATTTCTATTTGGATGGTTTATACAGGGCTTCAACATACCTTAGCATGGGCATTTGAATATTTCCATCATGGAGAATGATCATCAGATGGTGGTAAGTGATTATTTTGTTAAATATATCATTTTTTTAATGTAATTTCTATATATTAATGTATTTAATTCTTATTATAACATATAATACTTGACCAAGAACTAAACCCTAGGAGGAGCACTAGGAGCACTCCTTGATTGTGGCATAAATGAGTGGCAAATGTATCACCATCCGATCAACAAGCAAAGAGCAAGAGCTTATTTTGAGGGGATGGAGAGCAATGACCTATGATTCCAGAGCCCTTTGTTGTATGCCTATATGGCATTTTTGTACATATTTTGTATTTGATATATTTGACATTGTATGCCTATATGGCATTCTCGTAAAGCTATATGGCTATTTTGTACCTATATTTTATACTTATATTGACATATATTGATGTATGCCTATGTATGGATATTTAGTTAATACAAATATTTTTTATCGATGGTGTCCATATTTTCATTATAAATCCATGCTTCAATAGATATGAGTTATGTGTGGGTAAGTGCATGGATCTATGACACAATTTCAGTGCCAAATTGCAAAAAAAAACCATAATAGACCATATTGTGCTCGCCAAATTTGGAGAGCGCCAAATTTGGCACTCTCCAAATGGCTTTACAATTTGGCGAGCACCAAATTTGGTGAGCAAAAAATTTGGCGCTCGCCAAATGGCTTGAATTTTGCAATGAATGAACAAGTGCGAGTTCTCTTTCTTTTTGCAATGACTTTTGAAATGCATTTTTCTAAACTCTTTCATTTTCTCATACTTTAAGTTATATTTCATGTATATAGGTAGGATGTTTGAGAGTAGTTTTAGATCTCTAGGAGTTATAATGCAAATTCTACTTTTTGGAAGATCTTAAAAATTTCAGACTTAGTCAAATTTTAGTAATCAACAATTCAAATTTCAGTAATCAAGAGGTCAAATTTTAGTCGTTAGCAAGTTGTATCATCTTTCTCTCTCACTCTCTCCTTCTCTCTACTCTCTATCTCTCCACACCCTCTCTCTCCCTTCCTCCCTCTCTCCCCTCTCTCTCTCTCACACACCCCTCTATCTCCTCCCTACATCTGCCTCCCTCCCTCCCCTCTCTACTTCTCTCTATCTCCTCTTTATTCATCTCCTTCCCTCTCTACTTACCTTTATCTCCCCTCTCTCTCTCTTTACCTACCTCTCCCTCCATCACTTTGTATCTCACTTATGTCTCCCTCCCTACCTCTTTCCCTCTCTACTCTCTATCTCTCCTCTCCCTCCCTCTACCTACATCTCTCTCTCACTCTTTATCCCTCTCTTCCCCCACTTTCTCTCTAACTCTCTCCTCTCTATCTCATAATTCTCTCTCCCTCCCTCTCACTCTCCCCTCTCTATCTCACCACTCTCTTTATCTCTCTCTCTCACACACAAACCTCTATCTCCCTCGCTAACACTCCCTCCCTCCATCCTTCCCTCTCTACTTCTCTCTATCTCTCCTCTCCCTCCCTCTCTCAACCTCACCCTCCCTCCACTTCTTTTTGTCTCTCCTCCCAATCTCTCTCACTATTGTCCGCCCCTCCCTCCCCCTCTTTCTCTCTCAATTGATCTTTTTCTCTATCTCACCATTATCTCTCTCTCACTCACACACACACCTATATCTCCCTACCTATCCCTCCCCTCTGTACTCTTTATCTCTCCTCTCGCTTTCCCTCTCTATACATACCTCTCCCTCCATCACTCTCTCTCTCCATCCCTCTCTATCTCACTTATGCCTCCTTCCCTACCTCTTTCCCTCTCTACTCTCTATCTCTCCTCTCCCTTCCTCTACCTACCTCTCTCTCTCTCCATCCCTCTCTTTCTCTCTCACTCTCTCCTCTCTATCTCACCATTATCTCTATCCCTACCTATCACCCCCTCCTCTCTAAATCACCATTCCCTCTCTCCCACTTTCCCTCCTTCCCTCTCACTCCCTCCTCTCTAAATCACCATTCTCTCTCTATCCCACTTTCCCTCATTCCCTCTCTATGTCTCACTTATCCCTTTCTACCTCTCCCTCCCTCCAACCTCCCTCTCTCTCTTTATCTCTATTTCTCATTCTCTCCTTACCTCTCTACTCTCTATCTCACCACTCTCTCCATCTCACTCTCCCTCCTCTCCCTCTCTCCTTCCCTCTCTACCTACCTCTCCCTCCACTACCTACCACCTCTCTCCCTCCCCCTATTTCTCTCTTACTCTCTCCTTCCCTCTCTACTCTCTCTCTCCCCCCTTCCCTCTCTACTCTCTTTCTCTCTCTCCCCCTTCCTCTCTCCCCTCATTTTCTCTCCTCACTCTCTCTCCCTCTCACACACACTCACCTATATCTCCTCCTTTCCTCTCCCACCATCCCTCCACTCTCTACTTCTCTCTCTTTATCATCTCTCTACATGTCCTTCCCTCTCTATTTATCTTTATCTCCCATCTCCCTCTCTTTAACCACCTCTCCCTCCATCACTCTATATCTCAATCGTGTCTCCTCCCTACCTCTTTCCCTCTCTACTCTCTATCTCTCCTCTCCATCCCTCTACCTCTCTCTACCCCTTCTCTCTCTCTCGCACACACACACACACACACTCACCTCTATCTCCACCCTACCTATCCCTCCCTCCCCTCTCTACTTCTCTCTACAGGGTTGAGAGTTGAGGGTTGAGGGTTTAAGGTTGAGGGTTTAATGTTGAGGGTATAGGGTTTAGGGATTGGGTTTCGGGTCCAATGTATAGGGTAGAGGGTATAGGGGTTGAGGGATTAGGGTTTAAGGGTTGAGGGTAGAGGATAGAGGGTTGAGGTTTTAAGGGTTGAGGGATTAAGGGTTGAGGGTTGAGGGATTAGGGTTTAAGGGTTGAGGGTTGAGGGTAGAGGGTTGAGGATTTAAGGGTTGAGGGATTAAGGGTTGAGGGTTGAGGGATTAGGGTAGATAGTTTACTTGGGTTTAAGGTTTTAAGGGTTGAGGGTATAGGGTTGATGGTAGAGGGTATTGGGTTGAGGGTTGAGGGTATTGGGTTGAGGGTTGAGTGTTTAAGGGTTTAAGGGTTTAGGGTATAGGGTTGAGGGATTAGGGTAGAGAGGGAGGGAAGTATGGAGGGAGAGATGGAGGGAGAAGTGAGATAGAGAGAAGGAGAGAAGATGAGGGAGGGATAGAGATATATGAGGGTTGAGGATCTAATGTATAGGATAGAGGGTATAGGGTTGATGGCTTAGGGTATTGGGTTGAGGGTATAGGGTTGAGGGTAGAGGGTAGAGGGTAGAAGGTTTAAGGGTTTAGGGTTGAAGATTTAGGGTTGAGGGTAGAGGGTTTAGGGTATAGGTTTAAAGGTATATGGTTGAAGGATTAGGGTTGAGGGTCTAATGTATAAGGTAGAGGATATAAGGGTTGAGGGTTTAGGTTTTAAGGGTTGAGGATTAAGGGATTAAGGGTTAAGGGTTGATAATTGAGGGTTAAGGGTTTAATGTATAGGGTATAGGGTAGAGGGTTTAAGGGCTTAAGGCTTAAGGGTTGAGGGTTAAGATTTTAAGGTTGAGGACAGAGGGTTGAGGGTATAGGGTTGATGGATTAGGGTTGAGGGTCCAACATATAGGGTACAGGGTATTAGAACCAGAATTTTCCATGAAAATCCTAAGGTCTTTACCCATTTGAACCCATATATTTCACTATCTTTTTTATAAATAAATCATTTTATTGCCATTCATAATGCTAAAATGGATTTTACCGCCATACCACTGCCACATTTTTGGCCTTTATAGCCCTCACATATTACCTTTATACCGCGGCCCCTTCTAGGGTGGCCCGCGGTATCACAGTTACCATTGAATGTTATCCCATCCATTTTACCGCTACACTATGCATAGTTTAATCTACACCCGCAGTAGAGCGGTGAGAAAGAGGAAACCGCCATACTATGGAGGGGCATCAACGAGCCCACAGTAGAGTGATGAGAAAGGCAGGTCACCATAGAACCGCTGACGGTCAAACCAGAGACCGCGGTAGCACGATAGATGGTGGAGGCGACAGTTAATATGGGTCACCGTGGTATCGTTGATGGTCAAAACAGAGACCACGATAGCGTTGTAGACGACGGAGGTGACGGTTAAGGTAGTAGAGCAGTGGGAAGAGAAGACTGTGACAGTCAAACCGCCATACCGCAGGAAGACAGAATGAAGACCGTGGTAAGGCGATAGAAGGTGGTAGCTATCTAGACACCGCGAAACCTCGGGGAGGAGAAACAAAGACTGCGGTGAGGGGGTAGGAAGTGATGGCTAGCCGGTCATTGCAGAACCACAAGGAGTAGGCGGGTGGACCGCGATAGAGCGATAAGCATAAAAGGTAACAAGTCGGTCACCGTGAAACCGCTAGGAGTAGACAAGATGACCGCAGTAAAGTGGTAAGGACGAAAGAAGCTTCGTAATAATACAGAGAAATGAAATGTTAAGAGCGGGCAAAGTGCTAAGATGATAAAATAAAATGACATGCGGATTATGGTTAAAATATTTAATTTGCCAAAAAGGAAATTAATTAAATATTTTATTTTTGCCAAGGAATGTCAAACGGTTGCACCGAACTAATGAAGGGTCATGACCCTAGAATATGTATCATATATATGTATTGAAAAATAGAGAAAATAAAAAGGGAGTTAGAACAGTTAGATAATTGCAAAAAATAAAAAATTGGGGATGCAAACAATGTACAAACTTTCCTAAAGCAAGGCAATGGAGATAATGTTTTAAATGGTGAAATTATTTTGGTGTTCAGTTGTTGTGATGTAATATTTCATATTTTTAATCTGGTTGTCTCCAAATTGAGATCTTTTAATCATTTAAATCAGTATATCAAGCATATTTCTGATTTGTCAAAATGTATTCTCATTTTGTGTGATCTATTAATTGGTATCTGCAAGTCAAAATTAAATTATTTTAAATAAGTCACAGTGATTTAAGGATTTCTTTTAGATAATTGAAGAAGAACCTGGTAGAGAAATACTCCAGCACAATTTATGCAAGTCATAAATTTAGTGAAGTTTTATGCCAGTCATATAGCATCATTTTCAAAGGTGTCTAACAACTATAGTTAATCCAAAGAGGGAAACACATATCATTCTTGATTTTTTGACTACATTGCCCATGTGGATAGAAGGCATTGATTTGTCACAGCCCAAAAGATAAATTTCATAAAAAACAACACATATAAATACTTTCTTTTTATGTAGTAGGAGTAGTTGTTATGATTTTATCTATTTACTTCCAATTGCCATTATGGATAGATTTCTCAAGCAGGGAACACATATTTCAAATCTGCATCATTCATATAGGTACACCCACTAAGGTTTAGCAGAGCCTAAAGAGTAGAAGGTTCAATTATATTAGTTGGCCTTGTACATTGGCCAAAAATGTTGTGAGAGCTTGGCAACCTCTTGTGGTTAAAACCTACATTTTTGAGACCTAACAGTTTGGCGACTCTGCTAGGGAACGTTAAACTGAACCTGAGCCTTCATTATAGAGTCAGTACTTTGCAGAGGATTCCACTGGAACAATTAATTACATGATTTTCTCTTTTTGAAAGTGAGTGGCGACTCTAAATGAATAAATGTATTGAAACTGGTAAAGTGAAATACAAATCAGAAAGGAATCATCCTAGAGTTCAAACTATCAAAATTACTCACAACATGCAAGGCAAAAGAACTTTATATAAGGAGGATTTTAATAATGACAAAAGTAAATGGACTCAGAAGAATGATAAGGGTAAGAAAGTGTCTGATGATATGGGCCCAACAAATAAAGAAAAAACATCAAAAGCACCATTAGAGACACATAATTCCTATCAAACACTTGCAAATGAAAAAAACCCTTCTAGAGAACCTCACACTCCTGAGGAAAAGAGGAATCCCTTCTAGAGAACCTCACACTCCCGAGGAAAAGAGGAATCCCTTCTATCAACGAAACCCTAAGAAATTTGAGGAGTTCATGGCTGGATTTGAGGCTGAAAGGGAAAGGAGACAACATGAATATGATGAGAAAGTAGCATTTCTTGAGGAGAGTCAAGATAGACTTCGCTATGAAGCAACCTCAGAAGAGAACTATGAACATATGGCTCAAGATGAGATAAATGCATGACTAGAACATGAGAGACAAGAAGTGGAGAAAGAAAGAATAGAATATGAGAAGAGGATCCAAGCAATCAGAGAGATTGAAGAATTGAAATTGCGGAAAGCTCAGATTAATGCTCAAATGGCTAATTTTCCTAAATATGTGCCACCTCATAGGCAAGTGGATAATAATTCAGGCCCTTCAACTTCCCCATGAGCCCAAAAAAATCAGCCAAGGAATCAGTATAGACCCCCAAATGCTCCACCACAACATCAAAATGCTCAGCCACATCCTTACCAGTAATACACGCCTCCACAGGGTCAACATCATAGACCCCCACAAGGTCAGCAATATGTGCCATTATCTTATAATAATCCATTGTACCAATACCAGCATCACCAAAATCCACCTCCTCCACCATACAGAACCATGATCAGGCATTTTGATTTGGGTGGATTCCAAATATATCCTTATTCTATGGACAATAGTTGGAGAAGCCTTGTCCCAAATTTCACAAGAAGTACTACAATCACAACTTAAGAACACTTGAGGAGCTTTAATGTGTTTATTCAAGATTTGGATATGTAATATGGGGATATGCAGATGAGATTTTTTATGATGTCACTGATTGAAGATTCCAAAGATTGGTTTAACAGTTTGCCAACAGCTTCTACTGGCTCTATTCATGAGTTCTATGAATAATTTCTTGAGCAATATGGGAATCAATATGCACTAGATTTTTCCCTGCATGAATTGGTAACTATCCAGAAGCATCAAAATGAGTCATCTTATGACTTCAACCAAAGGTTCTCTAAATTGCATAATAAGATACCTCCTGGATCCAAATTAGTTGATCCTGTTGCATTGAGTATTTATTTAAAATCTTTTGATTCTAAGACAGGATATGAGCTTAGGAATAGGTGTCCCAGGAATTTAGCTGAAGCTCAAAAGACAACACTCACTATTGAAAATAATAGGAAATCTATAGGAATGATTTCCAAGAGGGATAACCCTAGGGTTCCCTAATATGCTCCTCCAAATAAGCAGGAAAACACATATAGAAATGAAAGGCCAAGACTACATGACATGTGATATAATACAAATTGGAGGGATGGAAATCCAGTGATGGATAGGCCAAGAAATAAAGAGACACCTGATCCTTTAAAGAAGAGAGGGACATATATGGTTGATAATAGTCCCTAGTGCTCAGTTTGTGACTTGCCACATTCCTCAGAGAATTGTTTCATAGCTCAGTCAATACTAGAAAAAGACATATCAGAAGATAATAATGAAGAAGACCATAATATCTATTTAACTTCCCATACTCTCCACTCTGCTGAGTAGGAGTATTCATCTTCAGAAGAAGGAGGATATGAATATGATGTTGGTCACTAGAAATACAATGTTCATATGGCAGAACAACAAGTTTTTTCTAACTATGGAGAAAATGATAATGAACAAGGTCCTCCTACTACATCATATCAGGCTAATAGGTGAGATATGAGGAGACCGATTGAGGAAGAAATTAAAAGATTGACCATTGCAATAGTTGAGCAGGCCAAAAGAAAATATTGGTTGAGGAATAGGACAGTGAATGAGAATGAAGGTTTTCCAAGAGGAATATTTTTGAAAAATAAGAGGATGTCCCATGAAGTATCAAAAAGGATAGATGATAAGAACTCTGATAAAAAAAAATAGAAGTATGTCCCTAAAGAAGAAAATAAAGAATTTCCCAAGGACAAACAAAAGCCAGATCAAACATTCAAAAGGGAGGAAGATGAGAAAAAAGGAGAATCAAAAAAGCAAAAGAAGATGATCAGAATAGAAGGTGCATCTTTTCATTTCATGCAAGCTTTCTCCCAGGTAAAAATTTGTCATATTACTTGAAATGATGAAAATTAAAGAGTATAGGGAAAGTGCTATTCAATTAAAGAGAAGACCAAAAGATCAAGGCAAGAATGGATTCATCTCACACGCTAAAGTAGTGTTTCATGCCTAAGATACTAAGGGATGATGATCAACTAAAAGGCTCCAAGGATTGGACAAATAAGTTTATCAAAATTGTTCCCAAGTGCCTCACTAATATACAAAAGGATGGTGACATAAATATTAATCGTCTCAATTTAACCTTGGATGGAATAATTTCATTGGATGTTGGGTTCTCAAAATTCATCACGGATACCAAAGTGTTATGTGACAGCAAATGAAAGAGTCACTTCTCCAACACAAAAAAAATCTAGGAGTACAAATGGTCCTATCATTACATGGTGTACCAATGGCAGTAGACATATCTAGATCCCCTAGAAGAATAGGCCTTGCAGTGAACTACCAAGCCTTGCAGATAATATCATGAAGACAGGAGCTTGCCAGATCTGAATGATCACGAGTACCTTACGATGAGTAATGGACTTCTATATCTTGTGAGTTTTGTGGACTTCAACATCTGATAAATTCTCTTCACTTCTCATCTTTCATTGCTTTTAAATTTTTATGTAATCCTATGTAAACAACGATAATTAAGACTTTTTGATTTATGTTAAAAGTGGGTAACCGACAAGACACTTTTTGACATGTCAGTTAGGACACAATTTTGAAATGTATTGTAAAATATTTTTGAAGCTCAATAGAATAAAGTTATAATTGGTGGTTTGGTGCAGGAGCACCTTGTTTTCAAAATTCTTTCATAGGGAAAATGTGTGGAAATTTGAATTTTCATATGTAAAAGCATTGAAAATTCTTGAGAAGGCATAAGTAATGTATTAAAGGTCATTAAATAGGTCTCTAGAGGGTTAAATGTGTCAATTTGGGAAAATGCTATTTTGTAGCACAAATTGCAAGAATTGCAATATTTGTAAAATGCAAAGAGTCACAAGGAATATGAAGAGTCACCTCGTTGTAAGAGGTAGTTAGTTAGTTGAAGGTGAAGGGTCAAGCATTCTAAATGATGTAAATGTCTATTTAAGACTTGGGAAAGGTGAGCAAAGAGTCATCCATTGTATTTTTGAAGTAGAATCTAAATAAAGAGTACCATGTTTCTGAGTTTCAGCATTTTCTTTCTGTTGTTTATTAGTATTTGGGCTTGCACAACACTTCCAGACTTAGACCTTCACTTTCTTGGTATAAAAAGGAATTAGGTTTCATTCTAATTCATTTGGAGTGTATTTTAATAATAAAAATGGTTGTTTGAGCCAATTCATTTCATACTAGTCTGAGAACCCTCTCAAAAGGGTTTGAGAGTCTAAACAGCAATAAAGTGGCTACTACGCCTAATTAGTTAGTATAGGTTAGTGGAGTAGGTTGTATTTAGGATGTTTCAATGTTATTGTGTGTTGGAAGGACAGGGGAAGACATAAACCAAACGTTGGTGACTGATTTTCTCAGAATTCCCTGAGTTTTCCACTGTAAGTTAGTGGCTCCAAGTTGAAAATGGTAGAAAGTGTGAACAAGAAGGCATGGACAGAGATCCTAGAGCTTTTGCAAAAAATTCCCAAGGTGTTTGAAGTAGTGGTAGAGCACTATGAATTTTGGAGTATACATTTTCATTAAACCCTCATTATTTGATGCATTAGCAAGACTAAAACAGAGGTTTGAGTGTTATGACCTATGGTAGGGCGTAAGAGTTTAAAAGTTGTTTGATTCTATGATTTTAGAACTTTTTCTAAGACTTTTTATAGGAATTGAGAATGGATGAGATGTTTAAAGTTTGCTTGCTTTGTAATTTTGGCCTAATTGAGGCACTCTTCCAGTGGGACAGTCAATTGTTCTATTATTCATTCCAAAGAAGTGATATGTGATATTGAGGTATGTTAATGTATGTAAAAATGGGTTCTTGGAAATGCATTGGGTTGGTGGAGATTCAATCATGGATGGTTGGTATACCCGCTTTTGTCATAAGGCAGTGCTACAAGAGTTTGGGACTGTGATTGCAAAAAGATGAAATTATGTGAATACAGAGATCTAAGAGTTTTCTTTTGTATTGTAACTAATATAATAGTGATGGTAAAGTTGTTACAATAGTTTGGGAAATACCTTGAATCTTATTTTTTTGTTTGGGGTTTTTGAGCAATATGAATCTAATGGGTAAAGTGGTGTCATGACTACAGAGATAGTAAGTCTATTGAACCAGTGCTTTGGGAATGGGTATATTGATTTCCTCAATCAAAATTATGATGTTCACAGTGTCTAGGAAGTTTGATGATAGTTGGAGATAAGAATGCATTATTTCAAGTTACTTTTTCATGGGTGTAAGTGGTATTTAAGAGTGAGTTAGTGAATCAAGGAAGAATTGAATGGTTATGTGTTTTGGTATAGTCAGGTTGATGAAGGTTTAAGATGTATTTATATCTGATAATGGTGTGGATTATTGATTTTGTGAAATTGATGAAAAGATAAAGCAATTTAGTTGCTTGTTTAATTCGATCTTCTCTTGATTTTGTTTGGGATTGAAATCCCTTGAAGAAATGATGGTGTTGGTATGATGCTCTGCATCAATTGGTATCAAAGCCTGAAGATGCTCCGGGAAAGTTGGTTATGGTTAAGTTGTTGCTAATAGTAGGTTGAGATTGTTGGTTGGTTGTAGGTGCTTATCCATCTAAGTTGCAGAGAGGAAGAACTCTGAGGAGTTGTGTGTTGGCAGAAAAATAAAGGTTTGTGGTCACCATCCTCCAATGGAGATTAAGCTAGGTAGAAGGTGCAAGGTAAAGAGAGTGTGGCATCTTCCAAGATATTTTGTTGGGCAAGACAGATGGTTTGCTGAGTTGTGTTGTGCTGCAATTAGAACCTGATGGATACCTGATTTTGAAGCACTTGAGGTTACAACCATGTTGAAGAATACTCCACTGATGGGAGTAGTAGAAGATGAAGATGAAAGGTGATTGAGAAGGTCAAAGAAAGTGTGCAAGGACAGTCTTGTGTCCTTGGTTGAGAAAAGAGTTGGTGAAAGGATGAAAAGGATGGTCTTGTGTCCTTTTGGAAGAGAAAATAGTTTGAGAACCTAATAATGAAGACTGAAAGAGGCAAAGAAGAATAAGAGATGAAGGCTAAAGATTGAACCAACGAAAAGGCAAGTGGAATATTCAAGAGCAAAGGAGGACAAGGTGGTAAAAGGGTAAAAAATTGTTTGCATGTACGAAGACTGATCTACATCAACATATTTCCAAGGGACTTGGAAAAGTTTCAAGGTTGGTTGTATGGTGCAGGAGCACCTTGTTTTCAAAATTCTTTCAAAGGGAAAATGTGTGGAAATTTGAATTTTCATATGTAAAAGAATTGAAAAGTCTTGAGAAGGCATAATTAATGTATTAAAGTTCATTAAATAGGTCTTTAGGGGGTTAAATGTGTCAATTTGGGAAAGTACTATTTTGTAGCACAAATTGCAAGAATTGCAATATTTGTAAAATGCAAAGAGTCACAAGGAATATGAAGAGTCACCTCGTTGTAAGAGGTAGTTAGTTATTTGAAGGTGAAGGGTCAAGTGTTCTAAATGATGTAAATGTCTATTTGAGACTTGGGAAATGCGAGCAACGAGTCATCCATTGTATTTTTGAAGTAGAATCTAAATAAAGAGTACCCTGTTTCTGAGTTTCAGCATTTTCTTTTTGTTGTTTATTAGTATTTGGGCTTACATAGAACTTCCAAACTTAGACCTTCACATTCTTGGTAGAACAAGGAAGTAGGTTTCATTCTAATTCATTTGGAGGGAATTTGAATAAGAAAAATGGTTGTTTGAGCCAATTCATTTCATAATGGTCTGAGAACCCTCTCAACAGGGTTTGAGAGTCTAAACAACAATAAAGTGGCTACTCGACTGAATTAGTTAGTGTAGATCGGTGGAGTAGGTTGTAGTTAGGATGTTTCAATGTTATTGTGTGTTGGCAGAATAGGGGAAGACATAAATCAAACATTGGTGACTAATTTTCTCAAAATTCCCTGAGTTTTCCACTGTAAATTAGTGGCTCCAAGTTGAAAACATTAGAAAGTGTGAACAAGAAGGCATGGATAGAGTTCCTAGAGCTTTTTAAGACAATTTCCAAGGTGTTTGAAGCAGTGGCAAAGCACTATGAGGTTTGGATTATATATTTTCATTAAACCCTCATTATTTGATGCATTGGCAAGACTAAAACATAGGTTTGAGTGTTGTGACCTATGGTAGGGCATAAGAGTTCAAAAGTTGTTTGATTCTATCATTTTAGAACCTGTTCTAAGACTTTTTATAGGAATTGAGAATGGATGAGATGTTTAAAGTTTGCTTGCTTTGTAATTTTGGCCTAATTGAGGCACTCTTCCAGTGGGACAGTCAATTGTTCTATTATTCATTCCAAAGAAGTGATATGTGATATTGAGGTATGTTAATGTATGTAAAAATGGGTTCTTGGAAATGCATTGGGTTGGTGGAGATTCAATCATGGATGGTTGGTATACCCGCTTTTTTCATAAGGCAGTGCTACAAGAGTTTAGGACTGTGATTGCAAAAAGATGAAATTATGTGAATACAGAGATCTAAGAGTTTTCTTTTGTATTGTAACTAATAGAATAGTGATGGTAAAGTTGTTACAATGGTTTGGGAAATACCTTGAATCTTATTTTTTTGTTTGGGGTGTTTGAGCAATATGAATCTAATGGGTAAAGTGGTGTCATGACTACAGAGATAGTAAGTTTGTTGAACCAGTGCTTTGGGAATGGGTATACTAATTTCCTCAATCAAAATTATGATGTTCACAGTGTCTGGGAAGTTTGATGATAGTTGGAGATAAGAATGCATTATTTGAAGTTACTTTTTCATGGGTGTAAGTGGTATTTAAGAGTGAGTTAGTGAATCAAGGAAGAATTGAATGGTTATGTGTTTTGGTATAGTCAGGTTGATGAAGGTTTAAGATGTGTTTGTATCTGATAATGATGTGGATTATTGATTTTGTGAAATTGATGAAAAGATAAAGCAATTTAGTTGCTTGTTTAATTTGATCTTCTCCTAATTCTGTTTGGGATTGAAATCCCTTGAAGAAATGATGGTGTTGGTATGATGCTCTACATCATGGTCAAATTCTGGTTTCAATTGTTTGTTGAAGTGAATTAATGAATGTTTTCTTGTTGTCTCCAGTTTGATATTTCCTTGTTATTTAAATCAATATATCAAGGGTATATCTGGTTTATCAAAACACATTTGTTGTCAAACAATTCATTTTTTACTACATTTTGGTGTCAAATCTTTGGTGATTATGGTTAGTTTCATTACATTCTAATTCTGAATTCTGGGAAGTTATATACAGTAAATAGATTGATGTTTTTTTTGGATAGTGAAATTAGCTCTCTTAGAAATTAACTGAAATATCTTGTCTTGAAATATCTAGAAGGATTATTTCACTTTAAAAAGATTTTGTGGTTATTTTTCTAACAATGATTTTATAATGCAGCTAGCTTTCTATTTTCATTCAAGATACAATTCATGATCAAAGTTAAGTGCATACCAAGAAGATGGTACTCTACTTCAAACCCTCAACCTCACTTAGTTTAGTCTACTTATATGGGGATATTAAGGAAGTTGCTAAACAATTCATATATATCATTTGTTGTTTGTGAAGGAGAATCATGTGAGATCCAATATGGCAGTGGGTCAATATCTGGTTTCTTTGTTGCTAATACTCAATGAGTTTAGGGTGTTGCAGAAACCAAGACATTATACTTTAGAACATTAGAGTTTATAGTTATGGTGGTTGATAGAGATCCTCTTGCCATTCTTGATCCTTTGATTTCATTGGCCAAAGATAACGTATTGATTTTTTCTCTCTCCTTGTACCATTTTGAATTTCGGCATTATTGCAACCTTTTAAGATGTTAGATGGGCATTACAAAAAATTTAGGTTAACTCCATGTGCCATGCAATACCTGAATCATTCCTTAATTTTTGGGAGGCTTTCCTTCAATCGCCTCTGATATGTTTCAACCATTCACTGGCAATCTTTACATCATGTAGATTTTGAAAAGGTGGATTGAAGGGATCGAAACCAATAAAATGAAAATAGTTTGATTCTTATTGTATAGGGAAGTAATCACATGGGGAAAATGGTGGGATTGAAACTAATGAAATGGTGTTTGACATGTAGTACAAAACCCTTTTAACTGTAAAGTTTTCCCATGATCAAATCTCCTGACTTGCTACCCTTTTTTCTAATTTTGATGAATTGTAAGAGAATAAACCTAAATAACTTGCACAAGAACATCAAATTTTTGGACTTATACTGACGATGATTTTTGAACCATTTGGTGATACTTATGTGTATTTGTTCAATTAGTTGTTTTCTTGCAAGTTTAATGGATGCCTTAAGTTTTGTTATTAATCATTAGTTTAAAAATTACCATTTCAGGAAGTACCTTATGTGTTTGTGCCTTCAAAAGTTGAATTGAGTGATTCTTGTAAAGTGAATGGGGAAGATGATGTCAAAGTTGGGAAACTTGTTGTGGAACATCGAGTTAGTAATTTTGGATGTTAAGGCCTCCTAGTTGGATATCAAAGATCTTTTCTCATCAACTTAATTTGGAATTTATGTATAAATGGATTGTTTAGTGGTGTAGGTCTTTACTGAGACGACACATGAACTAGGGTTGGCATTTTTGTTGTCCAAGTCAGATGGAATTCTTGGGCTTGGTTTCCAATAAAATTTTGTTGATAATTTTGTTCCAGTCTGGTTAGTGTTGATAGCCTTCATTCTATAATATGTCAACTTCATTCTATAATTTGAGTGTATCACCTTTCTTAAATTTTGAACAAGGTTTTGAAATCAAGGGTTCAATATGCATATTTCAGGCCTATGTTGAACACTATGTTTAAGGCATTTGTTGACAAGGATACAATTTTTTAATTGATTTATCTTTTTGTTGTGTTTGGACTTTCTTTTGTAAACTTGCAATATACAATGCACTTTTATTCTTTTTGAATTGAGATTAATATTAATTTTCTTGGTTGTATTGAGGCACAACTTCATTCATGGCGGAAAAGGCAGCACCCTGATGCTCATATCATATGGCACATTGAATATAAAAGAGGAAATATTCTAGTTGGGTTATTGTTGACTGCATTAAAGGAGAGAGCTTCATATATGGGACACGATCAACACTCTCCTTGGATTCTACACGTGACAACTTGCTCCAGGAAGATTGCCCACATTGTAGAAGTTTTAAGAGATGAAAGGGGTGTGTGCTCACATTGAAGGGCTTCAAGCATGTGTTTCCATGATTGTAGAAGTCTTTTGGAGAAGTTTTTTCTTGCAGTCATTTCTTTCCAATATGGTAACTCATATTTTTAGTCTTGTGACTTAAAATAAAAATTGTAATACTCTATTTGTAGATGTAACTAGAACACCTTTATTTTATTAATTAAGTTCACCGATTTTTCCTTCTCAATGGTTGTCTTATTATGTGCAATTGATGATTGATGTGTATTTTTGTGGTTTATGCTTAAATCCTCAAATATCAGTCAATTAAAATGACTAAATATACTACTAATTGACATCAATTAATAATTAAATTGACTAAATATACTAACAATTGACAAAAATCGGTGAACAATGAATAAATATGACTAAATATACTACCAAATTGATCGAAACGATGATTAAAATAAATGACTAAATACACTACCAATTCATAGAAATAAATGAATAAAAAAAACTAAATAAGTGACCAATTAACAAAAATCAATGACTAAATATATCAGTGAATAAAAAAATGACTAAATAAGTGACCAGATTACAACAATCAATGACTAAATCAACAACTAAATAAGTGACCAGTTAAATATATCAGTGAATAAAAAATGACTAAATAAATGACCAGATTACAACAATCAATGACTAAATATATTAGTGAAAAAAGTGACTAAATAAGTGACCGGATCACAGCAATGAATGACTAAATATACTACCAAATTGATCAATCAAAACAACCAATAAATGACTAAAAATGGTTTAGTCATCAATCTGGTCGTGTTATAAATGACTGGCGATAAACTATCAATGGTCATGTGACCAACTATAGTCATTTATAACTAGTTTTTAGTAGTCTTTTCAGTAGTTTATTGTTGTTTTTGTAGTAGTGACCATAGTAGCTGAAACATTCAATGTCACGAACATGATATAACAAGAGAATATAAACTGAAATAAGAGTAATTTACTTCTTAATCAATAATATTAAACTCCAAAATTTAAATGTAATAATTAAGCCAAACATCTTCCATCCTTTCTCCTTAATCTGAAGCGAAAGAGGGAAGAGAGAGAGAGAGAGAGAGAGAGAGAGAGAGAGCATCACCAAAATGAATTTCACCCTGCCATGAAGCCATAGGCTTCCCCATACTACCCCATGAAGGGAGCCCAACCCATCATGAGGAGTCTAGCAATTTGTGGCCAACATGCATGAAATTTGTGTAACTATGGGATAACTAACACATGCAACCTATTAATGCCCCTAGAAAAAATATCTAAGCATATGTCCTTTACCCATGAAGTGCCTCAATTTTTAATTCAAACAATCCTCTATTATTTGAATTAACTACTTTGGTCAAAGAATTTATTTTGTATTTGATCCCTCACATCTATCCTGGTAGTCACTTGGAACCTTTACACATGTTTTAAGTATTTAACACCTTTATGTGTCATTTAGTCAAAATATTAGGGACTTATTCCTTTGGTTACAATTTCATTCATAATTTCCTCTAACACAATTGATTATGCCACTAGGTTTTTGTTTTGATTAATTAGCATGGCTTTTCTTTTATATCCATAAATTAATCAAATAGTTATTTTGTTCAAAATTTTAGATTCAAACCAACCCATCTTGCATGAGAAGGTTGATAATAAATGTAAATGTCACAAGTTAATGAATGTATGAATTTACCAAGAGAAGGTTGGTAATAAATGTAAATCTCACAAGTTAATGAATGTATGAATTTAACAAATTCAACAAGGTACTAAAATGAATTACATACTATAACATAGCAGTGATCACTTCAAATCTGGGGGTTTAGAACCATTATACTACAAAACCCTTAAGCTGGAAATTACCAGCATATAATACAGAACTTTTAATCTTGATAATAAATCAACTTAACTGCAAAATTTAGTGCTAGCAAAAGAAGTAATTTGCAAAACAGATTATAACTTAAACGTAGCATAGAATCATAAAACATGTGCTTAGTACAGATCATGATATTGGTGGTCATGTACAATCT
Source organism: Sequoiadendron giganteum (assembly GCA_007115665.2). Lineage (NCBI taxonomy): Eukaryota > Viridiplantae > Streptophyta > Pinopsida > Cupressales > Cupressaceae > Sequoiadendron > Sequoiadendron giganteum. The sequence continues at coordinate 78,116,075 of CM021108.1, forward strand.
ACATGACATAGTGCTGAAAATGAACAACATGAGTTGATGAAGTGCTTCCCCATGGTTGTTGTATAGTACTACAATAGTCATGTGGAAGTACTTATCACCATTAATTTATAATCTAGGTATACATTGTGTTACCAGTAATTTATGCCTAAGCTCATGGCTCAACAACAACGGTGTCCTTATGCTAAATATATATTTATTAGCCTTTAAATTCACACAGGATTTATAAACCCATGGTTTTGGTTCAACCTAGATTTTTTTTAAAGGATAATTATATTCTTTGCTCCCTTAGGAAATTTGAAACATTTATATTTATCCATTTAATCAAAAGTAGTTAACCACTGGAAAGAATTAGATAGTAAGGTTTGTTGTCTGTAATTCACTGTCAATCAATATGTATGAAATTGAATTGAATTGGGAAGGAAAGTGCTAAAAAATGTAGTTATAGAATATTTAAACAATTTATCCAATTTTATTAATTCTTATTCATGTTGGTCGTATTATCAATAGTTAGATATCTAACTATCCTTCACAAAAAAAGACTAATTCTTAATCAGAAGAAAATTAAACAAAATTTTCATACTTGTAAAATTAAAATTTATAGAGATCTTCACTCATTCTAACCATGTGCAACCCCTTCCATTTCCCTTTTTCCTTGTGTTTTCCCTTTCCCAAAAAAAGAATGTCCTTAATGATCATCCTCTTCTTTTTTTATTACCTACCATTCTTCCTTTGCTACGTGGAAATAGGGAGTACTTTTCTATGTGCTAGATGTTAATTTATTTTTTAAACCTTTTACCTTCTATTGATAGTTGATTCAAGCTTATTTGTCGGCCTCTATATTACTTTTGTTGTTTTAGGGAATATATGATACTTGTGTACCTAATTAAAGGCGCCTTTTAAAACAATTTTATCTTTTTTTCAGCTTGGATCCCACCACAAATTTAACATACTTCTTAATTAAAAAGAATATAAATATTTATTGGATTATTTTTATTTTATTTTATTTTATTTTTTCTATATACTTATTTTGAATTATATGTTACTCGGTATATATAAATATGAATATAAAATTATTAATAATAATAATTTTAATTTTTTTAATTTTTGTCAATAATTAAATAATTTAAACACTTCAATTTATCCTTTCTAATGTAGTATGCAACCTGAGAATAACATTATGTGCTCATGTGTGCTACTCACACAAATTGCCTTCAGATGGCTAGACTCCCCTTCTTGATGATACTCTCTCTTTGACAAGAGTACATAATCGTCCTATGACACTTCAATATCAGGAATAACATTAGTCCATTTCAAATAATGAAATAGGAGCTTAACAATTATCCACAATATTAGCATTTCCATATAAAATTCAATCATATAACTATAACTAACCTCATTCATTGTATCATTAAAATGATTACCTTTTAACAACTAAATAAAACAATTGTTTTTATATCCAAATGAAACAACATACAATACAACATTATAGAAATCTAGGCCAACCGTTATGACAGTTAAGTTTCATATTCAATTGAACGTCTGTCAACATGATAATACAAAATTTAGGGTCGGGGCACAATTAGGGTTGTGACATTTGTGAATTGTTTTGTTATAATTTTTTCATTGTATGTGCTTCATAAGGTATGGAATCGTTATGTTTTGTACGTTATGTTAGAATATAATGTTGTGCACATGGTGATTTGTGAACTACACATATTTTATTAAAGCGCTGATACATAATTAAATTCTAATGATCTAGTGCATAATGGGTGTGTTTGTAAAGTTGAATTGTTTAATCCATGTGTATAATCAATACTCTACAATGACTAAACATGTTGAAGCAATAATGGATTATTAGAAGAAATTGTGAATAAAATGTAATGATATGCAAACAACAAGAACTTATAAATTAACAATGTAATTGTGGGTATGTTTTTTATTGAGGTAAGTTCGAAACAAAGGTCTCAAACCCTTAACAAAGGCAGCCAAAAGGTTGGATGGAACAAGCCCAAACATGTCAAAAACTATAGAGAAGCAATACAGTAGAGAAAGATAAATAGTTGCAACCAAGTTGCCTTAGAAAACTACTTAACAAGAAAGCAAGGACCACCAGCGTCCCACTTTGACAACCCCAAATCAAGAGGGGATTGACCTAATACCCATAACACAAGAATGAGATTGGGAAGAGGAAGAAGGAAGAAGGAAGACCTTTCCTCCTACAAACAATAGTCTAAGCAATATTGTCATCCAAATGCTCATTACAAGGGGGAGCATGAGAAGAAACCCCCCACATAGGGCATGTCAACACACAAAGTCACATACCCAAGAGGGCATTTCCCCATAGGGAGTCCAACAACATGAGAAGAATGGCAAAGAGGTTTTAAAGTCGAAGGCAAATCAGTTTGTGACGGAAGGGCATGAGCTTCCACCATAGAGTCTGAGGGCATTGGAGCCACACCAAAAGCAAGAGACACATCATCATCTTGGGAGGAGTCGTTTAACAAATCAACTGAAGTATTGATAGTTAAGTGGTCTTTAGTAGCATCCTTCCACCACGTAGCAAAGCCCTTGCGATGCGAGAGAGGATAATTTGTAGCTAGGTGATTGATGGAGAAGAATCACCAGCATCTGAAAGTTAGACCCTCATAATCAAGAGGTTGAGTCCAAGACCTATCCCCAACCATCAAAACCACATCTCCATGAAGGAGCTTGAAGATATCAATTTCCACTAGAATGTCCACAGCAGAAGTAGGCACAAAAGGTGCAACAATAGTAGCAACAGACCGTGCACCAGTCCCAACAACAGGACCCGTGAATGCACTAGAGATAGGAAGTTCACCCACGGCAAACGAAACCGAGCCAAACAGTGCATCAGCCGATGCAGAGATCGGGAGCACACCCACAGCGAACGAAACTCCAGCGGCAGAAGTAACAGAGTCTAACGATGCACCAGCAATAGACGCAAAAGTGATTGTGGGTAACTAAGCATGTTTGAAATAGATTTTAAATGATATTGCTTGTGCCATATGGATGTACAATAATAATTTTATAGGAAAATCCACATCCATGTCATGTATGATTGGATGCTTTTAACCTATATAATCAATTGGGTGGAGAAAGGTGATATAACTTCACACACAAAATGTGATAACATGGGCCAATGAAATTACTTGCTATGTTCCTAGAAAGTCATTCACCTAAGGCTCAAGGTAGTGTAATGATGATATTCAAAAACTAGGGGAAATATGATTCATGTCTACATGCCTTCAGGCAATGGTACATGAAACTGTAGTGTTAAGTGTACTTTATGTTTTATTATCACATGCAATATTATACAAAAGTTGAATATACATGTATAGCATTTTATTTGTGCATGTATTCATGGTTGTTAAAAATATGTATAAAATAGAATCTCAAGTTTGCATTACAAATGTAAATATGTAGTGCAAGTTCAAATAGCTCAAATGCAAATCTAACTAGTAACTATTGTTAAGAATCACCACAGATCTTTTCTCACCTCGGTGAAAATTGTTACAAAGGAGCAAGTTCTTTCTACTCTTGGAAAAAAGTGATATCTTTTGTAATGTGCAAACTGCAGCTATACAATCTCATTCAGCTGTTCCATGTTGATTAGCTTTGTTGCTGAACCTTTTCTGTTGTGGCTTCTTTAAAGATTTTTCTCTTGAAAGTGCCTTTTTCAATCTTTGTAATTTATTTTTATTATTAATAAATGTATTTTTCCAATTAAAAAAAATAAAGATTGTTGGGCACGAATATATGTACTCCTATGAACCTCAAGTTGTAATCTTTAGGATGGTTGGCAATAATAGGTGTTTGTCATATACTCTCATGTGTATAGTATGTCTAATATGAAAATGATTGTAAAAAAAGTTGAATCCATTTCAAAGTTTTTTAGAGGTGCTTTGCATCGATTTACTTGAGCTCAAGTTGTTAGGTTGTTCGATACTAGAAACAATACCTTAGGTGCTAATGCTTTGCCATCATGACAAATATTTATAGCACTATCAGCCAAGCAATAGGCATAGTGGCTCATGGCCAAAATTATAAAAATGAGATGCACTTGACTAATAAGACCATAATATTTGTGCATATCAATGATTCTTTGGTGTCTTTAAATGATGTTTCTAATTATAACAAAGGTAAACCATGTAAATGTATGCCAATTGATTAGATGGGTATAATATAATTTAATCTTAATTTTAAAACGTGTAAACATATTTTTCAACAAATATCAATTTTAATATTGAGCTAAAGCAAAGTTGCTCCTTTTATTCCATGAACCTATTTTTAATTGTTGAGGTGCATTCCAATATTAACATGGTTGAGCTCATTGTCATCCTCATTTTTTCTATTCATGTTCTCACCAAAACAACTCAATGTTTTGTATGAAACCAACTCCCTAGAAACAAGAGATTTTCATAAATACTAACTATCATTTAAATTGGTCAAAACAGAGATTTATTAATGGTTAAAAATATATTTTAGGGTCTAATAACATGTATAGAAAATAACACTAAGACTAAGATAAGGAGAAATTTCTTTTTTGATTTTAACTATTCCAATAATTCCTTACAATTGTGAAGTCCAGTATTTCTCTTAAAAGTGGAATTTAAGAAAATTTAAATGTATTTTATATCTTAAAGACTAAGATAAGAAGAAAGTTCATTTTCAGATTTTAATTATTACAATAATTTTGTATAGTTATGGATGTAAAGAAAACTTTTTTGAAAAAAAGGCAAGGATTATTATAGGGGAGTGTGTTAATTTGGATTGTGATGTGCTACAACTAGCACTTGCATCATAAGGGGTGCAAGGATTACGCTGATAGAAAACTATAAGAAAACTATGGCAAGTGACATACCTCAAGATTTTGCTCAAATTGTGTCGTCTATCAACAATGTCGATGAGGAAAAATGGGCAGAGTTTGCAAGAAAAATTGAAACAGCCCTTTCACATCAAAATTTTATTTTAAATTAAAAAATCCAAAACCAATCTCCCTACAGCCACTGCTTCAATGTATAAATGAAAAGTATGCGATAAAAATTTTCAGTGAAGGGAAGCACACAAAGCATTATAATTGATTTAAAACATTTCCAAATCTTTGAAAACCAGAAAATAAATAACCCTAATCTGAAAAAGTGAAAAAAAAATTAGACGTGAACCTACTTTCAAAGATCATCCCAGATGGCTAGCATACATATTCCAAATAAACCCTCACTAAAACCATCGCAAGTGACTTACCTAAAGATTCTACATAGAATGTGTCATGATGTTAACGGTCGCAATAAGAAAAAATGGCAGACTTTGCAAGAAAAATGAAACTAAGCAATACCAGTCTCCCTACAGCAGCTACGTAAAAATGAATCGAAGCAAAACCAATCTCCCTACAGCGACAGAGTAAATCTAATGATTTTTGCAGCCTTATAAAAGAAAATATCAGTTGTGAGTTAATATCTATTTTCAATGTGTGATGCAAGGAAATCCAATATGATTCAGATAGATTTGATTTCATTCTGACGGTGACCGAAAATTGTAAACCATTTCTTGTTTAACAGTGATTCATTAGTTGTTTCACGGGTGTGAGATAGGTTTCATGTGAAACTTCACTCTATATATAGCCTATTGGCTAAACATGGATAGACATGTGATAGCATCCGTGGATAGCGTCTTGGAGACATGGAAGGAACATCTAAAATTTGAAGGCATGTTGAGTAGTAGTTCATCTCAACCAGTATAGGCTTGAGAATTGAACTGCCAAGCGTAAAAGCCATATGACAACAATAAATTAAAAATAAAGCAGAGTTTTATCTTTTGAAAAGATAAAAGAAATAAAGAAAGGAAAATCTTATCTTTGGAAAGATAAAGATTTAAAACAATAAAAATAAAATAAAATAAAGTTGGTTTTTTCTATGCTTAACACAGGTTGAAGATATTATATATCTTGTTGTCTTGAAGGCTAAATCGTATTATAATGAATTGTAATTGAAAGCAGTAGTTGTGTGAAAGTGGTAATCAATTTCTTTGAACAATGAGAATACCAATACTTTGTTTCATGGATGTTTCCTTGGCATATTGTCAAGGTTTTACCATGCAAATCTATCTTGTTTATTATTCTGTTATTCCATTTAATTTTCTTTTGTATTTCTATGCATCTAACTTGTGCTGCAATTATTTAAGTTTGTGGGTTTTACATTTCTTTTTCCCCAACAAGTGGTATTAGATGTTAAAAATCATTTGTACATGGAGATTTGGATAAGGAGATGTATATGGAACAACCAAAAGGGTTTGTTCAAGATCGCAACAGGAAATTTATTTACAAACTCAAAAAGTCATTGTATGCCCTGAAGCAGTCTCCCAAGCAATGGTACAAGAAGTTTGATTCCTTCATGGTGAACCAAAATTTTACAAGGAGTGAGTATGACCATTGTGTTTAATTTAAAAGTTTGAAAAATAATTTATTCATTATCTTGGTATTATATGTTGACGATATGCTTGTAGCAAGCAAAAGCATAGTTGAGATCTATGGGTTAAAGGCTCAAATGGCTAGGACTTTTGATATGAAGGATCTAGGAGCAGCAAAACAAATTTTGGGCATGGAAATACATAGAGACAAGGAATATGGTAAGCTTTGGTTATCACAGCAGAAGTATGTGGAGAAGATCCTCGTAAGTTTTAGTATGAAAAATGTGAAACCAATAGATATCCTTTTAGCTTCTCATTTTAAGCTTTCTTCAAGTTTATGTCCTCGTAATAAAGAAGAAAAGGATTATATGTCTAGTGTACCATATGCCAATGCAGTAAGAAGTTTAATGTATGTGATGGTATGTACAAGATCGAGTATTTCATATGCAGCTGGTGTTGCCAATAGATACATGGCAAATCCAAGTAAAGAACTTTGGGTAGCATTGAAATGGGTGTTTCGGTATTCTAGAGGCACAAGTGATTATTGTATCACCTTTGATGGTAGTAGTGGTTCAATTTGTGGTTATGTTGATTCGGATTTTGCGGGTGATTTGGACAAAAAGAGATCTACATCAGGTATGTCTTTAATATTGCAAGAGGACCTATTTGTTGGATGTCAAAACTTCAAGAAACATTTTTTTTATCCACTACTACTCAGGTAGAGTATATGCTCATCTCACATGCTTGCAAAGAGACAATTTGGTTGAAAGGTCTTTTGGGCGAGTTTGGAAAAGTGCAAGACAAGGTGATTGTATTTTGTGATAGTCAAAGTGTTATACATCTAACTAAAAATCTAGTTTATCTTAGTAGGACTAAGCATATTGCAATTAAATATCATTTTGTTAGGTAGGTTATTGATGGAGGTGGAGTAGCTCTTGAGAAAGTTCATACACTAGAAAATTGTGCAAACATGTTTACAAAACTAGTGCAGTTAGAGAAGTTGACGTGGAGTTTGACTTCCCTTGGCTTGCAAAAAAAGGTGATGAATGGGCATGGGCAAGTATCAGGTAAATTGTTGTCAAGGTGGAGATTGTTGGATATGACAATAATAAATTAGAAATAAAACGGAGTTTTATCTTCAAAAAGATAAAAGAAATAAAGAAAGGAAGTTTTTATCTTTGGAAAAGATAAAGATTTAAAACAAAACAAAACAAAGCTAGTTTTTTCTATGTTTAACATAGGTTGAAGATATTATATATATCGTGTTGCCTTGAAGGCTAAATCATGTTGTAATGAATTGTAATTGAAGAGCAGCAATTGTGTGAAGGTTGTAATCAATTTCTCTTAGCAATAAGAATACTAATACTTTGTCTTGTGAATGTTTCCTTGGCATATTGTCAAGGTTTTACCACGTAAATTTGTGTCTTGTTTATTATTCTGTTAATCCATTTAATTTTTTTTTGTATCTCTTTGTATTTAACTTTGCTGCAATTATTTAAGTTTGTGGGTTTCACGTTTTCGTTTCTCCGACGCTCATATGGTCATAAAAGCCCCCCAGTTTGACCAAAACAAAGACCTTTGTAGGTCTTGTCCCAAGGAAGCATAACCAACTAAAACATACAACAGGCATGTGTGGTGGGAAATAGTGGGGGGAAAAAACTGGTGCAGGAGCACCTTGAAGGTCTTTTGGAAGATCTTGGCATTTTTGGCTTGTAGGTGGTTCTAGCCAACCAACTAGGTAATAAGGACTAATTGTAAAGTCCCAAATGTGTTTTTGATGTGTGTTTTATGGAAAACTTAGGTTGGTTTAGAGCCTGGAGGTTTGGAAAAGTCTGAATGATAAAATTAGGCAAAACTAGACAAGGTTGTTTTAGGAATTTGGCCTAAAAATGCAAAAAAGGCATTAATGATGTTCTAAGCCCGACCTAAGGGTCCTATCACATGGGAGAAAGGTATATAAGGTAATCCAAACCCTAATACCTGGGTTGGAAGTTCATTTCCACGAATTGAGACTTGGAGAGCATATTATGTGATTGGAATTTAGCAACTTTTGAGTGAATTTTTGTGTTTGAGCCTTCATCCAATCAAGAATGGATTGAGAGGATTGATCTGATGCTTTAAGTCTTTCTTTTGTGTCATTTACTTACTGTGTGAAGCATTAGATTAGCCATTTAATTCAACTGGTTGTAATTTTGCAAGTTTTGGTGTTCTTGGTTACATTGTCGGTTAAGGCCAGTTTTTGTAAATAATGATTCCCACTTGAATTCCTGTGGCAAGGCTACCATGGCCGCTTGGAATCAAGTAGGGGACTGTTTGTATAGTGTAAATATGGTGTGTGGAGTCTTGGTTTGCAGGGAAAGAGTTGAATTCATCAAACACTAGGCATGTGCAAGTGCATTCTAGCTAGTGGCTTGGAGAGGACAGCAGTAAAGAAAGTTGATAAATGGATTGGTTTGTGCCAATCACGAGCATGAGAGTGTGGGAACATGTAGTCCAGACTTGTGTGTGAAAGGAGGAGAGTTGAGGAGGTCATTGAAGCCCTCAAAGTTGGAAAAAGGAGCCAAAACCCTAGAAACCCTTGATTTTAGGGGGTATGAGGACAGTCATATGTTCGGCCATTTGGGAGACCTTACACTTGGTAAATATTGAAGCTTAGGGTGCCACTAGAAAGAATATCCAAAAATATTTGGGGGTTGTTAAGACCAATTTTGTGAAAAGCCAAGAAAACGGGTTCTAGGAGGCCTAATTGGGGTAAAAGGCTACAAGGCCTAAAATTGGGTTTTTCTTGAATTCGATGGGTAAATGAAGAAAGAATCATGCAAGAAGGATCAGAGTGGAGCAAAATCACCCTAGGAATAGTTGGAAGACCTATTCCAAGACCCAAGAAAGGTTTGGGAGCTTTGTAGCAAAATTGACCCCAGGGAAGCTTAGTGGTGAATTGAGAGAAAAGGTGAAGAATTCGAAATTGGTGGAGAGTCTTATGAAGTGAGAGGGGTTTAAGAGAGATCCCTGAGTAGGGTAGAGTGGAATACCCTAGGAAGACCAAAGAATAGGTCTTGGGAAGAGCAAGATTGCTCTTGAAGGATAGGACTCCCCATCAAATTGGTATCAGAGCCAATAAAGGCTTGGGAATTGAAACTAGTGAATGTCAGAGAGAAGTGAATCCATAGGAGAGAATACCATGGTGACCAATGCAGAGCTAGATAGAGATTTAACAGAGCAGCAAGAGAAGAATAAGCGTCTTGAAGAGGCTATGTAAAAGAGATGAAGCAAAAATTGGAAGAAATTGTTAAATCGGCAAGCAAGATGAAGGTGCAATTGGCAGGGGACAAAGACAAGGGTAAATACCAAGTGGAGGAGGACATAGAACCAGAACCCGATCCTCCAATAGCAGAGGAACCCTTCCTCAAAGCATTGAAGGCATTGAGTGGCAAGGCACTTGAAGGTGTCCTTGTGTTCACTGGAAGAATGGATGCAGAGCTAGTTATGGAATGGATAGAGGGAATGAAGAATCACTTTGAATGTGATGGAGTTACTGAGATGCAAAAGGTGAAGATAGCCAAATCAAGGTTAAGAGGACAAGCATTAACTTGGTGGAAGTTCTTGCAAGAAGAAAGAGAGATGGAAGGCAAGAAACCCATAGGAAGTTGGAAAACTGTGGTGGCTAAAGTAAAATAGAACTATCTACCTGAGGACTATGACATCCAATTGCACAAGAAGAGACAAAATCTCAGACAAAGAGACCTAGATGTAGCTGCATATACAGAGGAGTTCCAAAAGCTAAGCCTTCGATCTAGAGTGCAAGAAGTTGAAAGCATCAAGGTTGCTAGGTATCTAAACGGACTTAGATGGAGCATACAAGAGGAGATGAGTCTTTTCACACTTACTAGCCTCCATAGCTGCTATCAAATGGCTATTAAGGTGGAAGAGAAACTGAAAAAGAAACAAGATTCCAATACTAGAGGTAAAGGAAGAGGTGGACAAAGAGGAGGTTTTGGTGGAAGAAGCCATGAGAATAGAGGGCAAGGTGATTTCAAGGTTGGAGAACAATCCCATGAGTCAAATAGTAGAGGGGGTTACAGAGGTAGAGGCACTAGCAATGGAGGAAGAGGCAAATCAGGAGGCTTTGGGAGAAGCTCTCATTTTGCTTCCATGAAATGCTACAATTGTGGATAGTTGGGTCATCCGGCTTATAGGTGTCCTGACAAGCCAACATCTTCACAAGGTGAGAGGAAGATCAACTATGTTCAAGAAGAGGACTGCTCCAAACATTCAGAGGTGAGTCTAGATTTAGAGAAAGGTGAGAATCTCATGTTAAGAAGAATTTTGATCAAAGCACCTACCGAGGATGAACACAAACAAAGGAGAGCTCTTTTTAGAGTCAAGTGCAAGATACTTGGAAAGGTTTGCAAGGTCATCATAGATTCAGGGTCTACTGATAATGTCATCTCAGAGGAGGCAGTACAAAAGTTCAAACTCATCAAGATACCCCATGTGTGTCCTTACAAGGTTACTTGGTTGAACAAAGGGCAGAATATACTAGTCAATGAACAAGTTTGGGTTGAGTTTGCTATAGGAAAGTACCAAGACAAGATACTATGTGATGTGTTACCAATGGATGCATGCCATTTGCTGCTTGGCAGACCATGGCAATATGACAGAGAGGCAGTACACCATGGCAAGGAGAACAAATATTCATTCAAGAAGGATGGAGTGACTTATAAAATTCAGTCTTTGTTAAAAGAAAACACAGTGGAAAAGGAAGAAACCAGTGTCCTTTTGATGAATGGAAAGGAGTTCCTAAAAGACATCAAGGAGGAAGAAGGAGTTGTCTATGCAATCATGTTAAAGCCAAAGGAAGAAGAGTCACCTAATCAGCTACCTATGATAGCAGAAGTGAAGCGACTATTGGATCAGTTTAGGGACATCATTTGTAAGGTACACCAGCTACACTACCACCTAAGAGAGCAATCAGTCATCAGATAGATTTTATACCAGAAGCAACACTACCTAACAAGGTTGCATACAAGGTGACACCGAAGCAGAACAAAGAGATAGCAAGGCAAGTTCAAGAACTTTTGGATCAAGGGCTGATCAGAAAGAGCATAAGTCCATGTGTTGTTCCAGTGGTGTTGGCACCTAAAAAATGAGGTAAGTGGAGGATGTGTATTGATTCTAGGGCCATAAATAGGATAACCATTAGATATAGGTTTCTTATTCCTAGGATAGAAGATCTAATGGACTGTTTAGGAGGTGCTAAGTACTACTCTAAAATGGATTTGAAAAGTGGCTATTATCATATTAGGATGAAAGAGGGAGATGAATGGAAGTCGGCTTTTAAAACTACAGAGGGGTTATATGAGTGGTTAGTAATGCCATTTGGGCTTACAAATGCACCTAGCACTTTTATGAGGGTGATGAATGAGGTCTTGAAGGACTTTATAGGAGTCTTTGTGGTTGTCTACCTAGATGATATCCTCATCTTCAGCAAAACAAAAGAAGAACATATGAAGCACCTAGAACTTGTGTTGAAGAAACTTCAAGAGGAGAAGCTCACCATAAATCTTGAGAAAAGTGAGTTCATGAAGCAAGAGTTAGTTTACCTAGGATTTGTAGTGTCTCAAGGGAACTTGAAGATGGACAAAAGCAAGGTTGAATCCATTCTTAGTTGGCCTACTTCCAAGACAAGGACAGAAGTTAGGAGTTTCCATGGATTAGCTCAGTTCTATAGGAAGTTTGTGGGAAGGTTTAGTGAAATTTGTGCACCAGTTCTTGACACCATTAAAGGAGGATTGAAAACTAAGTTTGTGTGGACCAAAGAATCCAATGAAGGATTTGAAAGGTTGAAGAGGGAGATAGCTACCCAACCTATCCTAGTTCTACCAAGCTTTGACAAACCATTCATAGTGGAATGTGATGCAAGTAACATAGCAGTTGGGGCTGTTCTAAGCCAAGAAGGCAGGACGGTGGCATTCTTTAGTGAAAGGCTGAATGAAGCAAAGTCTAGGTACTCATCCTATGACTTAGAGCTATATGCTTTGGTGCAGGCCCTTAAGAAGTGGAGGCACTACCTATTGCCAAAAGAATTTGTGGTATACACTAATAATCAGGCCTTAAGTTACATCAACACCCAAGAGAAGCTTAGTTTGAGGCATATCAAGTGGATGGAGTTTTTGTAGTCATACACCTTTACCATCAAGCATAAGAAGGGGGTTAACAACAAGGTTGTTGATGCTCTTAGTAGGAGGTTGCTTACTGTCCAAGAGATATAGCTACAAAACACAGGGGTTGAAGGATTTAAAGATCTATATGAAGAAGATTCTGATTTCTCAGAAATATACAAGGCATGTACTAATTTTGAGAACCATTTTCACAGTGAATATGCTGATTACACCTTGCAAAATGGCTTATTGTTTAGGGGGAAGCAATTGTGTGTTCCTAGAGGTTCTATGAGGGAGAATCTGATCCAAGAAAAGCATAATGGCAGTTTGAGTGGTCACTTTGGTTTGAACAAGACACTAGACTTAGTGGAGAGGTTCTATTGGTGGCCTAAAATGCAAAGAGATGTAAGAAGATATGTTGAACAATGTGGAGTATGTCAAAAGGCAAAGGGAACATCAAGCAATGCAGGTCTTTATCAGCCATTACCCATCCCAAGTAGACCATGGGAATGCATAAGCATGGACTTCATAGTAGGGCTACCTAGGACACCAATTGGTTTTGACAGTGTGTTTGTGGTAGTGGACAGATTTAGCAAGATGAGCCATTTTATTCCATGCAAGACAACACATGATGCAAGTCAGATTGCACACTTATTCTTCAAGGAAGTAGTGAGGATACATGGGTTGCCAAAGAGCATAGTTGCAGACAGAGATGTGAAGTTTATGGGGCATTTTTGGAAAACTCTTTGGAAGAGGCTAGGAACCAACTTGTCTCATAGCTCAGCATATCATCTACAAACGGATGGACAGACATAGGTGATCAATAGGGTACTTGGGAACTTGTTGAGATGCTTAACTAAGGAGTATGGACAAGGATGGGAGCAAGTGATTCCACAAGCAGAATTTGCTTACAATGATAGCACAAATAGGACTACGGGTAAGAGTCCATTTGAAATAGTCTATGGTTTACATCCAAGGGGTGTACTTGAGCTTAGAGATCTGAAAGGTTATGAAGGAATTAGTGGTCATGCTGATGATTTTGCTCAGTCAATGAGAGAGGTTCATGAGCAGGTAAGGAAGACATTGATAGAGGCTAATCAAAAGTTGAAGGCTAAGAGAGATGAAGGGAGAAGAGAATTACAATTTGAGATAGGTGATATGGTGATGGTATACTTGAACAAGGCAAGGTTACAGAAAGGCATACCAAGTAAGCTGCATATGAAGAGGATAGGGCCATGTAAAGTATTGGCTAAGTATGGATCAAATGCTTACAAGGTGGAGTTACCCAAGGAGATGTCTATTTCTCCCATCTTCAATGTGAAGGACTTGGTGAAGTATAAAGGACCAGAAATGGATGAAGAACAGTATAGTGCTGAGGTCAGCAAGGATGTGGAAGCACTCAAAGTACCTGATCAGATCAGACCACAAGTGGATAGGATTTTAGACTCCGGGGAGAAGAAGACTAGGCACAAGACATACAAGGAGCACCTAGTGAAGTGGAAACATCAACTAGAGTCAGAAGCTACTTGGATAGCAGAGAGTGACTTTCAGAAGCATGGAATTAGTGAGGAGCTCTTGACACCACAGGTTCCTTAACTTCTTTGTTGCAAGGGGAGAATGGTGCAGGAGCACCTTGAAGGTCTTTTGGAAGATCTTGACATTTTTGGCTTGTAGGTGGTTCTAGCCAAACACCAAGGTAATAAGGACTAATTGTAAAGTCCCAAATGTGTTTTTGATGTGTGTTTTATGGCAAACTTAGGTTGGTTTAGAGCCTGGAGGTTTGGAAAAGTCTGAATGATAAAATTAGGCAAAAGTAGACAAGGTTGTCTTAGGAATTTGGCCTAAAAATGCAAAAAAGGCATTAATGATGTTCTAAGCCCGGCCTAAGGGTCCTATCACATGGGAGAAAGGTATATAAGGTAATCCAAATCCTAATACCTGGGTTGGAAGTTCATTTTCACGAATTGAGACTTGGAGGGCATATTTTGTGATTGGAATTCAGCAACTTTTGAGTGATTTTTTGTGTTTGAGCCTTCATCCAATCAAGAATGGATTGAGAGGACTGATATGATGCTTTAAGTCTTTCTTTTGTGTCATTTACTTACTGTGTGAAGCATTAGATTAGCCATTTGATTCAACTGGTTGTAATTTTGCAAGTTTTGGTGTTCTTGGTTACACTGCCAGTTAAAGCCAATTTTTGTAAATAATGATTCCCACTTGAATTCCTGTGGCAAGGCTACCATGGCCACTTGGAATCAAGTAGGGGACTATTTGTACAGTGTGAATATGGTGTGTGGAGTCTTGGTTTGTAGGGAAAGAGTTGAATTCATCAAACACTAGGCGAGTGCAAGTGCATTCTAGCTAGTGGCCTGGAGAGGACAGCAGTAAAGAAAGCTGATAAATGGATTGGTTTGTGCCAATCACGAGCATGAGAGTGTGGGAACATGTAGTCCAGACCTGTGTGTGAAAGGAGGAGAGTTGAGGAGGTCATTGAAGCCCTCAAAGTTGGAAAAAGGAGCCAAAACCCTAAAAACCCTTGATTTTAGGGGGTATGAGGACAGTTATATGTTCGGCCATTTGGGAGACCTTACACCTGGTAAATATTGAAGCTTAGGGTGCCACTAGAAAGAATATCCAAAAATATTTGGGGGTTGTTAAGACCGATTTTGTGAAAAGCCAAGAAAACGGGTTCTAGGAGGCCTAATTGGGGTAAAAGGCTACAAGGCCTAAAATTGGGTTTTTCTTGAATTCGATGGGTAAATAAAGAAAGAATCCTACAAGAAGGATCAAAGTGGAGCAAGATCACCCTAGGAATAGTTGGAAGACCTATTCCAAGACCCAAGA
Organism: Sequoiadendron giganteum; assembly: GCA_007115665.2. NCBI lineage: Eukaryota > Viridiplantae > Streptophyta > Pinopsida > Cupressales > Cupressaceae > Sequoiadendron > Sequoiadendron giganteum. Next base: position 78,131,503 of record CM021108.1, read on the forward strand.
AAGGTTTGGGAGCTTTGTGGCAAAAATGAGCCCAGTGAAGCTTAGTGGTGAATTGAGAGAAAAGGTGAAGAATTTGAAATTGGTGGAGAGTCTTATGAAGTGAGAGGGGTTTAGGAGAGATCCCTGAGTAGGGTAGAGTGGAATACCCTAGGAAGACCAAAGAATAGGTCTTGGGAAGAGCAAGATTGCTCTTGAAGGATAGGACTCCCCATCAAAAACAAATGGCAAAGCCCTCACCACAAAACATGGATTTACCCTTCATCTTCAATCCTATATTTTTAAGGAAATGGAATTGGCAATTCTACCAGTTGTAAGTTGGCAAACACTTACAGTTATCATTGTCCTAGCATAGTGGAGGACGCTAGCGTGGCACACCCTCTGGTACCACGGGGACAGTGGGGAGACTAGACCTCGTGACCTCTTGCCTGCAACAGGATGCTTTAGCCAATCGAGCTAGGCCCACCGCCCAGCACACTGATCCTTTCGTTAACATTAGTAATCTTCTTTTGTTAGAGTAATTTTTTAAGGATTTTATATCATCTATAAGATCTGTTTTGCTATCCTATAAGGAAATATGAGTTTTAGACTGAAACCTCTTTGGCTGAGAACCAAGGACTGAGGGTTATCCTTTCCAACAAAATTGTTCAGACTCCAAACCACGACTTATTCAGAACCATTCAATTTCACCAAACCAAAGATCCACTGATATTACAAACTTTGTTTGACATAGTGCACTACTGAAAAATCCTCCTAGTTAACTGGGATCTTTTAGCCACCCACAAACATAGAAATCCAAGTTAACTTCACGAGCTTTCCCCTTATGCTAATTTCGAATGGCCATCTTAAACAAGGAAGGAAGCTGTAGATTATTCGTTTGTAAACTGTCATAAACTCGGAATTATTCTGTTAGATACCTGCTGCACCTGGTTGAGATCGTTCTGCTCTCCTACTACTTTTTGTTGTAGCTCTGCTTGTGACCTTTGCCACGAGAATTTTAAAAAGAAATTCTAAGTGAGATATTTCTCGTTCGTATACTTTCTATGCCTCAGTAATGAGAATTTTCTCATTCGTAGCTTATTTTGGCTGAGAGCTCAGATGGAGTTGATAATGTCCACTCGGGCTTATTCAGATTCGCTATCAAATCCTAAAGATTTTTTGTTGGGCCTAAATTTCCCTATTTTAATTTAAATCGTTCTTTAATTGTCTTTTTGTAAAATGGTAACTGAGTTTGTTATCAAAATACTCGTTTTCTTAAGTGAACAGGAATGAAATATCTGCCTAAATGATCTCTCAACAAGATCCAAACCCTTACCATGACCTCAGTTTTGCTTTCTTCCCTATAATAACCACATCCACCATCGTGAATTTATTACCTTCTATTTGGATTTTCATAACAATTTCACAAATTTGTCAACCGTTAGGATTGAACGCATTACTACCAAAGCATTTTTTATTCATCTGCTTCTGTGAACAAAGACCCCGGGATTTCTCAGCTCCTATCATTTAGATCGCTCCTATCCAATGTCTTGTTTCCGGGCACTATCTATTGCCTCTTACATAGAATTATCTTGTTCATTTGGGGGTGTAATCCTGCCTCTTTCATAGAGTTGTCTTATTCATTTGAAGGTGTGATCCTGTTGCTATCTCCTTGATCGTATGGGATGATCAGAAAGCAACTTCATGTTTCCATCATCTCCTCCTGACCCTAATTCAAAGTTTAATGGTGCTGATCTTCGGGTTTATTTTACTAGTAATTGCCCCTTTATTGTTATATGGGCATCTCAAATAAGTCTTTCATGACCTTTAAAAACTAGTTGTCTTGTGCTGAGACTTATCTCTTCTTGAGCCTTGAAACTTTGTTAAATTGTATGAAAGAAGTGATCTCCACTTCATTAGAGAGATGAGGGACTTGTACGCAATACAAAAAGGGTTCCCCTCTATAATCCTTCAAACTTTGAGTCTTTTTACCCACCTCCAGATTTGACTTATATCTTCAGGCTTCGCTAGGGAACTGGCACAGACATCCAACAAACGGAACTAGAAATATATGATGTAATTCAGGTTTTTTCTAATAGTTATTTCTTAGTGCATATATCCAGCCTACATTACTTCAACTGCAAATAGACTGTCTAGGATGTAGGCTAACGGATGAGATCCACCTTGTGTATGCGATTTTATGTATAGTCCTTAATGAACAAATCCCCTTCACCTTTCGAGATTGCTATAACCTCATTTTTCAGACAAGGATGCCCATGCTCATAATAAATTCATCTACTTGACAAGTGAACTTACCATATGCAGGAAAAAATCTCATGTCTATTGAAGACATCATGTTCCACAGTCCATTGTAACTAAATAAGAATGCTTCTGGGAAAAAAATGTGAGAAAAAGCTCTTCATGTCTTTCATGTATTGTATTGTGGGATGAAAAAAATTAAACTGCAAGTCCGTCATGTATCTTACCTACTTTTAGCCATAAAACAATGAAATCTATATATAATACTGTGTGGAAATAAACAGTATTTTATCTCTTACCAAATAGCACATCATGCAGCATTATTGCTCTTGGGCAGACTTCCTCCAAACGAGAAATGGCATGAAAGGAGAAATTCAATAAAATTCGACAGCAAGATCCATTTACTTATGTAACAGGAATTATGATGAGATACAAATTTAACTCACAGATTTTGTAAACTTAAATTTACAAATGTGAGATGAGGTAACATAATTATAAGCTATATCTAAAAATAAAAGAGGGGTAAAAACTTTATTAAACCAAGGACAAATATAAAGCAAGGCCGTTACATAGCCCTATCAAGCTCCACCAAGTGGTCCAACTGTTGAGACAAATCAGGGGGTAATTGATCCCGATCCAGCACGGTCCAGTCATGAATATGATCATAGGCCCATTTAGCCAAACCATCTGCAACACCATTCCACTCCCTAGGAATATGAGTGAAAGTAGCAACCTCCAGAGAAGTACAAAGGTTGAGAATCTCTTCCACAATCAAAGCCAAATGCTAGCTAACATCATCTAAATTCTGCCTATTCAACAAGTTCACCACAACCTGCGAGTCAGACTCACAAATGATCCTGCGCCACCCCAATTGGCTTCCACGCTCCACCGCCAATAAAATCGCTTGAGCCTCCATTAAATTATTAGAATAAACACCCTTATACACCGAGAAAATAAACTAAACATCTCCAAAGCTATCCCGACCAACACCACCAATACCAGCATGACCAAGGTTTCCACAAGAAGAGCCATCCGTGTTAAGCTTGAGGATCCCCTGAGGAGGAGGGGACCATCTTCCCTCCCTATTCACCTTCGGAGTAGGATGTCTACATCTGTTGCGCATGAGTTGCCATTGCAGAGGAGGAAGATGAAGACGTTTAAAACAATCAACATCACAAAGGGCCACCAAAACAGACAAATCACACTTAGCAGCAATAGTTTCTCCCAGGAATGCAGAATTTTCTGCCACAGGCGAGGGTCCGCCAACAACACATCCTGAAAAATCCGACGATTCCTCTCCAACCAAAGATTTCATATAATGAAGGATGGACCAATCCCCCAGGCAACTTGAAGATAGGAAGTAGAAACAGGGGCCCTGCCCCAACGGTCCACAAACTCAACTAACGAGCAAACATGCCAACAGGGCGTATTCCACACCCTCCACCAAAAATGCCAAATCTCTCTAGCGTAAGAGCATTGGAAGAAAAGATGAGAGACACTTTCTTTCGAATCACAACACAACACACATCTTGAGGGGCCTTGGAAACCATGCTTGCAAAGATTATCCCAAGTGAGACACTTGTTCTGAGTCACTAACCAGATGAAGAAGTTGCACTTAGGCCAAGACAACTTGTGTCAGACTTGCTTCCACCAAGGGACCTCCATATTTTCAAACAACTGCCTACTCAACTGCTTATATCCAGCAAACACAGAGTACTTTCCAGACATACCCATGCCATCCCAAGCCAAAATATCCGAGCCCCACAAAGAATTACAAGCACGGGAGATCAAAAGCTGAGTAAGCTTCCGCCTACTCCCCTCAAACCCCCTAAGAGGCCATTCAGCAGGGAGCTTCCAACGAAAGGTAACAACAGAACCACAACACTCAGCGGTCTTGTAATGTTCAACAGTGTCCCAGCCAGCAGCAGTAAAAACATCACAAAGAGGTTGAAGATGAGGATAAACAGAGAGAAGAAGTGGGTGGCCATCCCACGCATCAAACCAAAAAAGAGTCTGTGAACCCGAGTGACAGATCCAGAAAAGAGCACGCTTAAACAACTGAGCCCCCACTTTCAGAGTATGTCAAATCATAGAACCACTCCCCTCCAGAGGGTATTGAGGGACCTCAAAGGAAGCAACACCTCTAAGATACTTATGGTTGAGAATCTAAGCCCATAACTGGTATTAGTGCACTAGCGCCAATAAAGTTTAGCAGCAAGAACTTGCCCATTCAAAATAGCAGAGCGTAAGCCAAGACCCCCCTCCTGCTTTGGGCGACACACAGAATCCCAGTTTACAAAACTCCACTTAGAAAACATCAAGTTGCCACTCCAAAGGAATTGACAAGAGAGAGCATCAAATTCCCTCAGGAAATACATAGGGGCCGAATGGACAAAACACATGTAGATGGGGAGGGTCTGGATAACAGACTTAAGGAGAGTAACTCTAGCAGTTGTAGACAACCACCGATGAGTCCAATGAGTAACCTTCTTCCTCAGCTTATCGAGCACCAACTGCCAGGAGGACCGGGGCTGCCTGCCAACAGCAAGAGGAATCCCCAAGTAGACAAAGGGTAGAGATCCAATTTGAAAGCGCAAAATTCCAGCAATCCTCCGCTGGATAGCTTGGGGAGTATTAAAGAAGAAAATAGAGGACTTCTGCTCATTGACTTTCTGACCCGAAGCAGAAAGGTAGATATCCAAAGCTTGCCTGAAGGATTGAGCTTCACGAATACGATCCAACCCCATAAAAGAAGTATCATCCACAAACTGGAGATGAGAAAGCATTGGAAGACCCATCCCTCACTGCCAACCATGAATCAAACCTTGAGAAACCTGGAATTTAAGGAAGCACCATAGCCCCTTTGCCAAAATAATAAATAGATAAGGAGAGAGCGGATCCCCCTAACGAATGCCCCTCGAAGCACCAAATAGCTCTAAAGGTTCACCATTCACAATAACCGAAAAGGAGGAAGAAGTCACACAGCTCATATAGTCCAACTCACCCAATCCGGAGAAAACCCAAAGGCCAACAAGATCTTATGAAGAAAACTCCATTTAACTCTATCATAAGCTTTGGCCATATCCAGCTTAATGAACATAGACCTATCCTTAGAGATTGCCATGGAATGAATGACCTCAGAAGCAACCACCACTCCATCCAAAATTTGATGACCCTCCACAAAGCCTCCTTGCTCCTCAGAAATAACAATAGACAAACAAGATTTAAGCCTCTCTGCAATCAACTTCGTAACAATCTTATACACCACATTGCAGAGTGCAATAGGTCTAAAAAAATCAAGCCGATCTGCCCCTTCCTTCTTAGGAATGAGAACCAAAAAAGTAGCATTCGGGGCACAAAGCATCTGCTTGTTATGAAGAGACTCACGAACCACCTCCAACAAATCCATCTTCACAATATCCCAAAACTCTTGGTAGAATTCAACAGGAAAACCATCAGGGCCAGGAGCTTTCACCTTATTCATCCCAAACACAACCTCCTCCACTTCAGACAAAGTAATCGGGCGAATCAAAGATGCGTTCAAGTCATTAGAGATCAAATAAGGAATACAGGAAAGGACCAAATCCTCATCAGCCTCAGCAGGAGGTGAATCCTCGGTAAACAGAGTAGAGTAGAACTGATGGGCCTCTCTAGACAGAGCTTGTTGTGAAGATATAGAAGAGCCCTCATGATTGACAAGAGAAGGGATATGACACATATTCCGACGGGCCTGCACAAAGTGATGAAAGAAAGCAGTATTCCTGTCACTCGCTTGAAGCCAGTCAACCCTAGCCTTTTGTTTCCAGAATATTTCTTCACGAAGCTCCCACTCCACCACTTTCAGTGCCTGCATGCCCCAGAGCCTCTGAAAATCCCAGATCCCTAATCTGGCGAGTGATAATAACAACTCTCCTGCGCTTCCCTTTTTTTAGCCCGTAAATTGCCAAAACACACTCTATTCCAGCGCTTAAGATGAAACTTGACATATTGCAGCTTCTTGACAAAAGAATACATAGTAGTACCATACGCAGGAGCTCCATCCCTCCACCACTGAGCGACAAGATTATATAAGGAAGGATCACGCAGCCACATAATCTGAAATTTGAAATGAGGGTTCTTAGAATTAGGGAGGGCAGAAGCTGAAAACTTAATTGGCCAGTGATCTGAGCCACATCAATCCAGGATCTTAGAGCAAGTGACCAACCTGCCCCCAACCCAAAAACAGGAGACCAAAAATCTGTCCAGTCGCTTAGAAATCACAATTGGCCCACTTCGCCTATTATTCCAAGTAAAAATGCCATTGGAGGGTTTGATATCAACAAGAGCAAGAGAATCCACATTAACGCGAAACGGATCAGAAGCAAGACCCAGTCTCGGAAGCCCCCCTCTTTTTTCCTCTAAACACAACACAAAATTGAAATCTCCAGCTAAGATCCAAGGCAAATAGGGAGCACAAGACCTAACATACCTGATATGAGCCCAAAGCTGGATTTTACCACGAATATCAATCGGAGCATAAACATTACTCACCAAAATAGTCTCCCCAAATTCCAGGATAGAAGCCACCACTAAAATAGAGGAATGACTAGAGATCCACCAACGAGGAACAACCTTATGAGGATCGCAAAAAAGAGCCAAACCTCCAAAAGCTCCCCTAGACCCAATACACTGGCACTGACCAAACCCCCAAATACGAGGAGAGAGTTGAAGCATGAGGTCCACCTGAAGCTTAGTCTCCTGAACACAGAAAATATCTGGAGAATGTATCCCAATAAGATCCTGAATAGCCTTTTGATGGGGGGCGCTATTCAACCCCCTTGCATTCCATGACAGAATAATCATGAGGAAGGTTGGACAAAGTGGGTCTCAATGGTCTTAACCGACCCCGATTCCACTAACAAATCCCCAGTAAATTTGAGCTTGTCTGCATCCTTCTTTCGACCAACTTTAGAGGGATTTTCAAAATGCCCCTTTTTGAGAGGGCGTTGCAGCACCCCAAGACCAGTAGTCGAGCCCCTACCTTTACCTGCAGACAACGCCTCCTTAGCCAAATCCGCTAAAACAATATCATCTTGTAGACCAACAGAAGCATTAGGGAGTCCAACACCCCCCTGCTCCAACGGCGGAGAGTTATCTTTAACAACAATTGCCTGCTCTAGCTCGGTATCCATACCCGTGGCCCCAGACGAGAGCTCACCTGGGATCCCCCCCTCTAAGGCCTGACTATCCAAGACCTCAAAACGGTTGAAACCCTGGTCACTCTGTCTATCTTTATAGGGTCACTTTTGACCCCTCCCCTTAGCTTTTGACTTGACAGGAATAAAGCCATCATTAGGCCCCCCCTCAGTCATAGGCGCCTTGCCCTTATCTCCCTTTTCAATTGAAGGCCGCGAAGGAAGAGAAGAAACTCCCACCGATCTGGAAACCCTTGGGCACTGGCGTTGAAGGTGGCCATACTCATGACAAAAACGACATCGAAAAGGAAGGGACTCATAATCTAACTATTGAATCCACGAGGCAGAGCCAATACAAATTTCCAAAGAATCTGGCAATGGATTATTTAAGTCAATTTCAACACAAATGCGAGCAAATGAAAATACCTTTTTATCCAAAGTATTCTGAGCAATGGCAGCCGGCTTCCCCAATAATGCAGCAATCCAATGCAAAATATCTTCTCTCCAGAACTCCAATGGCAGCCATGGCAAGCAAACCCACACAAGAACCCAAGAAGGCAAATACTTTGCCGCATTGAAACCACCATGCCAAGGTTTCATGAACAACCCCACATGATTGTAAAAGTACGGCCCTCCTTCGAAAACGCGATTGCGATCCGACATGCAAGAAAAATCAACCATAAAAAAACCATTCCTTGCCACCAGAATATCAAAGTCGCCTTCAACTTGTCAGGATCTACGAATCTAGGACTCCAAAACCGAGAGGGGGACACGAATACCCAGAAATTTACAAATCAGCACATGTTGGCTCCAATAAGAAAAGTCCTCTTGCACAGATTCCGGGGAGATAACCAGAACTGGGCGATAATGACTTTGCGGCAGACACCCATTCACCTTTTTAGGTTTAGAGCTCTCGCCCACAAACGAGGAATCCAACGACGGAGCATGCACACCTGCAGAGAGACCCTGAGATGGCTTCATGCCCGAAATCGTCAAGCTCTTGGAGACCCCAGCCATACCGCCACACCCAAAACCCACCACACCACCGACAACAACCTCCCATAGCACCCCACAAACCCCACACACCAGGCCCCACACCAAACACCACCGGAACACCCCACACCACAAGCCCCACCCACACACACTACAGCACCCGCGAACTCCACACCGCAGCCACCACCTGCACACACAACAGCTCCCGCACACACCACACCACAGCTACCACCCGCACACACCACGGCAACCGCACGGAGCAAACCCAAGCAGCAGGCCGAACTCTTTAAAAGATATTAAGTTTTGGGCCTTGGTTGTTGGCACTATAGACAAGAAGCCCCACCAGTTCACCCATTATAAACAATATCTCAATTGGTACAGAAATACCTAGATTTTTGCGGTTGCACCTTTGTAGCCCACGTTAGGCTATCACCTAATGCAAATTCATTTAACTAATTGTTAAAAATCTCTATCTGATTTGCACCACATGGCACTGTCGTCAAATTCCACCACAAAAAGCTTTAGGTGCCAATACACAAAAGCTGCACTGTGCAAACTAGTTGCAACAGAAACTCATTACTGCAACAAATGCCAAAAACTATATGGCTTGCGTCAAAGTTTGGCTAGAGGATAGTTAATGATAGTAGGTCAGAAACCACTATTATCATAGAAAAATGATTACTCGTGGAAAAAAATATCGAAGTCATGTTTAAAACTGTGAACATCGTGAAAACCTCAAACAAAAATAAAATATCTAAATTACCACTAATCCAGTCAGATATAACCTAGGCTTGGCAATGACATTAAAATACCTGTACACCACTTAACTGTTTAAAGTATTTTGCAAGCCATAAAATAACTACTGCAAATTATCAAAACAAAGAGAATATTTTAGCTGAACTGAAAAAACAAACCTCATAAGCCGGTTGTGTGCTGCAATGTTTTCTAGTAACAATTATCAGGTTGTTGGGATTTTTCGGCTTTACTTTGACATATTTTTTCAGGTGGCTGTTCTTTTCTGGCAGTGTTATATGTAAAAAGAATGAGGGCTAAACAAAGGTTACAGCAAATTAATAAGATTGAGCAATGTAAAAATGTTATACAGCTTTTGTAATTTGTGATTGTATCTTTTGGTTGATGTTTTTTTATCAGCCTTTGTTAATGTCTGATTTTGTTTAGTTTAGCTGACTTTTTGACTGGTTTGAGTTTCAGCTACTGCTGGTAGCTCTCTTTTTGTAATTCTTTTGTTTTGTTCAATTAAAAAAAAAAAAAAAGTGCAGTAAACGATAAAATTGCACTGTCAAAAATACAAGTGATAGAATATAAGTTAAAACGCTCAGTTATGATTTTATCCAAATAGTATACTCAGCGAAACTGTTACCCAAGATTCTAATTCACCAAAGCTCACAAACCTAAATGGCAGAAAAACACAATGATTTGTGAAAGTGATACAAGAAGGTACAATTATTGAACAAATTCTGTGGAACAAGAAGACAGGTTCAATCACTTGAAACAAGACTTAAAGAGTTATTTTCTCTTGTAGCAGTTTGTTCAGGGAAACCCCGGGTTCCTGTTCCACTTAGAACCCAATCTGAAACCTGATTTGGATCCCCTGTAGAGCTGTCCAGAGCCCAGTCTGCTGCAGAGCGAACCCAGGCGAATCCAGGTCTGTTTTGCAGGAGTGGGATGAGTACCAACATGACAGCCACAAAATATTTTTGGCTCACCCAGAAGACATTCAAGGCTTCGCTTATGATCCCCCACAACCCCAAATACTGAAGCTCCTCTGGCTCCCTGTCCAGCATTTCCTGGACTCAAATCTGTCCTGCATCCTTGGCAGTCCATTTGAATCCCTGGGATTGCTGTGCACTATGCCCAATTTGGGGATCAGAGTTTTTTACACATCGAGAATTAGAGGCACCCAAGTGATATGTTCGTGCAATTCTGCCACACAATGAAATAGGTCAACAGTTTTTCATTCCTTTTCCCTGACCAATGTTGCAAATGAGAAGTTTTAATGGTGGTGGAGATGGTACTGGAAAAAGATAGAACCAATATGTGGTTGGTATTTTGGGTTCCTCCTCCTCTCTTACACGCATTCAACTAGTTTCCGGTTAACTCCTAGCCTTTCACATATCATAGCCAACTCTATTTTTTTTATTTGGTGATTGTCCCCACCCTCTTTGTATCATTTAGTGGCTGGTATTTTGGGTTTCCTTCTCTTACACGCATTCAACTAGTTTCCGGTTAACTCCTAGCCTTTCACATATTATAGCCAACTCTATTTTTCTTTTTATTTGGGGATTGTCCCCACCCTCTTTGTATCATTTCGTGACTGTCCCCACTTCTCTTGTTTCATCGTTTACATTTTATTTTATCATCGGTGAAGCATTGGTGAGTGGTAAGGAAGCATAACTTGGGCATTAAGGAAAAAGTCGAGAAAATATAGTGAGGTTTGGCTGCAGTTTTAATATTTAACAACGAATATCTATCATGATATTTGAGTTTGACAAATTGATATTGAAGTAGCGTTTATAGTTTTCATGGTGGTTTTGTTTATTACATGCATGCTATGTGGCATTCTGAACTTAATTCTTATTTTTTATGATTTTTTTAAAATTTTGTACTGACAAATCCAACCCCAAAAAAGTTTGTACCCAAAAACAAATCAGTATCTTAGGCTAGTTATTTTTATAGTTTAGGTAACTTATTGTTTTTATAGTTTAGGTAACTTATTGTTTTTACTTGATCTGGAAGCATCGGTGAGTGGTAAGGAAGCATAACTTGGGCATTAAGGAAAAAGTTGAGAAAATAAGAGGAGTGAGGTTTGGCTGCAGTTTTAATATTTAACAACGAATATCTATCATGAGATTTGAGTTTAACAAATTGATATTGAAGTAGCGTTTTTAGTTTTCATGGTGGTTTTGTTTATTACATGCATGTTATGTGGCATTCTGAACTTAATTCTTATTTTTTAAGATTTTTTTTTTTTAATTTTGTACTGACAAACCCAACCCCAAAAAAAGTTTGTACCCAAAAACAAATCAGTATCTTAGGCTAGTTATTTTTATAGTTTAGGTAACTTATTGTGAAACAGGTATCCAGTTTACTTGATCTGGATCACATGGCTCTTACTCATAAAATAGAACATAACACAGAGACCGCTGGTGATACTCCAAAAGGCTTCTATTGCTTTTTTCCAAAGCAATTAGGCACTCTACATTGTGAAAGTGTACAATGGTCCCTCATTTTAGTGAAATGGTCCTAACGTAGTAACACTGATCAGTTCAAGTATCCTAATAGGCAACCTTGTGGAGAACAGGTCCTAATGGTTCTTTTTTACATTCCCCTCTATATAATTTATCAAATGGTTCACTCAAAGAATCTTTGTCCCCTCAGTTTTTCTATGAAGAATAGCGCCAGATAAGAATGAAGCTGTAACGATTACATTGAAACATTGCTAAAATATATATTACTGACTAAAATAAAACAGTAACGGAGTGTGGCCAAGCAATAAGGCAGCAAGGTTAGGTCTTTTGCGAAGGGGATTAGATGTTCTGTCAGTGTTAAAGATCTTTTCATAGGGAAATGGAAGCTTTGGTTGTTTAGAGAACTGAGCTCGAAATGCCTGTGAGCACTTAAATGAACAATGCTCTGACAGGATCAAAAGATAAGTTAAATTGGTTCTTTTTAGTGGAAGAACATGAAGGTTTTAGATGCTCCAATTTATGTACAACATGCTTTAGGTTTATTTCAAAGCTTACAAGTCCAAACCCTTAAGCCCTAGCATGTAGACCAGCTCAGATTTTTAGTCCCCTGTGCAATCAGATATTCACTTTCAACAAGTCAAATTGCAAAATGCTACTGTCTTAGAATGCAAAAATTACCTAAGCAACCAAACAAGCAGAGCAATGCATGTTAGATTGAAATTAAAGGGAAAGTATCTAACCTATCTGACATTATGAACAAAACATTAACTGCAATCTTTTAGCACATATTTCATCTTCTTAACATTATTATGTACATCTTAAGCATGCCCACCAACAAGTCAGAAAAATGGAAGGCTCAGTGCATTTCCCATTTAAGAATTATAAAATTTTCCAACTTGCCAAAAGGGAGTGCTTCTCGTCACATAATAAATGGCAACAAAGTCACTCATCCAGCAGGCATAAGAAATGGCAACCAAAAAAAAAAGAGATAGGCCATAATAGAAGTATAGGACAAACACATCCAGTGGTACAAATAAACTTATGCCAAACTGTGGCAAAGATCCCAAAATTAAAAAGGCACAATTTCAAATAAACTCTACTATAATTTGGTGCTATTATTATTGACTAATCAAATTTGTCCTGATTATACCACCAATTATATTCAAATAAATATAGCACGGGTAACATTATAATCCCACTGTTTTTACATAAACCATAAGGTTTTCTGATTTCTCCATTAGTGAAACCACTAATATAGTATATCATCATGGTTTGAATCCAGGCTCCTTCACAACCGTCACAGGGCAGGCAGCATTGGTTACAACATAATTACTCACACTTCCAAGGAAAACCCTGCAACAAAGAAATTAAACAGTAGGAGTCAAACAAAAATTCAATCACCAAAGTAGTTTTACTCTAACTTGTTAGAGCAGTAAGCCACACATGCATTAGTCCCCTGTGTCCAAACCGACACTGCCCACAATGCAGTACTATCATACAATGAACTGCAGCCAGTTATTTGTGAAACTCTTGCAACAAAGGAAAGGTACAAAAAACATTCAAAAGTAGTTCATACCTTTTCAGTGATCCAAGGCCCCTGCTGCCCATTACCAAGCTGTCAAGCTGCAGGTCCTCTACTGCATCACAAAGCTTCTCTCTTGGATCACCCCAGTATATCTTGGCCACTACTATGATCTGTAGCAGAAGAGCTTGAGAAATTATTGGCAGACTAGTCAAACTCCATTCTACTAGAAAGAATAAAAAGCGAGATACGGGATGTATTCATCCATTCATCAAAGTATACGGTAAGAAAGCCTATCCAAGTAACTTCCAGGGAACCACCTTATTGTAGATCCATGCATAAATTTATTCAGAAATGTGAAACCTGAAAATTGCATGTAGAAACTATCTATGTACCCTCAGCATACCCCAGTTCATTAAGTTAAAGGTAATTTTCTTTAGAAAAAAAACAACATTAAATGATAATGGCCTCACTCAAAAATCAAACATATCTAATCTTATTTCCAAAGACTGAAAACATCTATTTCCTAAGGCTGACCATAATCTTATGAGAGACAAAATCTCATGTGGACTGTGCGGGAATATATCACTATTTGTTGATAACACAAACCAACCATAAGACAGCCAGAGCAAACTTGGGAAAGAACAACTGCGCTTTGCTAAAGATTAGCATTCCTATCACATTTCCTGAAGACTAATCGTTAAACCTTTGTTATCTGACCTAAATAATCAGTGGCGATCTCTTCATAGATGTGAAACCTCAACATCACCAAAGACGACTAAAAATCAGTTACAAAGCTGACAACGTAAGGGACAATTGACTTTGATTTGGGGAAACACGGGGATTCAAATCTAACAAACATTTAATCGGGATTCCTGTTTAAACCCCATATACAGAGAAATTCTCTGGCAGGTAAAAGTCCGGAATAGCTAGAGGAAAGCAATTTTGGCTACCCAAGGAACACACCGAATTACATGAAAATTTTCCCCAGCCCTGCAAATGATAAAAGCACAGTAGGCTCAACTTGTATATCCAGTAAAATACTTTGCCATGCTGAATTGGAAGTTGGAAGTCGGCCAAAATTTTAATACATAGTTTTTAAATGTACTATCAAGCTTAATTTACAGTTGATTGTCCTACATTTCAATATATAGTTTGAAGAATACACTATTAGCTTAGCAGACAGTTGATCTTAGAATCCAATGGAAACATGTCCAACTGAGCCTGAACCAGGATCTTTATTATGGTCTATGCTAGAGGATTATATTACTGGCTCAATTGGGTAACCTCCAACCTTCAATCGCACAACATCCTTACAACATTGCCAGAATCGTGCATTTCAACCAAGTATATGAAATCCTAAATCAAAACAATCAAAACAAATCGAAGAGAGTTCATTTTAAAACTGGACACCTCAAGGAACGGTCAAGCATAAACCAGAAGATCTCGTCATAGTTAAAACTCAGAATGCCATTGGGAAAACCAGGGTGGACACATCCAACTAGGGCAAGGGGTTCTCAAATATGGTCTTAACTAGGTTATACTAATGTTCAATTGGCTAAGCTCCTATCATGCTAGAGAGCATATCACATTTTGACCTGTACATGACATCTCAAATCAAAACAATTAAACAAAGCTTAAAGAATTCACTTTTAAACTAAGCAGCTATAAAAACAACCATCTAATCAAGCAGGTCCTCTAGACCAATTTGGCCGAATGAACATCACAACTGGCCTAAAGGGTAGTTAAATTTTATGAAATAAGATCACATCATTGTTCTGATACCACGCAAACCCTTTCAAATACCAATACTATGCTGTAAACTTGCATTTCAGGGCAGCTAGACATCCAAATTATATGCCTTGACAATGAAAAAGACGACCTTCTATATAACCCTGTTATAAGATTGGATACTATGTTGTAACGTTGCATTTAGGTGGAGTTATAACTAAACCTACTGTTCTCGAAGACCTCATCAAGGCTTAATCTTGCCAAATGCAAAGGTCTGGATGAGGTCGAGATCATACCCCATATAAATTTAGCGGAATGGATAGTTCTTAAACCTTGATGCTAAGAAAGAGATCAATTATTTGTGCACGGATGAAGATTATGCTCCCAGTACCAATAGTTTGCTATAATAGATCTGGAATGTTTACCTCTTGACTTTAAAAAGTGCAGAGGAAAAAAAAGGAAAAGGAAAGGGTTGAAAACAACCAACCTCCTTTTGCCTTGCAGCAGTGTCCAGCATGTCCAGGGTTTCGGGATCTGGGGCGATATCATATTGCTTTGACAAACTTGGCTGTCTGAGCTCAGACAAAGGAACAAGAGCTGCATGTAAAAACCCACCAAAAGTCACATATATAAAAAAAACAATTTGAAGCGATTACTCTAATCTGCTGGACGCACAAATAAAATAAACTCTACAGTGAAAGCACTAGCTAAAAGAAGATCTAAAACAGCAGATCTGCACTATAAGTCTCAAAATAAGGTAGACAATGGTAATTTAAGCAACAAGGATACTGATTTAACCAGAATGGGTATTCGTTTATAGGACTCCTTACGCGATCCAGATTTCTCCCAAAGCTGGGACTGGCCTGTCTCGGCGGCCTTGCTGTTATGAACATGAATGACTACTACATGGTCTCCCTTGTCAGCAAGATTGTCCAGAGCCCATTTCAGAGCAATTTTGCTGGTCGAAGAGAAATCCAAAGCAACACCCACCTTTCTATCTCCTGGCATCCTCTTCACTTGTTTTGATGGAATGGATTTGTTTGATAAGAAATATAATTATCTCAGTTCGAATCAATTCTAAGATTTCGATTGTACTGAGAAGTGATTTAATGGCTTCGTCTCTTTAAATATCCGATGGGTGAGGCATAGGGATGCGCATTGGAAAGTTCAGGCAGTGTGAAATCATCGGTGTGACCCGTTGGATTATGTTCGGTCTGATCGTTTTTTACTTTTCTTTAAACTGCGAGGGGAAAGAAATTCGGAAAGAACTTCTTAGCCGACGTGTCACGCGCAGTCGATTTTGAGAGGACAGATGTTTAGTTTTTGGATAAGTTCGAACAAAAAAAATTGTTTTTAGTATTGGTTTATTGTTTAATTATTCGCTTGTTTACTGTGTTAAAAAACAACATAGTTCAGGGGGTTTGGTTGACTTGTTGAGATGAAACGAAGATATTTTATTTTTTATTTTAGTAGTATAACTAAGTTTAAGATGTATAATTTTAACCCTAATTTATTTAGGAAATATTATTGTAATTAATTAATTATTATATTAGCAAGTGGATCAGTTTTGCGTTCAATTTTTTATTTTTATTTTTTTGTCTTTTTTTATATTTTGAAGAAATGGGTAATTTATTATAGTCAAATTAATGTGTATAAGGCAATTTAATTATTAATAATGATTGAAAATTAATTTAATATTATAAAGATGGTATCAAACTTTTTTTTAAGTTTTCACATACATCATAATTATTAAGTAAACATTATAATTATGTAGATTAATAGCATGTTTAGTGAACATAGTCATATGGGTTAAAAAATAGTTATCGACAAAAAAAATTATTAAAAATACAAATTGAATGTCAAGATCTTTTTTCTAGATGAATAGTCATTTCTTCTTGATTGAATTTTAGAGCAAAGCAAGTTAAGTATGTGGAAACTTTGTAGAATTGACTAGTTCAATTTTATCTCATGCCCATAACAAACAAAACATGAATTAGATAAAGTCATGTAAAAGATGAGTTGAATAAATTCATGCATAAAACATTCAATAAATGATCCAAGTCATTCAAACAACAATGTTGTACTTTATTTATGGTACAAAACTTACATATTTTTTCTAATATTAAAAAATTTCTAATAATTCACAGTCAAGGTTGAAATAATACAAGGCATCAAGATCAATAACATTCACAAAGCCTCTAATTTTAGATGTTGGAGTAAATTTAAATAAAAAATATCTCCAAAATTAACCACCATACTAAAAAGTTCAATAAAGAAACATAGCTTGACTTGGTTTCGTTGTCTATTAAATTAAAATCACAAATCCTCCAAACTTATGTAGAATCTAAAATAAACAACAATCCTCTTAGATGTAGTTATCAAAATAGTATATCACCAAAAAAAAACCTTCAAAATTGGCTATCATAATTAGTGGATGATAACTTAGGTATACAATTATTTTATTTTTTTTTAATTATAAGAAGTGGATGATCTTATAGAGGAGTAGTAGAATCATTATTTGTTTTTATGTTTGTAGCTTTAATTGTGATCATGTAGTGTATTTTGTCTAGAATTTCTTTCATTGGCACATCTTATCTTTACAAATGTGTTAGAAATTAACCAATTTGTCAAAAATAGGAAATAAAAATATCTTGATTTATGGATCCTAGATTAGGGCTTGGTCAAGGTTTTCTTAAAAAGCTTATGATAGATGATCTCATACCAAAATGAAAAGCACAACATTCTCTTAGCAATAAAATTTTATAGAATATAATAATGTCAAGCACAATAGTTTGTTAGATCCAATTTTTAGCATGGTCCTAATTGAAAAATAGATATAAAAATATTTGGTTGAAAATTCACAAAGCCATATAAATTCATGAGATCCATGCAAAAAAAAATTCAAAACTAAACCCAATGGATGATTTTCTCTAGTGTTCAAATGTGAATTCTAACCATGGAGACTTACATGCGTAGGCCTTGGAGATCAATAATTTTGTTGACAAGATACTAAAAGATAATTCAAAACATTCAAAAGAAATTATAGAACTTGTTAGATTTTTTAATTAATTATTTTATAAGTTACTAAATCTACTAAATTATTGCATCATTAATTTTTGAATTTTTATTGTATTAAAGGATTTTTGTTTCACTTAATCTATTATGCACTCATAGTATGTACTGTATCGTAATTGTCACACTCAGTCATTGCACCAACTCTTCCATTAAGTAATTTAAATAGCTTAAACTTTAAAATTTCCTGTTTAGTCTCATTACCTTGGGAGGTACAACTAAGAAACATATTAAACAAAAAAATCTAAGTAATGGAGGTCGATGAAACCTCTTTTATCTCAAATCTATTAGCATGCCCTAAACTAATTTATTAATAGTACCCAACTCCTCTTTGGTCTTCTTTGTTTAAGAGTATATTGAATCTATCAACATGCTTGCTAATGGTGTATAAAGAAGATAGTAAGTAGGAGATCATCATATTTCAAAAAAAATCTTGTTATAATATTTTTAGAGGTTACCTTTTCATGATCCAAATACTTATATTCTAACACTCTTCAAGATACTCTCTTAGGAAACTACCATTGTAAAGGGACACTACCATGCCAAAGGGGACAAAATCACACACAATTGCATCATATTGAAAACATAGTTGGCAAGTAAAGAAGATAAAGAAACATTGATTTAGATTCCTAATACCAACTTTTGATATAGTTTAAGTGGTCTCTCATGAATCCCATACCAATTCATGACCATGTATTGTATCCTTCATAAAGACAAATTTAGTAACAGCTCCATGCATGGCACATACAACATAACCTCATCTTGCTTGATCAACTTATACTTGGTCAACTCTACTTCTAAGTTTTGCAAAGGTTGACTTGGATACATCTCCATAACCCACTTTTGATTTAACAAGGAAAAATTAGATCACTTAAAAATTATGCAAAATTATTTCTCATATTTTTTATTGTGTTTGTTAATTCCTTTAATTTTGTTTTACAAATTTGAGGATGACACTAAATGATAAAGACAAAATAACAACACAAAGAAATAAATCTTTAGACATTCTTTAAAAATCATGTATAACAAAAATCAAAATTATTTCCTTTACATACTTGATTTGTTGTAGCTCATAAGTATGCTAAAGTGGGTGACAAAATATAGAGACAAAAAGTGTCTATTTTTGTACTTTTTTATTTTGTGTTAAATGTAATGTACCGACACTTTGTTGATTTGTCTTTCACTGAGTTTCGTAGATTTGATTTTGTTTCAGTTTGTGTTTGCCTTCTTTGTGCTCCTGAGTTTGTTTGCTAATAACACTAAAATGGTACTAAAGAGCATATGCATACAATGAAAGCTTCAAATAATCTAAGCTACTGAAACAACTTGAGTACATTGCTCAATTTAGAGGCCAAATATAATTTCTTCATTACAAAATAAGATGCTTACAACATATAGTTTTCATCAGATTCGAAACTAAGTATTTCATAAACCATACTTTAACTTACAACCAAACATCACTGTGAATAGTGACTTGCTATAGTACCTGCCCCCAAAGAAGTGCACACAACTTTTGGAAGACGAACTTCTCCCACAAAAATCTGGATTGGCAAGCCTTCCAGGATAAGGGCGCCCCCTTTAGGAAAGAAAGCAGCCTCTTAGAAGAGGTGTTTCTTTTAATATGTGTTGATTAAAACCCTCAAGAAATGCAGCTGGCTATAGCTTCCAAAAAACAGTTCCAAAATGCTCCACAAGCAAACAACTCCCATGCAAATGTGAATGGAGTCTATGGCAGTCCAAACCCCTTTGAAAATGGCTCAAATAAACTGCGAACAGAAACTTGTGTCTCCAAAAGAAGCCACCAAAAATTGATCAACAACTTTAAGGTGGTGTTTCACACCCTCAAGTAGCTCCAAACGAAGAACCAAGCCCCACCAGGCTCACCCACTGCAAGAAATTAGGAAACCCTAGTCTCCTTCCTCCAAAGCAACACTTCCAAGTTTCTTCAAGCTAAAATCATTCATCCATCCAGAGGGTCGAAATTTTCCTTCTATTTATAAATTTTTGCATTAAAAAACACTATTCATAAAAGTGAGCACTATTCACTTAAGTTATTTCTTTTTTCACTTTATGAATGAATAGTAATTGAAAAATATAAAGTGACCCCTTCCTTTTAAAGACACATGGTCCCTAGGCCGAGGATGGTGAAATAGAAGGTGAGTATCATAAATTTAAGCACAAGTATCTTGCCAAACGCAACAATTCACCCTGTCACCATACTTCGAAGACCCATACTACAAACTGACGACCAAGTGCCCATCCAAGAAACCCTCTATCTAGAACTATTAGCCTACGAGGGTCGGGAAAATAGGCTAATCCCCCAACTCTGATGCTCGTGAAAAATGGGACATTACATTAAACTTATTTCTAGCACCCTTATTTGTAAAGCATGACTATGTTTGATTTCAACCATTTAGCACACAACTATCCTTAAACATGTATCTTGTATCGTAAATAGTTCTTTCAACTATTTTCATACCTTAACACCCATCTTTGTTTCAGTTCTCACCTTTTTGCCACCTTTTGACACTACCATGTCCTTAGTCTTACCATCTAGGCAAAAGTATGCAAAGTGTTGTCCTTAATATTCAATAGATCTTTTCTCTACTTAACTCCTACTTTCTAACCCACTTTATATGTAATCCTTATCTATGCCCAAACAAATAATATCAACCAATTTGAATTTAATATATGAATGATAAAACTAATAAATACATATACATGATGCAAATACATAAATACAACAACAATAACCATACATAGTAAACATTTCCATAATAGAACATCCATTAATGTTGTACACTCCCACCTATATCCATAATACTCTTCATAAATCCAAGAACTGCTTTTACACTCCTTTGAAATCAAATTTGAAGATTTAAATGAGCCAAATCCTCAAACGACCTAAAACACCCTCTTGTCTTTAAATAAATATTTTAGTACTAAAATAAATTTATATAATTACAAAAGATGTGCTTGAAGTTGCAATAAATTATACGAAAAGATTTACAATTTGAAAGAATGCCACCATAATTGTATTAGACATTAGCGCATGAGAAGACACTACACCTAATAAAACACACACAACTTATCCAAAACCTTCATCACACTTTTAAACTCTTTCTTTATTGCATTTCTATTTATAATCAACCTCTACTTTTAATCATTTATTTAAAATATAAAAATATATTTTTAAATATCCTATAAATATGTAGATTCTAAGAGAAAGAAGGTAGATCTATCTACATTTAAATATTAAAAATTTCTATATTTTATTTTTCGGCTATTTTTACAGTTGTATTTTTAATAATTCTTATTCGAAGGAAAAATAAAAGTTAAAAAAAATGAAAAGCCAGTATACGGATTGATTATTTACAGGTGTAGCGAAGATGTACGCTAGCGTACATTACCATTACTATAGAAGAATCTTCTTTTCGGAATAAATTCAATCCTTTTTACAAAGTCGTTAAAGGAAAAGTTTTATTCAAAAGGTCATTTTCTCGGAATAAATTTAATCCCTTTGTATAAAGTCAAGAAAAGTTCTATTCAAAAACGTTTGTTTTTTCGCATATATTCTAGAAGCAACGAAGTTCTTATTCTTTTTGAAAAATTAAGCCTTTAATGCAGCCCGCCCACAATGTGGTGTTATAGATATATTTAACGAAAGTATGATGTTCATTACCTTGGACTTTTTAAAAAGCATTTAAGGTGTTATTATGTAGATATTTATAATTTTTGGTCAAGTATTGTATATTTTATTTTCTAAGTTAACAATATAGTTAATAAATATTTATAAATTATATTTGATAATATTTTAAAATGTTGTTTATAGTATTTTATGATTTTCATAGATATGATAATTTGAGAGATCTTAGACGAGTTTATGAGGAAGTAATTTTGAAGATATTTTAATTTGTTAATTTTGATGATACTTATTTTGTAAGTCAAATTTGTGCAAATAAATTATAATTTTATTATTTTCTATGTTTGGAATTGAGCTTATAGAAAGATTTCAATAATCTATTGAAGTTATAGGAGGTCACCCATCTTTTGTTTGGATACCAAAGTTGCATTTTAGTGTAATAGAAGATAATAAGAATCATTCTATGACCATTACTTGGAATAATATTTTTCATTAATGTTTTAAAGAAAGATCCAATAAATGGTTCATATCTTTGTTGTTAGGTTGTGCCCATCCTAAACTTACAATTCACCAAGTCTTGTTTTTAGGTTGTGTGAGAGAGGGGGACCACCCACTGCAAGGCCCCAGGTCACGAAAGGCCAAGAGCGGAGAGGCTGCCCTAACCCACCTCAGCTTAAAGGAAAGTTAGGATGAAGAGGATGAGAATGATTAGGACTATGCGTCCTTTAATCACTCTGCAATCCCAGGAGTTATAGATAGACTAATCAAGTCACTTTTTTGGAATCAACTATGTGTCGCAGGCAACTCTCTGTCTGAGGACGAAAGCGCAGTTTTGGGACGACAACGCTGTTGGGTCTCAAAAACGTAGGTTTGAACCATGAGAGGTTGCCAAGCTCTCACAACGCTTTTGGCCAACGTACAAGGCCAATTGATGCAATTGAACCTTCTTCTCTTTAGGTTCTGCTAGACCAAGGCGGGTGAACCTATGTAAATGATGCAGATTGAAATGTACTACCTAGTGAAACAATCTACCCACAATGGTAAAGGGAAGTGGACAGATAAAATCACTGCAACTAATCCTACTCCTACTGCACAAAAGAAAGGATTTGAATAAGTTGTTTGATATGAAATTTTATCTCTGGGTTGAGGCAAATTAGTGCCTTCTATCCACATGGGCAATGGAGTCAAAAATTACGAATTATGTGTGTTTCCTTCTCTGGCTTAACTCTAGTTGTTAGGCACTTTGAAAATTCTATGAGTGGCATAAAACCTTAGTAAATTTATGACTTGCATAAATTATGCTGGGATGTTTCTCTATCAGGTTCTACTTCAACAATCTAAAAGAAATCCTTAAATCACTGTGACTTATTAAAGAGATTTTAATTCTAACTTGCAGACACCAGTTAATTAATCACAGAAAATGAGAGTGCATTCTAATAAATCAGAGATATACTTGATATGCTAATTTAAATGATTAAAAGACCTCAAGTTGGAGACAACCAAAAATAAAGAATATGAATTTTATACATCACAACAACTGAACACCAGAAAGAAAATCACCAATTAAAAACATTTATCTCCATTGATTCTGTTTTAGGAAAGGCTCTGTACATTATTTGCATTCCCAGTCCATTTTCTGGAAAAATCTAACTACCACCACCTACTGCCCTCTCACTACCTGATTTTTCAAAATATTTATACATTACATACCAAGGGTCACGACCCTTCAGTTTCTGGTAAAATCATTTGTTATTCCATGACAACAATTAAAATATTTAATTGTGTTGCCTCTTGGAAAATTAAATATTTTTACAATAGTTTTGCTTTGATTTTTTCCTTTTTACCTTTATTGCTCTTTATAATTTCACTTTATACATTGTCTCTAAGCCCTTATTCATATTTACCGCTATACCGCGGTCAACTGTTTGACCGATCGCGGTATCGCGGTGGTTGCCTCCACCGGTCTTCATTTTATCTTACCGCTCAACTGCTATCTTTGTTTTCTTAACCTGCGATATTGTGGTGGCTTTGACCCTGACCGCTTTCCTCAATGCTAACCACCTTACCACAGTATCCAACTGTCACCACTTTCTCAGCTCCTATCGCTCTATCACGGTCGTTATCTTTCTCCTGGCGGTATTGCGGTTTTAACCGTCACGGTCCTCTCCATTGTTTACCGCAGTCACCGCGGTCTCCTTGATGACGGCCAGTGGTACCGCGGTAACCAGTCTTTACCGCAATCTCTTTGTTGCCACACTATCACCGCGGTCATCGTGGTCTTCGTTGGAGCACCCTGGAGTATCGCGGTGACTGTTTTCTTCACTGCTTCGTTGCTGCCTCTGCCGTTTATCTCACCGCCACTGCGATACCGCGGTCAATGAATTGACCGTGCACGGTGTGGTGGTGACTGTTCTCAAACCACCAGGATTTCCCTCCACCAAACAACCGCGAGCTGGTTGATAACTGTTTGCGGTAAAGCAGTATGAAGAGAAAAGATAGGAATTTCAAAAAGATTAAGGTAGCGATATAACACATAAGTCAATTTTTGATTTTTTGGATGGCGGTAAAATGTATTATGGATGGGAAAAATGATTTTTTTAAGGAAAATATAGGAAAATAATGGGCTTTAATGGATAAAGACTTTAGAATTCAAAATGAAAATTTTGGGTTCTAACAAGCGTGGCGCACTAGTATCTCACAGGCGTGATGGCGTCTGTATGGCTAGAAAATTAGAAAGACGAGGTTGGAATCACGAGAAAGGACTAACAGCTTAAACTAGTAGTTTCAGGAAGTAAAGAACAAGGTTAAGAGAAGAGAGAAGTAAATACAGAAGTGATAAAAAGAGATATATTACCAAGAGGGTGACGAAGACAATCTCGTAGAATATCCTCCCCACCAGCTTGCTTCGAATGCTCTCTCCACCTGCACACAATAAAGGGGAAAATTGTTGGGGCTGGATAGGGGCTTGCCTTAGTTAGACCCTCGTCTTGATGTTTCCACCTCCATAGACAACCAAGTATGGAATGATATAAATAAAGATAAAGAAAAGAAGAACTACAAGCTACGTAAACGCAAAACACTACAAAACAGTAAGTGCTTACCCAACCAAATACGATAGAGGAGATGTGAGGAGCTTTACCGCCTCCGTCCAAAGTGCTCAAGGCTTGTGGAGGAGAGAACGAGAGGGACTCAAGCCTTTGTTGCCACGGTGTCTATCTTGTGCTCGCAGTATCAAAATGACGGAGTATTGAGTTGTTGCAATGGAGTGAAGAATGTTGCTACAAAGCTTGGAAATGGATGCTCAAAAACATGGAGAGATGGTGCCAACTTCTTCAAAAACTTGAGAATGGATGGAATGATCAAGAATATGAAGGAGAATGTAAAAAATGGCCATATTCAGGTCGAACAAATCGAAGAGGGGTGTTACACAATGACTTCCAATCAAAAGTGTAACATCTCTGTAGTCTCCAGCCGCAGGAATCTGTCAGGGATGTAAGCGCATCATGTAGGCATCCTCGACACAAACGCCCCCACCAACATGCAAAACAGGCACCAAGTAGATGCAAGCAGCTGGCTTAAGTGGAATTAAACCTCCACTTTCGATTTTCTAAGGTGTTCAGGGGAAAAAAGGGAATTTGTGTTAGGGGTTCAAATTCATGTTGATACATTTTGCCCCCACTTTAGTGAGCACGAGTACTGATGAGTGCTTTGGTAAAGTAGAGTAGTAAGAAGTAACAGAGTAAGAGATGTATACCTGAAATGACGAGGAAGCATAGCACGGTCTGGCGAACCCGGAAGCGCAGGAGAGGACTTCATCGTTCCATGAAACTACAAAGTTGAAGCATGAAAGTACCTTACAGGCTCACGATCCTGTAAGGGTGGTATCCTTCAAGAACTCTCACATGAAGGAGACTAGGAATAGCGCCTTACTGACCCACAAAACTGCAAGGAAGGTATCCCCCAAGAACTCTCTCATGAGTGAGACCAAATAAAGGGGACTCCGTAGAGTCAGAGGTGGCAACATGTTTACCCGTAGATAGACCACATCAGGAGGCGGCCACGCAGGCCAATGATCGAACAGTCACAAAAACCATCACTAAGTTGTAAAACTTTCAAATGGGTCCCTCGAGAACCCTTCAAAAGGAAGGAGGTTCCACTCAAGGGATGTGTTGTTTGAAAGGTAAGGTCTAGTCGGGCTACCCCCGAGCTAGAAGCAAGGGTGTAAGGTGAATTCTAGTCGGGTTTCCCCTAGACTAGACACGAAAAATGCGAAAACTGGTCTAGTCAAGTTGCCCCTGGAGTAGATAGGAAAATGTGAAACCGATATGGTTGAGCTGCCCTTGAACTAGATGTGAAGATGTGAGATCGGTCTAGTCGGGTTGCCCCCAAGCTAGATGTGAAGGTGCAAGGATGGTCTAGTTGGGCTTCCCCCAGGCTAGGCGCCATAGAACTTGTTGAAATCTTTCAAAGGGGTCTTTCATAAACCCAATGTGAAAAAGAAGGGGTCCACTTAAGGGACACGTCGTTCAAAAGCTTAACATCTTCCTTCTTGAATCGATTCGTCATCAAGGAATCATTTCAAAAGATGTTCACTTCATCAAGGAATTTGAAAGGGAGGAGGTGTTCTCATGCAAGGGGAAGACTAAGACCGTTCCCGCTTCGGAGAGGACTTTCCATGTCCTTTTTTTATGAACCCATGATGAAGGAAACATGTTCCATTAGGGTTTCAAGTTGAGAATACAAATCCAAAGAAGTGTATGAAGGATCTTGGAGAAAAGATTCATTTGGCAATGAATGTATTTTCTAAATACCGAGTAATGTAGAAGTAACGTTGTTGCACATGAAAGGGACAACTCAAGCAAATAAGAGAGAAAGATAAAGAGCAAGCAAAAGAAAAGAAAATGTAAACAAAGGGCATAGAGGTAGCCAAGTATTTCGGGGTCAGAGTTGCTCATAAATACATATAGATATAATAATAGTATATAAATGAACTGGCATCAACCCCCTACTATATCAAGCCATGTGAGGAATGCACGAGAAGACAAAGTAAAAATAAAAAATTGGGTCAACATGGAAGGAGGCCTAAATGCTCTCAACGCTTTGCATTGTCCCCAATTTATCGAAAGTCAATCACAAACATGGAAGAAGAGAGACACATATAGAGGAAGGTTTAAAACACACATAGGATGCCTGTATCCACGCACCAATAGGTGTGACGAGGGTCATTCAGGCACATATAGCACGATTACGGGGGAACACATCACAACATACACACATCTAATCTAAAGATCAAGAAGAGGGTCTCCCCCTAACATTGGTCAACCAAGAGGTCGTCAGCTTCCCACTCTAGATCATCGAAGGGGGAAGGATGACGAGCCTACAACGGTGTAACATTAAGGGGAGGAGCTTCCAATCCTCCCACAACAAGGGCTAAGGTAGAGGGACCTGTAAGGTCTCCATCGCTCAACTCTTGTGGGTCTAGGGTCAACGACCTAGCGAAGATCGTTGACAGGGTCAAAACTTCATCCACCGAGTTAAACATGCACTTAATAGGAGTGACATGTTTCTCCTTAGTGGATGGAGGAGTTTGCACCCAAGGTTCACCACTAGGCTCACTGAGTGACTCGAGAACGGTGACAAACTCAAGGGAAGTCGAGACTGGTTCCATCACTAGGACAAAGCAAGTCAGCACAGGGCCACCTTTTAGAGGAGGTGGGCTCTTCTTACGTCTTCCATTGCTAGAGGGGCCACTCTCTACCTTCTTCTTCAAAGGAGGAGGTGAACTCCCCATAGACGAAGTGAGGTGGGTCGAGGGAGAAGAGGAGAGAACCATAGTGGACACAACCGAAGTGTTCACCATGTCCATGGGCTTCGGGAATGGTGAGACATCTAGAATGGAATTCAGCAAGGGCAACTCCACCGAAGGAGTGATGAACACTTGCACTCTTCCAGGAGTAGGTGCACTCGCAGTAGGAGCCGAAAGAGATTCAAAACTAGGTTGAATAGGGACAGAAGGGGGAGGAGAGGAAGACACAGCAAGAGATGCGGTTTTCTCTTCCTCCTTTTGTAAGGAGGCTTGCTCGGCTAGGAGAGCCTTTCGTCGTCGCTTATGCTTGCACGCAAGGTGGTTTCTACGGCTCTTTGAACCAGAAGTCAAAACTTGTGAAGGGACAGAAGGATCCTGCTCAGCCATGGGAGTGTCCTGCATAGCTATCTCCAGCGGAAGGGTTGACTCCTCGATGGGAGCAAAAGGGACCGTAGGTTTAGAAACAGTGGGAGGAGTTGACTCTAGCACCTTAGAGGTGGACCCTTTCCTGTTCAGGGGAACAGGAATAGGTCGAGGGGCGAACTCTCTCTGTGAGCCTTTCTTTCTGTCATACAAATAATACCAGGGTCCTAGAGACCCATTAGGGAGATCCGATATCCTAAACTTGGGCTTTCACCAAGGAGGCATCATCGGACTCAGCGGGTAGAGGCCAAGCTTGTTCATCCAATACTCTTCCCAAGAGAGAGGAGTAGATGAGTCAACCCGAGAGGGAGCGAGCTTCTCTTTTCCCTTTCGGGAGGAGGAGACAATAGGTTGCTCAGCTATAGGAAGGGTTAGCTTGTTAGGAATAAGGTGTCTCAACCTTGGATAATTCCTATTCTTATTATTTGTTTTGTAAAAAGTATTTCTTGCAAATAATGTAATTAAGTGTGAGTGTACATGTCTAGTTGGCATGTTGATGTGTCACTCCACTTGATGTGTCGGCATCTTGAATTAAGTGTAAGGAGATCATGGCTGAAACGGTTATGACGGATTCCTGTGACATGTAAGAGCTATTTCTAGAATTTTCAATGATAGGTGAAGACATGTAAGACATGTAGCAACGGATAAAGTTGAGTACTGTTCGGGTTCCTATTTTCTCGGAGAATGGTAAAACCCTAATACGGCTATCTTTGGAAGTTGCCCTAAAAAGGAAAGCGCATGATATAAGCATTTTTTAGGGTTACAGACTGTGAGAGGAAAAGAGTGTATTTTTGGTATGATTTTGTGCTACTAGATTTGTCTTTGAGTGTCGATTGTCTCCTGAAAGAACTTGCATTGCAAGTGTGTTGTAACCGTTGTGTTGAAGATAATACATTGTGCAGGTTTTGGAGTGCTGGGGTTTTTTACCGAAAGGTTTTCCCTAGGGTAAATCATTGTGTCATTCTCTATTTTTTGTATGCTGGTATATGACTGCAATATCATTGTTAAAGTAGTTAACGAATCTGAAATTGTAAGGATTTAAAAGAATTTGCACAATACTTTCCTTTAGAGATTAGTGTAGGAAGTTGTTTCCGCACCTGAGTTTCCTTACAAGTGGTATCAGAGCCTGATCAACTTTTGATCCTAGTTGTTGGGTAGGGTTTTTTGAGCTAATCTCAAGTTGAGTGGGAGTTTTTTTGTGCAGAGCATTCTGAATCTTATTTGCAGATTGAGATGGCAAGTTCCTCATACAGTAGAATGGAGGTGGAGAAATTTAATGGCACTAATTTTGAGTTGTGGAAACTCAATATGGAAGACATGCTTGAAGACCATGATCTATGGGAGGCTACTTCACTTGATGTGAGACCTGCAGCGATATCTCAAGCGGATTGGGACATCAAGGATCGGAAGGCTAAGGGTCTCATCAGACTCTGTCTAGCAGATGTCGTTCTTCTGAATGTTCTTGATGAGACTACTGCAAATTCTTTGTGGAAACGGCTTGGGTCTCTGGATCAGGCCAAATCTCTGGTGAATAAGTTGTTCTTGAGAAAGAAGTTGTATTCTTTAAGAATGAAGGAAGGTGGATCCGTAACTGATCATCTTAACGCATTCAGTTTATTGATTGCACAGTTGGCATCATCTGGTGCCAAGATCGAGGAGGAGGATCGATGTATGACCCTGCTTTGTTCCTTTCCGAATTCGTGGGACCATCTTGTGATGGCTCTCGGAAGTACTATAGTCACATTCTGTATGGATGATGTGGTGTCTTCACTGCTATCTGAGGAGATGCGAAGAAAGACTTCAGATTCGTCTAAGGAAGCCCTTGTTGTTCACAGGAGATCCAACGACAAAGGAAAGCAGAATGACAATAAGTTAAAGAAGGGCAGATCCAAATCCTATGGGAGTTCTAAGACTCCTGGAAAGTCCAAGGCGAAATGTTGGAACTGTGATAAATTTGGGCACTTCCAGAGGGACTGCAAAGAACCGAAGAAGAAGAAGAAAGGCTTAGATTCAGCTTCCGAAAAATCTCAAGAAGATGGAGATGCTTTTATTGCAGCTTTGGCAGCCCATGCATCTGATGATGTGTGGTTGGTAGACTTAGGTGCTTCTTTTCACATGACCTCTCATCGAAACTGGTTCTCAAAATATGAAGAGTTTGATGGTGGAAAGGTGTACTTGGGTGATGATTCTCACCTAAAGATAGTTGGATGCGAAAGGGTCACTATCAAATTTCCTGATGGACGAGTAAAGGGAATCAACGGAGTTATGCACATTTCGGGTTTGGCACGAAACCTATTATAAGTAAGTATGTTGAATGATGTAGGTGTGCAAGTTGTCTTTTTGAAAGATGGATGCAAGATGATGAGAGGTTCTATGGTGCTCGCTAAAGGTACTAGGAGAGGTACTTTGTTTTAGCTTGATGCATGCATTGCTCAGTGCAATAGTTCTTCTGTTTCAAAGAAGAGAGCGGCTATCACTTCATCCCCACCATTTGAACGAGCAGTAAAGAAGACTGTGGCAATGGGTTTCGATGGTAGTGCAGTAAGTGTACCTAAGGGTGCAAACACTTTGGAAGGCAAGCTTCCTGCAGAAAAGACAATGTTGTGGCATATGAGATTTGGCCACATTGGTGAGAAGGGTCTTAGGACCTTGAAAACTAAAAATCTCGTCGAGGGGCTAAATGATTGTAATCTCGAATTCAATTTCTGTGAACACTGTGTTTATGGTAAGCAAAATTGTGTTCAGTTCTACTCCAGTTCTCACAAGTCTTCTAGACTTTTGGATCTTATTCATTCTGATGTATTTGGTCCTGTAAAAGTTCCTTCTATCTCCAGTTCTGTATATTTTGTATCTTTTATAGATGATTACAGTAGAAGGACTTGGATATATTTCCTGAAAAGTAAGACACAGGTTTTCAGTCGGTTCAAGGAATTTAAGGCTCTCGTGGAGAATCAGGCTGGTAAAAGAATCAAGTGTGTGAGAACTGATAATGGTGGTGAGTTTTGTTCCATAGAGTTTGAGCAGTTCTGTAAAGAACTGATGGAGAAGGCTAGGAGTATGCTTAGTGGAGTTGGTTTAGAACAAAGGTTTTGGGCCGAAGCTGTGGCCACTACTTGCTATCTGGTTAACAGATCTCCTACATTAGCTCTTGTTGGTAAGACACCCATGGAGGTGTGGTCTAGTAAGAAGCCTTCAATTAGACATCTTCGTGTTTTTGGTTGTGAAGCTTATGCACATATTCCAAATGAGAAAAGATCTAAGTTGAAAAACAAAGTTGTCAAATGTATTTTCATCGGATACAGTGTTGGTGTGAAAGGATACAAGCTTTGGGATCCTGTGACTAGTAAGGTGTTGCATAGTAGAAATGTTATTTTCAGAGAGCTAACATCTTCTCTTATTGTGCTACAACCAGATGAAAAAGAAAAGGAAAAAGATGTTGTTCAGTTTCCTCCTACCCCTGAGAAGGTTGAACAGAGAGACCATGTTGGGTCTAATGATGAGGAGAGCTCTAGTAGCTCTGATAGTTCGGAAGAAGAGGAAGAACAACCTCAACCTCAGCCCTTGAGGAGATCCATGAGAGAAAGAAAGCAACCAGAAAGGTTTGGTTATTCTATGTTAGATTCCAGTTGTGCTTTTGCTTTGATTACTAACACTGATGAGCCTAGATCTGTGAAAGAGGCTTTGGGCATGGAAGATGCAGGTTCCAGGATTGAGGCTATGGATGATGAGATGGCTTCATTGGAGAAAAAAAAAACTTGGGACCTTGTACCTTTGCCTAAAGGGAGAAAATCTATTGGCTATAAATGGGTGTTCAAGAAGAAATTATGTGCAGATGGCAGTGTTGAAAGGTACAAAGCTAGATTGGTTGGTTGCAAAGGGGTATTCACAGGTAGAGGGAATAGATTATGGTGAAATATTCTCTCATGTTGCAAAGTTGACATCCATTAGATTTATGTTATCTCTTGCCGCATCATATGATTTAGAGATAGAACAGATGGATGTGAAGACAACTTTCCGTCATGGTGATTTGGAGGAAGAGATTTATATGTCACAGCCTGAGCACTACATTGTTAAAGGTAAAGAATCCTTAGTTTACAGATTAAAGAAATCTCTATATGGTTTGAAGCAATCTCCTAGGATGTTGTACCTTAATTTTGATGCCTTTGTGTTGTCAATTGGATTTGTAAGATCAAAATCAAATCATTGTGTTTATTTCAGAGTTGAAAATGATCGCCTTCTTATTGTTGCATTATATGTTGATGATATGTTGCTGTTTGGGAAGGGTAAGGGTATGATTTCTGATTTTAAATCTCAGTTGTCAACACAGTTTGAGATGAAAGATCTTGGGGCAGCAAGGTACATCTTGGGTATGGAAATCAGTAGAGACAGGTCTAACAGAAAACTTTGGTTGAGTCAAAGTAAGTATGTGAAGTTTGTGTTGGACAGGTTCAACATGGCAGATTGTAGACCACTATGTGTTCCTGTTTCAATGGGAACAAAGTTATCTGTAGATGATTGTTCAAAATCTCCTAGTGAGGTGGAGGACATGAGTAGAGTACCTTATGCTAGTGCAGTTGGCAGTCTTATGTATGCTATGGTCTGTACTAGACCAGACATTGCCCAAGCAGTGGGAGTCCTGAGTCGGTTTATGGCTAACCTTGGACGGGTACATTGGGATGCAGTTAAGTGAGTATTCAGATATTTGAGGGGTACATCAGATTACTCCATATGTTACCATGTAACTCTTCTGGATCTCCGCATTCAATTTGTATTCGTGGGTTTGTGGATTCAGATTGGGCAGGTGATATTAACAGCAGGAGATCCACTAGTGCTTATGTGTTCACTATGTTTGGTGGTGCCATCAGTTGGATGAGTAAGCGACAACCTATGGTTGCTTTCTCCACTACAGAAGCTGAGTACATGCCTGCTACTCATGCTTGTAAGGAAGCCATTTGGCTTAGGAGATTGTGTTCTGATGTTGGTGTTGATGCAGAATAGATTACTATTTGGTGTGACAGTCAGAGCGCTATTTGCCTTGCGAAGAATCCAACTTTCCATGCCAGAACGAAGCACATTGATGTGCAGTTTCACTTTGTGAGAGATATGGTGGAAGATGGAAAGGTAAATTTGGAGAAGGTAGATACTATGAAGAATGTTGCAGATGCATTAACGAAACCAGTGGGCACTGTGAAGTTCAGATGGTGTTCGGAGTCTATGGGCCTTTTGGCCTATAGCAGTTAGTTCCTATTATGTTCCTATTGCTCTTACAAGGTGTTCGAAAAGTGGGAGAATGTTAGGAATAAGGTGTCTCAACCTTGGATAATTCCTATTCTTATTATTTGTTTTGTAAAAAGTATTTCTTGCAAATAATGTAATTAAGTGTGAGTGTACATGTCTAGTTGGCATGTTGATGTGTCACTCCACTTGATGTGTCGGCATCTTGAATTGTGTGTAAGGAGATCATGGCTGAAACGGTTATGACGGATTCCTGTGACATGTAAGAGCTATTTCTAGAAGTTTCAGTGACAGGTGAAGACATGCAAGACATGTGGCAACATATAAAGTTGAGTACTATTCGGGTTCCTATTTTCTCGAAGAATGGTAAAACCCTAATACGGCTATCTTTGGAAGTTGCCCTAAAAAGGCAAGCGCATGATATAAGTGTTTTTTAGGGTTACAGACTGTGAGAGGAAAAGAGTGTATTGTTGGTATGATTTCGTGCTACTGGATTTGTCTTTGAGTGTCGATTGTCTCCTGAAAGAACTTGCATTGCAAGTGTGTTGTAACTGTTGTGTTGAAGATAATACATTGTGCAGGTTTTGGAGTGCTGGGGTTTTTTACCGAAAGGTTTTCCCCAAGGTAAATCATTGTGTCATTCTCTATTTTCTGTATGCTAGTATATGACTGCAATATCATTGTTAAAGTAGTTAACGAATCTGAAATTGTAAGGATTTAAAAGAATTTGCACAATACTTTCCTTTAGAGATTAGTGTAGGAAGTTGTTTCTGCACCTGAGTTTCCTTACATAGCTTTGGCTATCCCTTGCCTCCAGTCTTGTACTTTACATAGTTCTTGTAAAGTAGATCTGTTCTTTGCGGGAGCGGACCGACAAGAGTGGGCCAAAAGTGATCCAACGAATATCCCCCATGGGATACCACAGGCTGATATCCAGTGTCATGTACCACATGCATGACACCCTCATGGGAGAATTTAAGGCATTTTTGGATTACGGAGGCGATCCCATTCACGGAAGCCAACCAAGGTATGCCTAGCTTCACTCTAAATAGGTTCGACTCAAGAATGACATCAAAGACTATGTCTACGTTCCTGGTTCCAACCAAGACAAACAACATTATCGATCCATACAGTTTAAGAGAAAGTCCATCATGTGTACGGATGACAGATTTTGTTTTTTCGTATTCTTCCCTCTGTAAGGAATTCAAGAGTAATGTCTCCTCCATTACGAAATTCACTCTACTTGCAGGGTCGACTATAACTCTTGTCATAATGTTGCCATTGAGGCGAGCGAAAATATATAATGGAGAAGGTTTGTTTTTTGCTGGAACATCTTGTGAGGTCAATGTTACATTCGGCGAGCTAGTTGCAAGATGAGGGGAAGGAGTAACAGTGACCATGTTGATGTATGCCTTGGGGCAGAAGCCTAAATCTGAGGGATCAATAATCATGTTGGCAGAGTGTGACGGAAATGGGTTTGTGTATATCTGCAAGTCACTATTAGCCTTCACCACTGATTTGTTTGTGTTGTGTTTACTCCCCTCAAGATGAATAGTACCATCCTCGATGTGGTCCTATATCTCATGACGCAGGCGCATGCAACATTCAGTATCGTGCCCATTGACTTGATGGTACTGACAGTACATGTTTTCTTCATACCAACTGGGGTATGGTTCCCTAACTGGTTTAGGGGTAGGCAAGGTAAGGATATTATCCTTCACCAACTTCTACAAGATGGAAGAATAAGATTCTGATAGTTTTGTAAACTTTTGGTCGCGTCTGAGGCCGTTGTTATCTACAACGAATATTACATTTGTGACAACTTTACCCTTTCTGGAGATCGATGATAGACCTCCCTTCAGAATGGGAGCATGAGGGAGGACCCCCAAACTGAACCACCATTTGTTGATATTCTCGTAGAGCCGCACACAAATGTGCGAAAGAGGGATACTTCATGAGGGCGAATTTCTCTTGCCAATGTCTCTATAGATTCCCTATGAAGACCTTCTGTACATCAGAGTCGGGTAACAAATATGAGATCTATGAGAAGAGCGCTTGGTATTGCACTATAAAGTTTGTAACCTTTTCATTGTCCCCTTGTTTGCACCAAACAAGGTCCAAGAAGGTCATCTTTTGGACGATATTGGCTTGGAATTGTCGCAAGAACTGGTTCACAAGCTGATCGAATGTGAAGATGGAATTATCGGGCAAAGAACAATACCAATCTAGTGTTGTATCTTTGAGGGATTGAGGAAATAGTTTAGTCATCAATGCATCATGATGGAAGAAATTTGTACATAGGGTTTTAATGGTGGACACGTGTGTTTGCGGGTCCCCTTTACCGTCAAATTTCTCAAATTTTGAAACCTCCATCCCTTGCGGGAAAGGAGTGTTTAGAATTGCAACCGACAACGGGCTGTGTTGGAAGAAAGGTTGAAAGATAGGTTGGGCTGAGGCTTGGGACAGGTTTGCTAGTTGATTTTGCATCTTCCCCATATTCTGGAGAAGAGTATTCAGGATAGGGTCATTAGAAGACAAAGAGTCACTAGAACCACTACCAGGGTCGCCACCGTGACCACTGCTAGAGCCGCCACTGATACCACCACCACTAGTGTGACCTTCATCAGCACCACCACCGTGACCTTCGTCGGTGCCACCACCATGACCACCGCCAAAGCCACCACCGATGCCACCACCACCAGTGTGACTTCCGTCAGAGCCTCCTTCGCCAGTGCCCCTACCGCTTCCAAAAATTTCACCACCAAAGCCTCCACCTATCACTCTGCCAAATCCTCCACCACCGAAGGTAGTAGAAGGGGTGAAGTGGAAACCAAAGGGGTTCCTGTTCACTATGACAGTCTCGAAGGTCTCAGAAGTAGGGGGTATATTGATTGACGGGGCTACGTCAGCCATATACACAAATGTAGGAGGCATCAACACCTCCAACTATTTATCATGTTCTTTGAAAGACCACCTTGTGCCATGCGACTGTGGCTCGAGGGGGCGCATGCTTCGAACAAACCAGCGAGACTAGCTAAGAGTTCTACACCTGTCTGATCCTTTTACACCTGTATCTTATTTCACTGATCACCTTAGCAACCCTAGCCATCTTCAAGTTGCCTTCCAGGTGATTTTCTAATGCACCCAACCCTTTACCAAGGCTGATGACATAGTCGGCAGGAATACAAACAACCTCATGCTCATCTATGGATGAGGAAGTCGGTGATGCAAGAGGGGTAGGGACGCGATCAATTTCACCAAGAAACCTAGATTCACCTCGCAATACGTGCTCCTGTGTGGATAGACCAACCGTCAAATCAGAGAAAAGGTCGGTAGTGAAACTAGAGGAGACCTTCATCTTTTCCATTGGAATGTGTCGTAGACTTCTTCTGACAATATACCTAGAAGTCGTAGACTGGGTTGTGAAGCTCATAAAATTTCATAACTCACAAGGGTATGACGACCAAGGGGTGTAGGGAAGAAAGTTCAGAACACCGAAAAAAGGATCGATGTTGGTTCACGTCGGGTTCACCAAAAATGTGAGAGAGGGGGACCACCCACTACAAGGCCCCGGGTCACGAAAGGCCAAGAGCGGAGAGGCTACCCTAACCCACCTTAGCTTAAAGGAAATTTAGGATGAAGAGGATGAGAATGATGAGGACTATGCGTCCTTTAATCACTCTGCAATCCCAAGAGTTACAGACAGACTAGTCAAGTCACTTTTCTAGAATCAACTTTGTATCTCAGGCAACTCTTTGTCTAAGGACGGAAGCGTGGTTTCGAGATGACATCATGGCGCACTAGCGTCTCATAGGTGCATTGGCATCCGTACGACCAGAAAATCAGAAAGATGAAGTTGGAATCATGAGAAAGGACTAATAGCTTAACCTAGTAGTTTCGGGAAGTAAAGAACAAGGTTAAGAGAAGAGAGAAGTAAATACGAAAGTCATAAAAGATATATTATCGAGAGGGTGACGAAGACAATCTCATAGAATATCCTCCTCGCTAGCTTGCTTTGAACGCTCTCTCCACCTGCCACAATAAAGGGGGAAATTGTTGGGGTTGTATAGGGGCCTACCTCAGTCAGACCCCCGTCTTGGTGTTTCCACCTCCATGGACAACCAAGTATGGAATGATAGAAATAAAGATAAAGAAAAGAAGAACTACAAGCTACGTAAACGCAAAACACTACAAAACAGTAAGTGCTTACCCAACCGAATACGATAGAGGAGATGTGAGGAGCTTTATTGCCTCCATCCAAAGCACTCAAGGCTTGTGGAGGAGAGAACGAGAGGGACTCAAGCCTCTATTGCCACAGTGTTTGTTATGTGCTCGCACTATCGGAATGACGGAGTATTGAGTTGTTGCAATGGAGTGAAGAATGTTGCTACAAAGCTTGGAAATGGATGCTCAAAAACATGGAGAGATGGTGCCAACTTCTTCAAAAACTTGAGAATGGATGGAATGGCCAACAATATGAAGGAGAATGTGAAAAACGACCATATTCGAGTCGTCCAGCCGAAGAGGGGCGTTACACTCTGACTTCCAATCGAAAGTGTAACATCTCTGCAGTCTCCAGCCGCAGGAATCTACCAGGGATGTAAGCATGCCACACAAATGTCTGCGCACCGCACGAACATCCCCAATAGAAACATCCCAACCAACGTGTAAAACAGGGGCCAAGTGGATGCAAGCAACGGGCTTAAGTGGAATTAAACCTCCACTTTCAATTTTCTAAGGTGTTAAGGGGCAAAAAGGGAATTTGTGTTAGGGGTGCAAATTCATGTTGATACAGGTTGAAAGTTGGTATTTATTTTTAGTTGAGAGAATCCACTTAAAATTTAAATATCATATTGAAATTATGTTGATTTGTAGGAATAAAATAGAAATTTTGAGTGGGTTAATTTTATGACTTTAAATTTGGGTCTTCTTTAGAAAGAAGAACTAGCGACATTCAACACTTTTGTCATTTCTAATAAGATTGGTTCTCATTGTATATGTTGTGTACAATTAATAATAAGTATAAGAGTCTAATAATGTTTCTCCAAATATATTGTGTCATTTTTGCTTTTCTAATTTAAATTTTTGTATGTTTTTAGATTGATTATTTTAATGTTATAGATTTTACCCTCTCGGGTTTTAGAACATTCATTATTTTTTGAAGTTTATAAGTTTAGTAAAAATAAATGTTCTAAACCACTAAATCTTTACAAAAAACATGTATTGTTGTATAACCTTCATTCCAACTACATCTAGGTATTTTTTATTCACACATTACATCAAAGTATTTACAACCCTCATCCATTACACCTTTTTTACTCCATGCTAGTAAAACAAAAGTAGATCTTACATGGCCAAGTTGGGTTTAAAAGTGTTTCATTAGTTTGAAGAGCTTGAAAGAATCCTTGCGAAGATAAGAATAATGATATGAACCTTGGAGAGAGGTTTGTGAGGGTCTGGTCACACGTGTGAAGGGTTTGTTTGACATTAGTGGGGTTTCTCCAGCCTGCTATGGAGGAGGCTTGGCCCTCCTACACGCTCGTTCATCATTTCTTTGGGGTACAACCCTCCTTTCCCTTCGCTTGTCTTCAATTCTCACTTGCTTTGCTTATTGTGGGTGTGATTGGTCTCTCTTTCCTTTTTTTTTGCATTTTTTGTTGCATGTGTGGTATCTTGGGTGTGGTTTTTCAATTATGGAGGGGGATATGGATCCACCAAATATTGCTTGAAATGGGTTTGGTAAAGCCGAAGAAGGCATTGTGCCTCCTAAATCCTTCAGAGATATTGTCACTAGTGAAAGGAACTGCTTGCCGCAAGGTGCTAAATTTATTGTGGAAGGTGTCAAGGATGTCGAGGTTGATGGATGGGAGGAACAAGGCAAGCACCCCATAAATCCCCCCAAGAAAGCGATCTTGATTCCAAATGAGGTGCTTGATGATGCAATTTCTGTTGAAGATGCTAGGCTTTCAAAATCTACAATTTTCTTTGTTGTCGTTGATACTGCTAGGGTTCTGGCAAGAAAAAACATGGATGAATGATTTGACAACGTGTGGGAAAATAAATAAAGGTTTCAATTTTACTACTATCGAATGGTGCAAAAAGGATTGTATGCAATTTTTTTAATAGAAATAAATCTCAAGAATAAGTAATTAGGAAATAATTCTAGCATGTTGGGAAATAATATTCTGTACCCTAGCATGGCTTCCCGAGGCACTTGAGGAAGAATTTTTTCCACTATCCAACCCAAGATGGCTGGTAATAAAACATGTCCTTCCCCGACTATGGAAATTTGTTTCACTTTTACTAGAACCGTATGGAATTTTTTTGAAACTTGATGATACCAAAGCTTCACTCCCATAATTAGATGTGAGGGCATTAGTATCATTGTACCTAGGGGTTGACCTCCTTGAAAAATTGGAAATCAAATTGAAAAATGGAATATTTTTTTGTCATTTGGAAACCTTGGGTGGGCTCAATGTTTGCTATCTATGTTGATGAGAGGGACACATTAGAAGGAATTGTCCTCTAATTAGAAATAAAAATAATAATAGCTTCGCTCTTGGTGGAAGAGATAAAAATAATGCACCGTCCCCAACAAGTGTTGTGGTGGCAGAAGAAAAGGAAAATAATGAGCAGGAGACAATTGATTGTAGTCTTACTCTAGAAGAATTAAAAGGAAATCCCCCCCTCAAGCCCTAGTTGGAATGAGAGGATAAACTACGAACCTCATGTGCAGTTGAGAACATAGACAATAATGCAAGATGAAGGAAATAGTGAAACAACTCAGATTATCAATCATCTAGAAACCCTAATGTAAGACATTAATGACTCCCACCTGAGTGAAAGCTTGGAGGTGGAGGGAGCTCAAGGCAAGAAATCAATATCAAATTGTTAGGGGACAATTGTTCACCCCAACCTAATGAGGACAAATAAATCATAAGTAATGGTAAAATGAATGCTCAACGGTTGGCTTTGCTAAAAATTAAACAATCGAATAGACCAAAGGAGAATGAAGAGAAAATAGTAAAAGAATTGTATATTTTCAATTCAATTTTTTTTAAAGAAGGAAATGATTTAAACCATTGTGGTGCTAATCAAGCTGCTATTGGCACTCTGATAAACAAAATGGATGCCTCATCACATGTTAAAAGAATGGTAAATGAATTTGAAGGGCAAAAACCCTGCCTCCAAACCCCTGATGGGGAACTAGGTGTGATACAATACAACCTAGTGTGGATGAAGGGGGCCAATGAAATCTTCTTCTCTCAATAATATATACCTGATGAATGGTAATGAGAGGATAGGTGAAAATGAGATTCCCCAGCAAGAGGTGGCTCCTCTTAGCATTTTTGATGGAGTGAAAAACTCTGGTGGATTGGCCTCTCAATCTGACATGGAATTTGTAAATGACATAGGTGATTTCTATACTAAGGATACCACTAAAGGGGAGGACGTCCCCATGGAGGTAATATTAAAGAAGACCCAAAAATATTGAAAGAAGAAGGTTCTGGATAACAATAGACATACCATAGGAAAAGACCTCAATCGATTGACAAAAGAAAAGAGGAACAAGAATAGTAGGATAATTCCAGTACCCACTGTACCAAGAGGATTGAAATAGAAAATAGATTCCCTAAATGCTTTGATAATTTCAAGAGCGATAAGGAGCCTCCCCTAAAGACCAAGCCTAATGAACCTCAATTATATTTCTTGGAATTTGAGGGGATTAGAATCCCCATATATGAAACATGTTGTGAGGAGATTCTTAGCACAAGGGAAAGGAAAAGATTTTGTTCTCCTCCAAGAAGTTAAAGCCATTGGCTTTACCTTGGAAACCAATTTGAAAGTGATCTGGAAATAAGCCTCCCAATTTGTCACCAAACATGAAAGGGGAAAATATGGGGTTGTTATCCTCTTAGCACAGGAATGGGAAAAATTTGTAATAGATTATTGTAAGGAAGCTAAGGTAGCGAAAAAACTTCCTACACTAATCTTGGGAGGAGAATAATGCAAAACTTTTACAGATCTTTAACAATTACAAAATCTTAAACATAAATAGACATAAATATCATGCATACCACAACATTGTGATTTACATGGAGAAAACCCTTTCGAGAGAAAAACCCCACACTCCAAAATTTGCCCAATTTATTATTCAAAAATCACAAAGATTACAATATACTTGCAAAGCAAGCTTCTCATAGGAGTATCACCACTCAAAGATCTAGAGGCAACATGACCACTATCAAAATCTCAGAATACATCGCAATACACAGTTGTAATATAACACCCTCTTATAATAGGTTTTCCTTTTAGGTTAAGTCAAGCTAATAAAATATTGACTGTCAGATATGAGACATAATGATGAACGGTCTAGATTTACAATGATAAAACATAAATAAAATTTAGCTTTTAGGGGCATTGCCCCTGAGCCCCTGCCAAGGGCGCACTGCCCCCTGGACCCCCAACTTGGGGGATGATCCCCATGGACCCCTTGTGGGGGGGGGGGATTCCCCCCACACCCCTCCCGTCGTCGTCATTGTTGTATGAATAGTACCTTATGTATCAACAATACCTTATATAATTGCAAGGTTGAGGCACATTTTCTCAACAAATCTCCCACTTTTTGAACACCTTGCAAGGACAACAAAAGGGTGTCATCATTATTTCTTAATTGCTAGGGGCTGAAAGGCCCATATTCTCTAAACACCATCTGAACTTTTCTATGCTCACAAGCTTAGTTAAAGAATCAACAACATTCATCAAAGTCTCTACTTTAACCAACTTCACCCTTCCATCTTTGATCATACCTCTAACAAAATGATATTGTACATCAATGTGCTTGGTCCTAGCATGAAATCTTGGGTTCCTAGCTAGACATATCACACTGTGACTATCACAATAAATTGTCACTACACCTTGTTTTATTCCAATATTTGAACACAGTCTCTTAATCCAAATGGATTCTTTACAAACATGAGTAGCTGCCATATACTCTACTTCAGTAGTGGACAAAGCAACCAGAACCTGTCGCTTACTCATCCAACTAATTGCGCCACCAAATAAAATAAACACATAAGCAATGGTGGATCTTCTACTATCAACATCACCTGCCTAGTCTGAATCCACATAACCATGAATATCAAGGGAAATCTCATCTTCAATCATATTGCTATAATAACATAAGGAATAATCTGAGGTACTGCACAAACATCTGAAGACTCTTTTAACTGCATCCCATGAACTCTACAAATATTAGACATATATCTAGAAATAACTCCCACTGCTTGGGCGATGTCTGGTCTAGTACAAACCATAGCATACATCAAAATTCCACCTGCACTCTGCTCATGTCTTCCATCTCTGATGGAGATGTTGGACAATTTGAAATAGATAACTTTGTTCCAACTAAAACAAGAACACACAATGGTCTACAAGCCTACATATCAAACCTCTGTAAAATTGAGTTGACATACTTACTTTGGCCAAGCCATATCTTTTTCTTCACACTATCTCTTTTAATTTCCATCCCAAGAATGTGTTTAGTTGCACCAAGATCTTTCATTTTAAATTTAGCAGCAAGTTGAGATTTTAGTTCTAAAATCATACCTTTCCCTCTACCAATAAATAACATATCATCAACATATAATGTAATAAACAAGAAAGGATCACCATCACTTTTATAATAAACATATTGATCTGATTTAGAATGCTCAAATCCCAAACTCAACACATATGTATCAAATTTTTGGTACCACATCTTATGACTCTATTTTAGGCCATACAAAGATTTCTTCAATTTGCAAACCAATTTAATTTTATCTTTCATCACGTAGTGCTCTGGTTGTGTCATATAATTATATTCCTCCAAGTCACCATGAAGGAAAGAAGTTTTCACATCCATTTGTTTAACCTCTAAATCATAAGCAATAGTAATAGAAATAAAAAATCTAATGGATGTCATTTTTGCAACAGGAGAAAATATCTCACCATAATCAACACCCTCAACTTGAGAGTAACCTTTTACAATCAATCTTGCTTTGTATTTCTCAATACTTCCATCTAAACCAATATTTTTCTTGAACACCCATTTTATACCAACAGGTTTTCGTCCTTTAGACAATAGTACAAGATCCCACGTATCATTCTTTTCAAAGCTTCCATTTCTTCATCCATAGCAATCTTCCAGGGTTCTGCATCATTCATACTGAATGCCTCTTCTACTGATATGGGTTCATCCATGTTAGTATTTAAAGCAAAAATAAATCTCCAATCATCAGGTGAGTACCTTTTAGGTGGTTATCTATGCCTTGTAGACCTATGAACAAGCTGAGTTGGAGGTTCTTCCTCCTCTTTTGAAGATTCAGAGCTAGATGAGATCTCCTCAACTTCTTGTCTATCCATGGGCCTCAATTCAAATTTCTTAGGTGTAGAAGGAAATTGAATCACATATTCCTATTTACTTTGTTCTAGTTGCAATGTAATATAAGAAGGCTTATATTCTCTAAAAATAACACTTCTACTATGTATTACCTTTTGTGCAATAGGAACCCAAAGCTTGTATCCTTTCACACCATAACTATATTCAATGAAGATACATTTCACAACCTTGCTCTCCAAATTTGTTCACTTCTCCTTTGGCACATGGGAATATGCCTCACAACCAAAAACTCTAACACGTCTTAATGAAAGCTTGAGTCAAAAGGAGAGAAAAAAAATTGAAAACGACTCCTATCTTTAGTAGGCTACTAGAAATGGGTTTTAATTATTTTTAATTGGTTTTTTTGAGGATTTTGATGGCATAAACAACAAGGGTCATGCCATATTTAAGGGGCACAAATAAAGCATGAGAAATTAATTTCATGACAGGGTGTGAGAAGAATCTGAAAAACCACTTTTCATGGAATAAATTTTGAAGAGTAATTTGGAAGGCAGAGTAGGGGGAGGCGTGGTATTCTCTAAGAGAGTTCTCTTGGGTGTTGGTTACAGGTTTGGACTGATTTACAATAGTCCATGAAGGTTCCAAAATAATAGAATTGAAGCTACAAAAGCTAGAGGTGGAATTTAGGTGTTGGAAGATAATTTTGTTTGCAGGAGCTCACATAGTTGAGCATAGTTTGTCTTTGAATGTATTTATTTTGCATATAAGATGTTTTTAAAAAGCTTATTTGATGTGTATCAGTCCATTGATGATTGAACTCATGTTTAATCGGATTTCTTGAATTGATAATTTTAATGGTTTCATGTGCAAATAAATTGTTGAGTTTGATTTGCAATTTCTTTATTTTGTTTAAGCTAGATTGTTGTGAGGATTTTAGAGAGGGATTTGAGAGTAGAAAACCCTCTCTACATTAAAGAAATAAAGGGAAATGAAAAAGAAAATAGTGTTTAGGCTTAGGACTTTTTTTAGTGTCTACAATATGTATGTATTACCAATGACATAATGAAGGCTAACTACACCCGATCCATATGAATTCGAGGCATATTTAACCCACTAAGAATCAATC
The DNA here is from genome assembly GCA_007115665.2 of Sequoiadendron giganteum. NCBI lineage: Eukaryota > Viridiplantae > Streptophyta > Pinopsida > Cupressales > Cupressaceae > Sequoiadendron > Sequoiadendron giganteum. The sequence goes on from CM021108.1 coordinate 78,176,053, forward strand.
CAAATAAGATCATTCATTATAAATAAAGAAAAAGAAGCCATTAAAACTAACATTTTAAATCATGAAAGCTTAAAAAACCTCTAATCTAAGACATTGAAACTTATCCTATTGGGGGAGTGGTGTCACATTGATGTTGAATGACGAATCTTTCCCAATCTCTTGGATAATGAGCTTGTTTCAATCAATTTTATTGAAGAAAATTGATTAAACCATTAATAGATGTGTATCAATACATGATTTAAAGCTAAATGAATATTATGCAATCTATTTTAACATGATTTATGCTTAGATGATCGATATGGGTGTATGCAAATCTACTCTAAATGTATGCAATCTTAAAAATATTAAAATCCTAATTAACAAATAAGCTAAATGTATGCATCTATGTTATCATGGAAGCCATTAATAAAAGCTAAGCTAATATGCAAGTAAATAAAGATAAAATGATATTAAATGTGAGTGCAAGTGCAAATGATTTTAATAGCATAAGTTTGATGTTAAAAGATGGATCCATTTGTTTCTAAATAGTGCTTTATTTATAGGAAAGCAAATGAAAAATGAAGGGCTAAGATTGAAAAAGCTAATCAATGGTCAAAAAGGAAAGACGATGGAGGCATGGATCATGGATTCTCATCAAGGGTTGAAAATGCAAGTTGATATTTAATCAAGGGCTCACATTCATCCAAACAAACACACTTTTGACCTGTACAAGAGGTCAAAAGTTAACTTGTACAAGAATTTTTTAGTTAATTTGCATATGAAGCTTTGTAAGAATATTCCCTTTTTCAAATGAGTGAGGAGAAATAATATTCCTTGGAATATTCTCATGGGTGAGGAAATAGATATTTTGCAAATTAAAACAAATTTTAATTGTGCAAAAAATATTCTCCTTTTGGAAGAATGTGCAAAGGAGGAATACTCCCTTAGAATATTCCCTTGCAAGTGGAAGAATTAGTAATTTGATAATTAAAACAAAGTTTCAATTATGCAAATTAGGGGAATTATATGATATTCATTAAATAATTGATTTAATGGAGATCAAATGAAAAAGAAATGGATGAGATTGATTTGATCTATCAATGGTCACAAATGAAAGGAAGATGAAACATGGATCAAGGATTCTCATCAATGGATGAGAATCAAAGATCACATGGATCAAGAAAAGATCAAGGGCTCACAATCATGAAAACAAACACACTTTGCAACAACTTTAAAAAGCTATTTCAAAGTTTGTTTGGAGTAATCATTACCTTTTTTTTGGAGGAAAATACGAGAACACTCCTTTGGAATATTCCCTATGCAAGTGGATGAGAGGGAAATTAAAAATTTAGTTAATTAAAACTAAATTTGAATGTGCAAGATGAGGAATGTGAGGATATTCATTAAATTATTGATTTATTTAATGAAAAGGAGATGCAAATATGATATTTAATTAAATAGTTTAGGTTATTTAATTAAATAAGAGGACTTAGGGTTAAAATTAAATAATTTACATTATTTAATTAAATCAGATGAAATGTTAATGTGAGAGGGGGTGAATTAATCCAATTAGGTCAATTAGATTAATAGGTGAAAATGAGGCATTTAATTAAATAATTAGGCTTATTTAATTCAACAAATGAAAAAAGGATGGGTTTGAGGATGAAATGATGTTAGTTAGCCAATGTGATCCATCAAGACATTTTTAGATGTCTATAGTATGTATGTATATACATATTAGTTATAGTAGTTGAATACTACATATTACAATAGAAAAGAATGTGAACTTAGAGCTAAAAACAATAAAAAATATTCTTGATGTATAATAGAAAATGAAAATATGAAATAATTTAAACGTACAATTGAAAATGAAAAATAAAAAATGAAATGATTTGAACTAGCAACTAAAATTAAACAAGACCTACAAAGCAGCGAAGTTCCTGACATAAAGTTTTAGAATAGTTTTGTTTGTATTTATTGTGTATGCAACAATTGGTTAGGATAAAGTAGTTGTGACCTAAATTTAGGAATTTGATCATTGATAGAGTCAACTTTGTCTTCCATTAGAAAATGACCCTTATAACAGAAGAATTTTTCTCATTTCAAAATTCTGAGATGCTTTGGTTGTGCTTTTAGGCCATGAAGAAAGCACAATTTACATGTTGCTAACATTATGTAAATATTAATGTGTTCAAATATTTCCTTAACCATTCAACATATATGATAAAAAATCCTAGATCTTTAGAACTTTCATTGCACATAGAGTCATGTATAACCAACATGCTTAAATGTTATAGTTTTTTGCACCAATGAAAATGAAAGAATATAGTCCTAAGTCCTCTTATAGGTGCCTAATGTCTCCAAAAAATGACTTAGGATAGACAATGATCTTTTTATTCCATTCAATAATAGATAACTCATTTATAAGCCTCATAAAACTTATAATGTGAAGTGTATTGAAAAAGGCCTTGATCAAACATTAGAAACCTCAATTGAACCCATATGCCCATTTTGCTAATTGTAGAGTAGTGGAAAAAAGCATTGCAATAGTCATTGGACCAAGACCACAAGGTAGAGGATTAATTGATGAGGCTATTCTTGAAGCCTCTTCATAGGAAACATGACCGACTAATTGGTATTCTCTTTTAGCACTAGGATCCTGCAAAAGTGGAAGCAATAGTTTTAATTTGCTATATATTAACCATCTTTTACTTACAAACTTTTTTTGAAAAAGGATTGTTAGAAGGTGCCATACCTCTATTGCATTTAAGCCAAGATCAATTAGTACTGCACCAGGTTTTAGCCAATCACCACGAACCAAATTTGGCACACCTACTGCAACAACAAGAATATTTGCTTCATGAGTAAAATTTGTAGGAAATTCTTTCTGTTTTGAGTAGCTATGGTATACATAATTTTTTTGTGGAAACATGGTTTAAAACTTTAAATTAATACTTAAGTAAAGATTGTCTACTATGTTTCAAATTTTAGAGCTATTCAATAGAATATGGCCCATATTCTGACATGTCAAACACTTTTGAAGAAAAGAAAATGCATTCCACCATTAATCAATGTGTATTTATTTATAGACTAAACATCTATACTTATAAATTTATAGATATGTATTTTTTCAGATCCTTTTTTAGTTGAAAATCAAGATTATGATATTTCTTGTAGAGTATGTAAAAAGTGATCTATGAAAATTAACAAATTTGTTTTTAAGACATTTAACTATTATTGTTGTTGTCCCTTACCTTCAAAATAAAGTTTAAGCTGAAATTCTGGCACAACTAATTCTCAAGAGTTTTTTTTTAGTATTTTAAATAACCATATAAAATTTTAAATTATCCTTTGTAGCTCAAATTTTGATGCTACTCTTTGGATTGCAAATGTTTTACCCTTACAAAACCTTCTCTTCATGTGACAATTTTTACTCAATATTGTGGTGGACACGTTAGATACTTCAACCATAATGATTCAAGAAATTGATGATTAAAATTATTTTATTCCTTTCAAGGTGACCACACAATGCTCATGCATTTCTAGGATAGTACACTTATAAGCCTACCATCTAGAATCATAATTTTTTACTACAGACTCATCATTGAATGAACTAATATTTGTCTAGGGTATTAATTGTTTACCTTATCCATTGAGACTTGTATACCCTTAGCTTCCAGATCTGCTTGTCTCATTTAATTTTTTGTTGACATCACTATCTCTAGATAAGTCATAACCAAATTCTAAGGTCATCTCTAGATGGGCATGCTCTATGCCAGATATGATGAACTAGGGCATGAGTGCACTAAATGTGTTATTTATCCATCAACATTTTATTTGGATGATTAGAAAAACTTTAGGAAATCATAGACATAAAGAGAAAGATTAAATAAAAGCTAAATGAGATACACTCTTGACAATCTTTGTTTGGGATTTTCACTGCTATTTGGTTCTATGTTATATTCTTTTCAAAATTGGAAGTTTTTTTTGTTATGATCAATTGGAATAGACTCTACAAGAAATGCATAAATATATTGTCTTGTGTAAGAAGCCCACAAATATAAATAATCATTTGCTGATAAATCACAAGAGATAACTCTTTGCAGTCAAACATAAATCTCCATATTTTACACACAGATCCAATAATTATCACCAATGAATCAAAACAGTAGAATCAATCTTAGTTCAATGATATATGTCAATATCAAATTCATAATTAACAATAAATTTTGGATACTCCACACTGGGCATTGAAACAAATTGAAAAGTTGTCTTTATTTGCATCTCCTCCAGAAACTCATCTACCTTGTAAGTTAGATAACATCTACAAATTGTATGTACATGCTTGTGCTGCTAGAATTGGTAGTCATGTAATTTTTTGTAACATACTAGCTAGTATAAGTTTTGTACTAAGGGCCTCTGCCATTTTGATGGAAAAAATGCATGATAATGGGTCTCTTTAACTTAATCCTTTGCTTGGTGAAGAAGACCCTATGGGGGATGATTAATCAAATTGAAAAAGAAGACAATTCATTATGCAATTAGTACTCCCCTGGTTGAAGTTGACAAGGGGTATATGCAGTATAGAAGTTGCCAAGTCAACTTATCAAAGGCTTTGTACATATCCAATTTGATAATCATTCTAGAATAATAGTGAAATTTTGAGAGATTGAATGGTTCTCCAGGTGTAGGTGGATTTGCAAGGTGTACTTTACTCTGAAGCATTCTCATGAGGTCAAACACGATGATAAAAAAATTGAAGAATATATATAAGGTATATAGAAATAAATACCTTGTGGGCTTCGACAAGGGGTCTTTTCAACCAAATTGGCATCTAGCATGGTCATGACTTAAAAAGTAAGGTCAATATTATTATACCCTTATTGTACCCTACCCTTTATTGAACCCTAATTCAAGCCTAACCCTACCACTTACCATAGCCCTAACCTTAGCTCCAAGTTTTATTCTAGATTAATAATTTTAATCCTAACTTAACATTAACCCTAACCCTAATTAAACAGTAATCATAACCCTAATTAAATCCTAATTGAACCCTAACCCTAACCCTAATTGAACCATAAACCTAACTCTAATTAAACCTTAATTATAAACTTAACTAAAATAAGCCTAACTGAACCCTAACTGTAACTTGAACTTGATCCTAATCATAACACTAATTGAATGCTAACCCTAACCCTAATTGAACCCTAATTCCAACCATAAGCCTAATTGAACCCGAACACTAACTCTAATTGAACCTTGTTGTTGGGGTTAAATTAGGGTAATTAGCATTCTAGTTAAACCCCAATTGTAAGGTTAACCAAAATAAGCCTAACTAAACCCTAACTATAACTTGAACTTGACCCTAATCATAACACTAATTGAATGCTATCCCTAACTAGGTAATTGAACCCTAATTCCAACCATAAACCTACTTAAACCCTAAGCCTAACTCTCATTGAACCTTATTGTTACGGTTCAATTAGGATTTAATTAGCATTCTAGGATGAAGATTAAGGTTAGGTTAGGGTTAAAGTTGTGACTATCTTAATATTAGCTTATAAATTTGACCCTAACTATAATCATAATTGAATCCTAACCCTAACCCTAATTAAACCCTAATTCTAACCCTAACACTAACCATAATTAAATTCTCACTCTAACCCTAACCGTAATTAAATCATATTGTTATGGTTGAATTAGGGTTAGTCTAGGGTTCAATTAGAGTTCTAGTATAAATCTTGGGGTTAAGGTTATTTATTTCTTGATATTAGTTTATAAATTTGACATTAATGATAAATATATTAAACAAAGAAAAGTTAGTATATATTTTTATTCGTATGTGAAATTAAGTACTATTAGGGTTAGAATTATTAATGTCTTAACATTAGTTTATAAATTCGACATTAATGAAAAATATTACAAACAAAAATAAGTATTTTAACCTAAAATTTTATTTGTATGTGAAATGAAGTATTATTAGACTTAGAATTATTAATCATAAAAAATAATTAATCAAATCACAACAATATTTGTAAAGCTTAGAATTAATTATAAAATTAAACTAAATTTCAATGTCTTAAATTTATATAGTATTTATTATCTAGTTTTGAAAATAATCATTTAAATTATTGTAATTATCTACTACAAATAAATTAAACTTAAACTTAAATTTATTTTTAAAATAATTCAACAATTGTTAATTAGAATTTTAGAATAAATTTTTTCTTTGCATCCAAATTATTTTATTTTCTAAAATTACATTAAATTCGAACTTCAAAAAAATCAAAAATTATTTTGCATGCCTACTTTTGTATTTTTGAGTTCAATTAGGTATATTGTTCTTTAAATTTGAATAACCAATCATTTTCTAAATTAATAATCAAATCACCACAATGTGTGTGTGTATATATATATTACAAAAATAAGTATTTAAATCTAGAATTCTATTTCTAAGTGAAATGAAGTATCATTAAAAAATAAAAATCAACAAAATATTTTTAATGCTTAGAATTAATTTTAAAATTAAACTAAGTATTAATTTTAAAAATTTATAAAGTATTTATTATCTATTTAAAAAAATAATCAGTTAAATTATATTAATTATTCAATACAAATAAATTAAATAAAACTACATCTTATCTAATTATTCAATGCATCTGTAAAGTATTTTGGTGTATGCAAAGATTATTTGCAATGCATACAATGTAAAAGGTGAAGTGGTATATCTATAACGGTTGATCATTCTACTATATTTAATATAATTAAATAAAACTAAATATTATTTTCAAAATAATTCAACAATAATTAATTATAATTTGAGAATAAATTAAGAAATAAAAAAATATATAAAAGCAACATTTTTCATTTCTTTGCATCCAAGTGAAATTATTTTCTAAAATCATATTAAATTCTAACTTCAAAAAATCAAAAAATATTTGACATACTTATTTTTATATTTTTGAGTTGAATTACTTGTTCTTAATTTGAATAATGAATCACAAAGAAAATAAATAATCAGATCAACACAATATTTGCAAAACCTAAATTTCATTTTAAAATTAAACTAAATTCTATTTTCTAAAATTCATAAAATATTTATTATTTAATTATTAAACTCATAATTAATTAAATTATAATGATTATGTAATATAAATGAATTAAATATTAAATAGAAGTACATGTTCCTTTTTAAATAATTCAACAATCAAAGACTAAAATTTAAATTTAAAAGTATTCTTTATATTATATTTTTTTTTCATTTTTACATACAAACTTTTTTATATTGTAAAATTAAACTAAATTCTAATTTTAAAAATATAAAATATTTGAAGTTGATACGTTTTAAGTTTATTAATTATGATTATATCCAAAATTAAGAAGATTCAAAATAACGAAATAGATTAATTGAAAAAAATAGTTTAGATTGTATATTTTGTTAATAATTTAATAATATTTGTATTGTGAGATTAAAATAATAATTTAAGAGTAAATTTTCAAAACGATCATTTATTCAATTTTATATTTTATCAATATTAGAGCAAAAATTAAAACAACAATTAAAAGAAAATGTTAAAAGATTGTATATCTTATGAATATTTTAATAATTATTATCTTAAAAATTTAAAAATTAATTTCAAAAAAATATCCATTAAAAATATTGTACTTTATTGAATGGTGATTATATAAATAAGTAAATAAATGAATAGAATGGAAAATATAACAAGTATACAAATTTTGAAGAGTTCAAAAAAAAATCTTAAAAATTGCTAAATATTTTTTTGATTATGGTCTTTGTGGCAGAAAAACCTTGAAAAGTTGCAATAAAAAGTTTATGCTTCCTGAAAAAATCTGCCCTTAGCACTCAAAATTTTGTAGCCAATAAAATTGAGGAAAATTAATTTTTGAAATTTGAAAAGTTAAAAATCTTGCATATTTACTTTAACTATATACAAATATTTGTCAAATAGAACATAAAAATGATCTCTCATTCATTAAGAACAAACTTATTAATCACTAGTTAAAGCATAGGAACTAAAAAATGAAACAATTTGAACTAGATAGAATTGAAAGAAAAATATATATTTGAACTTATAATTGAAAATGAGGTTGTAACAAAGTAAAGAAGTAAAAAGCTCTATGAAATTATAGAAAAGAATTACAGGATAATATTATTTTTATAGGTATCAAACCATTACAAATATTTGTCTTGATCTAGGTGGTTGCATTTAATTGGATGACATTGAAAGTTGCATTTTATTGGTTAATTTGAGGAAGTTAAAATATTGAAGAATTAGTGAATGAATTTTGATTTAATGGATAGATTTGAATTTATTTGTATATACATAATGGATGAATTTGAAATTTTTCATTAATAATTAAAAATATTATTATTATTATTATTATTGTTGTTGAGTTCTACATTATATTTTGTATAGTTATAGGAATTGCACATATTAAATGGATCAATTATTAGGCATGGTGATACTAGTACATTGTTGTAGTTGATATCTAGAGTGATATCTATATATTTTATAGGATGGTTGACATATAATATGATTTTGAAAGGGTTGTGTCTTGTTATGTGACTATTAATAGAACATGTATTAATCATATTAAATATGAATCTTTTACTTATCTATACTAGACAATTGTCATTTAAAACATGTACATATCAAGTCAATATAATTTAAGCCATCTCACTAATTTGACAAAATCAAATTGAATTGTCTTTCTTTAATTTTATTCAAGTGTTCTCTTTTTAATGAGCATTTAAATGTCAATCATTGATTGAACTTTCTATGACAATTATTAGTACCTTGCATTACAAGTTAAAAGATATAAGATAAAAAAAATTCTAAACAAATACAACAAATAAAATTCACATGACGAATTTCTCTAACAACTATACAAACTTATACCATCATTTAACCCTCTCCCCTAAAAAATTCAATAACATATTAATATAAGATGCATTTCATTCAAATAAACTTGAAATACATATCACTATCATATTTAATACAAACCTTTTGAGTTACTTTACATAATTAGCACTTTAATATAAAACATTTATTGAATTGTTTATGACAATTATTAATACTTAAAAAATAAGCTTTAAAAAAATACATTATAAAAAATAAAAAATAAAACGGTTATGAATAACTTCTCTTTAACAATTATATAAATCCACATCACCATCAAATATTTCATTCAAATAAAGTTGGAGTGCATGTCACCATGATGTTTGAGAGGTCATTTGAGTTGCTTTACCTACATAATTCCCACTTCAATGCTTTTTATAATTGCTATAAAATAGGAGCCACTTTTTATTTTGGGTGGTTTGGTTTGGAAAGATACGTTAAAGACTTTTTTAAATTTTTGACCCGTTTATAAGTTTTAAAGTCTATAGTTTAGAAATAAATGTATGTGGGGGGCGCCATATTATTATGTAATTTTTTTTAAACAGTATTTTTTTATTGTTTAAAAATATATTAATTTTTATAATTATTTTTATCATTTGAAAATAATATTTATATATTTAATTTGTATTAATATTTTTAATTAGATAATAAATTAATGATTAATAGTTTTTAAAGACAATTGATATATTGATAAACAATAATAAAAATTAGTCCTTTTAAAAATATTCAATAAAATCCAAAAACAACCCATATAAAGACAACTGATCATCTTTATTTATAAACCACGTGTTTGACGGTAATCCAAATATCATATACCAACCCAAGAGATTATGATGAGACCAAATTTTATCAGAACTACCAAATTTTGTCATAACTACCGATCAAAACAACCAAATTAGTATTTGACCATAAACTATATCACATATTTAAGAATTTTATAAGAGAAAGAACCCACGTGGAGGACATAATTTTATTAAGGCTACACGTGAACTTTTATGTTCCATAGTGGTTTTAATTGGAAACATTTTTAATATATGGTATACAAAAGAATTTTAAAATAACCAACACGTTCACTCTTAATTTATTTTTTTATACAAGGGGTTAAAATGAGTTGTATAACAATGTGAATCCATTATTTTTGGGCACTTTCGGTTTATTAGTCATGGATTCCCACTAGCTCTAGCTTTATATGTACTTCTTGTCAAAGTGTTTGGATATCCCTGGTTTATTCTATTTCTTTTAGAATTCGTTAAATATATTTTTTATCTAATTTTTCAATTTAGGTAGTGAATGATCGTTTTGTTGTTGTTTTTTTATTTCACAATATAAAATAGGCTCTTCAATGTTTATAATTTGTTTGCAAGGTCATAGACTCTGCTATTCAATGGCAAAAGATTCAGTTTTTTCGATAATCCTTCCTTCCTAAGTCTTTTTGACCTAATTTTTTTGGATGGATGTGAATTGACCATGGTGAAATTTTCAAGTTTTTAGACATCCCCATTGTCTTTTAGGTATCTCTAGCCTCTGAATGGCAAGTTGTCCTTACTAGAATTGAAAAGAAGTCGCCTTATTGGGTCACGAAACCCCCATCTTTAGCATAATTTGTTTGGATCTACTCCAAGATTGTTGTGGCCACTCATGTCTACTACTCGCATTGAGTTCCCTTCAAAGCTTCTTATTTGAAATTAGAGAAGATTCTTTGTGAATTTATTTGGTCTTCCCCAGATAATCATCGAGGTTTCCATCATGTGGCTTGGGAGTTTTTTGCCCTCCTCATGAATAAGGAGGGTTGGGATTAAATTCTCTACATAGCACAGATATTTGCCTCCCCACACTAAGTGGATCTTTCATGCTTTTGAGGGTAATGAAGCCTATAATTTTTTAGTGTGACACAATATTTCCCCTAGTCATCTTATTGGGCAATCAAATTAGAAGGGGATTTTCCTTCATAACATTCTTATTATGAAAGAGGTTGTTCACATTTAAGGGACCTTTGTGATAAAATGTATTAGGCTAGCATGGGAAGCTAGAAATCCTTGGCTTGTTTGGAATGATTTTAGTTTTTGTACTAGTCTTTCCATGAACCAACAAAGCTTTTGGTGGTCTCTTAATTTTAATGTTAGAATTTTCCTCTTGCAAGGATTTTTTGGGTTCATGCTCTAAGATTTTAAAAAGGGGATCAAAATACTCCTAAATATCTTCTCCAAAACTACTAGGAATTTCTTTTCTTGGAATGAAGTCAAGGCTCAATTTCATCTCTCCAGTCATGATTGAGAAACCTTTGACATAGTTATAAAAGCCATCTCAATTGACATAGTTCAAAAAATTAGTAATAAATCTTGCAAACCTTGGTGGAAAGACTAGAAGTGGTATCTACACAATGCTTTTCAAAATTATAAGCCTCGTAAAGGGTATCATTGGATTTACTGTCATTTTCCCATGGTTCTTACCTTGAATTGACTCTGGGATTTGCAATCACTTGTGTTGTATTGAAATGTAGGTTTCAAACCATATAGTTGATAGTCTTGGAGTCTAAACAACTTCACTTTGCTTGATGTTTTCTTTTTCAATGTCTCTCTATCGATTCTAGATTGGCCCATTTAGGTATTCCTGATCCTTGATGCCCTTTCTGTGAGCATCAATAATCTCTCAAGCATCTCTTCTAGTTTGTCCCAAAGCTTATGATGTTTGGTCCTAGATTCATGACTTCTTCAAGTCATTCAAACTAGAGTCGTTTTCCTAGCATATGGTCTTATTAAGGGATTGACCTCACATCCTTGATAAATTCATTTATATCTAGCATTCTTGCAAGTTGGAGGATCTCTTCATCATTTGGAAAGATATATTTTTTTTTATTTTTTCAAGATGTTTTATTGATTGATAATTGTCAATCTATACTAAAGCTATGATTTGTTCTAATATATTATCGCATATTCAAGTGCAAGTTAGAAAAGTTGTGCTTGAGGTGGCCCACTTATAGGTTTTACTAGATTACTAGTGCAATGTCCCATATATTGTGGTTAGGGTTCCCTCAACTCCCTCTTTCTTTTGGGGTTAGTCTCCTCGTAGGCATTGGCATGGTTGTAGCTAGCTTGTTTGTTACCATCAAGAGACTCATTTAGAGGCCTCTCCTCCCTAGAGAAGGGAGCAAGCTTAGTGGGGATAGCTTTGTATTGAAAACAAGTGATCTACCTCTTTACCACCTATAGGTGGAGGCTCTTTGGGTTGGCTAGACTCCAACAAATTTACTCAACTAGCTCTTGCCATTTCTCTTCCTGGAATGGACAATGAAGAAAGATAAGAAGAAAATGTTGATAATAATGATGGATGGGACCCTCCTATGGTTACCACAAACCCCACTGATGTCTGGGGTAAACTAAATGATTGGGATCCCCCTCCTCTTCATTTAAGTCTTACTTTATCCACCTAGTGGCTTTGTGTTATGTTTTATGTTATCTTGCTCTAGGCTTAAGCTCCATTGGGACTTTAGAGATGTGACTTTATCCACCCACATTTTTTGTGAATATGTGTAACACTATTTAAAAAAATGGTAATTAACACTATTCATAAAAAAGTATTCAAAACATGGGACTAGATATACTTAGGTTGAATATTTTCTTAATACAAAATTCTTTTGCCAAGGCTATATAGTTTGGAATGGTATTTATAATTTACACATGGGCACCACGTTTCAATAAAGGATGAGGCTACGTTTTAATTTATAAAGTTTAGAAGAAACAAAATAAATTTCATTTAAATTTAATTATAATATAGTTTATAAGTTGTTTTGTTATTTTTTTTAATGGAGGATTTTATATCTTACCCATTTTGCTAGAGTTGTATGGGCAATAATCCGAGTCTCATCCCTTATAGTGTTAATACTTTTCACTCAACAAGATTTGATCCCTAGTGGGCTCATCAAGAACTATTCAACTTCACTAGCAGACCATGGACCCATTGACTAATGATTGAATTTTATTTTTTTACATAAAATTTAACTTATTTAGAGAACCTTTTAAAGGAGACAAAACAAAATATAAATACTTTAATTTTAATTTTAAATTTATTTATATAAAAGTTCTTAACTAGATTATTTTTCTATAGTTTTAATTTGATTTATTTTTTAAATTAATATTATTTTTTAATTTTTTTTTAGAAAAGTCAATAGATTTTTTTTAATTAATTAATTAATTATTTATTAATATGATAGGTCATTATTACATGAACTTTCTTGAAATGAATTTTTTGTCATCCAAAAATCAAATTCTTTTTTTAATGTCAAAAAATAAAAAGAATATAATAAAAAAATCATGTAACTTCATTACAAAACACTACCTATAAGATTACAAAATCTAATATGTATCTATCATGTTGAGTGAGCAATGAAGGGATGCATTTTAGAAATAAATTCTTTCAATGATAAACATGTGATCTAAATAAATGTTTTGTAATGTCATTATACATTTATTTAGCATGTGTTCTAGTAAGCTATTCATTATGATGAGTGACATTTAAGTCTATGCATAGTCTATATAAAATCCACATAATGTTGGAAGAATTAAGAAGGTACCCTCCAGGTTTGTTGTCATTGATGCCAACATTGGTTGGTAACTGGCTAAGTAATCTGTGCATCCATGCTGATTCGGTATTTTGGTCAAAAAATCCTCTCAATAAAAGGAAACTCTATGAGTTTTTGATATGTTTCTTAGGAGTGTCAGTTACAAGTATAAATGAGTTTTCAGCGAGGTCTTGTGATCCAATTGAGTAATCCAAGTAACAAAGTTCAGTATTCTTTTGGTTGATAAGGTTAACAACTATTTGTCCTCTGTGTGTTCCTTATTAGGTCCAGGCCGACCTAATGTTTGGATGACACGTTTTGTTCTATGCGCCAAAAGGATTTTTGTATTGAGCTGATAGCCATTTTTTATTTCGGATGTTCACATTCAATTAGGCCAACCTAACTGATGAATGAAGACATGACCATATATAGAGAGATAGAGATATAGAAATTGGGTATGGTATGCAAGTGATGTGACAAGTGTATTAGTACGAAGTTACTGATAGTGATCTTGTATATCTACAACCAAAGCAAAATTTTGGTATTATCATAGCTTAATCGAAACCGATTTCTGCACTTTGTAGGTGCACTTTTACAGCTCATTTTTGGCAGTGAGCCACACCTTTTGTATCTTGGCTATGAGCCATCTTTTGTATTTAGGTTGTGAGCCTTTCAAGGAAAGTGAGTCTTAGCAGTGAGCCTTGTAATATCTTATAATCGATTATAATATATTGTGAGGTAATCCTCACCATGGTTTTTCGCACTTTGGGTTTTCCACATAAAAATATTGGTGTTAATGTGTTATGATATCTTTTATGTTTTGGTTCACTATTGCAGCTAGATGTGGATTGATAATTGGATGGATAATAATTAATTTGGTTAGTAGAAAACTGATTCACCCCCCTCTCAGTATTCAATGTATTCAACAATTGGTATCAAAACTTGGTTCCTTTGAAAAAGTCTTCCAGCTTGAGGAAGGTCCCAAAATTTGAATACATGGCTAGCAAATTCTATTCTATTTTGTGTCGCCAAAAAGTGTAGCCTTGACACTTTTCACTCATTTGGGCCCTTTCTTGTGGTTTTTGGCCTAGTTTTGCTTAGATTCTATGGTGTTTTGCAAAGGTGTTGTGAAGTGTTGTAACACATTTCCTCACTTTTCTAGGACCCTTTCATCATAATTCAGCTAAACAACCTATTTTTACCCCTTTCCAAGATTTATTCTAAAGTGTTGTAAGGTCTTGTAAGTAACCCTCACACTTTTCTAGGCTTATCATCACTAAATCAACCCTTTCTTATGCTAAAATGACCCCTTTATGCACTTATAGGTCTTACTTTAGTGTGTTTCGGAAGACAATCCCGATAAACATCAATAATCATCTCTTAATTCCCGACAACTAATCAAATTGCCCAGGTGGACTAGGTCGCCACCTTGGGTGACTTAGTCCCATGTGACATAAAAATCAAAATAAACTTAAAATTCTTGCGGGATTTTGTCTTCTAAACCCTAAGGTCAGCCTATGATGTGTTATTTTCAAGGAAATTAGGGCATCACATGTATAAATAAGGGTTTTTCCCTTATTTTAACCCTAATTCTTCTATTGTCATCCATCTCCTTCTCTCCATCATCCATCATTCTTCTCAAGCAACCTAGGGTTTGAGTATTCTAAGTCATCAAGACATCTGGGTAAAAGCACAAACCTGTGTCACACTTTATAAAGGAATCGGCCAACAACAAAAAAAATTCTGAACTTCGATCACATAAAAGTGGTCTTTATGTTTTGAATTTCAAAATGGTGTAAACTAATGAAATGTAGAAATTTTGATGAAGTTTATTCTTGTAATTTTTAAAATTTAAAAAAAAATTGTTTTTATTATGTTTTTTTCAATTTAAGGACAAATTTTGGAATGCTAAAAATTTCAGAAAAGAGTGACTTCACTGGTCGTCAAGAAACAAATTGAAAAAAACTTCATTTCTCCCTAATTTTTTTTTTCCAAATAAGTAACTTCAATATCTATTACATGGAAAAAAAAAATTCAAATTTTGAAGTATATTTTTCTCATAATAACATTTTAAAGTCAAACATGTCAAAATTTGATAGTTTTCACCGGCCGTCAACTATATTAAATTTTTTTAATCATTTTCAAAAAACCAATTATACCCTTTTGAAGAAGACTCTCTCCTCTACTGCACCATATAAGTTTTTCAAAAAATTGATATGTTTTACTAACTTTTTTAAAATTTCTAATCAGCCTTTTTAAAAATTTTAACAACCTCTTTGCATTATTTAAAAAATATCATATATTAAAACTAATCAAAATATTAAAAAAATTATATATTTGGATTCCTTACTCCGAGCTCTACGAAAGGGTATTTTTCTTTTTTGCAAAAAAATCATTTTGACTAGAGAAATACTTATTTAAAGTTGAAAATTTCAGAAAATAATGAAAAAATGCTGATTTGGCTACCAACTAGATAGTTTCGACCGAAAGTGTTTCTATCGAAAGGGTTTCGACCAAAACCCCTTAACATATAATAAGCTAAATTGAAAGCTGAAAATAAAGTTGGAAGGGAAAATTTTAAATTTTTTGGTTTCGGCTGAAACCATGTGTGCCACGTATACACCACATGGTTTCGACCGAAACGTACTCATCCGAAACTTTTTCGGCCAAAATTAGTTCGCTCAGAACTATTTGTTAGGCCAAAAGTGTGACACAAGTTTGTGCTTTTACCCATCTCTCAAGAAGCATTCAAGGGTTGAATCCTCCATTGCTGCAACTCAATATCAATCATCATGGCAAGGTATTAACTCCATTTTTTTCATGCTTCTTTACATCATTTCTCTATTTTGGTTTGATTACTCAAAAGGGATTTGACCAAGGCAAACCCCCATGCCCTAACAATCAAGTTTTCCCTCTTAGTGTGATTTGCAGGTCTTGTGTGTAGATTTGGAAAAGAACCAAGGTGGAAGAATCTTCATCAACTTGTCAAATCTCTTCAAGGTTGGAGAAACCCTAGTTGAAGCTTGGAGAACACTTGCAGGTCACTAGATTCTTCACTTTCGGAACCGGATACCTAGAGGAGCAGAAAGTGCAGACCGAGGGCTTCCATTTCCACTTTTCGATCTTCAAAAATTCAGAAGAGGACTAAGTCACCAACAATGGCGACCTAGTCCCACTGCACCTACTTTTCAAATATTTTGGTAGATCTAGATACCCTTTTGGTAGAAACAGGCTCTAGTGCAGTTTTCCAGGTCTGGGACTCGGTTGCCTAAAATGGCGTAAGTGTCCCAGTAGGCCTAAACTTAAGCATCAACAACATTTCCAACCTCCAATCCAGTCTATAACTCATTCCTAGGTGCACACCTTCCATCTCCAACTTTCTATTTTAGTTTAATGTACATTTGTAGGCCATCTTGTACATACTTGCATATCACAATGTGTTTTCATACATCTTGCATTTCCTAGATTTTACATTACTAGTTA
The DNA here is from genome assembly GCA_007115665.2 of Sequoiadendron giganteum. Taxonomy (NCBI): domain Eukaryota; kingdom Viridiplantae; phylum Streptophyta; class Pinopsida; order Cupressales; family Cupressaceae; genus Sequoiadendron; species Sequoiadendron giganteum. The sequence goes on from CM021108.1 coordinate 78,192,994, forward strand.
GCTTCTATTTTTAGTTTATTGCATTTAGATCATTTCATTTAGACACACACATTTTACACACCCTAAACCTCTAATCTTTGAATGAACTCACCAAGAATACTTGGTGCGAAAGAAAGCACATTTCTCATTAGCTTCTAGTTGAAAAACCCTAGGAGCTCATTGGGGAATCCTATTTCCCTAATGCATGTTTTTGGTGGTTCATTTTGGTACCAACCTAGCTTATAGGTGGAAAACCCTAGAGGCTTATTGGGGAATCCTCTTTCCCTATTGTATATTTTTTGGCGGTTCATTTTGGTGAACTCGACTTTCCTACCCTTCTTTACTGATTTGGAGTCCATCATTGTCCTAGAATTAGCTTGCATTGCATGTTGCATTAGTTAAGTTGCATTCTATGGTTTCAAATTTTGCATTAGTGAAATGCATTATACAACCTAGAAACAATCAAAATCAAACAGAAAAACTTGAAAATTATGAAAAAATCACTAGGTGGACTAAGTCGCCACCCTGGGTGACCTAGTCCCTTTAGGCCTTTGAACGACCCTTTATAGAGTTGAAAACCCTATTTTTATGCTTATGTTTGTCTCATTAACTATCTATATTCATTGGTTGTGTTTCTATTACATGCATTTCATTAAATGTAGCTTAAATTAGCTCATTTCACGCATTGCTTAAATTATATTTTACATTTCCAACATTTCATTTTTAGATCATTGCATACTGTAATCAACAAATTACTTTGTTTGAAATCTGAAAATTGCATGTCATCCTATGTCTTTATCTTGCATTTTAAGTTTTCATAGCTCCTATTACTTTTGTGTGATGTAAAATATGCGTATCAGAAAGATAAGACTAACCACACTGCAATGAAATGTAAATAACAAAACAAGTTGTTATAACTATTCATTCAAAGTCATTCCATTGTCCTCTATTCTCAGTGATCTCTAAATTCATGTTCTCAAATTTGTATGTTGCACATGAATTTATAAGATGGAAACCTAAGAAACGAGCTGCTATATAATGAAATGCAAGACTATATGCCTACATCTACATGTTTTTGGTATTTTGATTGCAATATTAAGTGAAATATGATGTAGTGCTGTTGTATTCAAAATGATTCTAAGGTGATTGTTGTGATGAAGATGCAATTCTAAATGATATACTATATGAAAATGCAACAATTAAGATGTTAAAACTAAAATTGCCATGATAACACTAATATGAACTAAATGCTTTAAATGCTAAATTAAAATGCTCTCAATTGCTAATATGATTTCTACAACATAAGTTTATGATCAAATCCTTCTTGAAAAGTTGTAGAATAATCTCCTATTTATAGATTTTTCCAAGCCTGGGATGAGGTGGTAGAGATAGACAGTTGAGATTATGATCTTGGGACATCAACAGTGGAGCACAACGAAGTTGGAGGAATTCATGGAGGCTGCTCCATTTGGAAGGGTAAATCTTCCAAGTGTCAAAGAGCATCAATTGGAAGAAGGAGCCATGTGTCTCCAAGGAGGTTAGGAGGTTAGAAGAATATTTCTAATTTAAAAATTAGAAATAAAAGAAATCATGTGACATGTGATGATGTGGAGGGTGAGTTGGAGGAAGTTAGAGAAATATGGAGAAATGTGACAAGTTTGAATTAAAAATGCAAAATTAAATGGAGGGAAATTAACCAAATGACAAATTATTTAATTTGTGCATTTATTTAATTTAAGAGGGAAAATGATTTTTGAAATAGAAGAATTAAGGGATGAACTATATAAGTAAATTTATCAATTTATTTATATAAGTAGAGAAATTAAGATTAATTAATTAAATAACTAGTATTTAATTAATTTGTGCTCCAGACCATTTTTTATATGTATACATTTTTCCTCTCTTTGAAGTGATGTGCATAGACAAATTGCTTTAAAGAAAAAATTGTCCAACCGTGATGATAAAAATTTTGACATGCCCCATACGATGATTTTTCAGGCGATGATGAATGTATGCCCCCTCAAGAGATAAATTGATGAATTTTTGGATTTTAAAAAAAAAAATAGAAAATTTTGATGATTTTGATGATTTTGATGATTTTGAAGGTTTCAACAATTTATCTCCCGAAAATTGTTGTGGAAATCTGCCCCAATTGATTAATTGATGAATTAAGCTCCTTTGAAAAAGAAAAAAATCCCCCCCATAAAATTCCACTTAATTACCCACTTAAAAGGTAAAAAGAGGTAAAAAGGACTTCATTTGTGCATTTACCATTTGAAAATTTGAGAGATTGAGCAGGTTTGAGCATTTGGGGCAAAATGGTGATCCCGATTTAGACTCACCGATTCGAGCATGTACGATGACACAACCACCCGACAACATACAAACCTTGGTACAAACTTCTAGAAACCTCTCTTTGTGAATTTTGAAATGATTTTTTCCGTTTTTTGAAATTTTTAAATGTTGCGTTCAAAAGTTTTAGCGCATCCATAGGATAGAATAGCGCATAGGTCACCTGTTTTAGTGCATAGGATTAGGTATTTGGCACATACATGACCCGATGTAGCACATCGGTTAGGAACTTTAGAGCACAGGTTGATCAGGTCTTAGGTTGGATAAAGTTACACATCCATAGGATTAGCGTATTCATGGTCTATTATGACGCATTGGTGTGAAACTTTGGGGCATTCATAGAATTGGTGCATGAATGCACTATTATGGCGCATAGATCAAGTTGTCTAGCACATCTATGTTTTAGAGCATAGAAGCGCTATAATGGCACATCCATGCCAAAATTGAGAATTTTTTATTTTTCTCCTTGATTTGGATGTTTTCGATCGCGTCAGCGTTTGAGCAACTGATGTTGATTGATGATATTGATAGATTCTAAGATGATGATCTATCTCATGATAGGTGAGATTCGATGACTGATTGATGATGATTGACCTCACGATAGGTGAGGATCAATGATAGGTTGATAGATTGACCTCATGATAGGCGAGGTGCAGTTGATAGATAGATTGATTAATTACTAATTTTATGATTTTTGATGATTGACAAGAGAGTGATTTAGAAGTTTTGATGTCTCAGGAGTGATTCCTGAAGATGTGGGATATGATCCCACAGCTTGTACAGGCCTACATGGATGTGATTGAGAGATACAAGTTGTACTATCTTATTCATATTCCCCAGGTTAGGATTAACCGGGCACTACTAACAACACTAATAGAGAGGTGGCATAGCGACCACAACACTTTTCACTTGTCTACTGGCGAGATGACTGTCATGCCAGAGGACGTATATTGAATTCTTTGAATTCTTGTTGTTGGTGAGGTAGTTTTTTATTGTGCCACGTAGCAGGGCGACACTGATGCACTACAAAGGATCTTCCATGATGACCATATTAGGGGTTAAGCTGCTTTGGCAGGAGTTATTTGAGAGTTATGCACCATTACCTTCTGTACTTGTTGGATTCATGGGTGGTTTCTTATGTCTCAACTGTAGGTCGAAGGGACTTTCGGTGGGATGGGGTAGGACACTAGAGTAGATGATATTATAGGGGACCCGATATGCTTGGGGTTCATGCATGCTTTCCCATCTTTAACATGATCTACATCATGTAGTTTACCTCAGAGCCGCTAGCCTATCTGCAAGAGTCACATTACTTCAAATTTGGGCATGGGAGCACATAGCAGTGACACGGCTAGTTGCAGATAGATATCAACCACATGGGAGACCCTATGTTTATGGATATAGCGAGCCAATTGTCCAACATAAGCTAGGAAAATTGGAGTATTGGAAACAAGTACTTGATGACCTGGATATTGTGACATGGCGGCCCTACCTAGATTGCGAGAAGTGGGTTGAGGATCAGTTGGAGATTCCCTATGTATGCACCACCAGATTTTTGATTGGGCGGACATGATTTATTATTGAGAGGTTTCTTGTAGGCAGGGTGCATATACAGTATGACAGAGTACAGGGTATGCCTTAGGGAGTAGCCCATTATGCATGCAGACTCTAGGATATACCAGATTGGGGGCCCCTCTTATCATATGATGCGAATTATCAAGAGTACTTTTCCCTGCAACCAGTGGCATGGGATTATCACCTTGAGATCACAGATGTAGTCATGTCTGATGATTACTCTCAGTAGTTTTTCACACATCCGAATCTGAGGCTATCCAGTCTAGAAAAACCAGTGTCGACCCTGGATGATGAAGAGAGGGCCCCCAGATAGAGGAGAGGCAGGGGAAATGGCGAAGAGGAGGAGAGAGCGGAGGGTGGGGATGACAGAGGAGATGACGGTGAAGATGGGGATGGAGGAGGTGGTGATGGGGGAGGCCGATCATTCAATGTGCAGGATGTGATGATACCTCAACGAAGGAGATCCTTGGTGGCTGCACCACAACAACATGTACAAATTAGGGTGCCTTCACAACACTAGCAGACACATATCACAACCTTACAGGCACAATTGGCTCAGGCCCAAAGGCAGGTTGCTACATTACATGGGCAGATCTAGACATTACAGGGTCAGCTAGCCTAGGCCCAGGCACAATTGCAGGCACATGGACATGCACCAGTCCAGATTGCCACATTGACGACCGAGAGGGATGCAACCAAATGGCAGGGGATCAAGTAGTGGCTATAGACAATAGGCTCTAAAAAGGGCGGCTGAGGGAGCTGGTATAGGAGATTCGGTCTGAGAGCTTCGTCACTTTTCCAATGAGGCAGTATTACAGGGGCATATATTACGAGGTAGCGCCCGCTGAGAGGAGAGTCAATTATGCTCAATCATGATCAGGGCAGACACAGTCGAGGACCACTAATAGGGGTGTTACTCAGCCACTTCCGGGGGGTCCACCAGGTGGTGCTCCAGGGGTAGGTCCATCAGGTGCAGGGGGTTTAGCCGATGGATTAGAGAGACCCGCAACATTTGGGGGCAGTACTTCAAGACCCCACAGTCACTCTTGATTTGTATTGTTGAGACATTGTATACATTGATCAAGAGACATTTTATTTATGATATTACCACATTTTTTATGTTGCGTCTCTTTTTGTTATTAGGCATAATCGTACACTTGACATTGAGATTTATGTGATATACAACGGTGATTTATGATCCTCATGTTATTTATATGCTTATGTGATGGATGAATGCATTTTATTTTCTATAGTATATGTTATGTGATGCTTTATAGGCCTATGTGATAATGATGTGTGAATGAAATAATGATTCTATATGTTTATGTCATGCTATGTTTTATGTATGGATGCATTGATGAGATGATGAGGTATGATTCTATGTGTTGATGAATGTATGAGATGGGTGATACTTTTATTTATGAGATGGATGTAGTCATGCAAATGATATGGTATGCATTGTAATTTTGTATTTTTCACATGTATATATATGACCAAATGTATGCTATGGTTGAATGTATGAATTATGATAATGTATGGATTATGATGTTATTATATATGGATGAATTTATGATATGGATGAATGGGTGAATTTATCATAGCATGTATCGCTAGATGGTTTAGGATAAATGGATGATGATGGATGCATGATGAATAATTTAGGATAAATGCTTTCTTTTGGATTTCATGATGTAAATATATGATCTGAATGCAGGAATATGAATGATTTGCTTTTGGATATGATAAATACAAATGTATGGATATATGATAATGCATGGGTGTATGTTGAATGCAAATGTATGGATGAATTTATGTTATACCCCGAGTGATATGGATTATGCTTTTATATACAATGAATCTTATTATGTCAATGGAATGCAATGCAATTTTCTTTATTTTTGGTATGTTTCTAATGCACATATATGACCTAAATGTATGAATGCGAATGAATTATGATGATGCGTGGATTATGATGTTATTATGACAATTGTTACGATGAATGCATATGCGAATGGTTTATGTATGAATGAAAGAATGAATTTATTATGATATCGATGTATGATATGAGTTATAAATGACAATGTTATTATGGGTGATTCTCTATTTTGGAAATTTGCAAATGCGAATGCATGATGACCGTATGGATTATGATAATGTCCTATTTTTGGATTTTTCATGGTGCAAATATTATGATGAATGAATGCATGAACGACTTGTGATTCTGGAGTTTTACGTAATCATATGAGTAAATGTATGGATGTATGATATGTGAATGGATTATGAAAATTCTTTATTTGTGTATCTATGCAATGTAATACAAATGTGTGATAGATGCGAATGTATGGATGTATGATGATGCTTTGTAATACAACTATTATGATGGATGTATGGATGAATACATGATAATACCCCTATAATGATATGATATGGAAATGCAAATGCAAATGAAATGATTCTTTTGTTATGTCAAGTGTACTCAATCTTTTAATGAGAGATATCATCATGTTGAGAGTTGCCAGCCTTGGAAAAAAAAATATATAATGCAAATGCATAATTAATATGAATGCAATCCTATCCTAACCATGCAAACCTAACTACGAAATGTTGTCATCTAATTCATTGTTCTTGGTATCATCATTGAGCATTTAAAAATGTTGAAAGTTAATACAAACATCAATGGTATAATTAGACCATGATGACCTGAGTACAACTTCCATACAACTTCTATTGAGTTTTGATATTGCAAGATAACACAAGTATCTAGGTATAATTAGACCAAGATAACCTGAGTATTACTTGCATAAAAAAACAAGAGTTAATCATTGTTCTATGCAAATTAAGAATGTCATCAATGATACTTTGTAGAGCATGTCTTTTGACAATTTGTACAGTAATAATGATTGACTCGCAAACAATAGACAAAGAAAAATACCCTTCTCCTTCCTAGCCCCTCTAGTTCAGGACATCATCGAGGTACTCCAAAGAAATGATAAAAACAATCAAGATATAATAATTGAACATTCGTGCTAAAGTGATCCAACCATGATTCAAAAGATGATCATCCAGTGAGAGTGGATTTGATTTGTTTTGATGTTGATTTGGGATGGCCGATTGTTTGATTGGTTGATGTTCGATGTTCAGTTTTATGGTGATAGGATGATTTTCATTTTCACTAAGTTTTGCTTTGTTGTTGTTGTAAGCTCAACACAACTTGCCCCCAATGAGTTCAAGATTTTGCCCCCAGTGGAAAACAAACCAGATTATTATGGATATGCACAATGACAACCAAGCTAAGGTAGGATATGACCGCAGCCAACAGATATGCACATGAAGCTCCTTTTATGATGGGCATGTATGTGCAATGATAGCAAAAGCGAATGGTCAACACACATTCAAATAGATGGAGAAGCCGACTTATCACAAATAACGCCTGTTTGCCGAGTTTTGACAATTTGTTTTTATTGCACTTTTTCAGATTTTATAATTTTTTTGCTATTACCAAGACGCCTATTTGCCAAGTTTTCATCAAGGCAACAATTTTTTTGATTTGTTTTTGTTTTTATGGATTTTTTATGAATTTTTTCAGGACTTTTTCTAATTTTTATGGATTTCTTCAGGACTTTTAAGCATGCACCGAATGCATTATGTGTAGAACTTCTTCACATGAAGACTGTTCATCGGTTCTTCAAATAGATCCCCTTCTAGCGTGGACAACTGATATGCCCCCGATCCAAACACTTGCACAATAACAAAAGGGCCTAACCAATTTGGCTTAAATTTCCCTTTCTTTTCTCAATCCTATTGATTACGAGGACTTTCCTTCAATACTAGATCTCCAACTTGAAAAGTTATGGGCTTGAATTTATGATTGTAACTGTGTGACATCCTTTGCTGATATACTTTAAAGTGATCCACAACCAACTGACGATGTTCATCCAATAGTTCCAACTCTTGCAACCTAGAAACTTTGTAGTCTTCTTCTGATATGATTCCCTTCAGAGACACCCTAAGTGAAGGTTTCTCAACATCAATAGGCAAGGCGGCTTCAGATCCATATACAAGGGAATATGGTGTGGCACTTATTGGGGTGCAAAAACTTGTTCGGTACGCCCATAAAGTGGGATTCAACTGAATATGCCAATCCTTTCCAGACTCGTTGATGGTTTTCTTAAGAATTTTCAAGATAGTCTTGTTTGTTGCTTCAACTTGACCGTTTCCTTGAGGATAATAAGGCGTGGAGAACTGATGTTGGATACAAAACTTGTGACAAAGTTCTTGCATGTCCTAATTTTTAAAAGGCCTACCGTTGTCTATAACAATAGATTAAGGAATACCATATCGATAAATGATGTAATTTAGGACAAATGAGACAATCTGTTTTCCCGTGATGTTGATCAGAGGGTCGAATTCAACCCACTTTATGAAATATTTCATGGCTGTGATGATAAACTTGTGTCCATTGGGTGATGACAGATGAATTTTTCCTACAAGATCTAATCCACACTAACAAAAGGGCCATGTCGAGGCAAATGGTTTCAACTCCTAGGCTGGAGCATGGATAAGATTACTGTGGATTTGAAATTTTTCACAATTCTTGATGAATTGGTAGGACTCCTTCTCCATAGTTGGCCAGTAGTACCTCAAATGTAGGAGTTTTTTAGCAAGGGTAAGTTCACTTGAATGAGTCCCACAAATACCAGCATGGACTTTGCATAAAGATGAGTCAGATTCATCGTGTTCGAGACAACGAAGGAGATTACCATCAAGACCTCTTTGGTAAAGTACGTCAGTTATCAAGGTATGGCATACGGATTGACGAATAAGGTTATGCTTCTAGTTTCAGGAAAGATCGGGTGGAAAGGTATATTCTTTCAAATAGGCATAGATATTTCCATAGGTAGAGGATTTAGGGTCAACCAGGTGGCATATGATTTTGGATTTTGGATTGTCATAGGCAAGGTTAAACACTTGTTCCACCATGAACTCATATCGGCTTTGATTTTCTGGGATCTACAAAAGAGAGGAAATTGTTGCCATGACATCTACTGCATTGTTATCTGCCCTTGGAATTTGTTAAAATTTAATCTCAACAAAGTAGTTTTTGAAATCATCAATCATTCTCTTGTACGACATCAACTTATCATCCTTGGTTTGATAATTATCATTCACTTGGTTAATGATCAACCGAGAATCACCATAGAATTGCAACTCTCTGATCTTCCACCCGACTACTACTTTGATGTAGATGATAAGGGCTTCATATTCTGCTATGTTGTTGGTACAAGGAAACATCAACCGATAGGATTTTGGAATTATCTATCTCTAAGGAGTAACAAACAAGATCCCAGCATCGGATCCATGTTGCATATATGATCCATCAAAATATAACATTCATTGTTGTGGAGTGACAGTAAAAACATCTACATCTGGGAACTCAATATGCATTGAATGGTCATCTTGTATGGGTGCTTCTTCTTACTGATCAAATATCACTTGTCTTTTGATTGCTTTACGATCCACATATTGAATGTCAAACTCACTTAGTATCATCACCCATTTAGCTAGTCTTCCGATGAGGTTTTCCTTGCTAAGCAAATACTTCAAGGGATCTGTCTTGGCTATGAGTTTGATTATATGAGTCAAGATATAATGTCAGAGATTCTGAGTAGAAAATAACACTACTAGAAAAGCTTTCTCAATGCAGGTATAATTGATTTCATAACCATTTAAAGTTCTATTGATATAATAGATCGCTCTCTCCTTTCATGTTGAATCTTCTTGTGCTAACAAAGCTCCCAATGATCGATTAGTTGTGGCTATGTACAATGAGAGTAGTTTTCCTTCTGTTGGTGGTGCTAGGATGGGTGGACTCATTAGGTATTGCTTCAATTGATTGAAAGATGCCTCACATTTCTTGTCCCATCGAAAGGAAACATTTTTATGCAACAAATGGGTAAAAGGATGGGTCTTATCCGCAAGTTGTGATATGAATCTTCTGATTGACTAAAATCTGCCTTGAAGGGACCTTAACCGGTTGATATTCTTCAGAGGTGACATGTCCATGATAGATTTCCCTTTTGTGGGGTCCACTTAAATGCCCTTTTCTAGCACTATGTATCCCAATAGCTCTGTCGATGTCACCCCAAACACACATTTCTTTGGATTCAGGTGGACGTTGAACTTCTCTAGTCAGGTGAATATTTTATCTAATATTTCCAAGTGTCCTTCTCTAGTGAAAGATTTGGCCAAAAAGTCATCCACATAATCTTCCATAGAGGTATGCATCATGTCATTAAAGATGGTTTTCATGGCCCTCTGATATGTGGCTCCTGCATTCTTTAATCTGAAGAGCATGATGTTCCAGCAGAAGGTGCCCCAAGGGCAAGTGAAAGCTATTTTATCTTGGTCTTCAAATGATTTTTTTGATTTGATTGTAGCCAAAAAAACCATCCATGAGTGACAACATGCCATGACCTGCTATTAAGTCTATGATGATATCAATGTTTGGAAAGGGAAAATCATCTTTTAGACAAGCTTTGTTGAGGTCTCTAAAGTCTACAAATCCATATGCTACCATCAGGCTTTGAAACGGGTACAATGTTGGATATCCACTCAACATAATCAATGGGTCTAATGAATCCTACATCCAATAATTTCTTTAGTTCCACCACCAATAAGGCAATGTGGGGATCCATTTTTCTTAACTTTTGCTTGAATGGTTTGAATCCTAGAGGGAGGGATAAGTGGTGCATGATGAGATCCGAGTCTATCCCTGACATGTCTATTTATGACCAAGCAAGGTTGATTTGTCTCTCCTCAAAGAACTTGATAAAGTTACGCTTCTCTTGTTTTATCAAGGATTCTGCTAGATGGAGAGTTTTCACTGTGTCCACATTGCCGATATTGATGGACTGTGTTGGCTCGATCAAAACTTTGGATCTTTCTTGGAAGTTCTCTAGAAGAGTGTCAAATTTCCCATTCTTCAGTGCCTCATAGAGGTTTTCACCATCGAAAGCGCTCTTTATTTTTATTCTTTCTTGATTTGATACTGCAATTAAATGGTTTTCACCATCAGATCTTTCTTTTGTTTTACTCATTTTGTAGATGAGAAATTTGGCACTACCTTGTCCAAAAGCTTTGTTATGACATTCAATGGTCGAATCTATTTCAGGATTAACAACACAGAGGAAGTTGACGATTGCCTCATTGTTTGAAAAGGTCGAGATATCGATAAGCTCAGTTTGGTCCCAATCTATGAGTTCAGATGTACCAATGATAGAGAATCGTCAGATGGGTGGAGATCAATGGAAGTGAGGGTCCTAATGGAGGTGTAGTTATTGAGAAATACTATGGCAAGGTCAGGTCTATGATGTCACTCTCTTCTAAGTGATACATATCGCTAGGAGTCTAATCGTCTTCACTTGAGCCATCAATATTTTGTGATCCTAATTCAAGTGGTCTCGACCCTGAGCTTTGTTCCTCCTCGAGTGTGGGTGTATACTTGTGTACCACATCAATTTCCTTATCATGACATGACTCTTCTGATAGTGAATCCCACTCATATTCATTGTAATCAATTTCATAGTGATCACTTGCTTGCAGTTGTAGGAATTAATTCAACAAAATTTTGTTTTAGGTCCTCCTTTGTTTCTTCATCACTATGGTGCTCTTTATATCCCAACCCTATCTTCTCTTTGGGATTAGTTATGTTGGGTTGGATAGGTTCCACAATGCCTTCTTTCCTTTTGTGAATATGTCCTTGTCCTTTGTACCCCATCTTTTCCAAGATTGAAAATCCTTTTCCATATTGAGTGGTTTGGACATTAACTATGGCTGCTTGAGGTTCACCTTCATCCTTGTAAAGCCAATTCAAGACATCTTTGTCATCAGATTCTTCTGCTTGAGTGCTTGCTTTTATAAATCGACCATCAAAAAGTGTGACAAGTTATGAGGATTGTTGTGATGAGGTTGGTGGTTGACCATAAGACTTCAGAGAAGTTAATTGTGAGAGACATATGGATTTTTCAATGGAGTATTCACCCACACCTTTGTATTTGAATTGGAATTTCTTCTCAAATTGTTTGGATAGGGCATCAAGTTGGGCCTCAGGATTGGTGGATGTAGAGGGGCTAGCTTCATCCTTTTTCTCGGGTTGCTTGGACGAGGAACTTGGTTGGCTTCCTTCATTGGAGGACGTGGCTAGCAGCTTTGACAATGGATTGGATTGACTTGAATTACTAGAGATGCCAACTGTAGAGGCGAGAGCTTCTTTGTTGTGGGGCACAAAGATGTCTTGGACTGACTTAAGGGTATTGCAATATTAGGGACTATTAGAATCAATAGGAATGGTGATCTCTTGCCCATTGCAAGGAAATTTTAGACATTGATGGTATGTGGAGGGGATTACCTGCATTTCATGGATCCAAGGATGACCCAAGAGTATATTATATGTCAAATCTTTATCCAAAACTTGGCAAACTACATCATTTTGAATTGGCCCGACCTGAATTGGTAACACAATTAGTCTCTTTGAAGCTCTTTCCTCATCATCATAAGCTTTGATGGTGATATTTTTCTTTGCATCTATTGCATTTTTAGAGAAACCCAATGCACGAACAAGCTTTTAAGTACATATATTAAGACCGACTCCTCTATCTATTAGGACACGCTTGACACGAATTTATGTATTAGGACCTCGATGTGGATTGTTGCGTTATGAGGATGGGTGAGAGACACACCATCATTTTTTGAAAAGGATAAGCAATGAGGCACAATCAGATTCCCCACCATGGCTTGGAAAGTGCAAAATTCTAAATTATTTGGTAATGTTGTATCAACTAGGGCCTTTTCCAAAATCTCCTTGTGGGCAGGTGAGATCTTGAGAAGCTCCAATATTGATATTTGTGCTGGAATATTTTGGAGCTGATCAATAATGTTATATTGATGAGATGGGACAACAGGTGTTTTGGAGGTGCTCCCTTTTAGAACATATTTAGATTGTGCCCTTGTGGTCGCATTTACGAGCATGTTGTCTTTCTTTCCTTTAATTTTTATGACATTGATTTGATTATTTATTTCAGCCATGTATTGTTGGACATCATGGACTTGATTAGAGGGGATGTTGGTGTCATTAATTTTCCTTTCGATCATGATGGTATCTTGTCCATATTGAATTGGAGGATCATTAAATGGATTGTTGGCTGCAACAATTTATTGTGCATTATTGATCTCAATGTCATTTGTCTAGTCTTCATAGACTAAAATATGATAGATGGTGGTGTCATGAACATAGTTTACACTTTTTCCTTTGTCGTTTGTGGTTAAAGATTCCCCTTTGTCATAATTTGGCAAGGGGTTCTTGAATGCCCCATGATTGGCATTTGTTTGGGGTCCTTCTATCTGTATGCTATTATTGTCAATCAAGTCTTGTATCTTGTGTTTTAATTGCATGCAATTATTGGTTAGGTGACCTTTGCATCGGTGAAATTCACAGTAGTGGGCCTCATTCCACCATGATGATTTTACTTTTGGTTCAAAACCTCAGGTGTTGGGTAGAGTGATAATATTTTCCGTAAGAAGTTCTTTCAATGCGGATTCGTATGATTGGCCCAAAGGTGTGAACTTCCTGCAGTTGTTCAATGTTTGGTATGGTAGTCTAGGTGGAGGATTATTTTGTTTATTATGTTGATTGTTGTTCTGATTCATGTTTTAGTTGGTCTTGGGTGTGATTCCTGATAGATTGAAGACCAGTTTAGCATTATGCGTGTTAGCTGAAGTGTTGTTGTTAGTATTCTTGTATTTTTTCCAAAAAATTGGTTTGTCATTGTTGGAGGAATTGGCTTAATTGTTTTCATTGTAAATTTCAAAATTCCTTGCTTGACCAAAGCTTCTTCGATTTTAATCCCATTTTCGATCAATTTCTCAAAAGTTGAAGGACATTGTAATTCAAGCCTATAACTCATATCATCATTTAAGTTGTTAATGAATACCTCCATCTTCTCTTTTTCTGGTATGGGACGGGGATACCTTGCGAATAATCGTCTCCACCTTTGTAAAACTACTAGAAATGATTCCCCCTTCTTTTGTTTGACATTGCAAAGGTCTTTCATTGTGATCTCATGTTGAATGTTATACGAGTATTGGGTGATAAATTTGTTGACTAATTCTTCAAAAGATTTAATTCTTGGAGGTAATTACAAGAACCATTGCATACATTGCCCTCCCAAACTATGTGGGAATAATCTCATTAAGTATGTCTCCTCATGGGAAAATTTGAGGCTCATTGTTCAAAATTCCCTTATATGATCTATTGGATCTATTTTTCCATTGTATTTATCATATTTAGGGAATTCACAATGTTTGGGAAATAGTATCATGTTAACCAATGGATCAAAAGGGTAGGGGCATATATCTTGTACGAGTATCTCTTGGTGGTTCCAGTTTGCATGTTATACATTTGTTGCTGGAGGGTTTGTATTTGTTGTTTTAAAGTATCTGTGGGGTCATTGGTTCTTGCTTCAGTTCTTTTTTTAGTTTGTGTTTCCGATTCTATATTTTTAGGAGTTCTTTTTAATTTTGTGATATCAAAATCCTCGGATACTTGACCCCTTTGTTTGCTAGCATCAAAAGATATTTCTCACCCTCCTTTTCAAAGATCCTCTCCATGAATTTATGAAAATTGACATCTTGTTGTGTTTGTTCTATGGTTTCATCTGTTATTTCTTCTACCTCGTCTCGATGAACTCCGAAAAAAGGATTCTCTTCTCTTTTAGCCATGGTGTTTTGGTCTTTGATTTCTTTTTGCTCAAGTTTTTGCTTTTGTGATCTTGTTAAAACGGGCATACAAGTGATGAAAATGCACTAAGATTTTGATCAAAGTTTGGGAGTGCCAAAAGGGTTAAGTTGAATTTGATTAATAAATTTTGTTTCAGGATGAAGGATGATGAATCTTGATAAAGGATGATGAATCCTGATGGTGAAAAATAGCTACTAATCAGAAATAGGTGTTATAATGAGGCACTTTTAGATATTTGATCAAAGTTTAGTTGAGATATTTTCACTTGAAAATGCTAGTTCCAACAAGTTTGAGACTCTGGTATGATTGAGGAAAGGTTTTGGACTGAGACTCATCCTAAATTGTAAGGTTAAAATTTGGATAAATAGGGAATTTGGCTCTCTAGTTTAAATTTTTTATGTATGTGCTAGAACAGTGCACAAATGCGCTAAAAGATAGATGTGCTAAAATATTGCACGCATACACCAGAATAGGCTATGTATGCACCAGGACATGGAATGGATGCGCTGCAGGATTATACGGGTGCACCAAAACAGGGGACATATGTGCCGAAAAAGTTGATGTATGCGCTAGAATATGACAGGGATGCACTAGAACAATATATGGATGCGCTAAAATATGAAAGGTATGCGCCAAGGCAAATCAACAGATGCACTGATCTAGAAAATTTTCTCTGGTTTTTGACAGTTTGAAAGATTTTTCTTGTTTTCTGGCAAAGAATTTGATTGTTTTGGTTGGATATTTTTTTGAATCAATGGTTGTATATCCCAGTATGTGATGTTTATTCAAAATTTACTTTAAAACATGCATGTGAAACATATCAATCAAGTACAATCCCTATGGCTATGAAGGACAATATTCACTGGATTACTGCTTGGATTGCTCTAGCTGTGCTTAATTTTGGTGAATGATTAGAGGCTTGACCACACTGGCTCCCCCTTGCATTGCACTCACTTCTCGGGTCAACCAAGCCTCAGTCCTCATGAATCTCACATGAGAGACTTCTCATTTCTACCAAAAGCCACAAGAACATGGGACGACTTTGGAGGTTATACCTCTTGCACTAGCAAATAGAAAAGGGATTTTGGCATACTACAACAAGGTTTTTAGTAAAGGTATTATATTCTTGGGGGATCATCCATACAGAAAGAGACCATTGCTTCCCTTCTTTTCAAATCAATCCTTGTGATACTTGAAATTTCCTCAAATACCCACACTTATATCCCGGGTGGAAGTCACTTGGCTTTAGCGTGTTCCCGGCTGGGTCATTCCCTTGGGGTGATTACCTTTTGTCCCACCAAGGCAGGCCCTCTAAGGATTAAATGCAATAAAATGATAAAATGTGGGTCTGGCTTTCTGATCACCCAGTTAAGGGGAGAGAATACATGCCTACCACTGTCAAACACAACAAGCATGGTGTTCATTTTCCCCTAAGTAAGCTATGTTCCTAACTTAATCAAAAGAAAATGGCAACAAATTCAACCCTGCAATCAATTGTTAGTAGTTTCAACTTAGAATTCTTTGACAACGTTCCTTATTGTTTCAGCAAAGTCTTTGACAACGTGTAAAATTCTTGCAAACAAAGAGACACATATCAATTCTCAGAATTATAAATTTCTGGAAAATAGAACAGATGCACCATAACAACAAATAGATGCGTTAATAAATCACACAAATACGCTAAAGGATACTATGAATGCACTAGAACAACATATGTATGCACTAAAAGAAATAATGTGTGTGCCATAAAACTCCCTGTATGCACCAAATGATGAGATGGATGTGCTGCACGATTCCATAGATGCACAAAAACATAGCACTGATGTACTAGAGAATGTTTTGTATGCGCTGAAAGAACTCACGATCGCACCAAAACTTTACAGGTCCGAACTTGAAAAATACACTCTCCAAAAAAAATGTCAAAAATAGGGGTTGGGCCCCATGGTGGGCACCAAATTTATGTGTGATATAAAATATGCGCATCAGAAAGATAAGACTAACCACACACCAATGAAATGTATTACATTAATCAAATGGAAATAACAAAACAAGCTACTATAACTGTTCATTCAAAATTGTTCCATTGTCCTCTTTTCTCAGTGATCTCTAAATTCATGCTCTCAGATTTGTATGTTGCACATGAATTTATAAGATGGTAACCTAAGAAACGAGCTGCTATATAATGAAATACAAGACTATATGCCTACATCTTAATGTTTTTGGCATTTTGATTGCAATATTAAGGGAAATATGATGTAATCCTACTATATTCAAAATGATGCTAAGGTGATTGTTGTGATGAAGATGCAATTCTAAATGATATAGTGTATGAAAATGCAACAATTAGTATGCTAAAACTAAAATTGCCATGATAACACTAATATGAACTAAATGTTAAATGCTAAATTAAAATGCTCTCAATTGCTAATATGATTTATGTAGCATGAGTTTATGATCAAATCCTTCTTGAAAAGTTATAGAATAATCTCCTATTTGTAGATTTTTCCAAGCCTAGGATGAGGTGGCAGAGATGGACGGTTGAGATTATGATCCTGGGACATCAACGGTGGAGCATGAGGAAGTTGGAGGAGTTCATGGAGGCTGCTGCATTTGGAAGGGTAAATCTTCCAAGTGTCAAAGAGCATCAATTGGAAGAAGGAGCCATGTGTCTCCAAGGAGGTTAGGAGGTTAGAAGAATATTTCTAATTTAGAAATTAGAAATAAAAGAAATCATGTGACATGTGATGATGTGGAGGGTGAGTTGGAGGAAGTTAGAGAAATATGGAGAAATGTGACAAATTTGAATTAAAAATTCAAATTTAAATGAAGGAGGGAAATTAACCAAATGACAAATTATTTAATTTACGCATTTAATTAATTTAAAAGGGAAAATGATTTTTGAAATAGAAGAATTAAGGGATGAATTATATAAATAAATTTATCAATTTATGTATATAAGTAGAGGAATTAAGATTAATTAATTAAATAACTAGTATTTAATTAATTTGTGCTCCAGACCATTTTTATGTGTATACAACATTTACTTCATTAGAAATAGCATTCATGGTATTTGTGGATAACATTAGACTTTTGCAATCTTCCATTTCTACATTAGTTCCTAGATCATTTAAATTAGATCCTTTAGAAAATGAAAACACAACATTAACAACACCACATGCACCCACTCACAAAATTATTAAGCCCTTTAGTAGTGATGAATTAGACATGCTAGATCAAGCCCTTTGATGACTTCATCCCTTCTATCTCATCCACTAAAGCTTTGACGCAAGAGGATGCAAACATTGATAATCATGATAATCATAATTGTTCTTCTCCTGATATCTCTCCCATTGGTGACGAAGGTATCTTAGTGAAAGAAGACACAACCATTGGAGATCATGATTGTCTTGATTGTCTTCCTCCTCTCCCTTCTGCTTGGAAAAACATTAAACAACAAGAAGATGAAACTATCATCCCCTTACCTAGTCTCTATAACCATGACCCTCAAACTTGTTCTTCTCATATCCCTCCTTGATGCAAAGAGGATAGGGTGGTATTAGAAGATATACCTATTACAAGTCATGAGAATATTGACTCTCCCTTCCCCAATGCTCCTCCCCTTTGGGATAATCTATTTGAAAATCATAGTGGTCCTTCTCTTGATGCCTCCCCTACCTATGCTGAAGCTAGCTCTCCTACTAGGGTAGATAGTATGGAACAAGAGTATGAGACCTTAGAACAACAAGACAATCACCTATAACCCTCTCCTAATCATCCCCTACTTGTGACGAAGTCATTTTAGAAGAACCAATCCTTGAATGTCAAGAACATGTGGCTTGTAGTTCTCCTAAAATATCTCCTCCTAGGGAAGATATCATGATGCAAGAAAAGGATAACATTAACTCTCCTTCCCAAGGGGATGTTAATATTATTCAACCTCAAATTTTCCTTTACCCACCTTCACACAAACTTAAACCTGAACTTATTCTCTACCCACCTAAGCATAATGTGTCGCAACAACCGAGTCATCAAAATGTTGCTCATACACATTACACAAGAAAAAATCCAGGATCACAACAACCAACCTCCACATCCTTACCTTCATCCCCTCCCATCTTACCTGCTGCCCCTCGCTTGAATTCACTCATTAGGGAGTATGACCTTGTTGACCAACTAAGGAATACTCCTGCTAGAATCTCTTTATGGGACCTTATTCAAGCCTCCCTTGACTATCACAACATGATGCAAAATTCCTTACAATAAATTCCTATCCCTTATAATGTGCAAACAAATGACATAACAACTATGATTCAAGGATTGCATGCTGACATTGTTTTCCACTAAAGTGAGCTCCCTCCTTTGGAAGTGCAAAAATAAGTTGAAGCTTTCATGATCATATCTCAATACAAACACATAGGGATCAAGCGAACCCTTGTTGAAAATGGCTTCGCTGTTAATGTTTGTAGTTTCAATCTCTTGGATAGGATCCATTGTGATAAATGAACCAGTCAACCTACCTCTTTATCTATCTCTTAATCTATCAGTGGATTTGACAGTATAAGACAAAATCCACTTGGTGTGATCACTTTGCTTCTTACAGTTCGAATGGCCAGATTAGACACATTTATCCATGTTATGCCACATGATGTTTCATATAATCTCATTTTAGGTAGGCCATGGATTCATGCAATGAATGGATTCTTACAACTTGAGAAAAACAAATCCAAACCCTTCACCACTTCAACACCAACCCAACAAGTGGAACCCGTACAACCAATGCCCTTAGATGATGATTGGGGTTCCTTAAACTTCACACCTCCTTTACTAGGAGAATCCAAGATCACACACCAAGACTCAGAAAAGGGAAACACAGTCTTGTCACCACAAGACTCGATCGATCCTTCACAAGAATCTACCTCATCTACTTTAGACAAAACATCCAACAATGCATCCTCACCCAGTCCAAAAGCATTGAAATTTTTTTATGGAAAAGGTTATGAGCTCATGATACAACTTGGCTATAGTGGAAAAGGATGTGGTGCTAATGAACAAGGTATCCACAACCCTATCGAGCATCCTACACAAACATCTAATCATGGTCTTGGATTTTGTCCTTTCATCAAAATCATCAAACCTTCCTCTAACATCAACACCATCTCAAATCACCCTTCTAACCCAACCTTTGAAAGTGATCCTTTGAACATAACAAAGGACTCTTCGCTTACTACCAATGTCATCTCACAACCCATTACTGATTTGGATTATGCACACTCCTCTAAGAGAGTGTACAAAATCTCACAATCCATAGCACCTTGTGTACGTATGACATCCTATACTAAGCAAGAGCCTTCTTTGTTACATGATAAAGGATCACCTTCTACCCTCGATCAAGAGGGTATCTTGTTGAGACTCCTTGAAGATCACTTGATCTCCCTTCCTCTGTGAAATTCACAGAAATATTATAACAAACATTCCTTTTGTGCTTACTACCGAGTTCAGGGTCACTCTACTAATGAGTGTAAGGCCTTAAGTAGCAAAATCAAACATCTTATGGAGCTTGGTGCTCTCCCTTATGTGGGGGCACCTAATTCCTCTAATTGATACTGATTTTCACGCAACCTTTCATTTCACCAATCTTTTCAGCTCACTCCTTGTCTTGCACTAAGTGGGGGCAAGGGGTTAGTTAGCCTTGTCCTCGTATGTCACTTTTCGTTGTCTCTTCTGGCTAGTCATTAACCTTTCATGATCATATAAGAGAAAGCTTCGGATGTGGACGACATTTCTTAAGTTGACTCGCATGTGACATACTCTCCTTTTCATGATGCAGTTTATCAGAAACATATGACTTGGTATAGGGCTTTCTGACCAAGCTCTCATGTCTTCCTCTTCTTATACTTTAAAGAAATTTCTCACAACAATGGTGTTAGAAACCGCTTTAAAGTGGGGTCATACATCGACACTCACACTTCATTGTGCGATTTTATTTTTCTTGTGGTTCCCTCAATTGGAAACATTAGGTACAATGTTGCTCACGATGAGACATTGCACTTGTCCTCTCTTACAAACAAGATGAGACCATTTTCACTTTTCCTCTCTTAGACAGGTTACGCATAATGTTCCTTAAGATGAGACATTGCACGAACTAAGAAAAATCCCTTTGAACATTCCTTACATCATTTTCAAAAAAAACATTTTCTCTTGTGGCACCTTATTAAAGTTATCAAGAGGTATAACTTTGGTATGGTTTGAGCAGGAAGCCCAACCAACAACATGAATTTCCCCATAGCCACCTTTGTGTGTGTGTGAGTACATACCAACCATGTGTATGTTTCTCACCCCTTTGGGCCTTCTCACTTGGCAGGCAACCAAAAGTCTCGTTGCCCCAGAGTGAGTACACTTCTTTTTGGACAAACAACCTAGATCTGATCCACAACTAGCTGGACAAACGATCGAAGCTTGATCCAACTTTTCAATTTCCTTCTCCTCTTCATTCTAGTTTTTTCCATTGCATGATCGCGTATCTTGTTTTTCTGCAAATAATTCACCCTTAAACGTGTTCTTTCGCATTGATATCGACTTGACTTAGGATCTTGAATCCTAGGGGCTTGACCACCTCCTTCATCTTTCTCATTCTTCACCATTCACCTTGACATCGCTTGGCTACTTTAGTGTGAGTTTGAAGAAAGTTCATCCTCTCACTAAAGTGGAGGCTAAATGTGTCACCAAAAAGTGTAGCCTTGACACTTTTCACTCATTTGGGCCCTTTCTTGTGGTTTTTGGCCTTGTTTTTCTTAGATTCTATGGTGTCTTGCAAAGGTGTTGTGAAGTGTTGTAACACATTTCCTCACTTTTCTAGGACCCTTTCATCATAATTCAGCTAAACAACCTCTTTTTACCCCTTTCCAAGCCCTAGTCTAAAGTGTTGTAAGGTGTTGTAACTAACCTTCACACTTTTCTAGGCTTATCATCACTAAATCAACCATTTCTTATGCCAAAATGACCCCTTAATGAACTTATAGGTCTTACTTTAGTGTGTTTCGAAAGATAATCTCGAAAAAAATCAATAATCATCTCTTAATTTCTGACAACTAATCAAAATTTCCTAGGTGGACTAGGTTGCCACCTTGGGTGACTTAGTCCCATGTGGCATAAAAATCAAAATAAACTTAAAATTCTTGCGGGACTTTATCTTCTAAACCCTAAGGTCAGCCTATGATGTGTTATTTTCAGGGAAATTAGGGCATCACATGTATAAATAAGGGTTTTCCCCTCATTTTAACCCTAATTCTTCTATTGTCATCCATCTTCTTCTCCTCTCCATCATGGACCATCATTCTTCTCAAGCAAGCTAGGGTTTGAGTACTCTAAGTCATCAAGACATCTGTCAAGAAGCATTCAAGAGCTGAATCCTCCAATGCTGCAAATCAAGATCAATCATCATGGCAAGGTACTAACTCCATTTGGGTATGTACAGGATCATCATGGAGAAAATAGGCCCTTAAGTGGCAATGAAAATTCAGAAAAATAGATTTAGGAAACTTGACGTAAACTTTTGAATAAGTTATCTATATTATTTTAAAAATATGTAACAATATAATTTGTAGCAAATTGAATGTAGTTTCTAAACTACTAGGTTTATTTTTATTTTTTAAAAATCCATTTGGTGAAAAATTGAAATTTCAATGCAGTAGTACTTAAATTTCAAGGAAAAAATAAGAAGTAGGTGTCTATTTGACCACCCTAACCACAATAAAATGATAATATTTTTTTATAAGATTTTAGATATAAGTAGAGGACTCATGTCCCGATGTGATGCATATTTTTTTGTAATTTTTTTCCAAGTAAATATTTAATTATGATTTTTTTATTACAACTTTAAAAAATATAAATACTTGTATGTCTAACCACCTTAACTTGGTCAAAACTTCATGAAATTCAATTCTTTTTTCTTTAATCCTATAGCATACAAAACATATAATGTGACACATATTTTAGATTCAAAAAATTTGATACCATTTAAAAGAAATAGATGTTTTTCAATCATCCTATCAATCAGGACTTTAGTCGTAATTCAAATAGAAAATAAATAATAATTATTTATTAAATTCAAAGTAAAGCATAATTTATATTGGTGGAAAGCTGAGAATATCCTCTAAAAACCCTTTTCATTTAATCAATTTTGGGTAAAAAAAAAGTCGTTAGCCACATGGGCCATCATATCACTTACATATCGCCACTTTTTGGCCCATCACGATCCTGCACATACCCATTTGTTTCATGCTTCTTTACATCATTTCTCTATTTTGGTTTGATTACTCAAAAGGGGTTTGACCAAGGCAAACCCCCATGCCCTAACAATCAAGTTTTCCCTCTTAGTGTGATTTGCAGGTCTTGTGTGTAGAGTTGGCAAAGAACCAAGGTGGAAGAATCTTCATCAACTTGTCAAAGCTCTTCAAGGTTGGAGAAACCCTAGTTGAAGCTTGGAGAACACTTGTAGACCAGATTCTTCACTTTCAGAACCAGATACCTGAAGGAGCAGAAAGTGCAGATCGAGGGCTTTCATTTCCACTTTCTGATCCTTAGAAATTCAAAAGAGGACTAAGTCACCAACAATGGCGACCTAGTCCCGCTAAACATGATTTTCAGAGATTTTGGCAGATTTGGATACCCTTTTGGCAGAAACGAGCTCCAATGCAGTTTTCCAGATTTGGGACTAGGTCACCCAAAATGGCATAAGTGTCCCAATAGGCCTAAATTTCGACATCAAGAACATTTCTAGCCTCCAATATATAACTCATTCCCAGGTGCACACCTTCCATCTCCAACTTTTTGTTTTAGTTTAATGTACATTTGTAGGTCATCTTGTACACACTTGCATATCACAATGTGTTTTCATACATCTTGCATTTCCTAGATTTTACATCACTAGTTAGCTTCTATTTTCAGTTTATTGCATTTAGATCATTTCATTTAGACACACACATTTTAAAAAACCTAAACCTCTAATATTTGAATGAACTCACCAAGAATAATTAGTGCAAAAGAGAGCCCATTTCTCATTAGATTATAGGTGAAAAATGGGCTAGGAGATCATTGGGGAATCCTCTTTCCCTAATGCATGTTTTTGGTGGTTCATGTTCCTTTGGAAGAAAAATTTGTATATGAGGAAATCAATCATACTCTTGAGGAATTGGAAAAAAGTGAGGATGATAAGGAAACTCTAAAAGGAAATTTGAAGGAGGCAAATGATTGCATTAGTAAGTTGAGAGAGCAGATCAAAAAGTTCAAGGAAAGACATGAAGAAGTCAGTGATCAGTTGAAAAAGGCTAATGAGAACATTATCGGACTAAAGGTGCAAGTAGAAGAAAAGAAATGAATTGAGGAATGCCAGAAAGGTGAGATCCCAAATAAAATTAATGAATGTACGGAGCTTGAACAAGAAGTGGTAACCGTAAGAGCTAATCTGGAAAAGCGAAAGCTCATGAAGAAAGATTCAAAACAAGCTCTAAAATGCTTGATGAGTTGATCACATCTCAGAAACCCTCTAAGGATAAAGGAGGTATAGGAATTGAAGAAGGACAAAGCTCAAAGGCTAAACTAGTTTCCAACAAAGTGGACAATCAAAGGAATTCTCAAGGTAACACTCATCATTGAATCAAGAATCAAAGGAACAATACCAGAAGGATTCCTATCCGACAACCTAATGCTCAAAGGTAACCATCTTTTAATGGATTTTGTTTTTCATGCAATAAATTTGGACACAGAGCAACATAATGTAGAAGTAGAATGGACTAGAATAGAATGAGTTAGAATGTTGGTTTCTTTACTGGAAAATGCTATGTTTACAACAAGTTTGGACATAGAGCTAACAAATGTAGAAGCTAGATAATGATGAACATGTTTAATGCTAGTAGAAGGATTCAATATTTTCAAGGCTACTGTTACACATGCAACATCTTTAGACATAAGGATAATTAGTGCAGGTCAAGGATGAATGCAAATTTGATTGATCAAAGACATGTTGTGTGCTACACTTGTAACAAACTAGGACATATCTCAAAATTCTTTACAAACAAAGTTGGGAAGAACCCTAATTTGGAACAAAAGAACAAGCCTGAAAACAAAGTAGATCCCGAAGAATTAAAGAGATAAATAGCAAAGATTTGGAGGAAAAGGGATGAATCAAATACTTCTGTATCTGCATCTAGTGCAGACACCTCTTCGAAGAACTAAACCTAGTAATGGTTTTAGGGGGAGTAGTTATGGAAAAATCTAAAAATCCCTCGATATATGAAGTGCCAAGTGATGACACAAGGATAGGTGATATGAGTCATCATTTTGAAGACATTGGAGAAATTTCCAACAAAAAATAGGCAAATCAAGAGATTTGCAAAACTCTTCTTGGTTTACAATATGTTTGATAAAGTGTTGGTAGCTTTAAAAATCGAAAAGAAACAAATGGGAATTAGGGAAAAATTTGTAAGTAATAAAGCAAGAGATTAAGTTACAAAAAACCACATTTACACAAATTGGAAGAAGTAGTGCAAGCTGAAGTGAGGTTGAAGGTGACTCAGAGCATCGTACATCAAAACCCTAGTTCTCAACAAGCAAAAAGGTATTCTTTGTTATCTAAATTCTATAGTTTTTAAAGTTGAAGGAACTCTTTGTTCAAGATTGTTTGGGGAATATGGCTACTCCCACTATTGTGGAAATATTTAAGAGACACCAACCAAGATTTATGTGCATGGAAAGTGTATGAAAATGAACCCATGGGTGCGTTCTTGCACATCCCAAGTCATGTACTACCCATCGAAGATCCAAGAACATACATTCATGGGAAGCTCAAAGAATTCAATCACCAGGAGTTGAAGGATTTGTGGGACAATGAATTGATGAGAGATGATCTTTTGCTCAAGGTGAAATATGAAAACCTAGTTCAAATGAAGCTGAATGTTTGGAACTAGTTTCCAAACTTCTCTAGTGAGAGTGAGGCAAAATTTGTCAGAATGACCCTCAGTAGGGTTCATAGAAAATTTATGTGGACAAATGAATCAAGACTTATCAACAAGGAAGCAATTTGAGCTATAATTGGTCTTTGTGGTATAGGACCATTCCAATTCTAAAGGAAGTGAAAGATGATGAAGTCATAAGGTTTATTGGTGCTAAGTTTGACAGAAGAGCTCTAACTACAAAGTCTATTGTAAACGTTGTCGTCAAGTATGCTGCTATCATGATTGGGTGAAAAATCTATTCCACTAACATAGAAAATTTATTATTAGCCATGACAATCCACATTGCTTATGAAATGGTGGTAAACAAAAAGGACTTTGATATTTATGAGTTGCTTAGGTTGCAACTTATGGAAAACCTAAGTATGACTAAGGCGAAGAAGCATATTTTTAAATTTGGCACTCTAGCTGTTTGTTTTTTATTCTATTTCCTAAGAGAGTTACCTAGAAGAAAAGGCATAATATGGAATAATGGAAGGCCTATTGCTCATCATATTTTTGACCATCTTTGCAGTCTAGAAGACTTTAGGGCGTAGAACAATGCCCTAACTACCTTCTGTGCTATATTTCAAAATGAAATGTATGAAAGAGACAAGATTCCAAGGACTTTGGTGAAGAAGTATGAGAAGGAGATAACATTTCTTGTATCTATAGATGAATGCATCATTGAGGACATAGAACCTAGAATTCAATTGATTGAACCTTTGGGATATGAGATTGAAGAACAAATGGCAGAGAGGTCTATTGAGATTCTATTGGATAGCCCTAAGGACCCCTCTCTACCTAGGCATGGTAAATATGAGGAGAAATCTACTAAAATTCATTTGGATGTAATTGCATCTAAAAGAAGAAATAAGGTTGAAGCCTTATTCCAAGGTCATACATACACTAAGGATGATATAGAATAGTTGAAGGAGGCTCTTGATGAAAGGAAAGCCAAATTTGTTGAGCAACCCTTTGGACCTAGAAAATTAGGAAGACTATCTTATGGTGCTACACCAACACCTATTTCTAGTTCTTCCACCCTAGTGGTGTCAATGTTGAAAAAGGAAAGAGGAAGAAAAAAGTTTCCCTACATCTGTTGATGTTGTTTCCCCTACCAGTCCTAGTACCAGAGCATCTAAGAAGGACATACCTATTGCTGCACCATCTACTGCTTCAGGAAGAAGAAGAGTGAAACAAAAGGCTGATAGGAAAAGAAGTTTGAGTGATGTTGTTGAAGAAGAAATAGAACTTGGCTTAGAAGAGAAGAAACAACTAAAAATAAACAAAAAGGGTAGTACCTCTGGTGAAGGAGCTAAAACCAGTGTTGAGATCTCCACTGATGAGGAGATAGAGGAAGAGGAGGATGGTTATCGAATTCATGTACATACAAAGAAGAATGAAGAAGGCTCATTTGATCCTATGGAGGACATTCATGGCTCTCCTTTGGTAAGTAATTGACCAAACTTAAATCTTGGAGCCTTAGTGAACAATATGATTGACAATGACCTTATGCTAGCTACTGAGTTATATGATAAGGTCAATGATGAAGGGAAATAAACCATCATAAGTGAATTTAATCAGAACATAGTTATTTGTAATATAAACATGGATACCATACAGTCCAAACTTACTGAAAATGTGTGGAAAGAATTAGTAATTAGAAGGAAAGAGGCTTTAAGTGTTGAAGAAAAGATGAGAAGTGAAGCCTTAAAATCCGTTAGTTCAACTTTTTTGGAAATAGAAGCTGCAAATCTACTGAAAGAATGTTCTACATTATTTAGAGTCAAGCAAAGAGTTAATATGTTAATGACCAAGGAATATGACTATGTTGAAAAAGTAAGGAAAGAGACTCAAGATGTGATCAAGAAATTAACAAGGAGTTATGGGACAAGAACTAGTTCTTTGTCTCACACTGCTCAGACACAAGAACATGCTATTGTTGTAGAAGTAATAGATATTCCAGTCTTGGAGACTGCTGATGATACACTTGGTGCTTTAGAGACCCTTGCCCCTTTGACTGACACAACACAAACTACCAGCAAGAGGTCTAATGACCATCATAGATCATTCTGGTGATAAGATAGAAGAACATCAAGAATCTACCTGGAATAGGGAAGAGAAAAATAAGGATGAAAGTGAAGGGAGTAAGGAAAAAAAGAAGAATAATGATAAGGGTGATGAGGATAGAAGAGAGAAAGAAAATAGAGATAAATCCTTTGGTAAGTCATCCAAAGAAGAAGAAGAAAAAGAAGAAAAAGAAGAAGAAAAAGAAGAAAAGGAAGAAGAAAAGAAGAAAGAGGAAGATAAGAAAGCCATTCCAACTAAAGGAGAAATTGTCAAAGGCCCTGAACCATCAAAGTCATCTAGAGAACATCCAAAAGTACTCTTAAATGTTTTATTTCTAGGCAAACTATATTTCAACATCTACTTCCACCTTAGCTAGTCAAGCTACCATCTCACCCAAGTTATGTGGATTTGACAAAGATTACACCTAGTGACAGAATAAAATTAAGTGGCACTTTTCTCATCTCTATCACAAAAGAAGTTACAGAGTCATATCAAAAGGTAAATGATTTAATAAATGAAGCTATCAAAGATTTATAGGAGACAACCCTCGATGTTACAGGAGATAGCCCCCGGTGTTACATCAGATAACTCTTTAACTCCAATTGAAAATTTGAGGCTTATAGTTGATTCAGTCAAAGAGTACACATCTAATCTTAAGATATAGACTAGAAAAGAAGTGGATTTGAGTCTATTAGAGAAAAGACTATTGTTTCTACAAGACAAGTCTACAATTGCTCTTGACAAGGCTTTGAAAAAATTGAAAGAGGTAAGAGAATGTGATGAGGAAGCCCAACTGTTATTTGTTTACTGCATGAAGTGACCGGAAGCCACTCGAGGTATCAAGGACTTAATGGACTTAATTGAGTCTCAACTTGCTAATGCCTCTAGAGATTATAAGATTACAAATGATAGAAACTATGTTAGGTGGGTTTCTATTGCAGATCTTGAAAGTAAATTTTTCATCTTGCAGAGCCAAAAATTAGATTCTATGAGATGGTATGCCCAACTTGGAGACCTGGCTATGTCCAGACATATCTCGATATCAAATGTATTGATAGAAGCAAAAAAACTTGAGAAAATGAACATTACTCCATCCACTCTGGAAGAAGGAGAAGAATGCCTGGCAGAAATAGAATCTTTGCATAAAACTCTCTCCGAGGCAAAAGGAGTCTGGGATGATGGAAAGATAGCTTGGGAAGCGATTCTCAAGGAGTTACAGGGTGTCCCCAGTTCTTGATTTGAAGTTTTAATCTTTTCTCGGTCCTTTATCCTTGATGTCAAAGGGGGAGAATAGGAGAAGAGGAGAAGAGTATGTATAAAGTATGTTATGTTATGTATATATGTTAAGGGGAGTTGAGCACAATTTTGTTTTGAATTTTTGAAGCAAGTTTCATTTTTGGCACATGTTGCCATCAATGACAAAGGGGGAGATTGTTGGAATAATGAAGAAGGTACTCTCTAGGTTTGTTGTCATTGATGCCAACATTGGTTGGTAACTAGCTAAGTAATCTATGTGTCCATGCTAATCTAGTATTTTGGTCCAAAAATCCTCTCAGTAAAAGAAAACTATGAGATTTTGATATGTTTCTTAGGAGTGTTAGTTATAGGTATAAATGAGTTTTCAGTGAGGTTGTGTGATCTGGTTGAGTTATCCAAGTAACAAAGTTTAGTATTCTTTTGGCCGACAAGGTTAACAACTGTTCGTCCTTTATGTGTTCCTTATTAGGTCTGGGATGACCTAATGTTTGGATGACACATTTTGTTTTATGTGCCAAAAGGAGTTTTGTATTGAGCCGACAAGTCATTTTGTATTTTGGGTGTTCACATTCAATTAGGCCAACCTAACTGATGAAGGAAGACATGAACACATATATAGAGATAGAGATATAGACATAGAGATAGAGATATAGACATTGGGTATGGTACATGTGAGTGATGCGACAAGTGTATTAGTATGAAGTTACTGATAATGATCATATATCTATAACCGAAGTATAATTTTGGTATTATCAAAGCTTAATCGTGACTGATTTCTGCACTTTGTAGGTGCACTTCTATAGTTCATTTTTGGTAGTGAGCCGCACCTTTTGTATCTTGGCTATGAGCCATATTTTGTATTCAGGCTATGAGCCTTTCAAGGACAGTGAGTCCTGGCACTATTACAAGGCTATAATATATTGTGAGCTAATCCTCACCGTGGTTTTTCCCACTTTGTGTTTTCTAGGTAAAAATCCGGTGTCAATGTGTTATAATCTTTTTTATGTTTTGGTTCACTATTCTAACTAGATGTGGATTGATAATTGGATGGTTAATAATTAATTTGGTTAGTAGAATATTGATTCACCCCCCTCTCAGTATTTAGTGTATTCAACACATAACAACATGAAGATATACAAATATATCTCAATAAGAAACATTTTAATGATCAACATGCATTTTAAATAAATAATGTGTAAAACTATTACATAGGGTGTATGCAAGAAGTTGAGTACTTTTTGGCCAAAAAGTGCAAGCGTTTTCTATGATTTTTTAGAATTTGTCACATTTGACCTTAAAATTTGAAGCACTTAGAGATAGAATCTTAAAAAAATTCACCAAACTTAAAATGTAGAACTCAGAGTCTAGTTTCCAAATATTAATTTATTTAAATACCCAGATGATACAAAATGATTTTCAATAGGCATGTCTGAAAACCACTATTTAAAAGTCCCTTTTTTTTACCATACCATGCATGTGTATTCCATCCATATTTTGACCTAAATAATTGTATTTTTCTGAATCGTGTTAGGAAAAGATTTGTAACACACTGAAGAATTCTCATTCAATATTTTTTTGAATATTTTTATTAAAAAATTTTTTATTGGCCATATTTGCTGTTTTGAAAAATCGTTGTGTATGCCACACATAAGATGACCTAAAATTATCATTTTTTGATTTTTTTTCAAATTGAAAAGAATTGTCTGAAGATTGCTTATGTTTGATTTGTTTTTCAAAAAAACATTTTAATAAAAAGTTATTAAAATACTAAAAAACCCTGATATTTCAAGTTTATGTACTAGTTTCATAAAAAACTATTTAAAAAATAGAAAAAAAATCCACTTGTAAAAAAAATTACATATTTGGAATCTACATAGTCTCTTCTATAATGGGTTTTAATTCGTCAAAAAATTCTACAAAAAAGGTCTTCTGACATATGTCTAATGTCACTCTCTTCTACTAACACTGACATGACCTTCAAGTTGCAAGTCAAAGTAAGTCCAAAGCTAAGGGTTGGCTCCCCGATCCTTTTTTTTGACTTGAAATCGATAGCAAAAAATGGGCCAAAAATTAAAATTTCTATAAATGGGATCCCAATCTCGTTTCTAAATGGGTTCCCGTTTAATTTTTTTTAAAAGTAAGCCTTTATGAAATGGGATCCCATTTTTGGCTCGGGGCCCCAAAGTGAAATGAGATCCCGTTTTGTTTTTCCCAATTTTGAGTTTTTTTCTAAGTTTGAAACTTCCACTAGAAGTGGACTCATCTTTTCTTCTTTTACCCCACATGTATTCAACATCTATAATGGGAAGCTATTTGTTATGATGAGTGATATAAGTCTACTATAGTCTATATAAATATCCACATAATAACATGAATATATCTACTAATAGTAATAATAAGAAACTGTAGCATGATCACATAATCTTCTAAAACATATATGGTCTAGGTAATCTTCTCATCCAACACTTTTCTTATTTATTTTTATTTTCTAATGTTTCATGTATTTGAATTTAACCTAAGCTTAGATTTGATTTGATATTGGTATGATTGATGAAAATAATGCACACCTTATAAATATTTTGGAACTTGAACTCAAATAGATATCATAATAACTTCTTTGTAGAGATCTTTCCTAGATCTATTTAGTCATATTCATGTACAAATTTTTGACAAACCCAAGAGGTTTCTTGATTGATTTTTTTAATCATTCCTTCTAATAGGCCCGTTTTATTTGATTTTCCTATAAAAAATATACCAAAGTGAGGCATTGAAGCTCTTAGGAAATATGAAATTTTGAATTAAATGGCTTAGATTATTTCATTTGACTTGTGAAGTCCATTTAAGGTTTTCATGTATGTTTATATTAAAAATATCTTCTTATGGACCACAAAAAAGTTTGGTTGCATAGAGGATATCATTTTATCATATGGAATTAAAATATATAATTCATAATCTTTACCTTTTTAAGCACTATCCTTTCCAGTGTCCATAGATTCCATACATTGTCAAAGTTAATGTTTTCACTAGTTTAAATTGTTTCATCATAATATTAATTGAATCTTTTGGTTTAGACATAGAACTCACATAGCTTTTAAATTTTCCTCTCTTGTTAAAATATTATTAGTTACTAGTGTTCTTTCTCAGTTGTGTCACATATTAAAATAACATGATTAGTTGGGTTCTTTATTGTTGGTGTGAATAGGGATATTACCTAACTAGTTCCACTATTAGGTCCCTTTCACATCCTATCACTAAAGTTTACTTAGTTTCACATATGATTTTATCACTTTATGTCTCATATCATAATATTAAGACACTTGTCATAATCTTATGTTGGCTTTTATCATTATGTGGGCTAGGTGATTCATTATTAGTTGTCTCATGTCATAGAATTAAGACACTTGTCATGATATTGTCTAATCATATGTCTCACCTTCACTATATAACCAAGGGTCTCTCACACATTGTACAACCCAATTGATTCTATTTGCATTTATTGATAAGAATACAATTTATTCTTGTCATATTGATCTTTTGAGTATGTTTTTCTTTCCATAGGCTTTGGATCTTGGGTGGCTATCTCCATAGCCAAATCTTACATTTATCTATTCATCAATACTCTTGAAATATGTTGGACTTCAATGCACATGCATGTTTATTATTTTGTATTATCCTTGATTAATGAACTTATTGGTGTAATCCATTAATCAAGTTTTAAATAAGGCTACTTATCAACCTATAAAAAATAGAGTTATTGAACATGGAATTTAAATATAATTCACAATATTTGAATTTTTGAGCACCATTCTTTCTAGTATCTATAGACTCCATATGTATGTCAAAGTTAATGTTCTCATTTTGCAATTATATTTCTCATCGGGTTCTATTTTATTGTAACATTGATTGAAACTTTAGAGGTAGACATAGAATTCACATAGCTTTTAAATTTTTCTCCCTTGGTACATTATTAGTTCCTAGTGTTCTTTCTCAATTATCTCACTTAACATAATATCATAATTAGTTGGGTTCTTTCTCTATTCATCCATAATCTTCAAATATGTTGGACTTAAATGTAGATGAATGTTTCCATTAATCAAGTTTTAATTAAGGTTTCTTTTTATTTATATGACAAATGAAGTGAGTCATGCTTATAGTTCTCAACTTTTCATGGTAAATGATGGAATGTGCAACTTGCACATGTGGTAAAGAGATGTGATGAAATGTAGCACCTACCAAATATATGACATGGATATTTATATTGTTTTGATGGCTTGTGAGTTTGTAGGCATGACAAGTAAGGATTTTATTTAGGTTGTATTAAAATATTTAAAATGAATTTTCTCTCTTGCCTCCTAAATTTAGTTCTATTTAAAATGTTGCTCTTGACTTGCTCTTGACAATCGTATTTATTCTTGAATGCTTTTTCTAGTTGTTGTTAGATTTTAAATGATAAAATAACTAGGTATTATATACAATTGTGCCAATTTCCCAAAAAATAGATTCCAAAATTTGACACTTGAAATTTGAAATTTGAATGTCAAAATGCCACCAAAAACATATTAAAAATTGGTCCCTAGCAAGATAGGTGCATGGGCGTATGGGTCCTAGCCCTATTTTCCAGGACATTTAGTGTCGTGATCATAACATTAATTGTTTCCATTTATTCTTCTTGCAATCCTTTAGAAAATAGTAAAAATAGGCCCTGGAATGCATAATTTAGGAAATTAGGAGCTTAATTAGGTCCAATAAATAAAGGGGGGTCAAAAAACATAATGTGAAATTGTTAAGGGTGACAATCTCTGACACTACATTTATCCATCACTGTAGTGAGAGTATGAACTTACACTCAAACTCACACTAAAGTAGAGAAATATATGTCAAGAGGGGTTCAAATGTACAAATGTTGAAGAGATGGGATGACAAAGGATCAAGGGAGATGGCCAAGCACCAATGATCTAAGATCCCATGTCAAACCAACATAGGAACAATGAAATACACACATGTATGATATGCAAGAAGAAGACATACACTAACATACAATGTCAACATGAAATGAAAAAATAGGGTATAGACTAACAAGTTGTATTATGATAGGATCCATACAAAAAGGCATTCATGACTCACATAATTAATTTTTTTGATATTTTCTAGGTGAATCATAAACTGGAAGGCACACGGGCTAGTGAGGACCATTTTTCACTAGGTGAGCCCCCAAGATAGGGTGAGAAATATACTAGGTCTATTAGGTGTACCCACAACAGGGTGGCAAAAAATGAGAAACACACAAGGTCTAGTGATGATCGCTTTTCACTAGGCGTGTACTCACAACAACCATACCAAGATTCATACTCCCTGATAACTCTAATAAGGTGCCATAAAATGATCAAAATTCTATGATAATGCTACACTAAGTTCAACTCTCATGAACAAAGTAAAGCAAAGAAAGTGTCAATGTCAATGTTAATGCCAACACACCACTAAGTGCAACCTATATGAACAAAGTGAAGCAAAATAATGCCAATGTATGCCCCCACTTTAATGAAATTGCAAAACACCATGTTGTGAGAAATTACTTTAAAGTAGAAAAATGATAAATTACATGCAAAAAAAAGTCACAAGAGCTTATTTGGAAAGCCTTGGGTGCTGCCACAATAATGGGTTACACTTTCTAGGACATCCTAATTTTTGCTCGAAATCACATATTTTTGGAAAATATAATGATTTAAGCCTTTAAAGTTCCATTTAAATTATTTTAATTAAAGATGATTTGATCAAACCCCCTGAGATAAAATATCATTAGTTTTAAACCATGCCTATAATGGAGTCTCCTCTAAACCTATCAAAATGCTGATAAAAACCCACTTTTGATTTACCTTTTGGGGGATTAAATTAATTCATTTAAAATTTATGTTTTGTAAGTATGTAGCCCTTATTATAAGCTTCCCAAAAAGTATAATTTTAAATATATTTAATTTCATTATTATATTTATTTTTATTTCTTGTGAATGTAGGTTTTTCAATGAACATCAAGGTCTTTGTTTCACGCATATGAAAAAATAGGAAAATAGAGAATTTTTTTCTTCTAAAAAATAGATGTGCACTAGGTATTGATGTTCTTATTCCAACAAAAAAAGAATAAGTTAATTCAAATGCAGACAATTTTTTTTATGTGGTACGAAGTACAACTCTGTCCAAATTATAATGACTCTAACTTGGAAAATTAATTAAAAAAATATATGCAACAAAAAATTATGAAAAAATATCCATGCACTATATATTGGTGTTGAAAATATATATTTTTAAAATTAGAATTGTATCCTTTCTATAAAAAATTTATGCAGTACAAAGTAAACATCACTTTTTAAAAATGTTTTTTAGTAGAAAAAATAAGTTATTGAAATTACATAAAAGGATTCACAATTTATTTTTAATTTTTTTAAATATAATTAGAATCTACACACAAAATCTCACAAATCACGAGTTTTCTTCATCTTCAAATTCTTAATGGTTTAGCTGCTATAGGTGTAAGAAAGTGAAGATTTGGTGAAAAATGTTGATTTCAATGTCAAGTTTGGCCAAAAGGTGTAACCCATTATTGTGGGATCACCCCCCTATGCCAATGATATGTTTCCAAATAAAGCTACATAATGAGAAGTGTTTTCCCAAAAATATAATGCGACAAACATAGAAAAGAATTGAGGGATCCATGGGTCCAAGGTCAGTATATGTGTTTGCTATAGTGATATAATAGAGATCGAAATTGACATCATTCCTCAATTACTCATGGAACAAAAAACACAAAGGAGGAATGACACATAGAGAGAGGACAAAGACAGTGTTGGGTCAACATGGAAGAGACCTAAATGTCTCAACACCTTGCATTGTCCCCAAAAGGGAAACACAAGACAAAAAAGAAAAGACAAAGTTTGTACGACATATAGAAGAATGAAGATACCAATAGAAGAATGTTATGACAAATTCATTCTTTTTGTATCCTTGTGCTAATGGAGTGACAAGGGTCATCCAAATAAAACTCACAAACATAGAGACACACCAAGTAGAAAAACACAAGAGATCAAGTCACATGCAAGTAAACAAAAAGAACACATAAGATAAACATAAAAGAGTACCACACATGCGAGCTGATCTAAATTAGGTCATTTGCATCCCAATCTTTCTCTTCATAAATGGAAGGCAAACAACTCACTAAAGGTACTACAAAAATTGTTGTACTAGGAGAATCTCTAGGTGAAACATGTGGTGGGTCACTCTCATCAAGAGGATCATCTCGATTACCCCCATCTAAATTCAATTTCTTTAAAAATAAATCATTAAGCTCATTATGAACCTCCTCATCAATTTTAGCAATTTCCTCATCATCATCCATATTAATCACAATAGGAGGTTTTATGACAATTGTAGTTGATTTTTTATTTTTATTTATTGTTTTGGTTCCATTTCTTATTTTGGTGAAAGTTGTATTTCCTCTTGAGTTGTTTCCATAGGTATTGGGTTATCATGCATTCTTTTGTTCTTTTCTACCAATTGATGAGCGATAGCATGAAGTCTATGCCTACACTCTTTAGCATTTCAATTTGTGATGGGGTATGAGTGGGTTTATCAACCATTGGTTTATTTTCTTCCCTTAAGGGAGGAACTGAAGGAACCATCAAGGGTTGGGAAACCACCATCTCTTTAGGTCTATACACTTGTTTCAACTTTTGTGGCACAAAAGGAATCATTTTATTATCTCTTGATATTTAATAGGAGATGGGTGGAGGGATTATAGTGTGTTTACCTTGATTAATTGGAAGGGTCTTGGATTGAGGCATAGGTTCATCCATGATGGGTGGGAAAGGAGGAACAACCATGTACCTATCATTATCAGGAATATTGATAAGAGATAACTTTTCTATGCGCTTTGCCTTCAAATTTTGGCATGCCTTGAAAAATAAATATTCATGAGGATTTATAGGTTCCATAGGTTGAGGCAAAAATAAATCCAATGAGAAATTCTCATGGGAAGATAAAGGATTAAACCCACTATGATGAGCTGCAAATATCTCATTTTCAAAGGGAAACTTTATGCACTTGTGAATAACTGACAAGACAACATTCATGGAGCATAGCCATGGGTAGGCTATCTTCACAAAAAAATGGTCCAACAATAAGATGACGAACAATGAGACATCTAATTGCTTTGGTCCAACTTTAAGTGGAAGAGTGATGGAATCTATCATAGGGTTAGCAAAAACATCATGAGTTTTTATCCATGCTTTCAATTGTTCATAATA
Organism: Sequoiadendron giganteum; assembly: GCA_007115665.2. Lineage (NCBI taxonomy): Eukaryota > Viridiplantae > Streptophyta > Pinopsida > Cupressales > Cupressaceae > Sequoiadendron > Sequoiadendron giganteum. The sequence goes on from CM021108.1 coordinate 78,230,307, forward strand.
ATCTTGATAAATCTCTTGCACATAAAAGAATTACTTAGTGATCACATTCTCCACACATGTAGGATCAATGAGTATTTCTTGTGCAGGTTTGTTATTGATACGACCAACAATGTAGAGAGGACCATCAGGTGCAAGCCTAAGTGCATCATTATTAGTGAAATCAATGTCAGGTAATACAATGTTTTGGCCCTTACAAAGTTGCACATCTAAAAATCCAACCATTGTTTGTAGACCATCCTCATTATAATTATAATCATTTTTCATGCCATTAGTTGTATCTGTAGACATCCAAATTTGATCACTTCCATATGATCAAAATCATCTACTTTATTCATCTATTCCATTAACGGTGATTAAATAATTCATTTAATCATTATTTCATTTTCTGCCTAAGGTTCCTAAAGTATCTAATTAAATAAATTAAATACTTTACCTTACACCCTGTTCTTCTCTAAATTAAATAAATATGACAAATTATTTAATTTAGTCTTTTAACCCATTTGAATTAAAATCAATTTTTAATTCCTCTTTTCTCTCTCCTTGTCACATTCTCCATAACTCTCTTCTAATCCGGATTAAATTAATTAATCTGTGATTAGGATGTGCACCACTTAATCTTGATTAAGTGTCACATCCTCCATAATCTCCCACTTGCCTCTAATCTCTCATTAATTACCTTAATCATGTGTTTGCACAACCTTAATCAGAATCATTAGCCACATTTGGCTTACCTTTTCTGGTCAACCTTCCCACTTACCATTTTTGGTATGGACTCCCTTCCCCATGTGAATTTTTAATTCACATTTATTCAACCAAGGTTCCCCTCTTCCCCATGTGAATTTTTAATTCACTTTTATCTTTCCAAGGTCTTCCCCATCCCCCATGCAAGATTCTAGAAGCCTTGACTTGTCACTTCACATGTGCCAAGGGCTTCTAGAACCTTGGACTTGTCACATCACCCACATGTGACAAATCTCCAGCTTTTTGGAGACACTCTCTTATCCACTAGATTCTTCCAATCATTGTGAATTTTAAATTCACTTTTATTCCTCCAAGGAATCTTCTCATCCCCCAAGATCCACCTCATCTCCACATCACTCCACCCTAGGACATCTCACCCTCCACATGTCAAGATGTGAGGGCTTGTGAGTCCTCAACTCACCATAGCCCTTCATCTTGATCTTTGTTGGATCAATCCCAACCGTTGAATTCTCTAGAGAATTCAATTTGGCCTATAAATACCCCTTCAATTCCTTCATTTTAGGGGATCAAGTCTTTTGCAAATAAACTCTTGCAAAATTGCCATTCAATCTCTCATCTATTTTAGCATCCATATTGCATCAATTCATCTTGCCTCCACTTCATTTTCATTGCCATCCAAGGAGCACACAAGACTTCAACATCAAGGGCCAACCAAGGAAGCAACAACATGAAGGTATAACAGTAATTTATTTGTTTATATTGCTTTCATATTGTTCATCTTCTTAGGCTAATCATTGAGGTGCCCTATTATCTTGTTGTTTCTCTTTATTGCACTATTAGTTTCTTATTTAACATCTTACATTTTAGGAAGCAACATTTTATTAGGATCACATTTCTGGCACGGCCGGTAGGACCCACAAAGGGGTCTCTCTCTTTCACGTTTTTTGTTGTTTGCTTGTTGCAGATTCAGGTCGCAGAGGGGCGAACTTGCCCTCCTGGACGTCGCAGAGGGGTGACCTTGCCCTCTGTTTCTAACTATTTTCTACAGAGGGGCGACCCTATCCTTTTAGGCTATTTCTGACTGTTTTCTGCAGAGGGGCGACCCTACCCTTTTAGGCTATTTCTGACTGTTTTCTACAGAGGGGCGACCCTGCCCTTTTAGGCTATTTCTGACTGTTTTCTGCAGAGGGGCGACCCTGCCCTTTTAGGCTAATTCTGACTGTTTTCTGCAGAGGGGCGACCCTGCGCTTTTAGGCTAATTCTAACTATTTTCTGCAGAGGGGCGACCCTGCCCTTTTAGGCTATTTTCTGACTATTTTCTGCAGAGGGGCGACCCTGCCCTTTTAGGCTATTTTCTGACTATTTTCTGCAGAGGGGCGAATCCGCCCTTAATAGCATATTCGAGAAGTCAGATTTACTGCACATCACAAAGAAGGGAGAAGATAAACAACTAACATTTCCTTGCAGGACCTTCCTTTTTATTCTGATTTTTAAAAGTCTTTCCTTGCTACTTTATCTAGGTACTTAGTATAAGTAGGGGAAAGTAATATTTGTTGTTTGTTGTGTCTATTTTACTTATTTTATCTTAAGGGGGTATTAGTTTGTTTTCACCTTCCTCCTTTGCACGTTGTGCGGATCCGAAGGAGGTAGTTGGAAACAATTAGTGTCATCTTCTTAGCGGGACCTGCTTGGGGATTTCATCACCCCAAGGGACAATCCCAACCACGCGTACCGGCAGGGTATATAAAGGGGGGAGAGCCAAAGTTGTACCTCAATCCAGTTACGTCGTAATTGGCGGAACGTCGAATCTAGGGTGATACCTAGTTAGACGTGAAGAGTTGGTCCGAGCCTTTCAGTATCTCGTTGGGGCTCCCGACTCACGCTTGTGACCGAATGGTGTTCACGGTTGTGCCTCACGTACCGAGCGTATATCGAAGACTCCCTAGAAACCTTGTTCATCCTAGAGTAAAACCTTTGCCGGCCATACCCGTTAAAACATTAATCATAGGATTGTGCTTGTCCAAAGTGTCTTTTTGTGAAGAACCAGTAAATTTTGGTAAGTCAAGTTGTCATTAAACCATTTTAAGTCCTTGCCAAAATCCCTTATACAAACCAAGTTCAAGTTTTCACTGTAGAGGGGCGACCTTGCCCTCTGTTTTCAGCCATTTTCTGTAGAGGGGCGACCTTGCCCTCTGTTTTCAGCCATTTTCTGCAGAGGGGCGACCTTGCCCTCTGTTTCAGCCATTTTCCGCAGAGGGGCAACCTTGCCCTCTGTTTCAGCCATTTTTCGCAGAGGGGCGACCTTGCCCTCTGTTTTCAGCCATTTTCTGCAGAGGGGCGACCTTGCCCTCTGTTTCAGCCATTTTCTGCAGAGGGGCGACCTTGCCCTCTATTTCAGCCATTTTCCGTAGAGGGGCGACCTTGCCCTCTGTTTCAGCCATTTTCTGCAGAGGGGCGACCCTGCCCTCTGTTTCAGCCATTTTCACCCGTTTAACCTCCATTTGAATCCCCGAAGCCTCCATTTGACCATTTGATCAATTCAAACCTACATTTGGCCATTCCAAGCCCCCGTTCACCCCTCCCAACCATCTATCTATCCAACCTGAATATCCGATTACCCGTTCCAAGCAGTCGTTTCCCTGTCTTGAGTGGTCAACATTTTCTGAAAATCAACGTTTCATCGACCAAACTGCATAAGTGCTTCTTAGAACATCATTGGAGTCCATATCTATCCTTAAATCATCCATCCCAATCACCTAGACTTCATTTTTGAAATTTTTGATTTTTATACCGAAACTTCCTGAGGCCATAACTTTTGACTCGGATGTGGGTTTTTGCTGAAATTTTACGGGTGGTTGCATTAGGAGATGGCATTTGGATTCCCAAGCCTCCTTTGACACGTTTTCAGAGCCTCAAGCTTTCATCTTGACCCTCAAAATCACAAATTAGTATTTATTTTTTTCAATTTTCTAGTTTTTAACGAACTGTTTCGTTAATAACTTTGAATGCATGTCTCATATTTCTGATGTTAGTTGGCAATTCATCCTATCTTAGTATTGGGTATTTTGTGGAAAAAATTGGACTCTCGAACGTATGCCTACAAAATTTCCCAAAATGGCAAAATTTGACAATTTTTGAAAACTGCCAAATTTGGCAAAAATCTGATTGTCAACACCTTACGTCCTCTAGTTGAAACCCATGATCTTGGTTTCAAATCAATTCTATCATATCCTCTGATCCAATCCCAATCTAAGCTCCAATCCAATTCTAATCTGAACGTTAAATCTGAGCTTTTATTCAGTCATAATCTGAGCTTTCATCCAATCCCCATATGAGCTTTCAATTCATCCTAGTTCTCTATCCATCATCTATTCTTTCCTTCTAATCTATATCCATCATGAATCTTTATCCCCCTCTCACATGACCAATAATAGTAGTCAAGGGGAATCCTAACTCCGTTGATGACGATAATGAAAATCTTGTTGATCATGAAGATTGTTATATAGATCCTCTTGAGGCTATCATTGCTAGTAAGATCTCTCCAATCGCCTTCCAAAATCCCACTACTTCTTCAAAATATCCCACCATTCCTTCATCCACATCTAATAACGGTTCTTATGTTACCCTTGACAAGGGATATCCAACATCCTCACCATCGACATATTCATCATTTCCTCCAATTCAACCTCTATCCTATCCAACATCCACATCCTCTTATCCTCATCATAATCAACAATCCCAATACCTCTACCTTAATCCCACATCCCAATCTTCTCATCCTAATCCAACACCTACACCTTCCTATCACAATCTACCATCTCAATCCTCTCATCCTAATCTACCATCTATATCCTCCTATGCCAACCCACCATACATGTCCTCCTACAATGGTTCACCACCTCAATCTTCCTATTCTAATCCAACATTCACATCTTCCTATCATAATCCCCCATCCCCATACCCCTACATTAATTCCACATCTCCCCATTCTAATCCTTCATCTACATCTTCCTACTATCACTCCCCATCCCACTCTCATCCAACATCCACATCTTCCTACATCACTCTCCCTTTCATCGCATTATATCTTAATCCTCCATCTCCTCCTAGTCCTTCATCTAATCCCATCCCTTCATCTAATCCTAATCCTCCAACCACTCCTAGTCCTACATCCAATCCCATCCCTTCATCTAATCCTAATCCTAATCCTCCATCCATTTCCATCCCTTCATCTAATCCTAATCCTCCATCTCCTCCTAGTCCTTCATCTAATCCTAATCCTCCATCTAATCCTAATCCTCCATCCATTTCCATCCCTTCATCTAATCCTAATCCTCCATCTCCTCCTAGTCCTACATCCAATCCTATCCCTTCATCTCATTCTAGTCCTCCATCTCCTCCTAGTCCTCCATCCAATCCTATCCCTTCATCTAATTCTAATCCTCCATCTCCTCCTAGTCCTCCATCCAATCCCATCCCCATGTCTAATCCTAATCCTCCAATCCCCAATCCTCATCCTCCATCTCTTCCAAATATCACCCAAGGACTCATGCAAGAAGAGCCACCATGCCCTCCCACTCTATCATGTACTATCACTAGTGATGAGGCCCTCCTCCATCCTACACCTATCCCTCTCATCACCCTTCCTACCACCATCCACATGATTGAGCCGGTCAAACCCATCGGATCCATTGAATCCCCATATTCTACTACTAGATCCACCAAATCCATTGAAGACATCCAATCCCCTCCTCCTAGTCCTAATATTCACAAACTTCAATCCAATGACCTTCATGAATCCTCCATCCTCCTCTCTCCCCCAATTGAGGAGTCCCTCCAACACTCTTCCATCATCATACATCCCACACAAGATGAGTCATACCAAGCGCTTGATCCAAAGCATACAAGCATATCCCCTCCTCCAAATCAAGATCACTCCATCCCATCTACTCCACCTCAAGAACATAGTCTTCCATCCATTTCATCTCATGATCCATATCCTCAACCAAGTCATGATCCTATTCTCCCATCCATTTCATCTCATGATCCATATCCTCAACCAAGTCATGATCCTATCATCCCATCCATTTCATCTCCTGATCCATATCCTCAACCAAGTGAAAATCCTATCCTCCCATCCACCCCATCTCAAGATCACACTATCTCCTCCACTCCATCCCATGATCCCATTTGCCTTCAAGAACCAATCACTCCATCTCATGAGCCCTTATCATCCACTACCTCTCATGATCCCTTATCACTCATTCCTCCTAATGTTGTTATCCCCTCATCGCCATCTAGTCTTACCATCCCAATGCCACTTTTGTATCACCTTGGTAACATTCCGTGCATCCATGGTGGTCTTCTTGTCGAAGAAAATCAAAGTATATGTACCACCCATCCTCCTTCACCTAATAATGCAATCGCATGATTCTTCCAAAAGAATAAACATCCTACCATAAATCACATGCTTGAGAACATGAACTATCAAGGAAAAGGTTTAGGCCTTCATGAGCAAGGTATTTTAGAACCCATTCAAGTCAAAGAACATCTAGGCACACATGGTCTTGGATATGTCTCCCAAGACTCGCACTCTAAAGATGTTGGTACAACCTTCATACATCCTAAATGATCCTCTTCTAAAGGCACAAGAGGTACTTCCCATCGTTCTACCAAGACATATGCCGCCATCCCCCCTCCTCCATCATACTACCTAAAAACAACCATCCATCTTCCTCCCTCATCCTCTCAATCCATTTTGGGTCCTTATGTCCCTCCATCCATCATTGCTCATCCTCCATCTACTATGGGTTCTTATATCCCTCCATCAAAACCCGCACATCCTCCATATACACAGTCTATTTTGGGTCCTTACATCCCAAAATCACCCCCTCCATCTTATCCTATTCATCCACCCCCTCTCCCTCATACACAGCATAAAAATCCTACCTTCATAACTCCTAATCAGGATCAACAAAGGCACATACCTACACATTATCCATCCACACTTCCTCATCAAATGCCTACCTCCATCACTCCCCATCATCCATCTCCTCACATCTATCCCCTTGCTACTAAAACACCTTTGGATACCAAAGCAACAATACATAAATCCAAACATCCACATGAATCTAAAGCTCCTCATGTCTCCTTCAAAAGATATGTTGAAGAAAAGAAAAATCAAGTCCAAAATCTGCATCAATCCAAAAGGCCACAAAGGCCCACCAAAGAAAAAATAAAAACCATGTGGATCCCAAAGAAAAAAGGTGTCATACCTTCCATTGAAAATTCCATAATGACATCCAAAGTTGCTATTCCCCCACAAAATAATTCACCTCCTCCATCTCCTAAATCTATTTTGGGTCCCTACACCCCAAAACTCACTATCCCAACTCCTCCATTATCGCCACCCTCTCCATCTATTCATCCACCTATCTTTTCACATCCACCATCACATGTGCCAATGTTGGTACTGAACACCTTCCCCCATCATACATCCACTCCATCATTACATCCATACACTTTCCAATATCCCCTCCACTATCCTCTCTATCTCCCCCATCAAATTCCTTTAATCCATCCTCTTGCATAAACCATCCAGTCTAATAGGGTTGTACCAACATCCGCTGGCCACTTCAAACATGGGCTCTTATTACCTCATATGAAACTTGATGCGTGAGTCCTTCATCCCTATCCTTATCAATTTTCCTCTAAAAATCCGCATATCCATATCCCTATCTTTATCCATCTTCGTCCACATCCTAGTCCAAAAAATCAGAAAAATACAAAAAACAAAAAAAATAATAAAGAGAAAATCATTCGTCCAATGGTGAAAACTTGGCAAACAAGCGCCTTGGATATGTACCATGATGAAAACTTGGCAAACAAGCATCATGCGTAAATTCCCCATCTAGTCTCCTTCCACGATTGGGGGCAACATCCACTTACGCATTCCTTTCCTCCATCTCCTACATCTGCCTATCTTCTGCATCCTATCCATCCTATCCCATTTATCCCAATTCCTCCCTCTTCCTTGTGATCTTGATAAATGTAGGGGCAAACCTATATACATGCTTTGGACACCTCTTGGCATATATTCCCATCCATACACTATCATATTCCTTATCCACCTCTATCTATCTTCCAGTGCCCATCGCACTCCCTTATCCACCCATCTTGCTATCCCTCTTGCCTTGTCATGCATGACACATATAGAGTGGGGGCATCTCCTTATTTTCCATTGGGTCCTTGGAGACATCGTCCATCCATTCCACCAGGTAATCTTCTCCATCTCCCCATCCTCTCATCCCATAGTCCTTTTCATCCTTTCATCCTTATCTCCCCATTCATCTATCTAAACATCCAATCCATCTCCCTATCCTTATCTTCCTATCCACAAATCCTTTTCCATCTTTTCATCCTTATCTCCTCATCCATTTATCTACCCAGTAATCCATGTCATCTTTCTGAATCCTTATCCTTCTATCCATATATCCTAGCATCTTTCTATCTCCCCATCTTTATCCATCCATCCATTTTCCTTCCATCTCATAGTCCCTTGTCATTGGTCTCTAGCTATAGGCTACCCTCATGCAGTCCCCTCATGCAATCCAATGAATTGATACCTCACTATCATCATTCCTCTCTCTTTCTCACATCTTTCCAATCTTCATCCATCATCTATCCATATATCCTAGCATCTTTCTATCTCCCCATCTTTATCAATCCATGCATTTTCCTTCCATCCCTTGTCGTTGGTCTCTAGCTATCGGCTACCCTCATGCAATCCAATGACTTGATATTTCACTATCATCATTCCTATCTATTTCTCACATCTTTCCAATCTTCATCACTCATTTATCCATCATCTATCCACCTATCCTAGCATCTTCTTATCCATCCATCCATTTCCATCCATTATTCCTTGTCATTGGTATCTAATGGCTATAGGCTACCCTCATGCAATCCAATGCCATGTTATCTCACTATCATCACTCCTATCTATTTCCTACATCTTTTTGATATCTTATCACTCTTCATCATTCATCTATACATCCTCTCATCCTCCCAATTCATATTCTAATAATCTAGGTCACTATCCCATCCCTGAGCTTCGCATAACCCACATCCCACATATCGACCATCCAATCCTGCGGCCTATCCTGGCTCATCATATCCTCTCCATCATTTTATCCATTTATCTTGGTCATCTCATCATCCCTTATCCATTGTTTGTCGTCGGTCTCTGGTCGAACTACGTTGCCCCTGCGCTTTCACGTAGGCAAGGTCAGTCATTTGATCCGCCCCCGGGGTTCTATCTTTTGTCTGTCTTGTCTCTTCCATCGTCTATCTTTGGCCTTGTGTCGAGCTACGTGGCCCTTGCGCTTTCACATAGCCAAGGTCAATCATTTGGTCTGCCCCCTGGGCATTTTTTCCATCTGATCCTCTATCTTCATCATCCTTTTTCCACTTTTACCATGGTCTTTTCCTGAACTACGAGGGCTCTGCGCTTTCACGTAGGCACGGTTGATCTTTGATCAACCCTCGAGCCCCTAGGTCTTTAGGGTGTGTTAGTCCTGTTGTCTTGTCATCTCGTCGTCTTGTCGTGTCATCAAGTATGTCCCTATCCTAGCTGGTGCTTATCAAACAACGGTCATCTGTATCACACGATCCAATCGGTTTCTGGTATCCTACGTCATATTGATCTTTTAGTTTACTATCCATCATCGGTCGGTCTCAACAGGATGTATCCTTCCTAACAGACCTCATCAACCCCATCCATCATCTTGATCCTATGGCAAAGGACGTTTCAAACTCGATTGTGATCTTTTGATGTTTTTGACATTTTGTTTATCATTTGAGCTCCCTATCATCACTTTTCATGGTCGCCTTGATCTATCATATCATGGTGTGCTTTGACTAGTAAACATAGGGGCGTATCTTGATCTTTTTTTTATGTTTTTATTTTCTTGGTTGTCCCACGTAGCACCCACCAAGACTCTTGCGGTCTTGTGTTATGCTGGGGCATCCTTTTGTGCTTGTGGTTATCCCAATACCAGGCCTGACCACTATCTTTATGACTTTGGGGTGTTGGAATAGCCTTCTTGTCTGTTATGTTTATTTTATGCATTAGACACTAATCCGTCTTGGTTTACATACCCTGATGCTCGGTGTCTTATGCTATAGCAAAAATCAGTGCTCTAAGGATGGAAAATTGCATTAGGATTGCATTTCATTTTCCATTCCATCATCTTGCATATCTCCCCCATCCTCATCATCCTCATCATCATCTCTGCGATATATCCTTCCCTATCCTTGTGTTGTTTTGGGATGTATCTTTCCCTCATCAACAACGCTCTCATCGGGATGTATCCTTCCCTATCCTTGTGTTGTTTTGGGATGTATCATTCCCTCATCAACAACACTCATCCTCATCCTCATCATCAGTGGGATGTATCCTTCCCTATCCTTGTGTTGTTTTGGGATGTATCATTCCCTTGTCAACAACACTCATCCTCATCCTCATCAGGATGTATCCTTCCCTATCCTTGTGTTGTTTTGGGATGTATCATGTCCTCATCAACAACACTCCATCAACCATTCGCCCAACCTGGATTGTACCTGGATTGGGGCAACATCACATTTTTCCTTGCATCCATTTGTGCTCACCTTTATCTCCCATCGCTTATCATTTTTTTTTGTTTCATCATTTTACATTGTCATTTTCATATCCCCTCTCATCTCTCATCCTTTCCCCCATCTATTTCTTCCTATCGAGAGGTCACCCGGGACCCCTCTCTTTTCCCCCGTCGCCCTCTCAAGGGGGCATATCCTTCCCATTTATCTATTTTCTCAGCCATAATCTTCATCCATTTCCCTGCTAATGTTGGGGCATCATCTTCCGATGAATTCCTCTATAGAGTCATCTGCACTTTCTTTTCTTCGAAGCACGGTTATTCTAACGGTACTTCGAAGAGGGGAAAAATGTAGACATCCAAATTTGATCACTTCCATATGATCAAAATCGTCTACTTTATTCATCTATTCCATTAACGGTGATTAAATAATTCATTTAATCATTATTTCATTTTCTGCCTAAGGTTCCTAAAGTATCTAATTAAATAAATTAAATACTTTACCTTACACCCTATTCTTCTCTAAATTAAATATATATGACAAATTATTTAATTTAGTCTTTTAACCCATTTGAATTAAAATCAATTTTTAATTCCTCTTTTCTCTCTCCTTGTCACATTCTCCATAACCCTCTTCTAATCCGGATTAAATTAATTAATCTGTGATTAGGATGTGCACCACTTAATCAAGATTAAGTGTCACATCCTCCATAATCTCCCACTTGCCTCTAATCTCTCATTAATTACCTTAATCATGTGTTTGCACAACCTTAATCAGAATCATTAGCCACATTTGGCTTACCTTTTCTGGTCAACCTTCCCACTTACCATTTTTGGTATGGACTCCCTTCCCCATGTGAATTTTTAATTCACATTTATTCAACCAAGGTTCCCCTCTTCCCCATGTGAATTTTTAATTCACTTTTATCTTTCCAAGGTCTTCCCCATCCCCCATGCAAGATTCTAGAAGCCTTGACTTGTCACTTCACATGTGCCAAGGGCTTCTAGAACCTTGGACTTGTCACATCACCCACATGTGACAAATCTCCAGCTTTTTGGAGACACTCTCTTATCCACTAGATTCTTCCAATCATTGTGAATTTTAAATTCACTTTTATTCCTCCAAGGAATCTTCTCATCCCCCAAGATCCACCTCATCTCCACATCACTCCACCCTAGGACATCTCACCCTCCACATGTCAAGATGTGAGGGCTTGTGAGTCCTCAACTCACCATAGCCCTTCATCTTGATCTTTGTTGGATCAATCCCAACCGTTGAATTCTCTAGAGAATTCAATTTGGCCTATAAATACCCCTTCAATTCCTTCATTTTAAGGGGATCAAGTCTTTTGCAAATAAACTCTTGCAAAATTGCCATTCAATCTCTCATCTATTTTAGCATCCATATTGCATCAATTCATCTTGCCTCCACTTCATTTTCATTGCCATCCAAGGAGCACACAAGACTTCAACATCAAGGGCCAACCAAGGGAGCAACAACATGAAGGTATAACAACAATTTATTTGTTTATCTTGCTTTCATATTGTTCATCTTCTTAGGCTAATCATTGAGGTGCCCTATTATCTTGTTGTTTCTCTTTATTGCACTATTAGTTTCTTATTTAACATCTCACATTTTAGGAAGCAACATTTTATTAGGATCACAGTATCTATATTCATTTTCTCATTCTTGACATCACAAGCTTACACAAATTTGGTTGAATGATTAGGCATTGGATTGGTAAAGATTTACAAATTTTGATTAGGTAGGGAAATAGACTTATTCCCTTTATTGTTAAAAACACCCAATTGAATGTGATTAGAATCATTGAGGTCTTGATCTTGATGTTTAATACACATGGATCATTCTGTATCACGTCCATTTGTGTGGTGATATTGATAAAAGGCACTTGGATTGAAACTTGGAGGTACGGGTGTAAGATCCAAAAATTTCACTTACCAATTAAAACCCATAATTACCAAAATAAATTAATAGAACAAAACTATTATAAAAAGGTGCTTAATAAGAGGAATAATTAAATTAATTTCACCATTCAATTTAGACGGAATAAAATACATCAATGAATCAAAGTATATCAGAACAAGGTTGGACCTTCATTAGTTTTAGCCATGTAGGCTTACACATGAATTATCATCTCAACAATACTTTTAAATTCAAATATTGTAATGAGATTAAGGAAATAGAAAGATCATAAATGCAACCATAATAGAACCATACCACAAGAATTTTCATGAGTGGAAAACCCTCGTAGGGGTGAAAAAACCACTTGTAAAAGTGCCTCACTGGCAGAGCCTTATTGGCTACAAGATCTCAATAGTTACAAGATGCCTCACCGACAATGATCATACTATCTTGTTGACATGACCATTCATTACATATTTATGGTTATCATGAATATCACTCATAACAAGAAGCATATGAAAGTTCTTATATTAGGCACATAAGTCTACAAACAACATTTTCAAGTTTCACCGTTGTAATATCCTTACATACAAATTAGGTAATGCCAACACTATCATGTATGGCTCCCAAGTATATGCAAATAAGACCATCCTACTTCCAATGATCTCTCAAATATCACACAAGTACGTAAAAATCCATAAGCCAATCATACAAAGCTTCTTGAAAGTAATTCTAAGCCTGCTAGTATGCACACATATCTATGCAATTATTAAAAAAATGCTTACTTCTAAAATCATAGATTCATAGAGGTTCCAACAATAAGAGAATAATACTGTAAAAGAGTTAAGAAGGTATAGCTCATATATGTATGAGAATATACATATAAGCTAGTGAAAATATATGAGTATACATTCTTATGCAATAAATCTCAAGGTCAACTAAGTGAGATAAACCATAATGCATGAGAAGAAAGTAAGGTATGATTCAACATCTAATTATCTTTTTATAAAAAATCCCAATTTGATTCACGATACATAATATGTATAGATTAATTGCAATCTAAATCTATATATATTTATATTGATCAAATGTCATAAAATATCTCTGGTCCACATGGTTAAAGAAGCACCATGTAAATAGAGAGGTTTTGGTGTAACAATTAAGAGTAAGTTTGACCAAGATTGAATCTTATAACTGCACCCTAAGATCACCTAATAAAAGAATGCAGTCCAAACTTACTGGTGTAAGAGGGTTTGGATGGAAGCATTCACACTTCCATGCTTCGGGTCTCACCTCAGCAATCCCCTGATGTGGCTTCTTTCACCACCCAACCTTTAGGCTCTGACTCATCTGCAGACACCCCTGGTTCTACTGGCCATTCCCTCTTCCAACCTTTGTCAATCTACACAACCAATTCTTGATACTTACCCTTTGTTCACCTTGACCCTTAATCCACCCTAAAGGTCAAATTCTCCCAACACACACCTAAGTCTTTACAGGGTTGTCTTTACTTGTCAACATGCTTCTTGGCATCCTATCATGCTTCTTGGACCACCATTTATCATTATTTCTCCATCACTCATCCCAAACCCTTGTTTAGGGTTTAGAAAGGCTACAAGCCTTGAGCCCCCAATTGGGTCTCCTAGCCGAGGAAAACAAGATATTGCTCACAACTTTTCCAAAGAACCCTACTTCTTTTTCTTGGATTCCTAATGCCTATGCCATCCTCTTCAAGATTTTTAAACCCTAAATTCTTGTCTGGCCGTACACAGGACTGTCCTCCTTGTTTAGCAGAATCTAGGGTTCTTTACCAATTTCCTGGCCACCTGGTAGGTCTATCAAAGTGTTTGCTTGGTGTCCCGAATTTTTGGAGTCTCCTCCTTGGGTCCAAGCCTCTGTGGGACCTTCCTCCACACTTCTACCATGGGGTTTGCCTTGGAGAAGTCTACCCTGCAATTTATGTGCTTTTTAGCACTGGTTATTGACTGTCCTAGCCGGGCACTGTCAAGCCCGCTTAGGAATAGTTCTTTATCACCCCTCCTGCCTTCTTAAACATCCCTACACCTACACTATGTGCATGTAGGGAGTCTAGCTCCATTTCCAAAGCAACCATACACTGGGTACGGTGGAAAATGAACCTAAGACTCCATACTGGCCAGTTTACCAGTTAGAATAGTAAAGACAAGGAAAACAAAACAAATAACAATCAATGCACTTGCCAATTGCACTCACACTCTACAAGCTACCACACCAACAATAAAGCAAAGAAACTATCACTATCTAAAACATACTATAGGTCTGATCGCTCCTGATCAACCAGATTTTCAAGAAAACATAAAATTTCAACCAACTTTATCACTGTCCTTCATTAGTTTTCAAATTTTCAAACATACAAATGTTCTCTATGCCTTCCAACCTTGCACAATGGTCGAGGCACACCTTAAATACTTCATCCAAATAAGTTAGGCTCCAGCCTTCACTGTCCCAAGCCGGTTATGTCATTACAAACCTTATTTGGTAAAATTCACAAAACAAACTCACCACTAACATCGAGTGTCTAACCTCAAACTTGACCACTACTGATAGCTAATGACTACTACTGATAGCTCTTGACTGACCTTATTTTAAGTCTAACTCCTAAAGCAATGGTCCACATGACCTTAACATAAGAAAAGCAAAAACATTCCAAAACTTGCCTATTTCCTAGTCATTTACGTAGGTGCTTCCTAGAGGTGCTCCTGCACCATTCTCCCCCTCCCAATAGAAACACTAAGAAGTAGAAGGAGAGAGCAAGGACAAGTCAATCCCAAGCTTCTTGAATTGATCCTCCTGTACCCATGTAGCTTCCGACTCATGCTTATGCTTCCACTTGATTAGGTGCTCCATATACACCTTGTGCCTTGTAGACTTTTGCACCCTGGATTCGAAGATCTTCTCAGCTTGGTTTTTTTCCTAATTGGGTAGTGATATGTTACTGATGTCCTTGAAGACCTCTTGGCTATTCTGATCCAATTCCTTGACTGATCCTTTATATTTGATCAAATCAGCAACATTGAAAACCAGTGAGATTCCTAAGTCAGTAGGTAGTTCAATCTTGTATGCATTTTTGCCATACTTGACCAAGATCTTGCATGGTCCTACTCTCTTCATATGGAGTTTGGTGGAGACTCCCTTCTACAACCTGGACTTGTTGAGGTGAACCATGACATAATCACCAACTGCAAATTGTACATCCTTCCTTGACTGATCTACCTTTTCCTTCAACTTTTGTGTAGCTTCGGTGACTGTCTTCCTCACCTGCTCTTGTATCTCTTTCATGGTCTGACTGAAATCTTCAGCATGTCCACTTCTATGTTCCATGGCTCCTAAAACTCTGAGCTCACAAATACCTCTTGGGTGCATTCCATACACAACCTCAAAAGGACTTTTTCCTGTAGTTCTATTGACACTATCATTATAGGCATACTTAACTTGTGAGATGACCATATCCCAAGTCTATCCATACTCCTTTGTTAGACACCTCAGTAGGTTACCTAGCACCCTGTTAACCACCTCTATTTGGCCATCGGTCTAAGGATGATAGGCAGATCCAAATGACAGATTGATTCCCAACCTATTACATAGAGTCTTCCAAAAATGACTCATGAATTTAACATCCCTGTCTAAAACTATGCTTAAAGGTAAGCCATGAATCCTTACAACCTCCTTGAAAAAAAATGAGCTATGCAACTAGCATCATGAGTAGTTTTACAAGGTATAAAATGACTCATTTTACTAAATTTGTCCACCACTACATACACACTGTCAAAACCAGTTTTGGTCTTAGGAAGGCCTACCACAAAATCCATACTCACACACTCCCAAGGTCTATTTGGAATTGGTAGGCGTTGATAAAGACCAGCATTACTAGCTCCTCCCTTAGCTCTCATGCATACAACACACTGTTCCACATATTTTCTATCATCTCTTGCCAACTTAGGCCAATAGTAAAATCTTTGAACTAGCTCTAATGTCTTGTTGATGCCAAAATGCCCACTAAGACTGCCATTGTGCTTTTCTTGAATGAGGTTTTCTCTCATTGACCCTTTAGGAACACATAACTGGTTTCCTTTAAACAACAATCCACTTTGCAATGTATATTCAACATACTGACTATGAAAGTGATTCTCAAAGTTTAAACATACCTTATAGACCTCTGAGAAATCTTCATCCTCTCCATAGAGATCTTTAAAGCTCTCAATCCCTATGCTTTTCACTTGTATCTCTTGAACTATCAATAACCTCCTGCTTAATGCATTTGCTACCTTATTCATCTGCCCTTTCTTGTGCTTGATGGTGAAGGTAAAAGATTGGATGTATTCCATCCACTTCAAGTGCCTATTGCTCAATTTCTCTTGGGTATTCATATAGCTAAGTGCTTGGTTGTCTGTAAAGACTACAAACTCCTTGGGTAGAAGATAATGCCTCCATTTCCTAAGTGACTGAACCAAAGCATAAAGTTCCAAGTCATAGGTTGAGTATTTCTTCTTTACTTCATTAAGCTTCTCACTAAAGAAGGCTATAGGTCTACCCTCTTGACTTAGCACTCCTCCAACTGCCACTCCACTTGCATCACACTCAATAGTGAACAACTTGTCAAAGCTAGGTAGTAAAAGTATGGGTTGAGTTGCTACTTTTTGTTTCAGTTTCTCAAACCCTCTCTCAGCTGCTGGAGTCTACGCAAACTTGGTTTTCACACCACCTTTTATTGTCTCTAAAACCGGTGCACAAATACCACTAAAGTTTCTTATGAATTTCCTATAGAATTGGGCCAATCCATGGAAACTTCTTACCTCAGTCCTTGTTGTTGGTGTAGGCCAGTTTATGATTGCCTCCACCTTGCTTGGATCCATTTTCAATGATCCCTTGGACACTAAAAAACCCAAATATACAAGTTCTTGTTTGAAAAATTCACACTTTTCCAAGTTGATAGCCAACTTCTCCTCTTGCAATATTCTAAGTACCAACTCCACATGTTTGAGATGCTCCTCTGCTGTTTTGCTAAAGATTAGGATGTCATCCAAGTATACAACCACAAATACTCCTGTGAAATCCTTTAGTACTTCATTCATGAGTCTCATGAATGTGCTAGGTGCATTGGAAAGGCCAAATGGCATCACTCTCCATTCATATAAACCATTTGTTGTCTTGAATGCTGTCTTCCATTCATCACCATCCTTAATTCTGATCTGATGGTATCCACTTTTTAGATCCAATTTTGTGTAATATTGAGCCCCTCCAAGACAATCCATTAAGTCCTCAATTCTAGGAATTGGAAACCTGTACCTAATTGTGATTCTATTGATTTCTCTAGAGTCAGTACATAACCTCCACTTGCCTCCCTTCTTTGTTGCCAAGACTACTAGTACTGCACTTGGCTGATGCTCTTTTGTATCAAATTCTGATCCAACAATTCTTGCACTTGTCTAGCTACTTCCAAGTTCTGATTCGGTGTCAACTTATATGCTGCTTTGTTAGGTAGTGATGCTCCAAGTATGAAGTCTATTTGATGGCTAATAGCTCTTTTTGGAGGTAAGGTTGCAGGTGTACCATCACTTACAATATCCTTGTACTTGTCAAGCAAATTCTAGATTGCTCTTGGTATGACTGGTTTTTCCATCTTCTCTTCCTCTTTGGACTGCAATAACACAACATATCCTTCTCCACCTTCATGTAGGGTGTTGAGGAACTCTTTTCCACTACTAAGGATCACACTTGGTGCCTTGGACTGTCCTTCATCTTCTTCGAATAGTGACTGCAATTTAAAAGTCTTCTCATCCTTCTTAAATGAAATTGTATTCTCTTTACCATCATACACAACACTCCTGTCATATTGCCATGGTCTGCCCAATAGTAGATGACATGCATGCATGGGTAAGACATCACGAACAATCTTGTCCTTATACCCTCCAATAGAAAACTCCATTGTTACTTGTTCATTTACCAAGACACTTTGCCCTTTGTTAAGCCATGTGACCTTATAGGGATTAGTATGGGGTACTTTCTTCAATTTCAGTTTCATTACTGCCTCTTCTGAGATTATATTGTTTGTGGAACCCGAGTCTACTATCACCTTGCATACTTTACCAAGTATCTTGCACCTTACCCTGAATAGAGCTCTCCTTTGCTTGGGTTCTTCTTTGACCGGTTGCCTTATCAACACTCTTCTAAACATCAGACTCTCTCCATTTTTAGACTCAATATGACTGATCTCAGTTTCCTTAGGACTCATGGTGTCCTCTTGTGCATAAGCCACTCTCTTCTCATTGTTTGATGATGATGCTTTCTCCGGAAATCTATAGGCCGAGTGCCCAACTTGACCACAATGATAACATTTCATGGTTGCAAAATAGGAATTACTCCTGCCTGCTCCTCTTCCTCTATTTGATCCTCCTTGAGAACCTCTACCTCTGTTATACCCTCCTCTAGAAGGTGTTTCATTGCCATGTTATGTGGGTTTGAACTCTCCTTGGTTTCTTTAGTCATTACCTCTACCTTGGTAACCTCCACGCTGTCCTCTTTGATCTCTATGATCTCTACCTTTACCTCTACCTTTAGAAGCCTGATCTTGCTTCCTCTTGCTTCTCTCCTCAATCTTGATAGCTAATTGATAGCATTGATGCACTGTCTTTGGACTCAAAAGAGCCATCTCCTCTTGAATGTTCCATTTCAATCCATTAAGATATCTAGCCACTTTGAGGCTTTCATCTTCACACACATTGAACCTCATACAAAGTTTTTGGAACTCCTCTGTATAGGTATTCACATCTAGATCTTTCTTCCTTAGGCTTTGTCTCTTCTTGTGTAGTTGAATTTCATAGTCATCAGGCATGTAGGCTTCTCTCACCTTTGCAACCATACCTTTCCAAGTAGAGATGGGTTTCTTTCCTTCCTTCTCCCTCTCTGTTTGGACGAATTTCCATCATGTTAAAGCTGATCCTCTCAGTCTGGATTTAGCCACCTTTACCTTCTGTGCCTCTGTGACTCCATCACATTCAAAATGGTTCTCCATACCTTCTATCCAATCCATAACTAGATCGGCTTCCATCTTTCCACTAAACATTGGGATTCCTTCAAGTGCCTTCCCACTCAAAGCTTTCAATGCCTTCAAGAAAGGCTCTTCTTGTAAAACAGGGTTAGGTTCAGGGATCTTGTCCTCCTCTGCAACCTCTTCTTGCTTAGGTACCCTTTTGTTGTCCTCATCATCCTTGTTCAGTACATTACTTAATGTCTCCTCCAATTGTGCCAATCTTTCCCTTAGTCTCCTATTGTCTTCTTCTTGGTCTTCAACCTTCTTTTCCAACTCAGCATTTGTCACCATGATTGTGGAACCACTTGATTCCAAGTCTGACATACAAGTGCACTATCCCAAACCTTTCACTTGCTCTGATACCAATCTGGCGTAAGAGGGTTTGGATGGAAGCATTCACACTTCCATGCTTCGGATCTCACCTCAGCAATCCCCTGATGTAGCTTGTTTCACCACCCAACCTTTAGGCTCTAACTCATCTGCAGACACCCCTGGTTCTACTGGCCATTCCCTCTTCCAACCTTTGTCACTCTACACAACCAATTCTTGATACTTACCCTCTGTTCACCTTGACCCTTAATCCACCCTAAAGGTCAAATTCTCCCAACACACACCTAAGTCTTTGCAGGGTTGTCTTTACTTGTCAACATGCTTCTTGGCATCCTATCATGCTTCTTGGACCACCATTTATCATTGTTTCTCCATCGCTCATCCCAAACCCTTGTTTAGGGTTTAGAAAGGCTACAAGCCTTGAGCCCCCAATTGGGTCTCCTAGCCGAGGAAAACAAGCTATTGCTCACAACTTTTCCAAAGAACCCTACTTCTTTTTCTTGGATTCCTGATGCCTATGCCATCCTCTTCAAGATTTTTAAACCCTAAAGTCTTGTCTGGCCGTACACAGGACTATCCTCCTTGTTTAGCAGAATCTAGGGTTCTTTACCAATTTCCTAGCCACTCAGTAGGTTTTTCAAAGTGTTTGCTTGGTGTCCCAAATTGTTGGAGTCTCCTCCTTGGGTCCAGGCCTCTGTGGGACCTTCCTCCACACTTCTACCATGGGGTTTTCCTTGGAGAAGTCTACCCTGCAATTTATGTGCTTTTTAGCATTGGTTATTGACTGTCCTAGCCGGGCACTGTCAAGCCCGCCTAGGAACAGTTCTTTATCACCCCTCTTGCCTTCTTAAACATCCCTACACCTACATTATGTACATACAGGGAGTCTAGCTCCATTTCCCAAGCAGCCATACACTGGGTACGGTGGAAAATGAACCTAAGACTCCATACTGGCCAGTTTACCAGTTAGAACATTAAAGACAAGGAAAACAAAACAAATAACAATCAATGCACTTGCCAATTGCACTCACACTTTACAAGCTACCACACCAACAATAAAGTAAAGAAACTATCACTATCTAAAACATACTACAGGTCTGATCACTCCTGATCAACTAGATTTTCAAGAAAACATAGAATTTCAACCAACTTTATCACTGTCCTTCATTAGTTTTCAAATTTTCAAACATACAAATGTTCTCTATGCCTTCCAACCTTGCACAATGGTCGAGGCACACCTTAAATACTTCATCCAAATCAGTTAGGCTCCAGCCTTCACTGTCCCAAGCCGATTATGTCATTACAAACCTTATTTGGTAAAATTCACAAAACAAACTCACCACTAACATTGAGTGTCTAACCTCAAACTTGACCACTACTGATAGCTAATGACTACTACTGATAGCTCCTGACTGACCTTATTTTAAGTCTAACTCCTAAAGCAATGGTCCACATGACCTTAACATAAGAAAAGCAAAAACATTCCAAAACTTGCCTATTTCCTAGTCATTTACCTAGGTGCTTCCTAGAGGTGCTCCTGCACCACTTACCAATGGCCATGATAAAAGTCATCACAAACTCACTTAAAATATACTAATTTTCCAAGTAACCATAACTAATACGGATACCCAATTCAATGTTCTTCCCTCTTGAAAAGGTTGTGAATGTTGAATCCACCACCATCACACCTAAGATTCACCAAGGCAAGAGAGCAACTATGACTAATTCAGATACTCAACTCAATTTATTTATTTTATTTTATTTCCCAAATAATGCTATAAACATTGAATCCTAATCCATAAGTTAACAAATGGGCCAATTTATATCATCCAAGGGCCTGGACTTGGTGAATTGAAACCATTAGATTTGACAGCAGTTGTAGTGACCATTGCCCTTGGTTTAAACCTTTGCTTATGCAGTGAGTACAATATTTGTTTCTACAGAGCATCCTACATGTCTTTTCAATTTTTAGGGATTCTAGGGGAATGGTCATGGGAGAACTCTCATTTACACTCTCGTTTTGAAAGAGTGGAAATCCACAATTGATATGATGTCATAGGGGAAATTATTTAAAATGTTTGCACAAGTGAGCAGAATCACCCACTGTGGTCTTTAGTAATTATTTTGTACCGGTTTGCATTTGTGTCAATTTAGGAGTCCACACATTGAATTTAAAGACCCATTTCACATACTCATCCTTGCCTATATTGTTTGAGGTGACGATGTTTTCTTAATGTACTTTCCAATTACAACCAATTTAGAAAATCAACTCGAATTCGACGGTTAGGCAAAATAATCCCACGAACTGATATCAGGAGATTACTAAAGAAGAGCAATGTCGACACACCAAGTAGAACTTGCAAGGAAAAATGAATGAGGAGACTACAAGAAGATTTTCCGTAGGTGGCATTGGTATAGGAGACAGGCATGGATCTTCTAAGCCATCCACTGAGATGGTTTTCTAAAAAGAATAGTACCCCGGTTTCTAGAGAGCCCATGATTTAGATTGATCGAAAAATGATTCAATTATGGTACCCAAATATGGCATCATGGCTCCATTTCATGTAGCCACCATCGAGAATGTTACAAGCCAAAAAGATGGAGGGAATTCTTATATGAGGATAATTGTCGAGGATCCAATATTAGCTTTAATACCAACTACATACCAATATTGAAACTCCCTCGCAGTATTTATGTTAAGGGAATTTCCTTTTAGATCCAAAGATTCAAAACACATCAACCGCATGATACAAGTGATTTGATCCCACAAACAATCTCTAACAATGAAAGAGTCCTCGAAGGAAGAGAGAGTTACACGATTGACTCAGAAGAACTTCAGCTTTCAAAAACAAGCCAATTAGGCTGGCAAACTTGCATATCAATCCTGTACAAAACCCTAGAAAGCTACTGCAATATCCCAAAACCCTGACTAGTTGATATGGATGAAATTATAGCAACATAAAATGGCCAAATAATAATCAAACGTATTCCATCAATTTAGATCCAGTTAAATAAGGGATTTGAATTAGTGGTTTTCTAGTATGGAGACTATTAAAAAAAGTTGTATGGAAAGAAAGAATGGTTCCTCTTATAGTATATATATTAGTCGAGCGGTTAAGAGCCTTGTTTAGGATAGAGGAATCAAATCCTCTTTTATTCTCTTGAACTGGATTAGCATGTTCATTTGTTACTTTATTTGATCTCAATTGATACTGAAATTTCTCTTGAAACTCTAGTGGAACAAAAGGATCCCCAACAACCCAAACTACAGACCCAAGATTCCCATGTGGAAGTGCATCTGGTGCCTCAGTTTCTAGCAGAATCCTCCTCAAATTCCCCATAACTAATGTAACTGATTCTTTAAAAAAAGATAAGATTTATTTTATGCAAATATTTATTCAGTAAATATTAAATGTAAGTACCATTTTAATTCCAAATTAAATATGTATTTCAAATATTATAAAGAAGCATTTATTTGCTAGATGAAATCTATAACTAATAATGAATTCTTTTATTTCTTTACATTTTTATTTCACTATAAATCAATTTAATTAAGCATTGAAAAATACCAATAATAAAAACAATCAAATAAATATCTGTTTATTTTATTCTTTTTCAATACACTACAAAACAAAAAATATTAATTCTAATTTTGAATAAAATCAATAAATGATTTAAAACTATTTTTATTTCTTCTAAGAGAAATTAACATTAAATAACATTTAATTAATTTAGCAACTATAACAATAATCTACCTTATTAAATAAAAATAAGATGCAATGATCATTAAAATAGTATTATTGAATTATAAATTACTTATTGAAAATAGGGGTCGTGACAATGAGTTTGGTTGTGTCCATAGGTCTATTTAGAGGCAAGAAAACTAAGTTCTTACTCAAAATTTGCAACATGATTGAATGGAGGGAATTGGGTAATGGGGTAAATTGTCTATATTTTTCTCTAAATTGATATGGATTTAAACTTATGGCAGAAAATTGAGGCTCAACGTGGCTAGTTGTTTGAGATGGATTTATCTTTATAAAGTTCTTATTTTGCTTCTTGAATGGTTGATAGTTGTTGTGGGGTACAGATTCAGATTCATATTTTTCAGCATGAGCAGATGAAGATGCTTCTTCATACTCACTAATCGAATTTTGATAGTCATAAAGGGGTGATCCCACAATACTAGTTTATGATTTTTGGCCAAACTAGACACTGAACAGATTTTTTCTAACTAAATCTTCACTTTCAGACACCTATAGTAGCTAAACCGTGAGGAATTTGAAGATGATGCAAACTAGTGATTTGTGACATTTTGTCTATAGATTTTAAATATAATTTTTTCAAATTTTTTGGAATCATATTTCACTTCTTTTTCCATCTCCTTCAAAAACTAGTTTTTTCAGTAAGTTACACCATTTTTAAGGAGTGACGCTCACCGTATAACACAACTTTTTTTCCATGAAGGATAAAATTCTATTTTTTTCAAATTTAGATTTGTAACTATGATATCTAGTTCTTCCAATTGGTTTCATAGTGTTTTATTGAATAATTTTTCCTTAATCAAGTTTCGAAGTCAAACCAATGACAATTCAAACATAGGCGGACCATATAACACAACTTTTTTTTGTATGTATCAAAATTCAATTTTTTTTTTTTGTTGGATCAAGGACTTCAATATTTGGTGCACTCATATATATATATATATATTTATAATCTGCTATGTTTCCACATGTGCAGAATAGAGAGCTTGATTTTTGGTGAAAAACTTACAGTCGCAAGAAATAAAAAATAAATATAATAATTAAATTAAATTTATTTAAAATTATACTTTTTGGGAAGCTTATAATAAGGACTACACACTTACAATTTTTTTTTTTTAATAAATGAATTCATTTGATCCCCCAAAAGATAAATCAAAAGTGGTTTTTTATCAGCATTTTGATAGGTGTAAAGGAGACTCCGTTATAGGTATGGTTTAATACTAGCGGGGTTCTATCCAAGGGGGTTCGATCTAAGGTGGTTCGATCAAATCCTCTTCAATTGGAATCCTTAAAATGAAACTTTTTAAGGCTTAAATCATTATATTTTCTAAAAATATGTGATTTCAGCAAAAATCAAAATCTCCCAAAAATTGTAAACCAATATTGTGGGATCACTCGAAGATTCGAACACAAATGTATAAAAGATGGAAATTTCATTAACAAGATTTTATCCATTATGTCAGATTACAAGTTGTCAATAAATACTCTTTGGATATCTACATTAGGAAGAGTAAGATTGATCTATGATAAAAGCAACTAATAGTGGCTTATGAACTCTATAAAATTTTCACCTTGCCTTTTCTTGCACCACACTAATTTTTTTAGGACAACTTTAGGACCAATGTTGAATTGGAAATGGTTAAGAAAAGCATCAAAATCTCGTTAAATTAGTGAATTGAATTATTCGTAAATGAAAAAAACCATTCCAAAGCCATGTCTTTCAATTACCTAGGGAAAATTTTAGTCGGGAGCTTATCCTAAAAAATAAAGTCACTACAGATGGCAATATATGCTGATATGTGATTGCCAGGGTCCCCTTTACCAAATTATACTTGTCAAATAGGGGTACCTCTATGTTTTATGGCACTTGTTCTTTCAACATTTCAAGTGATAATGGGCTCTTTTTAATGTATTGTGGTGGTTGTCCATTTTGGTTTTGGTTCAAAGTTAAGATTTGTTGTTGAAGTGATGTCACATTTTGTAAAAGCTGGTTTATGATAGAATCATTGCTTGACATTTTTTGGGAATGAGGTGAATATGGTGGAAGTGTGTATGTGTTAGATGGAATACTATGTTGCAAATTTATGAGTGGGGATGAAATCTGAGGTGTGACATGTGAAGATCCAAAACCATAAGTGGTTCATTCCAATGCTTTGTTGTTTTTTTGAAGCAATAGTTGGATTTGTGTATGTAGGAATAGAGGCTATAGTTTTAGGGAGGGAGACTTGACTTCCTCCTCGACTTTGAGTGTATCCCAAAGCTTGAGCACAAATAGCCATGGTGGGTGCATTATTATCAGCTATATGAGCTAGGCTACACAAAACCTCTAATCCATGAGCATCACTAATCATTTTCCTCATGCTATCTATCACTGGGATGACAAGACTAGCTATAGATTCAATACTCACATAGCCTCGAAGTCCCTCTAAGTCTTTTTTCCAATTTTTGAAATTTATCGAGTTGGGAACATGGGCAACCATAGTATCAACTTTTGTAACTTGGTAGGTGATTGTAAGGTTTTCATTGGCATGGTAACATTAGGAATAGAGTCCAAAATGGGTTGAATATTGACAACACTTGTTATGAAAGAGTTATAAGAGTCATGATCCACAACGGATGTGAAACTAGTGTGGGATACCATAAGTCTAGAACTACATCTCATTGAAGTATTGGCAATAGGACACCAAGTCGTGAAACTCATACAAGTTCCAAAAAACTTAAGTGTATCCAAGATGAGCACTAAACTGATAAAAAGACACAAAAAAATGATTCGAAACAAAAATCGTACTGTAGAAGCAAGTAGGAAACACAACAACAGAGGTTTGGGAAAAACTTTTTTTGGCTAGGACTAATAGGATAGGGATGCCCAAGGGTGTTTGAGTCCTAGTAAGGGGTTCTTTAAACTCAAAATATGATTATGTATTACACTGCTTAAGGTTTATGATTATACTTGCAAACACATGTAATAGTAAATAATTTCCGAGAATTTGCTTAATTTATACCAATTTGATGCAAAATGCAAGTATGCAAGATGTTTGAACAAGTTATGAATGCAAATTTTAGATCTGAAATACAATAATTAACTAATTTTGAAATATAAATGCCTAGAAATGATGATTTTGATGCAATTTTGAAACACAAATAATGCACTTTCTTTCACTTTGATTAATTATATTCAATATGTCTAAAAACATGCAATTAATGATTCCAAGACAAATATCTGCAAGTACCTACAGACTGAGCAGATAGAGATAGACAACTATGAACAAGTTTGCTGATGCACCTATACAAGGACATGGTCACACATGGGTGTTTGAGTCCTTGAAATGGGGTTTGAAAATTAAAAAGTTGAGTTTTTAAGTTGTTGTTTAGGGTTTCTATTTTTGTTTGTAAACAAGTTTGACAGTGGTAGTTTTTTCATAATTTCTTAATATAAGTAAAATGCAAGTGTATGACAATGTTTGAACAAAAAATCACACTTTTGAATGCAAAGATGATCTAAATGACTGAAAGAAATATTAATACAAGATATGATGCAACCTATGATGCAATGTTTTTGGATTTTTATGACTTTTTAATGATGAAAATATAAAATCCTAAACAAAGGATTCAAAACAATGCAATGCAAAACCTAGATCTAGGATGATTGAATATAATTTTCAGAACCTGTTTATGATGTTAACATGTCAGGTTCACCAAAATGAAACAAAGAAAAATGGTGTAGTCCTATGTCCTAAATACAAAGAATCTAGGATGCAAGGGATCCTTTTCCAAGTTTTATTAAAGAGGGAGATCAACAAGGTGAATAGATTGACTATTAACCATGAAGGTGAGCCAGTCAGACCTGGATCTCCTTCATTTGAGCCTTAAAAATGAATTAAAAATGATTTGGAATGATTAACCTAATTGAACTATATATGACATAATACGATAAATGTAATATTCTAGAAATACATAGACTAAAATAGTGAAATGCACACAAATCCGATAAGTACTAGAGATTGTGCACCCATGATAAAAAAAAGTTGGGTTTGGCGTGTAGAGGAGGATACAAATGCCTAAGGGTGTATGGGTCCTTTATAGGGGGTCCTAAAATTGATTTGGGGATCCTCTGTTGCTAGATATAAGCTTCTAATTACCAATTGCAAAGTTATCAGAATGTCATGAGGTAATTTTGTAATTGAGTTTCTATGGCTTGACAAATTTTAGGGTTCTGAATGCAACAATTGATAATTTTCTTTCAATCCTTCTTCAATCCTCTTCAATCCTATAACTTGCACATTCAAAGAGAGAGAGGAAATGTTGGGCCATTTAGGGGCTTGCCTCATTCAAACCCTATAAAAGTGTTTCCACTTCCTCAATGGCAATGGCAATGATATAAATGATAATTGAAAGGAAGGAATAATGAAACCACAAAATGCTACAAGTCACCACCCTTCAATGGCTTCCTTGAAAAAATATTTAGTCATACACATCACTTCAAGGATTTGTATATTGCTTTCTTGAATGCTTGAATGCTTCTGAGACCTACAACAAGGGCTAGCCTTCACAAAACATGAACATGAACATACATAAACTTTGACATGATGTTGAATCTTGAATTGATGCAATAATTCTATAAAATTCTTCTCTTGACTTGCTCTTGACAATATAATTTTTTATTGAATGCTTGTTCTAGCTATTAGATTTCAAATAATAAAATAGCTAGGTATTTATATGCAATTGTGCTAGTTTCTCGAAAATTAGATTCTAAAAGTTGACACTTGAAATTTGAAATTTGGATGTTAAAATGTCACCAACAATATATTAATAATTAGTCCCTGGAAAGATAGGGGGACCTATACACCCATGCCCATACACCCATGGGTGTATGGGTCTTGGTTCTATCTTCCAAGACATTTAGTGTTGTGATCATAACATTAAGTTTTTTATTTATTCAATGCTTGCAATCCTTCAAAATATGGTAAAAATAGGCCATGAAATGCATAATTTAGGAAATTAGGAGCTTAATTAGGTCCAATAAATAAAGGGGGACAAAACATAATGTGAAATCATTAAGTGTGACAAATTTTGACACTACAGAATGTTAAAATGCTGTCACCGACATGCCCAAAATTGGGTCTTGGCTAAGAAGAGGGACCCATATGCCTAAGGGCATATGGGTCCTGGCTCCAATTTCTAGGACATTAAGTGTTGGGGGAAACATATAAGTTAGATGCATTTATTCAATGCTTGTAATTTATTGAAAAGTGGTACAGATGGGCTCTGAAATACATAATTTTAGAAAATTAGGTGCTCAATTAGGTTCAATAAATTAAGGGGAACAAAACATAGTGTGAAATTGTTAAGGGTGACAATTTTTGACACCACAAAAGGGTATAATGAAAGAAATGCATTACACTTCAAAGTAGCCTTATTCAGGTAATGGCTAGGACCATTCTTATTCACAATTGGTTCAACTAACTACTCTTATTTTTCACCATTGATATGATGAATTAGTTTCTTATAGTCTATATCACTTTCTTACTTGAGTTCATGTTAGTCACTAGGGAGTGGTCAATTGCCTTAGCTCCAACATGTTCACCACTAATAAATGTAAATAAAAATAATACTACAACCTCTACTTTCATTTGAATATTTTTTATCCTTATAGAGAACCTATACACATGAATGAATTCCACACAAAATTAGATATGTAGAATTTAATGCATCATATTTGCATGCAACCAATGCAAGAGGTGATGTATTTCCTTGCCCATATATCGCATGGAATTATTTACTGAAATCACACCTTACAGTATAGGATATTTTTCACCATTAGAGAGATTGGCAGTGGATTTCTCAAATGATTTCCTTCATACAATTTATAATTTTTGAGATCTTAAGGTATATTTTCAAAAGATTGGGTATAGATAAGTGAGTGGTTGATAATGACCTTGAAGATCTTTTGATGGTTTGGGTAGATTTATATAATATTAAATTTTAAACCTATTAATGACCAAAAAAGCAATATACAATTTGGTCTTCTCAATTTGATGTGAATATGTGTTGGTTTTGATTTATTGGATGATAGAGAAAATGACATAATACATGCCAACTTAAAAGTGACTCCCTTATTATATGAAATTTGTGAGAATGGATTTATATGAATTAGGAAATTATTTTTTCTTTTTATATTAGGACAAGGGTACATGAATTTTGTGTCAAGATTTAGAATGGTTTCTAGATGATGGATGCTCTCTATGGAACAATAAATTTCAACGAGACATTATTAAGGCCTTGCATATTGAAAAATGTAAAGAGAAAGCTCTCAAAACTGTATTATATCATATGAGTTGGGTACCAATAACTGGTCATGTCATTTTATATTTTAGCTATATGAGTTGAAGGTTTTAATGTGGTGATAATATTTAAGGATTGTTTTCCTAAGGATTTCTCAATTCGTTTTGTATCTATTTGGAAGATGAAAAGACTTAGTGAAACTAGTCAAGTTTTGTTCTTTATGTTGCAACTTTGTTTTCTATGAAAGATGTCTTCATTGCTATAATGGTGGTTTGGCAACTTCTTATATGTGTACACATAAATAATGATGTGATAATGCGTTGTTTCTTTGAACATCATTGTTAAATATTAAAAATATTTGTTTATGATATAAATCATTGGATTTCCTTTTCATTCAACAAATTAAGTAATTTTTATAAAGAGTTACTAAATAATTGTTAGGTTATGAGTTGTTGGCTTAATCTAAATGTTGAGTTTATTTACTCCTACATAAATTAAGAGTTTCTAAATAATTAATAGGTTATGGGTTGTTGTCTTAATCTTTATGTTAAGTTAATTTACTCCTACATGAATTAATAACTTTGAAACTAATATGACATAAGATGCTGTAGATTTGAATTTATAAAGGATTTTTCATTATTCTTTCTTTTTGAATGGTCTATTTTATATATTTTTTTACATTCAATAAAATAATTTTTTTGATGTGTGTCTTATATATTATTTGTATAAAGAATTGCTTACATCATATTTAAAAAAGATGGATGAAATGACATCACACTGTCTAATAAAATAAGTTTTAATTCAATCCTTTAATTTAAATAAAGATAATATTATTAAAACATGAATACATAATAAATTATGATGATAAAAGATAATTTTAATTTCAGTATCCCAATTCTGAACAAATCAAAATAAAATGATAAAGTAAAAATAAAGAATAATATCATAACAATGAAGAATATAGATAGAGGTTCCTCTGCATAAAGAGGGCATCTGAGAGAAATGACTGTCAATAAGACATAAATACTCTATGAACTATAAAGCACACTCACATCTAAAAATATAAAATAAACACTTAGACCAAATAGTAACCATCTCAAAGTATCTGAGACTATTCCCCTTTCCACTGTTTGAATCTGAGGAGCTTTTACTACTGCCACAGGACAACTTGCATTCCCAACAACATAGTTGCTTATACTGTCAACAAAAAACCTGCAAGACATGCAACAATTATATAAGGAAAAAAAGGTAAATAAGCTTCAATATGAATTGTACAAAAGCGATTGTTTCTTACCTTTTTAGTAGTCTAGGACCTTTGCTGCTACCCATTACTAAACTGTCAAGCTCAAGATCTTCAACAGCTTCACATAGCTTTTTCTTCACATTGCCCAAGTATATCTTAGCTACTATCTTTGCCTGCCAATAAATGTTTTCAAAGTTTGTGTGAAATAAAATCTGAAAAAAGAGCTCTGAAACCATTTTATTAAATTTAGCATCTTAGAATTCCCACCTCCTTTTGCCTGGAAACAGTGTCCAACATGTCTAAAATCTCTGCATCGAAATCAGTCAAACAATATTGCTTTGCCAATCTAGGTTGCCTAAACTCGGATAAAGGAATTAGAGCTGTCACAATAAAAAAATGCAAATATAGATTAGTTAAATTAATTGTATTATTATCTATATATTAACAAATTCTAGAAAAAATTAGAAGAAGGAACAAGATGGAATGTGAAAAATCTGAGAAATAGTACATAAACAAAAAAAAATATTAGTAATATAATAATGAACACAATAATAAAAAGTTATAAGAATGATGTTACAAGAAGTAGCTGAAGTATATAGTAATCTGTCACAAAGACAATAACCCCTACCATCAAGGCAACTTAAATTTCGGAAAGAGAATATAATACTTATTATACTCTAACAACAATTAAAAAAAAACATTTTGCTGGTTTCTATCTAGTTAAGGGTGTACATCTCTCTAGATCTAATTATGATATTGTGTAGTTCTTTCTATATAGTTAAGGGTGACATCTTTCTAGATCTAATTATGATATTGTATAATTCTTTTTTGATAGTTTCGTTGGTATAGGGGAGTTGGCTTGGACAGTGGGTTTGCTCCCCATTAGTTTCGGGTTTGACTCCACTCTCAGATTTACCTGATTAAAATTGGAGGGGACTAATCTCACCTCAACTCGCCCTTGAACGCTGGGCTAAGCCACAGAAATACCACTGTTGTTTATTAAAAAAAACTCTTTTTTGACAGTTCTGATTTTCATTAAGAATTTGGACACTTTCAAAAACCCTTTCTTATCATTAATCAAAACAATACCAAAAAAAACATTGATAGAAAGAGATATACTCACGGGAGCCAGATTTTTTCCAAGGTTTGTTGCAGGCATTTGGATGATGAAGAACATGGACGAGCACAAGCCTGTCATGTTTGTCTATGAGATTGTCGATGGCCCATTGCAGAGCATTTTTGCTGGTTTCTGACCTCACCATGGCAACGCCCACGTTTCGATCTCCAGGCATTTTCGGATATGGAAGATTTTTTTTGCCTCAATTGCCTGGGATCGGAAACGCTTCGGGCTATTGCACACAGTACTGCTCCAATCTTTGCAATATAACGCCTGTGTATATATAGCTTGGATTTGCTGGATTTAGCTGACACGAGTTAAAGCTGGTTTGTTCAATTGTAATGGGCTAAGTTTGAATTTTTAGTAAAGTGGAACTGTCGCCGCTCCAGCTGGCTCTGTTTCACTGGAATTTATTTTGTTCGTTTATGGGTCGTTAAAATCCACGAGCATGGGGTTCTTCATACATGGAAATGCATTCGGCCCGTGAAGGTGCCAGGATGTGGACTGGACTAGTGTTTATGGAATGATCTTTGATAACTTAAAGAATGCTCAGATTTTAATGAATGGCATATATATTGAACACTTTTTATTAAATTTTATTTTAACAAAAGAAAAATAGTATAACATTAAAAAAAGGGTAGGGTGGTAGACACCACATTCATAAAGTTTGAGAAAAGAATGATAAATTAGGGATCAAGTCCACAAAAAAAAAAAAGGTAATTAAAGTTATGTCAAGTGAGGGAGGAGGATATGATCATCGGGCTTCCTCAAACATCATCAAGGTTGGCATCATCAATCGGCTCCCATCCAATGAGAACAACATTGTCATCTTAATTCTCCTTAGAAAGTTGCTAAGCAAGGACCAACAAGTATCCTGCCTAGGAGATGGTAGATGGGAAGGCTGGGACCATCCTCCACAGATTGTAAAGTCCATGGAAGTATGAGGTAAGGGGGCACAAGAATGAGAACCATGATCTTTGCGACTTCCATGATCACACTTGGTCAAATAGTTGTATCCACACTAGCGTCTTAAAGGAAGGTTAAGTTGAGAGGAACATGGGCAATAGTGCAAGGGGCATTGCCCCAATGGTCCAAAAACTCTTGGAGATGGACAACTTCAATTGCAACTGTGTTATATTGCATACGTTTTTACATGAGAATGGTAGAGAAAATGATAGCTTTAGTATACAAGTAAAAATGATTATTAGCAACATAGTGATTAAAAATAGTACCATTCCTTTTTTCCCAAATACTAAAAAGTATTTTCACCTTGAAAGCATGTTAGATATAGGAAATCTTGCATAAGGGACAAGGCTAGTCTCCAAGAAAAACCATGTGCAAAAAAAGAGGGGTAGGTT
Organism: Sequoiadendron giganteum; assembly: GCA_007115665.2. Classification (NCBI taxonomy): domain Eukaryota; kingdom Viridiplantae; phylum Streptophyta; class Pinopsida; order Cupressales; family Cupressaceae; genus Sequoiadendron; species Sequoiadendron giganteum. Next base: position 78,263,731 of record CM021108.1, read on the forward strand.
TGAAAGGTCTAAATAAATCATGGATCAAGTTTTAAGCTTGGGGAAAAACCAAAAGAGATGTTTGAGGGATTCAAGTTGTCCATAGAAAGAACAATGGGCACTGGGAAAGCCCATGCAAGAAAGATGAATCCCCAATGAAAGGCCTTGGCACAACAAACACCAGATAAAATTAGTCAACTTTGGCTCCATCACTAAAAACCAAATACAATTATTTTTTTTGTCAAGTCCCATGAGAGGACTGAAGGTGCCAATGAAGATTGAGTTGATCCACTATATGCAAATGTGGAGACAAGTAGGAATAAACTTTATAGGGCATGCAATTCTAAAAGGGGGATGTTTGGATACCACTTACAATCCTTACACAATGGTTTGAGATATCTTGTTGTTATGTGGAGCTTGAGTTGCCCGATCAGACTCGAAGGTTAAATTTTCCCAACATTTTTTGGCACATTTTCCCCCCAAATCAATCAAGGGAGGAATGGAAGGGGGGAAGAGACCCTCTTGCAATTCTAGGGGGCTTGAGGGCAGTACTCTCGAAGAAAAAATTGGCCAATTTTAATAAATGAATTGTGTTGTCTATTGCCTATTTGAATTTCAATTATAACAGTTAAGGAAATGCCAATGTTGGCAATTTGATTGTCATTGATGTCAAAAGGAGATCTAAGTAATATCAGATGGGAAGATTGTTAATTGATGTCAAAAGGGAATCAATAATGCAAGCCTTGAAGATTTACAAAAGTTTAGAAATCGAGCTTAAGACATACCTTGTATCGCTTGCTAGAGAAGGAAATACTTAGTCCTTTTATCCTAGTTCAGGCTTTATACTTCAACCTTGAGTCTTACCATATACTGCAAGTGATCGGACATCAGGCTTCAGGTATACCTTTTATCAAATGCTTCAAATAAATGTATACATAATGTGTAAAGTCTAAAAGGAGTCGAACATCAAGCATCGATAATGACCTATATCGATTGCACAAAGAAAAAGGAGTTAGAAATTGGTGTAAGTCTGAAAAAGGTTTCGGACTTCGGTCATACCTCTTACCGATTTCACAAAGAAAGAGAGCTTTCAAGAATGTGTAAGTCAAAGAAGGAGTAAGATGTCAAACATCGAAAGGTTGGCTTATGCCTTACCAAAAGGCAAGTAAGCAATAAGAGAAGAGTTCAAAGGACGACACCCGAAAGGGTTAAGTCTTGCAAGGGCAGGTAAGTGGTATGAAATAATCTAGTGAACCCTGATACCCGAAAGGGTTATGTTTGGAAAAGCTTGCAAAATCCTATATTTGAGCATCATAATTCAATAAGAAGGCTTATGCCTTACCAAAAGGCTAGTAAGTGGTAAGTGATAAGTGCAAACCCCAACTTTTGAAAAAGTAATGGTGTTTTAGAGTTCAGAGTTTGATGTAATGGTTTACATTGAAGTGTAGGAAGGAAAATGGTAAAGGGTAAGGTCAATGGCCAAAACTTGATAGGAATAAGAAGCATCAGATATTGGTGTTTGATCTTGCTCTATAAGCTCTACAATGCATTGCAAGTAAGTGACAAGAGGGATTAGCAATCCTTGACCCCCAACAAGGATGGAAAATGACAAGTGTCCTCAAGTGACACGTGGAAATTAATGATTGGTTGAAGTAACTCAAGGCATTTAAATGTTAATCGATGGATCATAGCGTTATAAATGGCCAATATTTAAAGATTTATTTTGACAATGGCTAGGCGAAAAAAAGGTGAAACTTCTAGTTAGGCAAATTTGATTGTGGCACAAAACATGAAATTGATCATTGCAACTACTCCAATGATATGTTTGTTAATTGATTGGAAGAAGTGGATGAATTCATTAATGCATAGACAATCACAAAATTTGGTAGAGGTCAATCAAGCATGAATGACATCAAATGATAGGAAACCCTAAGTTTGATTTACACCAAGATAGAGAATGCAATGTATAAGGTTGGTGTGTGTTGAATAATAGATAATGTGTATGCATTCAATGAGCACATAGTGTGTTAGGAGAAGAGTGCAGAGAGGAGAGGAAATGCTAGCAGAGCAAAGTAGAGATTGAGCAGTTGCAGATTGAATTTGTAGCACATAATTGGATTCATTTGAATCATATGTAATTGGAGTTGTTGCTCCACATACTTTCATTGTAAATCTAATTGGTTGGTGCCATCAGATAGCTGGGTTGGTGCTTCCTTAGAGTTGGTGCTCCTAAATCAAGGGATTTGTGTATCCTTAGGGTTGGTTCCCTTAAACATTGTAACCAATGAGGTTCTATTGTGAGGTTATATTAGGACAATAGATCTTGTAGAGAAGGAGGACTTGTTACCCCCAACACTCTAGGCCACGAGAGAGCCCCAAGGAATAGGATACCCTAAACTACCTTGAGTTTGCTAAATAGTTTGAAAAAGGACAAGGTACAAAGGCTGAAAAGGAATGGAAAATAGTTAGTTGCTTTCCTTTTGCTAAAATTGGATGTTCACAGGGTCAGAAGAGCCAATTTCCAAGATTCAGTCTGCTGCCCAGATAGCTCACTATCTAAGGATGGTGGCATGGATCTCAGACTCCAGCACAACATGTTGGTCTCTCATGGATGTGCTAGTGTTCGTATGGACAAGGGTCCAAAAACTAGGCAAAAACACAAGGAAACCTACTAACTACCTACTATGTGATGTTTTATGTTTTGACATAGAATAAAAAGGTAGAAAAATAGAAAATATGATGAAAAGAAGACTAAGAACTATGTTATAAATGACAAGGAGAGTCAGAAAACGTGCCTTTTCACCCACAAATTGATTCTTCAAGTAGCTCCACTCTTAAACACCTGCACACATGGAAACAAAAAAATGGGGCTACTTTAGAGGACTGCTTCAATCAGTCCCTTGTTTTGATTTTCCCACCTCCACAGACAACCACATAGTCGTAAAGAGTAGAAAGTAATAGAGAAATATAAATGAAATAATATTGCTAAGAGAGAGGACAAGCAATCAATATGCTACTCAATAAAAAAGATGATGCAAAGAGAAAACAAAAATGAGCAATATCACCTTCGCAGCTACGAGCACTCAAGGTGAGTAGTGGAAGGAAGAAACTTGAGAATCTTCTAATAGCAGCTTTGTTGCAACGAGAATGTGGTGTAGGAACCAAAACCAACAGCTTGAAACCAAGAAGAAGTGGCGTAAAAGTTGCAGAATGAACTTAAAATGCAAGAGGGAGTCCAAGAGAGTGAATGAATGTGAAAGAATGGATTTAAACCAGTAAAAGGGAGGCAAAGGACCTTTTTTTCATCAGTCAAGGAAAAAGGAGATGCTACACTTCATGACCAATGAGAAACGTAACATTCTTGGGAATTCCAAAGGCAAGAATCCTATCAGGACGACAACAAGACACTCAGACATTCAAGTGACATGCGTGCGTCCTTGACATAGATTTTTCCACCAACATAAAAGGACACAGCCAGGGGGAAGGAGTGAGGTGGCGATGAAGGATTTTGCATCATTGAATTTATATTTTTTAAGGTAGGGGTGATGAAATGGGGAATTTTCTTAGGGGTACAAATTTGCTCCATTATAGATCGTAGCAACATTTCTCATCGTGGTTTTTCCCATATTGGGTTTTCCACATATATCTGGTGTTATGAGTATTGGTGTGTGTGATTTTTTCATATTTTCTTAATTTGGATAAAATGGTAAAAAGAAAAGTTTTAATTGATCAATTGATTCAGCCCCCTCTCAGTAGATAGTTGTGTTCCAACGACCTAGAAATATGAACATTTATTTTGTTTGCATGTGAATTCCAACAATCATGTTGGAATGTTTGTAGCTATGTATGCGTGGGAAGGCAGATAGCCACATGGGTTTTAGTCTTGATGTTGTTGAGCATGTGAAATGGGTATAAAAGTTATAGGTCACATGATATTGATAAAGCTTTGGTCACAAACTTAAGCAATAAACACACATAGCACTGCATAGGTAAAAGTAGATAAGTGGTAAACATTTTAATATGTTGTTGCAAGTTGTAGCTATTAATGCATGATCATTGTAAATTCATTTGTTGGAAGTTTGATAGTAAAATAAACTATTGTTGGTGGACATAGCCTAAGTTTGGGTGAACCACGCTAAATCGTGTTGTCTCTTGCTATTTTTTTTGTTTTAATTCCTCTATTTAATCATTGTTATTTGCATTTAATTGGTAATTCTACTTGCAATTCCTAACAAGTGGTATTAGAGCGGGTTGTGTTCAATTATCCTTTTCAAGAAGGTCTCATGGTTGAGTGGGAGTAATGGTGGACAAGGGTAAATTGAAGGTAGATAAATTTAATGGGAAAAACTATCAATTATGGAAGATGTAGATGGAGGGCTATCTCTATCAGAAGGATTTATGACGATCATTAGAAGGGAGAGAAAAGAAACCAGTGACAATGGCTAATGAGGAATGGGAAATTTTGGATGGAAATGCATTGGGAAGTGTTTGGTTGTGCCTGGACCCATTGGAGGAATTCAATATTTCAAAAGTGAAGATAATAGAAGAGTTGATGCAGACATTGGCAAAATTATATAAAAAGGCTTCAGGTTTGAATAAGGCATTTCTTATGAAGCATTTATTTAATGTGAAAATGGTAGAAGGTGGATAAGTTACCGATAATTGAATGAATTCAATATGGCTACCAATCAATTGAATTCAGTAAATTTTGATGAGGACATTAGAGATCTCTTGATATTATGTTCTTTTCCTAAAAGTTGGAATAGTTTGGTAATGGCGATTAGTAATTCTATTTTTGTTTCGAATACATTGAAATTTGATGATGTTGGTGTGATTTTGAGTGAGGAAATTTGTAGGAAAAACTCAAGTGGAATATCCACATCAAGTGGTGTTTTGAATGCAAAAAGAAGCAGCAGATCAAAGGAGAGAGGAAATGTTTTGGAGGTCGTGGGAAGTGATGAGGAATATCAAAGGGCAAAAGGTCCCAATCCAGATGAAAGAAGGATTGTTGGTACTGTGGTAAATCGGGTCATCTAGAGAAATATTGCTAGTCTCTCAAGAAAAAAGATGGAGACAAACAAGAAAGCAATAAGGAGTTAACTGTGGTGGGTAATAAATGTAAGGATGATGCTATGATTCTTTCATTTGATAATGCTAATGGTTCATGGGTTTTAGATTCAGGGGCCTCATTTAATGCTACACCTCATAGAAGTTATTTTCTTGATTATGTCCAAGGGGATTTTGGGTTGGTTTATTTGGGAGAAAACAGACCTTCTTAGGTTTTTATAAATGGAAGAATTAGGATTAAGTTGTAGAATAGGAATCATTGGCTACTGTAAGAGGTAAGGTATGTTCCAAGGTTGACTAGAAATTTAATTTTAGTAGGGAAACTAGATGATGAAATTTGTGTTGTTACTTTTAATGATAAAAGAAGGTTACAAAAAGTGTCTTAGTAGTAAAAAATGGTGTGAAAGTAGGCACCTTATATGTTTGTATAGGTCATATTGTTCCTTATCCTTTAGTTATTGCAAATAAAAATCAAATAGGAAAGTTTCTAGAAAATATAGCTACAGTAGTTGTTGCAAGTTTTGTAATAGTTTCAGGAATAGTTGTTGCAGGTTCATAGGCAAAAAATAAAACAATTGTTGCAAATTCTGAGACAACATTGTGGCATAATAGACTTGGGAACATGAGTGAGAAAGGTATGAAGGTACTTCATTCAAAGAAGGTTTTACTTGGTTTGATATGTATTAATATAGATTTTTTCATTAAAGTTGTGTGTTTGGAAAATAAAAGAGAGTTTTCTCATGGATGGGAAGTAAAGGAAAGATGAGAAGTTGGAGCTTGTGCATACAAACACATGGGGACCAACTTAGGTATCTTCTCTTGATGGCTCTTGGTGTTATGTTACTTTTATAGATGACACAACTAGAAAGGTTTGGATTTATTTCCTTAGGAAATTTTTTGATGCGTTTGAAACATTTAAGAAATGGAAGAGCTTGGTGGAGAATGAGACATGTAAGAGATTAAAATATCTGAGATCCAATAACAATGGTTAGTATTTTAGAAAAGAGTTTGAGGATTATTGTGCCTCTAATAGATTTCCTAGGTAGAAAATGGTTCTAGGGACTCCACAAGAAAATAGAGTGATTCAGCACATGAATAGGATAATAATGGAGCATGCATGGAGTATGAGATTACATGTTGGATTGCCTTAAAATTTGTCAGTCTACCACTATTTATTTAATTAATAGAGGTTCTTTAGTTCCTTTGGGTTGTGGTATTCTAGAGGAAGCATGGACAGGTAAGAACGTGAGTTATTCTTTTCTCATAACCTTTAATTGTCAAACATTTGCACATGTGTAGATTTTAAAAATAGAACTAATCTAGAAGAAACATCGAAAAAGTGTATCTTCATTGGATGTGGCATTGATCAATTTGGTTATAGGTTTTGGGATTCTAAATAACTAAAAAATTATGAGAAGCAAGGATGTTGCATTCAATGAGAAGGTGTTGCACAAAGATCAGTTGCAACAACATGAGAAGAAAGAAAATGATTATGTAGCATTGTATGATACTTCAAACAACAATGTTCCAATGGTTCCTCATGTTCTGCAACAAAAGCAACAACAAATACCACAAACTCTAATGAATGTTAGATGATCAACAAGTATAAGTAGAAACTCAAAATATTTTCTCCTTCTTTGTATTCTATTTTATTAACTGATGTTGGTGAATTAGAAGGGTATGATGAGACTATGTAGGTGGATACAAAGGTTTAGTGGGAGCATGGAATGGAAGAAGAAATGGAATCTTGCTAAAAAAATAGGCTTTGGAATAATGCAAGTTGTTTGTAGGTAAAAAGGCTTTACCAAATAAATGGGTTTGTAGGATGAAAGAGGAAGGAGGTACAAGAAAAGATTTAAATCAAGGTGTAAAAATCAAAAGTCTTTAATTCAAAACAATGACAATTCCTTAAATAAATTCATTTATATTCAAAATAAAGTTGAAACTTCATTCATTAGACTTCATAAAATCCAAACGATTTCAAACAACGACTTAAAGTCGACAAATAGATTCATAATACTTCCAATTAAATCCATACACGTGTCATCTTAACACGACATTGATAACAATACAAAAGTATTTGTAACATAAGTTTACAATTCGAGACCTAGGCATTCCGTCGCCTTAAGCTCCACAATACATAGTTCAAGAAATAAATATTACATAAATGAAGAAAACATTCTTTGATCTTCAATCCAACAACTTATCTTCAAATATGAAGACGAGAACAAGAATCAGGCGCTTTTTCCGCCCAACCTCGAAGCTTACGCTTCCTCGAAATTCCTTAGTCATTCAAAGAATACCCAACCCTGCACAAATCGCTTAGCAAAAAGTAGTCGACAAGCAAGATGTAATCTGGTGCGTGCCTAGTATAACTAGTAATTCCACAAGAATTTTCATTTTTATAATTCATTTAAGAAACAAGCAAGTTCGATAATAGGATATGGTAGAGAGTTATAAACATTTCATCTGTTTCAATGGTCCTTAAGTTACTTGGCCAAGTAAAATGTCATGCACGACAAATAATAGTAGTTTTGGAAAAGAAAAACTACACTCTCTATAAACCCATATTCGGCACCCATCCCGGAAGGTAACTTTCCAAACATGTCATGCACATTCATTTATCAAGCATGCATGATTCCATTCCAAATAAAAATGATCTTTCACAAACATCTTAACTGCAATCTTGTTTCAAGCAAAAATGGTTCTAATGCAGTCTTTTCATCGTTTTAAATCATAAATAACATTAAATTAATATTTAAATCAAATAATAAAATAACCAAAAGAAGGTGTATCTCAAGTATGTAATCTAAGTACATATTTAAACAGGCATAAATGAGTACATATTCTTTCAGTTCATTTACTCATTTAATTTATGTTTACTTCGAAATAATCCTATTCTAATTCGTTTCGTTTCCAAGTAATTTATATATTTTTTAATTCACTTAATTTCTTTTATGTTTTTCACATTTTCATAAAAAAAAATATATCTTTTCAAAAACAAGTTTGACAACTCATTTTTTTACTTTTGTTTCGTAAACAATTTTAAATTATTCCTAGAGATTTAACAATTTTCATTTTCACTTTCCTATACTATTTAAATACACTAAATTATTTTATCTTAACATTCTGAAAAAAAAACATTCAGCAATTTTTATTATGTGATATCTTTTCTTTGAAATTTCCAATTCTTTGTCTGTTCAGACAATAAATATAGTTTTCATTTGAAGGTTTTCTAAATCTACAAACATGTTGTTTCCGGTAATAATCTTCACTAAATGTCATGGAATAATCTAAAACATGTTGTTTTCTGTTTATATTCATTTAAATACTAAAAAAAAAAATTATAATAAAGAAATCTATTGTTTTTCAATAAATTTTCTATTCAAGATGTTCAATATCTTTCTGATAAAAAAAACATAGTGATAATTTTCAATTCTTCAAATACAAGAAACAAAAGAAAATGATTCAAATTAAACATACTATGATCATGAATTTGTTAAATAATGCTCATTTGATTCTACCTGGTGATTTTCCGAAATCTAGAGATGAGTTTTTTTGTGTATTTTTCTGTCAATTTCCTGCTCTAAATTATCTTTTGTCTCTGTTGTTCTTGTGATCCTCTTTTTCTCCCCGTGCTCCACCACTCTTCTATTCTCTCCACTCCCTCTCTTCTTTTATTCTATTTTATTTTCTCCCTTCTAAACTAGTTGTATATGTTAGTGTAATTAATTAATTATTACACTAGCATAAGTTAACTTAGGTTTTAATTAATCATATTAGTCCTAAGTTGCATTTAATCATTTAATAAAGTTGTTGAGATAAGATTCCCTTCTAGAAGATGAGTTGTCTTTCTAGAACTTATCTCCATCTTGTTATCATTCCTTAGGTAGTTGGTTAGGGTTTCTTGTTGTCACATGAAGTGTGATTTGAACACTTGGCAACATCATTTTCATTCTAGGTTTAGCACTTGCCTATATAATCAGGCATATGTACTCTTTGTAATTAATCCATCCATCTATCAATCTGATAGATCATAATAGAATCTATATTTGCATGCAATTATCATAGTTTATTTATGGATTCCAGTTTGGTGTTTTCAAGTGTTCCGTGGCATCAGGTCTGTTGTTGCATTATTATGATTCCGATATGGTTTCTTGTAGACAGAAGTATCTTTCCTTGCTTGTCGGATTGCGGTTCCAGTGTTACTCCACAGTGTTCTTCCAGTGCTTCTTTGTTGCAGTCATCTCATTGTAGGGGGGGTTGTCCCATTGGGTTTTCCTTCTCTACCTCATTATTGCATTTGTACATGGGTACCTGATCAGGCCTTGTTGCCGAGACCCATTCATGCTTTCTTGCATTCATCTTAGTTTTAGGTGCATGCTTATCTAGTCTCCCTAAGTTGCACTTATGGGGGGGTGTTAGTGTAATTAATTAATTATTACACGAGCATAAGTTAACTTAGGTTTTAATTAATCATATTAGTCCTAAGTTGCATTTAATCATTTAATAAAGTTGCTGAGATAAGATTCCCTTCTAGAATATGAGTTGTCTTTTCTAAAACTTATCTCCATCTTGTTATCATTCCCTAGGTAGTTGGTTAGGGTTTCTTGTTGTCACATGAAGTGTGATTTGAACACTTGGCAACATCATTTTCATTCTAGGTTTAGCACTTGCCTATATAATCAAGCATATGTACTCTTTGTAATTAATCCATCTATCTATCAATCTAATAGATCATAGTAGAATCTATATTTGCATGCCATTATCATACTTTCTTTGTGGTTGAATATTTCTTCCTGGCAAAGGTCCACCTGTGCATCCATCATTCCAACAGTGTCCTCTCTCTTCTATTTGGGCATGGGAAACATACAACATCAAACAAAATAAGAACTAATTGTTCTCTCCTCTACCCTCTCCTGGCCGTGCCTCCTTCTCCTCCTTCCATGCACATGAGAGAGATTTCTCTCTGTGGGGAAGCCAGATTTCTAAAAATTCATAAAGTTTAAACAAAAAACTACTTTTTCCTCCTTTTGGCCGCACCTCATCGTCTCCTCCTTTTCTTATGTGTTGCATACCTCTCTCTCCCTTCTCTCTGGTTGTGTATTGGAGACTTTAGCATATGAAAACAAAAAAAACAATTCTATCTCCTCTAGCTGCATATAGAAGGAGCAACATCCAATATGAAATAGAATAAAAATTTATTTTCCTCTCCAACTCTCTAAAAAAAAAAATGAATTTTACTCTCCTCTATTGTACTGGCGTATGAGAGAATAATGTGAATCCAATAAAGATAAAGATCAAAATATCTATTTTCTACTTGCCTCTCCAAAAATGGATTTTCCCTCTTTTTTTATGCAAATGGTGAAGTTCACCATAAAGTCAGATCCACTAATCTTGTTTTGATTTCCAGAACTCCAAGTTCCTCTATTTGATTGCATGCAAAATTAATTGAGAAGATATTTGTTTTCAAATTGTAAACTGTTGTTTTATTTTCAATTCCAATTTTAATTTCCATTGCAAACGTATTGCTTCTTCTTATTGTTTTTAAATAACTTAATTTAATATATATAATTATTTATACATATCTTTCCACTTTCATTAAATACTAAATTTAATAGAAATATCTTTTTCTTTTAAAACATTTATTTTTACTTTCATTTATTATTTGTGAAAATAAAAAATAAACCAATAACACAATATTTACATTCTTTTTTTCTTTCCACGCAATAACATAATTTAATCAAATTGACTAAACAATCAATCTTTCCATTTCAAAAGAAACATATCCATTTTCACATATATTTGAGCAATCAAATTTTAAACTTATTTAAAATTTGCAAGTATAATCAACACAAAAATACATTAAAATAATAATTAGGTGTGTGTGCGAGATTCCATCATCCTCATAAACGTCTAAAGGTTAAAACAACTCTACCTGATTAATGTTCTCGCCTTCATTTTCGTTCACCTATTCCTGCATTCACTTGCACTCAAGTTCTCATCAACAATGACAATCCCCAAATTTCATAATAATGCATTTCAAACCATTTCATTTGCTTTTGCATTTGTATTTCAATTTAAATTTCACTTTCACTTTCAATTTCAATTTTAAATAATCATCTAACATAATAATTAAAAATCTGATGATTAATAATTGTATTTAAATAATTGATAAAATCAGTACGTGACACAAGATTAGTAGTTAAATGATTTGCACATAAAAAGGCATTGATTTTGATGAAATCATTTCTTCGGTTGTTAAAATGACTTCTACTCATATTATTTTAAGTATTGTGGTTGTTGAAGATTTGCATTAGGAACAACTAGATGTGAGAACGCCTTTCTCCATTGTGATTTGGAAGAGGAGATATATATGGAATAGCCACAAGGATTGAGGTTAGAGATAAGGAGAAATTGGTGTGTGGATTGAATTTTTTTTTTATGGATTGAAGCAAACACCTCGATAATGGTATTTGAAATTTGATAGTTCTATTACTGAGAAGGGCTACAACCGATGTAATTCAGACCATTATGTTTATTTTAAGAGGCTGGATAATGATAGCTAAATTATTTTATGTTTATATGTTGATGGCATGCTTGTAGTAGGGTCTAACATAGATCACATAAGGGAGTTAAAACAATAGTTAGCAAAAACATTTTCTATGAAGGATTAGGGGCAACAAAAAAAATCCTTGGTATGAGAATTACAAGAGATAGAAAAAATAGAAAATTAGCTCTATTGCAGGTTGATTATGTTCAAAAGGTGTTGCAAATATTTCATATGGAGAATGCAAAAGTTTTCATCACACCTTTGCTTAGTCATTTCAAATTGACTAAGAAGATGTGTCCAAAGACACAAGAGGAGGAACAAAGAATGTCCAAGCTACCATAAACTTTTGTTTGGAAAGTTTAATGTATGCCATGGTATGCACGATGCTAGATATTGCTCATGTCGTAGGAGTTGTTATTAGGTATATGAGATCTTGAATTAGAGCATTGGAATGTGGTAAAAATGGATTCTCAAGTATTGGAGAGGTACATCCAACAAATATTTATGTTTTGGGGTCTCTAATACTAATTTGAAAGGCTATGTTAACTCAAATTTGGTAGGAGATATTGATACTAGGTGAAGTACTACAGGTTTTGTTTGTTATAGGTGGGACTATAGTGAGTTGGATCTCAAGGTTGAAAAAGGTGGTTGCTACATCCACCATAGAGATCGAGTGTTGAATACACAAAAAATCTAAGAGGGGGGTGAATCAATTATACATTAAAATATCAAAACCCTCATTAACATTCAAATCTTCATCAACTTTATTAACCTTTAATTTGTTAGAATGATTTAGCATGAAAGCAAATAACAAAACCTGAAACACATCAACACTATGCACAATAGAACACCAGATTTACATGGAAAATCCAAAATGGAAAAAAACTAGGGTGAGGGTTAGCTCACAATATAAAGTATGCAACATCAAATATAATAGGCTCGTTGTTGGAGGGCTCACTACCCAAAAAAAGAAGGGCTCACTGCCAGATTACAAAAAAGAAGAAAGAAGAATGTTACAATAAGAAATCCATCCCAATGCAATAGAAAATTCCACACAACATCACCAACACATTCATACCCTTTTTGAAGATTGTAGACACCTTCTGCTCACTGCTTCTAGCAATCTAACTCATTAAAGATCACACTATTTTTCACAAATTCTTTTTTCACACCTTTGTAGTTCGCATTAAATTCACTACATATGAATCCTCCATCAACACAACACTTATTTATACTTTCTTCAACCTTGAAAACATTCTCCAAGGTTTACTATGCACCTCAACCATGCAAGTTTAGATTAGGTCAGCTCTAAAACATTCCCACGGTGGAAAGGAATGAGAGTGGACCACATTGCACCTTAACTCAAACCTAAATCCACTCATACATACCACACCGCACTTCCACAATTAATGAATAAAATCCACAATTAATATAAACAACCAAGATCTGTCGAACCTTTGTCAACACCATCAAACATTTAAGTAGTGTGATCCCACAAAGCTGGTTTACAATTTCTAAGAGATTCTCATTTTTGTTGAAATCACATATTTTTAGAAAATATAATGATTTAAGCCTTTAAAAGTTCCATTTTAAGGATTTCAATTGAAGAGGGTTTCATCAAAACACCTTAAATGAAAACCCCTTGGATAGAACCCCGCTAATTTTAAACCATACCTACAACGAAGTCTCCTTTACACCTATCAAAATGCTGATGAAAAATCACTTTTGATTTACCTTTTGGGGGATCAAAATAAATTCATTTAAAATTTATTTGAAATGATCATGGTATTCCTTGGAATGAGTTATCCAACGAATATAATTTTAATATATTTTGGTTTTATTATGTATGTGTTTTTTAGTTTTATTAAACATAGGTTTTTCACCAAAAATCAAGCTCTTTGTTCTGCACATGTGGAAAAATAGTAGATTATCAAAATAAAATTTTAAAAAATATGTTTAGGTTTGATATTGATGTCCTTGATCCATTAATTTTTTTTTTTGAATTTCGATACATACAAAAAAAGTTATGTTGTATACAGTCTGCCTATGTTTCAATTGTAATTGGTTTGACTTTGAAACTTGATTAAGGAAAAAATATTTAATAAAACACTATGAAACCAAATGAAAGTGCTAGATATTGTAGTTACAAATCTAAATTTGAAAAACTTAGAATTTTATCCTTCATACAAAAAATGTTATGTTGTATACGGTGAGCGTCACTCCTTAAAAATGTTGTTTTTAAAAAAAGCTAGTTCTCGAAGGAGATGAAAAAAGAAGTGCAATTAGATTCCAATTTTTTTGAAAAAAATATATTTAGAATCTATAGACAAAACGTCACAAATCACTAGTTTTCATCATCTTCAAATTCCTCATGGTTTATCTGCTATAGGAGCTTGAAAGTGAAGATTTAGTTAATAAAATCAGTTCAGTGTCCAGTTTGCCCAAAAATTGTAAACTAGTATTGTGGGATCACCCATTACATGCTTCCTTTGGTCCAAAGATGACTTGTGAACAACAAATATCACTTGAACACAATCTAGAATATTTCACAAACACCCTGAAATCCAACAAATTCCTTCGCAACAACTTTTGCCTGAAGAATAAACTCATCATGTACACTTAGATAATATTCCACACACTATAACTCAAGAAATTATCTTGCAAATCATCAAACCACAAACATATTCAATTGAAGGTAGATATGAAACTTATCAACACGTTTTTAAAATTGTAAGAAAAAAAACCAAGCTGTAGAGAAATGCAAAGGGGTAAACCCACAAAACTAGTTTACAATTCTAGTGAGGAAGAAAAATTCCAAAACATGCCCCCATGTAGAAAATTTTGGTTTTTGGGGGTTCAAACCTATTTAATGCTAGGTCCCACCATATTCCACATTTCCTGAAATGAAAAATAAAGGAAAAATTAGTGGAAAAGGGGCTTCACTCGAACTTTGGTTCAACTGAACCTTGGTTCGAGCGAACCTCCAAGGGGGGTTTGCTCGAACCTAGGCTCATTTGAACCCCCATTTTCCCCCTTTGGCACCAAATTTCTCTAGAATTTTTCCCTTCAAAGCTCGAGTTAAGGATAAAAATGGAGGATACTTCACAAACCCAATTGGATATGGTAGTCCTCGAAAAGAGTTATCCAACGAATATAATTTTAATATGTTGTGGTTTTATTATGTATTTATTTTTTTAGTTTGATTAAACATAGGTTTTTCACTGAAAATCAAGCTCTTTATTTTGCAAATGTGGAAAAATAGCAGATTATCATTTTTATTTTTGAAAAATATCAATGTACTAGTTATTGAAATCCTTGATCCAACAAAAAAAATTAAATTTTGATACATACAAAAAAGGTTTTGTATACGATCCGCTTATTTCCGAATTGTAATTGGTTTGACTTTGAAACTTGATTAAAAAAATTCAATATAACACTATGGAACCAAATGAAAGTGTTAAATGTCGTAGTTACAAATATGAATTCAAAAATATTAGAATTTTATCCTTCATAGAAAAAAAGTTATATTGTATATTGTGAGCATCACTCCTTAAAAATGGTCTTTACTGAAAAAAACTAGTTTTCGAAGGAGATGGAAAAAAAGTGCAATCTGATTCCAATTTTTTTGAAATAAATATATTTTGAATCTACAGAAAAAATGTCTCAAATCACTAGTTTGCGTCATCTTCAAAATCCTCACGGTTTAGCTACTATAGGTGCCCGAAAGTGAAGATTTAGTTAGAAAAAATCAGTTTAGTGTCTAGTTTGGCCAAAAATTGTAAACCAGTATTGTGGGATCACCCAAAGAAAAATAATCTCCTAGAGACCACTACAATACATAGCTCACACACTGGTGAAAACAAATTTCTCTACACAATGATCCAAACCAAGAAACTCTAGATAAAACACCTATGAACATCTCTGACCATCATATTCGAACCATAAAAGTAGATCTTCAACATAGAAGAAATGCAGAGCAAAATTAGAACACCACTTTGTATGCTAGAACACCTCTACAACATAATTTTTTCTCTTTTATTTAAATTTTCTCAAAATCACTTGGAAACAAGGCACCAACAACACATTCTCATTAGCTAGAACACCTCCTCATCACAACCAAACCAACATAGCAACTCAACCATACAAATGGTTATCAAAGCAACATTGGAGGTTGACACTAGTAACACTTACTAATGACAACATAATGAAACTAATTAAAGCATAATGAATCTCTTTTAATGGAGTAGGTAGTCTTCTAATAGCCATGTGTTCAACCTCCGAGCTTTCCCAAGAGGTTAAGCTCCTTCCAAGGAGCCAAGCTCTGATACCAATTGTTGAACACCTGGAATACTAATAGGGGGTGAATCCATATTCATCTAAACATCCAATCCAAATAGCATATTCAATTGTAGTAAATGAAATAAAACATAAAACATCCAACAACATCACAAAACACATGAATACTGGGATTTTTACATAGAAAATCCAAAATGGGAAAAACCATGATGAGGATTAGCTCACAGTATATTATAACCAGTTATAGTATATTTATAAAAGTGCTCATTGTAGGTAGACTCACTATCCAAGTGGACTCACTGCCCATTGAGAGAAAAAAGTGATAGGAAGAGATTTTGTGGCTCACAACCTAGTTTGAACTATTATAATTGCATCTATCATATGCATGAGATACAATTCCAATGAAGCTCAATAAACTGACTTTACACACTTCATCTATTTCTAATCTAACACTTTGTTTTCCTCTACATTCACATCACTTTAATATTTTGTTCAACATTCACAACTTAGATTTGCAATGTATTCTCTCAATTCACATCATACACATCACATACATGTCCTACATATATAAAAACACCAAAAATGATCTAACTTATACATCTACTTCAAGCATAACATCAATTAGGCTGACTTAATTAGATGTATCATACAAAATAGTCAATATATGACTTGTCAACTCAAAACCTTACACACACACCTCACGCCATAATTCAAATCTTAAAACAATTTGAAATAGGTTGGCATGCACCTATAATAGCTCCCACATAATTTCACAATACTTAATCTTTACATACCTTCACACTTAATAGGTCAATACTGCAAAAGACCTAATACAAAAATTCTCCAACTGTATACCCATATTCGGACACGTGGTTCTCAAAACTCAACGTCGGTTAGAATACACTCTATTGACATCTGTCAACATCTCCTTGAAACCAAAAAGTCAAAATCCTATCTGTGAAGAAGTGTGGACTCTCCAACTCATATGCACTGTACAATAAATGACTGTAACTGCTAGACTGAACTTATGTCATTCATAACTTTCAAACCAAAAGCCAAAACAAGATGAAATTCTGGAATTAGATGCTTCTATCAACTAACAAAAGAATACTATAATCACATAGAGAAAATTTAATTGGTGAACCATTACATACCCAATTATTGGATCTTCTATACATAGAATCACTGGTATTAATACTTAGTCATTTTCCATGACAAAATTCTTCACCGAATCAAACCATCTTACAAAATTGTCTTCCACAAACACCCCAAAACATGTTAAAGCGAGCCAAAATGCTCTGAACCATAAAATCTCCAAAGCAAGATACAATGTTGACATCAATGACAACAATGCAACACATAATAGTATGCCTTATGCTTATCTACATGCTTATGTTGCCAACAAAAACATCAGTGAAAACTTTCAACAATTTATATCCACATCATGGACTCATTGTACATACAACCTAAATGCAAAGGTGGTTTAGGGTTAATAGGCCTAAAAATATAACACTTTTTTAGCAACTAAATGAATTATTAAAGCTATCAAAGGTGAAGAACCGTGGAAGATTCTCATACAAAATATAATTAACCTTGCCTCAATAAAGGGTTAATGGTAGTCAGTGGGATGGTTAGACAAAATCCTTCATGCTTCATTTTTCTCAAGCAAAGCTTCACCTCCCCTTTAGTTTGTCTAGAAGGCTTGGCAATATATTTGTCATTTCTTAAAATGGAGAGAAGTCTTTGTTCAACATGGTTTCAACTTCTCCACCTTGTCTATATGATGGAACAAACATATTCTTTATTAGGAACAACCCCTTGCTTTAATGTTTCTAAAAAAATCTTATTTCTTGTTAAAAAGAGGAGTTTTCAATGTTGGAGACCTTTGAGATTTTTCTATGGTGAGATAATTATAATGGAATTTTGTTAAAACATAATTTAGTCTAAACAAAACATACAATACATTTTTTAAAAATTTTTATGCAATCTTTGGTGTTGTTGGAATTGTTAATGAAGTTATGTAGCCCTATCCAATGCAACTTCTTTATAGATTGGTTATGGTTGTCATCTTATCCTTTCTTGTTTTTCCATTGAGAAAATATATGCATATTATTTTTGATCTACCTTTAAAGCCATGGCTAAACTTCATATGGAATTGCAGGTTTAGTGATTTTCTTGGTCAAAACTATCAACTCAAATTTGGAGATCTAAATTCAATTCATATGCTCAATTAATCTCTTGGAAGCTACTACATGCAAACTTCCCATTGGGGACAGGTTGAAGTGTATTATGACCCAACTAGTTAATTGTCCATTTTGTCATAGGCATAAAAATATGAGGCATATTTTTTGGGGATGCACATTTGTTAAAAAAATTGAATTCTTTGTTCAATAACTTGTCTATTATTTTTAAACATATAAGCTAAGTTGGAAAGAGGCCTTACTTGTGGTTGAGTTACATGTCATTGTTGATGGTGTTAAACATGTAATTTTGTTGCATGTATGGAGAAATAGGTGTAAAAGGATCTTTATTCCTTAATAATGATCACCATGTACTTGTGTAAGATAGTCTTTATTTATCAATAATGATCACCATGAATTTGCATTTCTAAGGTTTTACTCTTATGTGTTTTATCAGGTTGCCTCCTTATTTTCTTAGCTCTAGACAAAGTCCAAGAGAAGTTCAAAGATAGATTTCTAGATTCAACAAATCAAATTGCAAGTGGAGCAAATTTTGAGTAGAAAAAGGGTTTGCATAGCATAGGGATTAAGATATTTTTATAGAGTTGACTATTGTTATTTTTCTTTAGCTAGTTCTTATGTCTCTTCAAATGCTCCAATTTATTCTCAGTCAGTGCTCCTGATTGGTCTTGTTTTCTCCTTGGTGAAGACATTGTTGTCAGGTATAATAGTTTTTTGTAATATGATATCTATTTGTATAGTTTATTTTTGCAATTTTTAAATACAATAGATTATACTTGTAATTTACATTCCTTCAATACATAAATAAACAAAAAAAAACTCATGCATCCAATGCTTATGACACATTTAGAAATTGTTTAATGCAAAGTGAATCCACATCTCTCACATACTCTTTTATTTTTATTAATTTACTATATTTTATGTTCAACTTTAATTTAATGTTGGGTGATCCCAAAATAGTGGTTTACAATTTTTGGCCAAACTTGACACTGAAATTATTATTTTTAACTATATCTTCACATTCAGGTACCTATAGCGGTTAAACCATGAGGAATTTGAAGATGATGCAAATTAGAGTTTCATCACATTTTGTCTGTAGATTCTAAAAATATATTTTTAATTTTTTTTGGAATCAGATTGCACTTCTTTTTCCATCTCCCACGAAAACTGGTTTTTTTCATAAAACAACATTTTTAAAAAGTGACGCTCACCGTATACAACATAACTTATTTTGTATGAAGGATAAAATTCTTTTTTTTTTGAATTTAGATTTGTAACTACGATATCTAGCACTTTCATTTGGTCTCATAGTTTTTTATTGAATGTTTTTTCCTTAATCAAGTTTCAAAGTCAAACCAATTGCAATTCAGATATAGGTGGATTGAATACAACATAATTTTTTCTTTAATTGGATCAAGGACATCAATACCCAGTACAAACATATTTTTTAAAATTTTATTTTGATAATTTGCTATTTTTCCACATGTGCAAAACAAAGAGTTTGATTTTCGGTGAAAAACCTATGTTTAATAAAACTAAAAAAACGCACACATTTTAAAACTAAAACATATTAAAATTATATTCGTTGGATAGCTCGTTCTGAGGACTACCATCTTCCAGATGGGTCTATGAAGTCTCCTCCATTTTCTTCCTCAACCTGAGCTTCGAAGGGTAGAAATATGCTAAAATTTGGTGAAAGAGGGGGAGAAGGGCAAAACAGGGGGGTTCAAGCGAACCCCTCTTCGAACAAACCCCCCTTCACTCGAAAGGGTGAAGGGGGGTTCGTTCGAAGGGGGGTTCGCACAAACCCCCCCTTTTTTTGAATTTTCCATTCATTTCTATGAAGAAACGTGGCATCATAGGGTTCGAGTGAACCCACCATGCAAAAGGGGGTTCACTCGAACTAGGAGTTCGACCGAACCCCTCTTTTGGGTTCGTGCAAACCCCCTAGTTTGAACGAACCCTTTAAGACATGAAATTTTGAATGTGTGAGCATTTTTACAAATTTCCTTCCTCACCATAATTGTAAACCACTATTATGGGTTTACCCTGTTTCCCTTCTTAATGACAAACTTAAGTGTGTAAAGACTAATATCATGTTTCCTTTCTCAATGTCAAGCTTAAGCGTGTGAAACATAATAAAAGCACCTAGATATATGTTTGCCTTCACTAGATCAAAGTTAAATATTGTGCCTTTGAAGGAGTTTCTATGTATATATAAGATCTACTTAGACATTACAAGTGTTGGGGAGTGAAGTCCAACAATCTTTTTCCATTCAACTCCCAATATTTTCCCGCCTCCTTTGTGTCTCTTCATTTCCTTTAGAGACTTGAAGAACTCACGATGTGCGTTTAAAACATGATGAGTATTGTTGTTGTAAATGTATAAGAAAATATTTTTCATAAAATAGAGAATCCTCCACTTTCCCATGGATGTAGCCATTGCGGTGAACCACGTAATTGCTATTGTGTTGTGTGTTCATAATTGCTTGAATCTAATTTTGTTTCTATTTTAATTTACTCTTTTAAAAGTAACAATTGTTACCAGAGTTGTGGTGTTCAATCATTTGGCATGAGAGATTTGAGCTTGAGTGGGAGCAATGCCATCTGGCAAAGGAAAGGTTGAAAGGTTCAATAGCCACAACTATCAATTGTGGAAAATGTAGATGAAAGATTATTTATATCAGAAAGATTTGTGGCGACCATTATATGGTAAAGCAAAGAAACCAACATCTATGTCAGATAGAAAATCTTTGGGAGCCATTCGGTTGTGCTTATCCCCAAAAGTGGTGTTTAACATATCCAAAGCAACAACAACTAATGATTTGATGAGTACATTGAATAAGTTGTATGAAAAACCCTCAACATCAAATAAGGTACTTTTCATGAAGCGGTTGTTTAACATGAAAATGGTTGAAGATAGTTTTGTAGCAAACCACTTGAATGGCTTTAATATTGTTACTAGTCAATTATCTTCTGTAAAAATAGTTTTTGATGATGAAATTCAGGCTCTCTTAATTTTGAGTTCTTTGCCAAATATATGGAATAGCTTGGTTATGACAGTTAGTAACTCAGTTTCTAGCTCAAATATAGTAAAATTTGATGATGTTGTTGGTGCAATTCTAAGCGAGAAAATGTGAAGGAAGAGCACAGGTCAGACTCCAACATTGGGTAATGTTTTCAGTGCAGATGATACAAGAAGATCAAAAGAAAGAGGGAAAAATCCAAGTGGTCATGAGAAATCACAAGGAAGGTCAAAATCCAAAGGTAGAGATACTGGTTGTTGGTGTTATGGCAAGCAAGATCACATCAAAAAGAACTGTTGGTCTTTCAAGAAGTTTGAAAATCAGCCAAAAGAATATGAAGCAAATGCTATATATGTAGAGGATGTCGGTGTTCTTATTTTAACCTCAGAAGAAACAACAACAAATATTTGGGTGCTTGATTCAGGAGCATCGTTTCATGCCACTCCATGCAAGGAGTATTTCAAAAACTTACAAAGCGGTGACTTCGATAAGGTTTTTCTTGGAAATAATGAAGCTTCTGATGTTATTGGAAAAGGGGATATTTTGTTAAAGTTAACAAATGGAAATAATTAGTTGCTACGGGATGTTAGATATATCCCTTAGCTCAAACAAAATCTGGTTTTAGCTAGACAATTGACTTCTCAATGATGTGAAATCACTTGTGGATCCAATAGATGAAAAGTAACAAAAGGGGCCTTGGTAATTGCTCGAGGCAACAAATTAGGCACCTTGTATATAGTAGAGAGTGACATTGAAGTGGGAGTTGTTCAGTCCACACCAATTCTTTCATTGTGTGAAGCCTTGGCTGCAAGGAAAAGGGCTTTGGACAGGTTAGATGATGAAGTTGCTTTAGTCGTTGAGGAAATATGTTGGAATTTGATCAAATGTCTGTAGGAAATATAGAAAACCCAAAAAAAAAATCTGACTTATAGATTGATCAGGTTTAGGAGTTTGAATCATAGGGGGTTGACAAAGGGCGCGATAAGGGCTCTTTTGGTGCCAAGGAAGACGAAGAAGGTAATGAGAACCACCAGTTTGATGAGTTGGATGGTTTTCCAGCTACTTGGGATGAGGATCATGTTAAAGAGCAATTTAAAAAATATGGTGAAATCGAGAAAATTCAACTAGCTCAAAATATGCCAACCGAAAAGTGTAGAGACTTTGGGTTTATTTCTTTTTCAACTCACGATGCAATTTTGGGATGTATAAATGGTTTGAGCAACATTGAGCTTGGAGAAGGGGACAATAAGGTGAAGGTGAAGGTAATACTATCTAAGTCTCATCAAAAGGGAAGATTAATGAAGAGGAGACTATAGGATTGGGCCTGGTAGTGTGCATAGTGTTGGGCGTGGTAATGTGCGTGGTGCTAGGCATGGTAGGCAATGGCCATGGGGTCGTGTTCCTAGACGTTTAGAGCCTCGAAGGTTTATCAGACGTGGTGGGAGATTTGTTAGTCGAGGTAGCCAAATTGCAGGTCATGGAATGAAGCGGCCTTTGAGAGGAACTGCACTTCCACATGTACCGGAGACAGTACTATCACTGAAGGAGGTCCCAAAGAAACTTGTGGCTATTGGTGCAGGATACATCGACTTAGAAATGTGTTTAGTATGGGGAAGATTGGGCTCTAAAGTTACCGTTGTAGAATTTGCTTCTGATATAGTTCCCTCCATGGATAGGGAAATTCAAATATCTTTCCAAAATACATTAGAGAAACATAAAATGAAATTTATGCTGAAAAATAAGGTGACTGGTGTTGATGCGTCAAGACCAGGTGTAAAGCTAACACTAGAGCCAACTTCGGGAGGTGAGCAGACGATTCTTGAGGCAGATGTAGTTCTTGTATCTGCTGGTAGATCATCTTACACAAAAGGTCTTGGACTAGAAGAGTTTGGGGTGAAGTTTGATAAAATGGGACAGGTGGAAGTAGATGACCATTTTAGGACAAGTGTTTCTAGAATTTTGCCATCGGTGATGTGATTCCTAGCCCCATGCTTGCACACAAAACAAAGGAAGCAAAAGTAGAAGAACTAATCAAGAGTGTTGTTGATTTTGATACCGTTATGAAAAATGGACAAGGTGGAACATTTAATTTTCAATGCTTGAGGTTGGTGATGGTGTGTTTGAGGTGCTCTCCACTTTATGCGACATTCATTTAGGGGGATCTGATTTTGATAAGAGAATTGTTAATTTTGATCTGACATGGAGAAGGTTTATCATAGTGTTGAACAAAATTTGGAGAAGCTCAAGTTTTGCAAAGTTTCTCTTGGCCTCATCAAGATGTGACAATGAGCATGGAAAAGTGGAGATTTTTCTGAGTGAATGTTTTTGCAACAGTGGTTGGATTTCAAGTGGGAGATTGTTAGGGAGTGTAGTCCAACGATCTTTGTCCGTTCAACTTCCAATATTTTTCTAGCGTCCATTGTGTCTCTTCATTTTCTTTGGAGACTTGAAAAACTCACAATGTGTGTTTAAAATATGATGAGTATTGCTGCTGTAAATGTACAAGAAAACAGTGTTAATAAATTAGAGAATCCTTTACTTTCCCATAGATGTAACCATTATGATGAACCACATAATTGTTGTTGTATTCTATGTGTGTGTTCATAATTGCTCAGATTTGATTTTGTTTCTATTTTAATTTGCTCTTTTAAAATTAACAACAAGAAATAAAAGTAATCAAGATCACTCATGCCCAGCTTATGTCTAATCCTTAAATTTAGGCAATTAATGTTCCAAGGCCTTGAGCATGCCCAAGTCCTAAGGGTGCGTGGATGTGGTTGTATGCATGCTCGACCCTTTGGCTAAAGCCTTTCATAATATACCTCTTTCTTTGGACAAGTGTCAAAGTTTTTTAATGTATGCATTCAATGGGAAAGTCTTTGGCATTGATAATTTATCAATCAAGGTAATGCTAAATCTATTCCCAAAGTGGGAGATTGATAAATTTGATTAGAACTTATGGGTCCCCTTACTTTGTTCAATGCTTGCATGTATAGGATCCCAACTAAAGCTTGAACACTCTGCCTCGGCCTCTCATCTCCCTATAGCTGTTAGACCATGTTAGACCATGGTAAACTGGTTTTATCGAAAGCTAATGCAATCAAGGATCGGACACACGTTAGGGGCTAATCCAAGCAGCCACACACAGTCAATTTACAACAACAGTAGATAATTCAGGGAATAACAATATTTTGGAAAATATATTGTCTCATTAGCAAATGGAATTTTTATTGGTCAATACTAGCTCACAAGCATGTAGCCCTGCAACCAACATTTTGACAAACTCAGAAAATTAAATTAGGTGTAGATCATAGATCATAGTCAAGAATACATAACATTAGTTTGGAATTCATTTCAAGTTTTAATTTCACGTTTCTTAAAATTCTTTGTAAAAATTTCAAATCATACTTAATATTGTACAACAGTTTATTTGGCAATTCACATGTTTCTATATCTCATTTTAGAGCCACATCAGCATGCTTTTTGTTGAGGTATTCAAAAAAGCCCAAAAAAAACAGTGAGATCCATGACAGTGCACGAAATCATGTTTTATTAAAGTACTCCACAAACCCATTGAGGACTACTTCTATCCCCACTATTGAATCCCACTCCATTATGGACCCCTCTCCCCTAATTACCGCAAGATATTCAATGAAAAGATTCAAAAGAATATGATGCAGAACAAAAAAAAAAAATCAACGAACAGTTGTCATGTAACCACTATCAGAAAGCCAGTCAAGAACCCATGATTTTAGAATGGTGCAGGACTAGAAAATAATGAACCGCCAGCTGCTATGTAACTGCTGTCAGAAGGCCAGTCAAAAACCCATGATTTTAGATTCAGAAGAATATGGTGCACTACCAGAAAATAATGAACCGTCAGCTGCCATGTAACTGCTGTCAGAAGGCCAGTCAAGAACCCATGATTTTAGATTCAGAAGAATATTGTGCAGGACCCAGAAAAGAATGAACCGCCAGCTGCCATGTAACTGCTGTCAGAATCCATGATTTTAATTCATATTTAGGCATGAAATAATAGCTGCATGAAAGAGAAATGGTCTGACAGGCAACCACCGGTTAGAAATAGATAAAATCGCTGTCACGCCTAGGAAAGAAGTGGTAAGTGTTGCGGACAGCTAATTTATAACTGCCAGCAACTGCCCAGAATTAGGAAACACCAAGAATTAGCAAGATGAATGTTTGGTTGAGTGCTGGAAGAATCTTGCTATGCCAGGCGACACATAGTTCCCAATACCTCTGAAATAGAAACTACAATACCAACAGAGTACTTAAATAATATTACCCCGCAGAAAGATATAAGAGAACAGAGATTTTTTAGAGAATGATGCAGCAGACAGCAGCCTCCAGAATGACACAGTAGATAGCAGCCTCCAGAATGAACATGCAGCTTGTAGAAAAACGTAACCCAGCCAAAAGATGAACAGTTTTTACAAAGAATAAATACAAACACCGTGTACAGCTGCGTGGAGTTTAGATCAGAATGTTTTTAACAAAAGCCAATAGACCCAGAGCTGTCAAAAAATGTTGATAGAAAACAATGGCAACAGAGATTGGACTGTGGTGGATACTACATGTCATTAAAAACGATGCGATGGCACTCGAGAATTAAACGCCTTCAATATATGGTACCTATTATTTCTCAACTTTTTCAAGATTTTCTTTGCAGGGAACTGAATTTGCTGTTTCGTCTCATATGATTGTGTCGTTTGGATGTGCTCACGTCTGTTATATTTTGTAAAGAAGTTTTAGTTGATAATACATTTCAATTTTCTGGGCTCTTTCTTGGATATGGAATTTGCAGATCTCTTTGAAGAAGAAATCTTCAATTTTGAAATCAACAGTTGGTGGGGTTGTAGTCTTTCTCAACATTTTGCTATATTGTTGGTTTAAAAGGTAGCCTCTTTGTAGTTTTGTAATTAAATTCTTCCGAGAAGGCTCTTCATCCGTTTTATCAATTCTCTTTCCAGAAGTATTTCATAGTATTTTTCCTAGCATTATATTTTAGTATTTTACCTTTGCATCTTGGATTTCTTAAAAAATTAAAAGCCATTTGATAAAACGCATGAATATTGAATTTTAAACGGCTCTTTGAATGTGGTTTTTACATTTATTAAAGGGCAAAACAGTCTTTTGGGTCTGTTCTGTTGAATGCTCTCTTATTAGTTACTCATTTGCATGGAATATGATAAGAAATTTTGTCCTTTCCTCCATTCCTCGCAGTTTGTCCTTCGTATTCTCATTCCTCGTAGTACCGTTTCATATATGCAAGGTTGAAGGTAATCTTATTGGTGACAGCTAAGATACTGCATTGTATAGCATATTTGTGAAATATGACATGTGACCTGTATTATATTTTTAGGATTTCTGTGCAAGATTCCATTGTTTCATATTATTTGTTAGCTAAGCTAATTATTCTGCAGCCGAACTTAGAATTTGATTCGGCATCATAGTAAGAATAGATTAGCATTTGAGCCCTGACATTATAAGCTCAACTTTTTCAGTGCTTCAATACTTTGCTAGAGTACATTGTACATGTGACGAGGAAAACGTCTTGGTGTTTTGTATTTTCTATTGAGAATAACATGGATGGGAAATGGTTCTAGGAAAATTCATCATCAGCAATTCATTGAAGGAAAATTCACCGTCAGCAATTCACCGAAGGAAAATTCACCGTCATGGAAAATTCACCCACGGAAAAATTCATCACCAAGTAAAATTAACCGTAATAATTCAGGCGGCAGAAAATTAACCGCATTAATATTTTTTAATATATATTTAATGCAGTTAATTTTTCACCACGTGAGTTGCTGACAGTGAATTTTCCATGGCCGTGAATTGCTGACGGTGAATTTTTCCTTCGATGAATTGTTGACGATGAATTTGCCGTATGCCATGGAAAATATCTGAAATACCAGAGTTCAAATAGTGCTCAATGGGTCAAAGGAATTAGTTGTGTGAAGTGTTCTGAATTCCCCTTACTAAATAATATATTCTACAATTATTGTTAAGTTCGGTTTTTGTATGCATAGTAAAGAACTCAAAGTTTTGACTTTTATCCAATTTAGTATGAGTCGAAATTTCAGGAAAAAAATTCTGAACTCAACTAAGAAACAAGTTTTGCCCTTTGGCTAAGGACAGATACCCAGAAGTATGAAGTTATGAGTTGCATAATCAATGGTCTCAATGTTACATTGTTCTTTGCAGGAATGCCTGACAACTTTAGCTTCTTAGCTATTAGCATTTCTCGAATTCCGACTGATAATTGTTTTTCTTTTCACAATGTAGAGGAGCAATTTTCAACTGCCAAGTAGATTGCAACCCCTAGAATGGGTGTCCCTGCAACAGATGAGAGTACTGACATAATCGACAAATATCTAGCAAGCATCAATGTTGAGAATGTAGAGGCCAATCGTCAGGCACTTCAAGAATTACACTTCACTGCTCCAGGTGCTCTTCAGTATTTAAGTGGAGTTAAATTTTTTGAAAAACTCATTACCAGAAAATAACAAGAGGCGAGCCCTTTGTTGAAGTACTACAGGAAGGTGGAGTAGTACCTGGTATCAAAGTGGATAAGAGAATGGTTTGATTAGGTTGGTACGAATGGGGAAACAACAACACAGGGGCATGCTGGGCTTGCAACAAGATGTCAGTAGCATTACACAGTTATTGCAAGGTTTGTTAAGTGGAGGGCAGTGCTAAAAATTGGCCCAACAGAACCCTCAGAGTTTCCAATACAACAGAATGCTCATTGGTTAGCTTATTATGCAATAATTTTCCAAGAGAATGCCCTGGTTCCAATTATAGAACGTGAGGTTTCAACTGATGGACCTATATAAGAAAAAAGGATCTGAAGTTATTCAAAGAGTTCTTGCAACTTGCTATAAAGCTTTGGATGATCATCTTGTCCTTAGGAGTAAACTGTGCTGAAATCCGGCATTTTAACTCCTGGTTCCGATGGTCCCAAGGCCCCTCCTGAGGTAATAGCTCGATACACTGTAACATTAACGACATTGCAGTGGACTGTTCCAGTTACAGTTCCTGGAATTGTTTTTCTCCCTGGAGATCAAAGAGAAGAAGCAGCCACCAACAACTTGAATGCAATGAATAAACTCAACACTATCAGGCCATGGACATCGTCATTTTCCTTTGGGCGAGCAACTGCAACAGAGCACCCTTGAGACATGGACTTGGAAAAATGAGAATCTGCACGCTGCACAGAAGGCATATCTTGTTTGTTGCAAGCCAATTCTGAAGCAGCCCGGGCAAATATGGTGTGGAGATTCTGGTATTGGGTTTGTCTCTGAAATCCTTCATGTTAAGGATTACAAATTTTGATCTTGTAGTGATTTGACTGTGCAATGCCTGTTATTTCACCTGTGCTTTTCTCCATCAAGCTGCCAACTACATGTTTTTATATTTTAAGTTAAAACATAGCAATCTATTATTGAAGTTTTTTAAGTATTAATTGAAAGTATAAGATAAGAAGGTAATACGAAGTTTGAATAGTTTAAAGTCTAGACCAAATAAATTTTAAGGTTGATCACCTTTTGTTACCTTCAGCATTTGCGTTCTGCTGGTTAAGGAATTAATAAAGATTGTTCTTCAGAAGAGTATAGACTTTTAAACTTGTCAATCTTTATATTTGCATTATAAGTATCAGACTATTGGGGCAAATGCACAGAGCAAAAAATAACTTTGACCATGTTTTTCTTCTATCTTGTCCAGAGATTTTGAGAAACATAGTTAGCTTTGGTTTTTAATGTTTTGGATAGCGGCAGATTGTGGCTATTTACTGAATGTGCAAAGAATTTGATTTGGATGCCTTGGACAAACACTTTGAAAGCAACATTATCAGGATGACTCAAATAAATGATTACTGGAGGTGTAATTTTGTAGAAACTGGTTGAATTCAATTCTTTTTTCCCCTACTGTTCAAATACTTATACTGATCAGAGGAACAGCTAGGAATGCAAGTTTTACTTGTTGCTTACACAGATTGCCAAATACTAACTTGATATGTATAGATAAGAACATTAGCATTTTATTGATTATGGTAGACTACACACACAGACTGTCTATAAGAGACACCCTAAATTATATGGCATAGAAACAATGTTGTTTGTTATAAGTAGGAGAGAAAACAATGAACCTGAGATCAGCACACTGCCTTCATCAGTAGTGTGGTAGGCTAAAAAAAGCATAAGTGAAAGAAACAGTAGTGTTGGAACCCAACTAAAGCTCCCTTCGTTAAGATTAACATGAGCAACAATTTAGAGGGAACATGGGACATATTAGCTATGTAGTAGTGATTCTTCAATATTCAAATGCTCTGTGGAACACTCTCTCATTATCTATTTGCTAAGTTATTGTGAAGATAGATTTCAAGCTAATGGTTTATAAACTTAAAATACTCATCATTGGGAATCTGTTCCAACGTTGCCAAAAATAGTTCTTTGGGCTACGAGTAAATTGTAACGACGACCATCTTAGGACAACTCATAACATTCTAGCCAATGAACGTATACATCAAGGTTAGGAGGAATACTTATAAAGAGGGTTCCAAGTGTACCTAGCCATTAGGTGACTAAGATTTTGTTATGCAGAGAAGATTAGTATTTAAAACTTTCTGGGGGGAATATTAAGTGTGAAATCAGGGAAAGTGGTGGTCATTATATGTACCTCCACCTTTCTCATCTTTTGGGAGGATTAAAAAGTAGAGGGGTAGAGAGTGAGTATTTCAAAGAGTTTGTGATGCTTTACTCCAAAGGGTCTACCATATATAATTTTATTGAATGCAAAGGTCAAGGTATGGGCTTCAAGTATCATGCAAAGAGGATGATCAATTGTACCAAAAAAATATAAGATCTCTAATAAAAAATAAGTCACTTTTTCTACAAATTCTTTCAAACAATTTAATTCGAATTTCATGTCTATTGACATCTATACTAAAATTCTTTTTTTCTTTATGTTCACCACCCTACGTGAATGGTTTTTTTTGTTGGTTTCTTATCTTTTGAGCTGTTATAGGTGTCATCCAATTATCTTTTACATTGTTGTGGATGTCATTTAAGCTACTGCATGTGTCATTTAGGGTTAATAAATGCAAATATGTATTGTGCTACTTGTCTTTCAACCTCTACTTAAATACACAGTTTAAAAAGTGACGAATTGTCCATGCAGGTTGACTATGTCTGTTCGGTTAAATAGAAGATGGTAGGGTGGGAATGACTTGATGAGCTACCACTGCTTTATAACTGCTGTGACGATTGCTGTTGTGATGGCATCATGTAGTGGTGTGGTAACATTTGCTTCCTTCTTATAAAGCAATCATGTAGTGTTAGGCCTGTGCTTGCATTGTGAGTTTCGTTTGCCTTAATATTTTTAGGCATGGATTGGCATTGGAGACTTGGATCAAAGAATATAGGAGAAGCAATCTGCTACAGGTATGTAATTTATTATATTGTTTTGTCTGTTTCTTCACAATACATTATGTTGTCATTAATTTGGCCATACCAATGTGTTTTTTCTGTTGGACTAGTCTATCATGTTTCACTATAGGTTATAAATTCTTAAGCAAACATTTACTCACGAGATTACAGTAATTGAGTAAAGACACTAAGATCACTTTGATTTGAAGTTTGAAATTATTAATATTTATTATATTTTCTTGCAAAATCCCTCCACTTTTTAGTTTCCTATGCATCCATTGTAAATTATTATTTCTTTTCCATGGAACTCCCTAGGGCTTTAAATAACTATACAATTTGTTTGTCATGTTAACTACAAATCTATTCATGGCAAGAGCCTCTATAAGACCAATGAATATATTTCTGCAAGAAAAGCCTTGCACTTTTTTATTACTTACGCATCCATTGTAAGATATAAGTTCTCTTTTGCATTGAACTCCCTAGGAATTTAAGTAACTGGAAAAATTTGTCCATCATGTTAACTACAAATCTATTCATAGAAAGAATCTATCGTGCTTGTACAATCCTTGTTGACGCCATTGAATATTCTCATGGAAGAAATACTCTGCCCTGTTTTCCTGTATTATATTTTAAGATATTTTTAATTTGCCAGTCCAAGTTCACATGTTACTTTGTGGAGAAGACAAAAATATCTTAGATAACAACTTTGATTTGTGTGGTTAGGGATTAGAAGAAATAAATGAGAAAAAAAATATGAAAAGAAAGTGATCTTGAAGAGTGTTTGTTTGAAAGAATTTTCTTGAGATTTTAGAGGCTTGCAAATCCAAAATGTAGTTTTATCTATAATTTACATACTCTCCGATTACTCTCTGAGTAGTCGAGAAATCTCCAAAAAAATTGCATGCCAAGTAATTTCTGCTTTTACTCGCGGACAGTATGCAGATGAATTTTCTCCTATCAAATTATCAAGTAATCGTCAGTAGCTTGCAAAAAACCCACAAACTTGGCATGTTTGTGTGTGTATAAATATGTCTGTGTGTGTATATACATGCAAACTTGGTATCCTTTGTATGTTTATAGATATGTATGTGTGCACAGTGCAGTCCTGAGTATACACATACATAAATATCCACACACATTTGCCGAGTATTTGCTGAGTTTTTCCCGAGTCAAAATTTTTGGACTTGCTGAGTACTCTCCGATTCCAAGTATGTAAACTATGATTTTATCAACATCAATTTGTGGGCTGCCTATTTTAGTAGTACAAAATTTGTCTAGTGTAAACATTATCTCCAAAGCTGTCCAAATCATGTCCAACATTTGGAGGTGATGAAATCATTTGGGTTAAGTCGTCTTGAAAAGGCCTAGCTGTAGATGCTTCTGGTCATTTCCATAACCAATTAGATAAAGGACTTGTTGTGGCCTGCAAAACACACCCCTAATTTTTTAACATTGGGTACCCTTAGTGCTCTAACCCTTTCTCAATTTTTATTTTGATTTCACAATTTGCTTTAGGTTTTGTTTTGGTAGGCTTATTCTTGCCATGTCCAATCTAAATCGTGTTAAAAAATGTCAAGGAGGTTCTATGAAGTGGATAACTATTCACAAGTGCACTGGAAATGCACAATTGAAGTTGGATAAAATTCCTTATAAGTCTAGTTATCTCCCATTAGAATTTTAGACTTTTAGCAATCCTTTTGCAATGCAAAACTCTTATCGAGTATTTCAGAGTTTGAACCTTTGAGCATTTCAGATTTCAAACATCGAATTCAAAGATTGAACCATTTCAGATTCCAGAACTTAAATTACAAAGCATACTAGGGGAGAGGACCCGGTAGTTGTGCACCCTAACTTCGCGCTTCTCAAACTCTTACGTGGAAATTTCAAATCACTCCCAATTTTTTACAGCAGCTTACTTGGCAAGTCCCCTGCTTATAACTAAGGTTTCAGGGCCACATCATCAAATATGATGCCACATCAGCATGCTTTTTGTCAAGGTGTCCAAAAAAGCCCAAAAAAAAAGTGAGACCAATACTTGTGAATTCACAGCATGTTTTATTGAGCGCTGATGTGGAATCAAATGATTGGTTGATTTTTAGATCAAAGGAATACATTTTGTTTAATTATGGGTAGTCATCATCAACACTAACAATTCTAAAGTCACAACTATTGGTCTAATATTGATAAAAATAGCATTATATAAACAACTACTATCACAACTATTGAAACATGCTCAGGTACTGGGTCGTCTCCCCTAAAATCAGTCGAGAGTCTGAGACTTTGAGGTTGTTAAGCCATTAATGCTCATATGTGCCAAGGGACTTTATAATCCTTAAACTCTTCGCCTACTTGTCATTTGTCTTTCCTACTCTCATTTTCATAGGAATTTGAGCGGTTTTTGGTCATTACAGCGGCAGTTCCTCTTCGTGTAGCTCTTGGAATTCAAGATTGAACATTATTATTTTCTCATTATTTATTAGGTTTTTTTGTGCAGCTCTTGGAATTCAAGATTTAACATATCATTTTTTCATTATTGATCAGTTTCTTCGCGCAGCTCTTGGAATTCAAGATTGAACATAATCATTTTTTCATTATTCATCAGTTTATTTCCTACAGGTTCCATTTTGCCCTTTGTTGCTTTTCATGGTCAGGGTTTCAAGGAATGCGTTAGGATTTGTAGATTTCGCACTTATGTACCCTGGTATTTTAAATTTTGAATATTTTTTTTATTATCAGTCAATACAAATTAAAGTGGCGACAAGAACCTAAATCTCATCTCTTTGACGTCTCAAGTTCGACCCACGTTTTCTGAAGATTTTGAAAATGTGAAAACAGTTTAGTTATGGGAACCCAACTCCTTTTACTTACGTGTTTTTTAAACTAAGTGTTAAATATGTAAAATCAATGATAAATTAGAGACCATATTTTGTTTTTACTTGTTTAATTAATTATTAATAAGTTATTTAGTTACTTGTTATTTTTATTTAGGTTCAAATGGTCCTGTTTGTCCTTATTTTTATTTGGATTCAAATTGTCTTGTTTGTCTCTTTTGTGGTTTTGGATCCCTCCAAAACTTGTTTCAATTTCATACTCCCATAAAAAATATTGTTAGTCTTTGTTGTTCTTTTCATTGTCGCTAGCTTTATCTTTTTTTTTGGAGTATTTTTTTGTCTGTTTTTTCTTGTCTCACTCCTAGTGAGATTCATCCCACTTGCCTCTAAGACTATCTTGTAATGGGTTTGGCCTCTTTCTGGTTTCACCTAATCAAAATGAATTAAAATTGATAATATTTTATTTTATAATAATATTTATAATTTATCATATTATCATTTAAATTTTTTATATATTTTTTTCTTTTCAACAGGGGTGTCCCTGCGACCTAGCCTAGCAACCCATATCTTGGGTACCTGGGATGAGCTAGGGCGAGCCTAGTCCCCTGCTGATGAGATCCCCCGCACGCAAGAAGTCCCACTCTTAAACTCGAGAGTAGAGTTGAATCTGAGACCAATGGGGAGCAAACCCACTACCCAAGCCAACTCTACTACCTGTGCATTATTATTATTATTATTTATTTATAAATGATATAAGCTTTTTTATTTATTTCTTACAAACACAATATAATACTTACCACTTAATTTATCTTTTATAATACAAATATTAAAATAATTTTAATACATCTATTATTTAATTTCCTTTGTATAATATTTAACACTTTCAATATCTTACCTTGCCTTCATATGCATTATCTTTTATAGATTAAGCTATAAATTAAGAGTTGGATTTTGAGAATATACGCCCAAAATTTATATTCTAGTTGAAAGTTAAATTTTTTATATTAAAACTAGCAAATATATAACCTATGTATAAAATACGTTGAGATATATCGAGGCATTGAAAATTTTCAACTTTAATTTTTATTAAAGCTGAATGATGAAAAAATTAAATGCCTCGAGACATCTCGGCGTATTTTATATATAGGTTATATATTTGCTAGTAGCAGTCGCGATGTGTGTAACACATTGAATAAATTAATATATTTAGGGTTATGATTAGAGTTAGCATTTAGGATTAGGGTTTATATCATGGTTAGGGTTAGCATTAGGGTTAGGGTTAAGGTTTAGTGTTAAGGTTGGGTTTATGGTCATAGTTAGTGTGAGAATGATGTTAGGGTTAGGGTTTGAATTATAATTATAACAGGTTTCAGGTTAGGAATAAGGCTTTGGTTAGTGTTAAGGGTAGGGTTGGAATTACTATTAAGGTTTGGATTGAAATTATAATTAGGGGTAGGGTAAGGATTTATATTTGGTCAGGATTATGGTTTGGGTTACGGTTAGGGTCAAGGTTAGGATAAAGGTTAGGATTAGCATTAGGGTTAGGATTTGGTTTACGATTTTGATTATGGTGAGGGTTAGGGTTTAGACTTATGATTAGAGTTATAGTTAGCATTAGGGTTTAGTGTTATACATTGAATAAATTAATATAATTAGGGTCAAAATTTAGGGTTACGATTTATATCACAGTTAGGGTTAGCATTAGGGTTAAAGTTTATATCATGCTCAAGGTTAGCATTAGATTTAGGGTTAACCATTTAGGATTAGGGTTTAGCATTTAGGTTTATGATTATGGTTAGGGTTAGGGTTTAGGCTTATGGTTAGGGTTATAGTTACAGTTAGGGTTTAGTGTTAAGGTAAGTGTTAGCAGTAGGTTTATGGTTAGGGTTCGAATTTTGTTCTATGGTTAGGATTAAGTTTAGGGTTTACATTAATGTTCGGGTTAGGGTAAGAATTATGGTTAGGGTGAGGAAATGGGTAGGATTGGGATTGTTATTATGATTATGATAGAATGATAAAATAATAGTTATGGTAGGTTTAAGTTTAAGATTATGATTAGTATTAATGTTAGAGTTCAAATAATGGTTAGGCTTAGGGTTTACATTATGGTTAGGATTATGCATAGAATTAGGGTTTGGGTTATAGACACACACACACACACATATGTGACACATTTAGTATTTCATATATTTGTGACATTCATTAAAATTGATTTTTTACATATATTTGCCTCACACCCACTTCAAGACATTATTTAATGCTACACATTTTAGAAAGCCACTTCTATTACAACTAAGTAGTAGAACAAAATATGTTACGAAAAGTTAAAATTTAGATTTATGGATGTCTTATCTACTGCTACAGATCACTTCAATCTTTACTAAAAAATATTTCTCTTATATTATAATATAAGTTAAACCAAATTGGTAAAATTTTCTAAAATGAGTAAAATGTTTGTTAAAAATTATATCATATGTATTTTCCACATTTAATATTTCATTTATATTTGTCGCATCTCCATTTCAAAAATATCTTTAACACCACACAATTTAATAAACCACATATATGAAAATTAATATTGTTTTTCGTTGAACTTATATAAATCAGAGAGAAAATATATGCTTTGCTACAACCAACATGAATAATTAAGAAATATCAAAGGTCAAATAAGAAGTAACTATATGAAAAACACTTCGCTGTAATGATGTAAGTACATCACATATTCTTCAATGATGAGATTGGTATTGTGACCTTTATTTGCATAATGATCGTGATATAATTTTTTCATCATAGATGGAAATGCAGGTACTTTTATAGATGTCTCGTTAACTAATTTTGCAACATCTTCTATTTTCAATATTTCTAATTCTTCAACATTGTCAATCATTAAGGCTGTGTGTTCAATATATTTGACGATTTTTTCAGTAGGACTCTAAAACAGACCTTGCACATTTGTCCAAATCAGTTTCAAAAACTTCTTTCGAGTTTACAGAGGCATTTGGGTTCGTAACAATGATTTTTGATTCATTCTCTGAAACATCCATAGTTTGAATTCTTTGTTGAAATTTAAAAACAAAAGATTAGTATTTAGGAATTATGAGAATAAAACTATCAATAATTTGTGATATTTAATAAAAATTGAAATTAATAATGTTTAGTAATACGCACTATGAAACAAATAATGTAAACATTTAGAATAAGATATTAGTTGACTTACTATGTTGAAATGTTACCAAAATCATTTGAAATGCCAAAAACACTATATAGAATTATAAGGAAATGGTTTTACATAAAGAAATTTAAACTTTATATTTTATTAAACTACGAATAAAATATATACAATGACATAATAAATGTTGATAAATTTTATACAGTAGATGATTAGTTGTGCAATTACTAAACTCTTTCAATATAAAAAATGAACATGTAAATTTTTACTACCAAGCATTTGGATCAAGAGAGAAAGGATCATGATATTGTTGATTAATTAGAGAAGTATAAACAACAAAAGTGTGTTGACAATATTTATTACATCAAATAATTTCTAAGGATTTCAGTATGCTCTCTTCTTCTTTTCTTCTAGCAACTTGTTTTCCTCTCTTCATTTTTTCATATCTATCATATGTAAAGGGTGGAATAATTCTTAGTCCTTGCAAATATTTGACACGTGATATTGCCACAAATGTGAGACCGCTTCTTTTAGTGGGACTATATTAATAGTAGATTTCTCTAGTGTCAGCCCTTGTGACTTGTGCATGGTTAAAGCCCAAGCCAATCTCAATGGAATTTGATTTGTGCTACCCCTATCAATTGCTAGAATTGGAACTCTTTGGGGATGATGGTCATCGAAATGTAATTCCAGAGTAACTATCAAAATCTATAAGTACATATGATGGCAATAGAGGTGGTGCACTTCTAGGTTTATATACAATACTTCAAATATATCTAAGTGCTCCATTGACAATACTTGCTTCAATCCATGAGTTCGAAGTTAGCACTACCTTTGCATTTTTGTTGAGTAATAGTTCCATGTTGAGCTCATCACTTCCATCTCCATCTATAGAACTATGTGTTGTTGTTTTAACAACAATGCTTCATGCAATGGGGTTTGATAATGATAATAGCTTTTTCTTATTATGATTGTGCACATTATCATTTGTTGAAAATAAATGAACATTATTTTTGAAATCATCATTTTATGTATTACTCATGTTTGCATTGGATCTTGACATAAGTAACATCCAATCATCTATTGTAGGGTCCGCATCCCTTATGTTTGATAGAAGAACACAAAATCTTTTTTGCTCATTGCTTTGTCCATCCTATCTAAAAATATGACTTAAATTAACCACGGTTTTGAATTTTTTCCATAGAAGCTTTGCATGCCTTCTGCTTTCGTATGTTGGTCTATCATTGCCAGGAGGCAATTGTGCCAAATTTCCAACCAATATCATAGATATGCCTGCAAATTTATTATAATATATATATATTAACAAATATTATTTGAAATTAGTATTCTAATAGTAAGGAACAAAGTATATTATGTAATGTAGATCTCTTACTCTAAAAAAATTAAATACTAAACATACTTCCAAAACTTTTATGGCTATTTTCTGGAAATGTTTGTCGAAGACATGAGTCTATGTTTTGGAGTAACCTCTCTCACAGGAAGCTCATTTCATCTATCAATATATATTTTATGTGAGCCATTTCCTCTTGGAAATTTGCGAGTCTCATGTCTTGTAGCTCACTGAATTATTTTATCGGTATTCTCAATTTAGAATGAATCATTGATGCTCCAATGTTGAATGTTGCAACTCTCATTGGTGCAAGTAGAAGTAGATGAGAGCATTGTGGAGAGGCTATATTTTGTAATGTTTGATTGATTGCACCAATAAAATATGTGCCTTGGATTATCATATATAAGAGTGATGCATCTTGATATGTATGATAGTGGGAGATTATGATGTTAATTGCTTTATTTTTTTTGTCACTAAGGTTTCCATAGTGTACACATTGTGGTATCTGATCATGAGTAAGACAACCGGTATTTCTCATCAAGTTAATGAAATTTGTAACTTCATTTGTGTAGTGTTCATTTTGAAATTCTTGAGACCAATATATTTGTCAATTTATATCTCTTCTGCCCAATATATCTATTTCTAAAACTTGCATAATCTATCCACGATGAAGTCTAGACAAAATCTCCCATTCATTCTCTATAGTAGTTCCTTGGCCGACATTATCATTGTCTTCATATTCTAAATCAGTCTCATTTTCAGTATTTTCAATATCTTTTCTTCTTTCTAGGTGCCATTGATTATATCTGAAGTTATCCCATGTGGCAACTATAGATTTATTACCAATATTTGTGTGAATGCCACGAAAAGGTTTGTAAAACAATAACTTTGAAGAGAAAAAAATCAATCCATTTTTCTGTGTGACATGCAAGAATTGATTGAAATCTAGGAAAGACTCTTATAATAGGTGCTATTTTTCTTGGAATCCATTTATCGTCACCTCTCCTTTTTTTGTTATATATCCATGATTTTGCAACATCAACAAGGCACAAAGCTTCCATAAATTGGGGCCTATTCCTTCAAACATCAATGAAAGATATGATATTTTCCTCATTCTCTCCATCAACATTTAAGTCTACACATTTGAATACTTCCTTTGAAACATTTAATTTGACAAATACTCGACTACTTTGTACCAATGGAAGTTCTAGTAGCATATGACTTGTTTCTTGGGCTCCAATATTTCTTTCTATCAGTGTTTCAATGAAAATCCAAGAAAATAAATTTTGATATGCCTCAAAAATAAATTTAGATTTTTCAATATCATATTTGTTCTATTTTTAAAGTAACTATATTAAAGAAAAGGTTTTATTTGTTAACTCAATATAATCCTATTTGTATGTTTTGAAGGTGTGTATCTCGTCAAGGGTTGCATGCGTGAAATATATCATGGAAATATGATGCAATATAGTAAAACCGATATGAATTATTCAAATATATACTTTCCATATTTGATGCTCTATTTAACCATTTAAAACCATGCACATGCACAGATCCCCTATGCTGCCATTCGTATTTGCACCAATACTCTTTAACATTCATACCATTCTCGAATATCTCTTCTCTAAAAGTTGAGTTTCGTAAATGCATATATTGTGCAACAATGTGTGGGTAGTCAATGACATTTTTTTTCCACCAAATTTGTGCTTCTCGTGGAGTGCTTGGTGGTGCTCTAGGCATCAATGCATGCAAATATGATTAGTACAAGTATGTTGCGCTTAATGTGAAAAATATTGTTGGCGTTCCAATTTGATGAAGCATGTTTGTTAATTCTACTCGACACTTTGCCCAATATGATCTTGTTCCCTTAAGATGGTTCCCAATCGCATCAATTTGTCTACTAGATGAGAGTGTGGTGTGTTCTACATATGTTCATGCAACTCTTGTATTGTGATTGGCATTTTGTGCAGACTTCTTTTAACACAAACTGTTGTGCTATTTTGTGCTCGGTGTCTCATAATCATATTCATCATATAATAATGAAACCTTGGATGCTTTTCTAATTTATTATCTCTATATTGTAGTAGGTGTTTGACAAATTCATGAAGATGTACTCTCCTCAATTGTGGTTCCAACCAATCACATTTACCATTGGGAAACAAAGAGGGGAATGCCATGTCAAACAAACTTGGCATGGTATATTCATTTATGGGAGCCACACCAATGGCAGGCCAATCCATCATCACTATTGGGTTAGATTAGGATTTCTGACCCATGCATGAATCAACTCCATTTCCCTCTGAGCATTTGGCAGTTTGGATGCCATCGATGTTGTGTACTCTATTATGTTTCTCTCATCTATCTCCACCAAGGGCCCACAAAAACAATATCATTTTTGTCTAAATCAGACTCCATATGCACTATTCACAACTCATTGAAAATGTTATGATCTAAATTTGGTGATATATTGCCAAGAGAATTTTCATCAATAATGACATTAGAGTAAAATTTGTCATGTATAATTTTGTATTGTAGGGCAGTGTATACATGAGCTCTATTTAATGTTAAATTATAGTTTGTTCCACGTTGATCCTTTCTACATACTACAATCACTGGAAGATCTTTAACTAAATGTGACAATTTTTTTGCCACACTTTCTATGTTCTATGGAAAACTTATCATGTGCTCTCTATATTTCAACTGACCACCAGTTGCATGTATCACTTTCAAAATTGGGCTCACATATGCGATGATAATTTCTTCCCCTTGAGTTAGATTTGGTAATTCTATTGGTTGAGCCTCATTATCCATATTGTTTTCAACTGAGAATCTATGGTTGCCTTTTTCTTGTCTACATCAATTACAAACAGGACCTTGGGGACTACGAAAGATGTTAATTCCAATGTAACATTCTTGAAAAATATAACACATCACTGGTGATTCCAACCTATCTAATTTATTATGAAACGATATTTGAAATTTCACGAAATTCATTTCTAGAAATCCATTGGCATCTAGGAATTCATGTGGAAGTGATTCAGGAGTTGATCGCATTGCATGTTGATTTTACATTTTCTGGTGTTTCTGCAACACATTCTACTAACCTAGAAGCTTCCTCTTCTACATTCTTTTCAAAATCTGCAACACATTCTATTGACCTAAAGGCTTCTTCTTCTTCATTCCTTTCAAAATCTACTTTGTGTATATTCATTTCAATATTGTCTTGATGTCTAATTTGTTCTATTATCCCTAGTTTGAGATTGTTATGTACTTGTCCCTCATTATCTAGAGGACATGCCTCAACATCCTTTTGTTCTCTTATCAGTTTTTGTGAATGTGCCTCCTCATATGTGTGTGGCGTGTATTTCTATTTGTGTCGCTATGTTGTGGGTTGTCCATGTCCTATTTTTGAGAATTTGAGTGATTCTTAGGTGTTTGGTGACCTATATTTCTATTAACACTACCCTC
The DNA here is from genome assembly GCA_007115665.2 of Sequoiadendron giganteum. Lineage (NCBI taxonomy): Eukaryota > Viridiplantae > Streptophyta > Pinopsida > Cupressales > Cupressaceae > Sequoiadendron > Sequoiadendron giganteum. Next base: position 78,305,121 of record CM021108.1, read on the forward strand.
TACTATTGTTTCATTTTGTAACTATTCAATAGTGACCTCTAATCTATGTTTACCATATTGTTCTGTGTCAACCTTGTTCATTTGGCCTTTGTACACATCCACTTGAGCATCTACCAATTGTTGCATATGAAGTATATGATATGCTTGTTGATATTCTCTATTGTATTTTTTTCTTTGCTCCTATGTTTTGAAGAAGTGTTTCTTCGATCGAACCATAGCTATTATATAAAATGCATTGATAAATTAAATAAATAAATAAAATTTGTTCATATTATCCTCATAAAGATAAAATTTCAAAAATAAATAGAGTGTGCAGTAAAGATTAATGTACAAAATCAATTAATATTATAAAAAAAAATTTAAAATAGAACTTCTGGAAATAGTAAAGACATAAATACTTAAAAAATGTGTTCTCATATTGTAAATGTTGAAAGAAAAGTTTGATAAAAAAAGTATGAGCTTGTGTATTCATCATTTATGTAATATCAAAATAAAAATGGCAATGATATGTTTATCTCATTATAGATTTACCTTTAAATAAGTGAAGGAAATATTTAATGTCCTGAATTATGCTATTAGACTAATTTTATGTTTTGTCGAGATGATAAATCGATCCTAATGTATCTTTCGTGAAATATTATATGTATTGAGATTTTGATACAAATTTGTACAACTTCCAACCCACTATTTCAAGTCTTTTTGATGTCGGACATATTTTTGTTTTGATAAAAACAAAATTTTATTTATATTTTAATAAATACAAAACTGTTTGTTACATATTACAATTTTTTTTGTTGCATAGTACTATGACTATTTCTTGCATTACATTTGGTTGAGATATCTTTGAAACCCCTATATAAGTAAATCAAAGTCGCTCTGTTTGTATTGTTCATCATAAAATATTTTCCTAACAAGGCCCCCAAATGCAACAAGTATGTTAGTTGTGGTGTAGCATGTTTCAATTGTTTCTTGAGTTGAAGTAACATCTAAATGCCTTCAACTGCACACAGATGAAAGGTTATGAATTTAAGCTTGTCTATGAGTTCCTTGCGTTGATTCGTAAGGTCTCTTCCCAATCGTTGGAATTTTGTATCATTGAAGTCATTTGAATCAATGCTTGAAAGTGCAAGACTTGTAACTGAGTTTTCCTCATAATCAGTATCCAGAATGTCAATGATTTCTACTTCTTCTATATGATTTTTCGAGATTGGAATATCAATCATTTCTATTTCTTCAACATGATTTTCCATGACCTAAAATAAATAATAGAAGGATTATTTGTAGATGGGAACAAAACGGATAGATTTTCAAAAATCATTATAATATTTGTAATAAATATTATAATAATTTTTGAAAATCTATCCGTTTTGTTCCCATCTACAAATAATCCTTCTATTATTTTATTTTAGGTCATGGAAAATCATGTTGAAGAAATAAAAATGATTGAGATTCCAGTCACGAAAAATCATATAGAAGAAGTAGAAACCTTTGACATTCTGGATACTGATTTTGAGGACAACTCAGTTACAAGTCTTGCACTTTCAAGCATTGATTCAAATGACTTCAATAATACAAAGTCCAAAAATTGGGAATAGATATTATGAATCAACACAAGGAAATCATAGACAAGCTTACATTCATAACTTCGTTTCTATGTGCAGTTGAAGGTAGAGACGTTACTTCAATTCAAGAAACAGTTGAAACATGCTACATCACAACTGACATACTTGTTGCATTTGGGGGCCTAGTTAGGGAGATATTTTATGATGAACAATACAAAAATAGCGACTCTGATTTACTTATATAGGGGTTTCAAATATATCTCAACCAAATGTAATGCAAGAAATAGTCATAGTATTATGCAACAAAAAAAATTGTAATATGCAACAAACAGTTTTGTATTTATTAAAATATAAATAAAATTTTGTTTTTATCAAAATAAAAATATGTCCGACATCAAAAAGACTTGAAATAGTGGATTGAAAATTGTAAAAAATTGTATCAAAATCTCAATACATAAAATATTTCATGAGAGATACATTAGGGTCAATTTATCATCTAGACAAAACATAAAATTAGTCTGATAGCATAATTTAGGACATTGAATATTTCCTTCACTTATTTAGGTAAATCTATAATGAGACAAATATATCATTGTCATATTTATTTGATATTACATAAATGATGAATACACAACCTCACACCCTTTTTTATCAAACTTTGTTTTCAACATTTATAATATGAGAACACATTTTTTAAGTATTTATATCTTTACTATTTTTCAGAAGTTCTATTTTTGTTTTTTTTTAATACTAATTATTTTGTACATTAATATTTACTGCACTCTCTATTTATTTTTGAAATTTTAGCTTTATGAGAATAATATAAACAATTTTTATTTATTTATTTTAGTTTTCAATGCATTTTATATAATAGTTATGTTTTGATCGAGGAAACACTTCTTCGATACATAATAGCACAGAAAAAACAATATAATTGAGAATATCAACAAACATATCCTAGATGTCATATGCAACAATTGGCAGATGCTCAAGCGGATGTGTACAGAGGGTAAAGGAACAAAGTTGTAGAGAACAATATGGTAAACATAGATCAGAGGTCATTATTGAATAGTTACAAAGTGAAACAATTGTAGAGGGTAATGTTAATAGAAATATAGGCCACCAAATACTCGAGTTTCACTCAAATTCTCAAAGATAGGACATGGAAAACCCACAACATAAAGACACAAATAGAAATACATGCCAACACACATCTGAGGAGACACATTCACAACAACTGATAAGAGAACAAAAGGATGCTAAGATATGTCTTCTAGATAATGAGGGACAAGTACAAAACAATCCCGAACTATTGGAAACATAACAAATTAGACATCAGGACAATATTGAAATGAATATACACAGAGCACATTTTGAAAGGAACGTAGAAGATGAAGCTTCTAGGTCAGTAGAACGTGTTGCAGAAACACTAGAAAATGTAAATCAACATGCAATGCGATCAACTCCTCAATCACATCCACATGAATTCCCAGATGCCAATGGATTGCTAGAAACAAATTTCATGAAATTTCAAATGTTGTTTCGTAATAAATTAGATAGGATGGCATCACCAACGATGTGTTATATTTGTCAAGAATGTTACACTGGAATTAGCATCTTTCATAGTCCCCAAGGTCCTGTTTGTAATAGATGTAAACAAGAAAAATGAAACCATATATTCTCAGTTGAAAACAATATGGATCCTAAGGCCCAACTGGTAGAATTGGAAAATCTAACTCAAGTGGAAGATATTCTCATCACACGTGTGAGCTTAATTTCGTAGGTGACACATGCAACTGGTGGTTAGTTGAAATATAGAGGGCACACGATATGTTCTCCACAAAACATAGAAAGTGTGGCAAAAAAATTGCCACATTTAGTTACATATCTTCTAGTGATTGCAGTATGCAGAAAAAATCAACGTGGAACAAACTATAATTTCAAATTGAATAGAGATCGTGTATATACTACCCTACGATACAAAATTATGTATGACAAGTTTTACTCTGATGTCATTATTGATGAAAATGCTAGTCTGCACCCATGTTTGAAAAACACCAAACAACTGATAGAAAATTATTTCAACGATGACTATGACAAGATTCTAAATACCATACAAAGACACACAATGTGCAAAGAAGGTGCATGCCTACACAAAAAGAGAGGGAAATTGGTTTGCAGGTAAATGCTTCCTAACTAGTTTTATTTATTTCAAATATAAATATTATTCCGCTTCAATATATCATTTTATTTACCAAGAAAATATTTTAATGATGTATAGGTATAATGAACCATGGCCATTGAATTTAGAAGGATCTAGAATATATAAATATTTTGAAACTGTCAAGATAAAATTTGAGGTATTCAGAAATGATGATAGAGTTAATTCATACAACTGTTACATACTCCAACTGTGGAGAGAAAATATTGATTGGAATCATGTTATGTCAAAACATGTCACAATTAAGTATATTGCAAAGTATGCAGACAAAGCTAAAAGAAGTTCAAAGGCATACCATCAGATGTTGTTTTGACTAGAAAATGTAGAAAATCCTAATGATTTAGCATCAAAAGTTTATAGACAGATTATCATTGAAACACTGATAGAAAGAGATATTGGAGCCCAAGAAAACAAGTCATATGCTACTAGAACTTCCATTGGTACAAAGTAGTAGAGTATTTATCAACTTAAATGTTTCAAAGGAAGTATTCAAACATGTAGACTTTAATGCTGATGAAGAGGATGAGGAAAAAACCATATCTTTCATTGATGCTTATAGGAATAGGCCCCAATTTATGGAAGCTATGTGCCTTATTGATGTTGTGAAATCATCGATATATAACAAAAAAAAGTAGAGGTGACAATAAATGGAGTCCAAGAAAAATAACAACTATTGTAAGAGTCTTTCCTAGATTTCAATCAATTCCTACACATCACTCAAAAAAATGGATTGATTTTTTCTCTTTAGATTTATTTTTTTACAAACCTTTTCACGACATTCACATAGATATTGGTAATAATGATGAATCTATAGTTGCCACAAGGGATAACTTCAGATATAATCAATGGCACTTAGAAAGAAGAGGAGATACTAAAAATACTAAAAATGAGATTGATTCAGAATCTGAAGACAATGATAATGCCCCCAAGGTACTACTATAGAGAACGAATGGGAGATTTTGTCTAAACTTCATTGTGGATAGATTATGCAAGTTTCAGAGATAGATATGTTGGGAAAAAGAGATATAGATCGACAAACAAATTGGTCTCAAGAATTTTAAAATGAACAATACATAAATGAAGCTACAAATTTCATTAACTTGATGAGAAAAATACCGGTTGTCTTATTCATGATGAGATACCAAAATGTGTGCACTATGGAAATCTTGATGACAAAAAATAAAGAAGTTAACATCATAATCTCTCACTATCATACATGTCAAGATGCATCACCTTTATATATGATAATCCAATGCAAAACAAGAACATGCAAGTCATATTTAATTGGTGCAATCAGTCAAGCATTACAAAATGCAGCGTCTCCATAATGCTCTCCTTTTCTTCTACTTGCACTGACAAGAGTTGTAGCATTCAACATTGGAGCATGAACGATTCATTCCAAGTTGATAATACCAATAAAATAATTCAGTGAGCTACAAAGCACGAGACTTGCAAGTTTCCAATAGGAAATGTCTCACATGTAAAATATATCTTGATAGATGAAATGAGTTTCCTGGGAGACAGGTTACTCCAAAGCATAGACTCTCATCTTCGACAAGCATTTCTAGAAAATAGCCATAAAATGTTTTGAGGTATGTTTAGTATTTTTTTTTTAAGAATAAGAGATCTACATTGTAATATACTTTGTTCTTTACTATTAGAATACTAATTTCAAAGTAAACATTTTTTAATATACATATTATAATATTTTTTCAGGCATATCTATGATATTGGTTGGAAATTTGGCACAATTGCCTCCTATCAATGATAGACCAACATACAAAAGCAGAAGACATGCAAAGCTACTGTGGGAAGAATTCAAAACTGTAGTTACTTTAAGTCATATTTTCGGATAGGATGGACAAAGCAATGAGCAAGAAAGATTTTGTGTTCTTCTATCAAACATAAGGGATGTGAACCCTACAATAGATGATTGGATGTTACTTATGTCAAGATCCAATGCAAACATGAGTACTACAGAAAATGACGAGTTCAAAAATAGTGTTCATTTATTTTTAACAAATGATAATGTGCACAATCATAATAAGAAAAAGCTTTTATCATTATCAAACCCCATTGCACAAAGCATTGTTGTTAAAACAACACATAGTTCTATAGATGGAGATAAAAGTGATGAGATCAACATGGAACTATTACTCAACAAAAATGAAAGGGTAATTCTAACTTCAGACTTATGGATTGAAGCAGGTCTTGTCAATGGAGCACTCATATATATTCGAAGTATTGTATATAGACATGGAAGTGCACCACCTCTACTGCCATCATATGTACTTGTAGATTTTGATAGCTACTTTGGAATTCATTTCAATGACTTTCATCCCTAGAGAGTTTCAATTCCAACAATTGATAGGGGTAGCGCAAAACAAATTCCATGGAGATTGGCTTGGGCTTTAACCATACACAAGTCACAAGGGCTGACACTAGAGAAAGTTTCTATTGATATAGGTCTCACTGAAAGAAGTGGTCTCAAATTTGTGGCAATATCACGTGTCAAATCTTTGCAAGGACTAAGAATTATTCCACCCTTTACATATGATAGATATGAAAAAATGAAGAGAGGAAAAAAAGTTTCTAGAAGAAAAGAAGAAGGGAGCAGACTGAAATCCTTAGAAATTATTTGATGTAATAAATATTGTCAACACGCTTTTGTTGTTTTTACTTCTCTAATTAATCAACAATATCATGATCCTTTCTCTCTTGATCCAAATGCTTGGTAGTAAAAATCTACATGTTCATTTTTTATATTGAAAGAGTTTAGTAATTACACAACTAATCTTCTACTGTACAAAATTTATCAGCATTTATTATGTTGTTGTATGTATTTTATTCATAGTTTAATAAAATATAAAGTTTAAATTTCTTTATGTAACATCATTTCTTTATAATTCTATATACTGTTTTTGGTATTTCAAATGATTTTGGTGACATTTCAATATAGTAAGTCAACTAATATCTTATTCTAAGTGTTTACAGTATTTGTTTCATAGTGTGTATTACTAAACATTATTAATTTCAATTTTTTATTTTATCACAATTTATGGATAGTTTTATTTTCATAATTCCTAAATACTAGTTTTTTTTTAAAAAAAATTCAGCAAAGAAATTCAAACTATGGATGTTTCAGAGAACGAATCAAAAATCATTGTTGCAAGCCCAAATTCCTTTATAAACTCAAATGAAGTTTTTCAAACTGACGTGGAAAAATGTTCAAGGTTTGTTTTAGAGTCCTGTAGAAAAATTGTCAAAGATATTGAACACAAAGTCTTAATGATTGACAATGTTGAAGAACTAGAAATATTGAAAATATAAGATGTTGCAAAAGTATTTAACGAGACATCTATAAAAGTACTTGCATTTCCATCTATGATGAAAGAAGTATACCACAATCATTATGCAAATAAATGTCGCAATACCAATCTCATCATTGAAGAATATGTGATGTACTATTAATGCCAAAAATTGATAAGGTAACAACCCTTTCTGAGAAACTCAGTTAAAGGGGGGACCTATTGTGCTAAACTGAGTAACCTCCAGATTTAAAGAAGTTGACTTCATCTATAACTGGGTTTTGAATGGGAAAATGAAGCAGATACAAATAAAAGGATCTAACTAGGGTTATGCGCCAAGATTTAGATATAAGGTACGATAGATCTATCTTGTAGATGTGATCTAAAGGCCCATTCAACAATCTACTATGTCCTAAAATTATTGAAAATAAAGATAGAAGCCTTAATGATTCACCCAATGACATAAAATAATATTCATGCATATTTACTGAAAAAAGGAGTCAAAGACATGATCTAAACCAACAAACTTGCATTAAATTTATAGAATTTTTGCAAATGAAACATTCAGTGCCATGATGACACAGTAAAAATTTATCAAAAATCTTTAAGAAAACAAAAAGGTCGAATAATGGTGCAGTCTATAGTCTTTACAATGATCTAAAAGTTGTAAAGCCCTGGTTCCTTTACCAAATTTTCTATCAAAATCTAAACCCCTTTTTTGAAAGAAGAAGCAGTATTTATAGTAAAATCCCAACGTAGTGAGCTAGTAACATAAGAGATATTTTAATCACGAGTAATGATGTATTAGCAATGATTTTTCCTGGCCGTTGTAATTGAAAAAGATTTGAGTCATGAATTGGGGCACCTTAGATTCAAATGCATCCCCTACAAATGATGGCAGTGGTCCCAATAGACTAGAGTGTCGACATGTGTCATCCACTCATGACCACAGTTACAAAACTTGGCATCTGTTGTGAGGTTATCGCTTGCTTCATCCCCTGCACGATGAAGCCTTTTAGAAGATCTATGTGGCAAGCAGTCGGGGGCCGATATTCATCCTTCTCTTTATGTGTTGTGAAAACACGTGGAGGTCTCCCAAGCATACTGCGCTGAAGATGGGGGCCACCAATAAATTTGCATTGATCGATGCTACGTGGCATGCGGTCGGGGCTCGAAAGAGGAGCAACCAAAAGAAGTACTGAAGAGTGTGAAATCTTGAAACGTGGAAGCATGGCGATGAATTTTTAAAAGTGAGAGAAGGGAAGCTTGTGAGGAGTGCTAGACTAACAAGTGGTAGCATTCACATAAATCCTTGCAAAAGGAGCCCGATATTACTTTTAATAGGAGGGCATGACCGGTACTTAAGAAATATAAAATAATCTAAAGGGAGCTCGGGGAAATTTATGTTCACAACTTTTAGCGACTATCAGGGGTGTTTCACCTACGGAACGAAGAACCCAAAATCTATGGCTTGTAGACCAGAGACTTATCCATTGGGCGACATGATTGAAGCTTAGAGAGGGCGGTCTATAAAGGCAACCATTCAGTCTCAAATGGAGTCAATATGTCACACATACTTTCTTATGCTCCATGCAGATCAATCATTTGCTTATAAGGCAGCGTCGTCGATATACCGGCCCAGGAATCGAGTTGAAAAATAAGTCATGCAATCGGATGAGTGATGCCCTCAATATCTCTTGCAGCAAGGGGCTGACTAAAAATCTGAAAAAGTACACATCCCATTGCTTCTCCTCGATCCTTGCTGCAATGTGCTCTGTCGTGGCCACCGATCCATCTCCAAGAAACGGGGATGGTAAGCCAATCTGAGTTAGGTGGGAGAACCTTGCGCGCATGCTACTCATTGTTTGATCCAACATGGTGGTGCACTTGCTGGCATGAAGGATGGTTGTGTGGCAATGGATGAACCTATTAGTTGTTTTAGCAGTGACCTTTCAGTCTTCAATTCCTACGCTCAAGCCAAGACTTCATATGGGACCATATATAGCCTATCTAATAATCTCCTGGCCTTCGAAACTCTTTGCGATGGATTGAGGGAACCGCTCAATTTCCTCACAATCCTCTCTGCCCAAACTTGTTGTCTCTGCCATAAGTTGGAGTGTTGGCTATAGATTTAGGAAGAAAGCCTTCACTCTTTCCTAGTATGAAACATATAACTGTTGGGCTATCTGAAGAAGGTCCAATTGAACGACAGGAGGTTGGGCAGAGTTCTTTAGTAGGACTATCTCTGCATCCCTTAATTCAATATCATGCATGAGCTCCACAACCTTTGGTTCACCACAGTGAGTTGTACTCGCAATATCTTTGATTCTGAGTTCTAGCTAGCCTCAGCTCACTCCTTGTTTGTTGCTTCCTTCTCCATGGAAGAATTTATTTCTTGAAATTCATTCTCTAATTAGGCCCAATGGATTTTGAAACCTACATCTTTCTGCTGCATCTGCTGCTCTAGTTGAGTGCACTAGCGACGAAACTCCTCATCCTTTTGTTGCACTTCTTGTCCCAACTGTGCCAATTGGTCTTGATATTCTAGGTTATTTTGCTATAGCTCAACGACCAAGTTAGGATTGAGGGATTGGAAACTCGCAAGTTCTTCTTGGAGCTTTGCTTGCTCCACCTCTACTTGTTGGGATAAGCACTTAAATTCAACATCCCTATCCTTTTCTTTGGCAAGCAAGATCTTGACTCTATCGATGACGCTTTTTAGCTCTTCTTCCCTCTTCTTTAGCTGGCAACCAGACTTAAGAAAGCCAGTGGTTATCACCTGTTGTGTTTCCTCCATGAGCTTCACCTTGTCTTGAGACTGGGCTATGCTTAAATCGATCCCCATGATGTACATGTTGTCTACAGTCATTCGGCTGCATTTCCCTTTTAAATTTGCTGATAGTCGGGTACATAGTCGTAAAATGTAGCGATTGTTGAGCCTCATTAAAAATAGTCTGCACTTTTGGCTCCGTAAGCTTCTTAGCATCTTTAGCTCTTTGCTTTTGGACTTTGATTTCTCGTGCCTACTTAGTTTTATTGCCTTCTTATAATAATTTTGAGGGCGACCTGATGAGTCCGCTTGCAAAAGGTGCACCGGGAGGAAGAGCAAAAGGGAATGAAAGGGTAGCGGTCCCGGGCGACTTCTTCTTTAGAACACTAACTGTTTGAGGTGAGAAAGGAGGGATACTCCAATATCTGAACTAAAAAGCAATAGGAAGACTCGAAGGAAGCGGAGTCACAGCGGATTCCATCTACTTGGAAGACTAGATTGGTTCCAACATCCAGTGATGACAAGAGATGTAATAATGAAGGCAATAGAGGTAGAGTGTGAGATGCTTTGGGATGCAGAATGGTCCAAGGAAAATGGTGTAAGGGTCCATGAGGGAGTAAGGGAAAATGGGGTCGCATGAGAGAACTGTATGAAATTCCTTGCAACCATTGAAGCAGAGGCCAAAAGGAAAGGGTCCACGCATGAAATGAGAGGTGCTACAAACACAAAAGGGGTAACCAAGGTTTGTGAACCAAGAGAAGAGGGAGTGAAAGATACTTGCAGTGCGGATGATTTCGATCTTTGGCTCGTTGTTGGCTCTTCGTTCACCTCAGGGTCCTATGAACACCCTCCAAAAGATGCCTCGATTCGCTGCCACTTTGATGGTGGCGAATCTTCTACTGCTATGGTTTCAGATTGTTGTTGTTGGGTTTTCTTGGTCCTCCTTGCAGTCCAGGTGTGAATCAACGAAGACCTTGCACACGATATATTTACCTATAAGTTAGAGGAAACCTTGCTAGGTTGTTTCATGACTTTTCCCCTTTGCTGCACCAAGGCATTTTGTGTTTCTATGTCTGGTTCCACTCCTTCATCTAACTGCACTTTGGCCTCCTCCAAACCGGATTCATTCTCATTAGTATTGTCGATATCTGGATGCTCATCATTCCACAATTTGTCAAACTTGTCGTCCATCTGCACACTATCGTAAGGGGCCTCAGTGTGTTGAGTCTCCTGATGATATAACCAAAAATTATTAACCTTCTCTTCCTTCCAATTGTCATTTTTTATCAGATTGTTGTGAAGAGTAGCCCCAATCTGCTCTGTCTTATCATACTTACCAGTCGGGTAGTAGAATCTGAGCTAGGGAGGCTGGCCACCTTTGGTAGGGATATAAGGTAGGTCGATCATAAACTCATCCACATCTGAAATTCGATTCTGACGCTTCTCCTAGTAAGGCCGAGGGTTGTGTTACCTTGACATACTCATTCGACAAATCATCATTGGGATTTTAATATTACTTATCACAAATCAATACCAACCCTAGATGAGCCAACTTTGCTTCTAGTGAGTCATGAGCCTTCCTCTATGCCATGATTATAGTCTTGAAGCTCATCGAGCAGCCAAAAAATCCCTTCTTTGATTTTCCGCTGCAAAAGGTGAAGTCGATAATTGATACTTGGCAGAATAATTCAAGCGCCAGTATTCGATCTATAAGACATGTCAAAAGCCAAAAGGGCTCTCCAGTGAAGCCACTTAATCAGAGGAATGTGAATTCCTTGCTCATAAAATAGTCACACTTTGGAGTGAAGCTCTGTATGAACTCAATTTGGTCTGAGTTGAATCGTAAGGCAGTGTTGTCTCCTCTTAAATCCTGCAAAATCGGATATAGAAAATAATCTAAAAATGAGTAATAGTCATATGTTGCAGAGAGAAGGGGAGTCCACGTGGAAATCAACTTCTTCCTTTGGTTTTCATAAACAATGGACAGCCCCACATGCCTCTAGAAGAAGTCAAGATTCTGATGCAAAAACATGTGAGAGAGGAAAGACAGAAACCTGAACCTCTATTGAAGTTGGTACTTTGCTATTTGGGTGAGCATCTCCTGCACGAGAAATTTTGTGAAATCATACTAGAAAAGAGAATGATGCTTGCACAATTGAAAACCCAAACCTAGTTGAAACTCCTAGACTTCTTTGTCAGTGTCCAAGTCGCAAACAAACGCCATCATTGAGAAGACATCCTTCATATCATCTTTGAAGCTTTTATGCATTTATGGGATCTGCATTGGCTTTCTCTGAGCTTCTTTGGACCTTTGTGCCTCTGTGTTATAAAAGTTCAGCGCAAGGTCTCTAGTCCTCCAATAGGTCTCCCCTTTTACCAGAGTGAATGACTCCATTTGAGGTACTTTGGAGTTTCACTCCAGGATGCACAACATATCCCAGATAGCCTCCTTGTAGATAAAAAACTCAGCTCTCAGCCCTTAATGGTGTTAGTATCCGGGGTTGAAGTGTCTGATGGCCTTGTCGACCAATTTAGGGCAGCGGTGTATGGACGAGACCATATATTGTGGAATCCCACTGAGCCATTTTTGCGCCAAGGAATCTGGGTCGTAATTCTTTTTCATTCTTTCACAGGCTACCTCCCTAAGCATCTCAGGGTTCTTTGCAAGGATGGGGTCATGAATATTATCCCATTCTTCCTTATTTCATTTCTGATCTCTATGAGGACTCTTCTTTCTACAACCCGTGTATTCACCCATGTTGGCTTTTTTGGTATTCCAGGCGAAGTGTAAGAGATATCCTCAAAGACATAGGCGACATGTGTTGCATGCATGGCCTGAAATAAATTTTGGGCCCTTCCTTCTTGCATTTCTATTTGAGAACTCTGAGTAGTCACCATCCTTTGCAAACCCTCCACCTAGAAAGCACACTAAAGCAATATGAATGGAACCTAGAACACGACACAAGGTTCTGAACTCCGGAAAAAAGGGTATGAATGGAAGAGGAAGAAGCTCCGGAAAAGACCCCTAAGTATGTATAGAGAAATCATTCCGAAGAACAAATCATTGCAGACAAAAGTAAAGGTGTGTTGATAAAATAGTGAGCAAGGAATGCAAAGATGAACATTTGATGAAAGCAATGAAAAAAGAACTTATGTAGATTGAAAAGAATCGAACTTGGGAATTTGTCCCAAGACCTGCAAATAAGAACATAATTCTAGAACTAAGTGGGTGTTCAGAATCAAGTTGAATGAGGATGGAGAAGTGATAAGAAACAAGGCAAGGCTTGTGTGTAAGGGTTACTCACAAGTTGAAGGAATAGACTTTGAGGATATATTAATGAGAAATTTTTCTAGGTGCAAATTTACGCCATTACAACTCATTAGGTAGTCTAAAGTACAGTTTAGGGCAGTTTTCTCCCTTTAGGCTATTTCGTGCCTTGAGAGTCTCAAGGTAGAAAATCCCCCTTCTCTACACCTATAATATAAGTATGTAGTATCCTACAATATAGGCATTGGTTATTATAAGTTTTGTATTTTCTATTGTTTTTATTTACTAAAAATAAGTCATGTCTACAATAATTGGTTGATTCTTAATGAAATGTATAATAATATATTTATATAATATTATTTGATAAATCTAAAATTTATTCTTATAAAATAAATATATTTTATGTAAAGTTTTTTAAATATGTTTAAATCTTAATTTGTAATTTTGATTTTTTTAATATATTATTAATATTATTTTCTACTTTATAAAAATATATCTTTAGGAACCATTTATTTATTTATTTGAGCTAAATAATTAATATTAATGTATTTTAAATGATTATGCAATTTTTTTTATTAATATATTAACATTTACAAAATATATCTAAATTGTATCTAATATGTTTCTTTCATTCCCATTAAGCTAGAATATAGGCATGCATTATCCTATAATATAAGTATGTAGTATCTTATAATATAGGCATTGGTTATTATAAGTGTTGTATTTTCTATTGTTTTTATTTATTCAAAATAATGTCTAAAGAATTGGTTTATTCTTAATGAAATGTCTAATAATATATTTATCTAATTGTTGTTTGATAATTTCCCCCTATTAATAGGGCTACGGGGGCTCATCTTGTGAGCACTATTAGGAGTGGAGTGCTTTGGATGGTTCTTGAGGAAGGTCGGGTAAAGGTGACTTTTGATGGGGCAGTAAGGGGAACCTCGGGGAGAGTGGTGTCAAATGTGTAATCAAGGACTACGATGGAGTCATAATCCTAAAAAATTCAAACTAAGTAAGGGTTGGTACAAACAACGAAGCAAAATTTAGAATTGCCTTGATTGGGCTACAATACGTAAAAAACAAGAATTTTAGAAGATTTCATCTAGAAGGAGATTCATTGATCACCATAAATGATAGGGGTGGACCCGAACTGGTAGAGCTCTTGAAATGGGTATTACCCATTATCCAAGTTCTAAGTGAATTAGAGGCCTTTAGAGTTACCCAAATATATAGAGAGGGCAATGAGGTGGCTAATGAGTTGGCCAAACTAGCCTCGTTGGCAAGGGGGGATATAACTTTCCATCATGAAAGAAAGTTGGTGGCAATATTGGGGGGTTCAAAAGTTTGGAAAGGACACTGAATACAAATGGTTACTTGTGCGATTTGTGTGGGAGGTGATGGCTAGGCTGGCCAAACCAAATCATGATAAATATTGCCCAGATGCTTATGCCCTCTACATTCATTTCTAGTAGAGCTTGGTGATTTTGGTGGCATTGGGTAAAATGGACACACTTATCCATATGAAAAGCTCGACTTGACATATGTTATTCTTAGGGGAAATCGCTGAGAAATGGTTAAGCATTGTGTTCAAATCAAAGCATGGATTGAGCCATTAGACACTACATATTACAATCCTTAACCAAACATTATCATTCAAAAGGACATTACCAAGCTGCCATGGATATACCTAAACACCACTGTCGAGTAGTCAAGAGCAATCTCATCCACGTCTAGAGGTGCCCTCACCATGCACAACCGCTCCACCACCCATTGCCAACTCCTTCTTTGTTGTCATACCCTTCCAATTAGTCATTCAATCCACATCTACTAGCCCCTCCTCCTGGATGTAGGTTTGTAGCCATCCCACCCCCTCATCCGACACCAAGCCAAGGATCTGCTTTAAAAACCTAATGCTCCTCCTGGATGTAGGTTTGTTGCATGTATGGAGAAATAGGTGTAAAAAAATCTTTATTCATCAATAATGATCACCATGTAGGTGTAAAACAATCTTTATTTATCAATAATGATCACCATGAATTTGCATTTCTAAGGTTTTACTCTTTAAAAACCTAATGTTCCTCCTGGATGTAGGTTTGTTGCATGTATGGAGAAATAGGTGTAAAAAAATCTTTATTCATCAATAATGATCACCATGTGGGTGTAAAACAATCTTTATTTATCAATAATGATCACCATGAATTTGCATTTCTAAGGTTTTACTCTTATGTGTTTTATTGGCTTGCCTTTTTCTTTTCTCAGTAATAGGAAAAGTCCAAGAGAAATTCAAAGATGTATTTATAAATTCAACAAATCAAATTGTAGTGGAGCAACTTTTGAGTAGAAAAGGGTTTGTATAGAATAGGGATTAAGGTATTTTTGAGTAGAAAAGGGTTCGCATAGAATAGGGATTAAGGTATTTTCATAGAGTTGACTATTGCTCTTTTTCTTTAGCTAGTTCTTATGTCTTCAAATGTTCCAATTTATTCTTAGTTAGTGCTCCTAATTGGTCATGTTTTCTCATTGGTGAAGGCATTATTGTTGGGTATAATATTTGTTTGTAATATGATGTCTATTTGTATAGTTTCTTTTTGCAATTTTTAACTGCAATAGACTATAGTTGTAATTTGCATTCCTTCAATACATAAATAAACAAAAAAGGCTCAAGTATTCAATGCTTATGACTTATGTTTATAAATTGCTAACAAACTTCCTATATAGTTCTAGCTAGATTTAAATGCAAATTGAATCCTTATCTCTTACATACTCTTTTCTGAATCTTTGCAAAGAGTATTGTAGAGCCTTCTTCTTTCTTTAATTTATTATATTTTATGTTCAACTTTAATTTCATGTTTCCCTTCTTAATGAAAAACTTAAGTGCATGAAGACTAATATCATGTTTCCTTTCTCAATGGCAAGCTTAAGCATGTGAAAAATAATAGAAACACTTAGATATATGCTTGCCTTCAGGCCTGGAATTTGATGATTTATTTGGCCATCTTTTCAAATTTAGATCATATATTGAAGATTTAAAAGATTGGACACATTTTTTACAATTTTTAGAAGAAAACATTTAAATTTTAATGATTGACAATTCTTAAGATGGAAATTAATCTTAGCTTTGCATGCTTTTCCATTCAAAGGCATTTCAATTTAAACATGCGCTTGGAAATTTTTATGTTCATGGAGAAGATAATTAGAGCATTTTTTATTGATTTTTTCACTTGTTCTCAATCATTGAATTCATTGATAATACTATCACTTCATACTTAGATTTTGAATAGTGTTCTACACATTATCAAAACAATCAACATCTCCACTATGTATGCTAATGATATTAATTTTCCTTATAATAATATTTCAAGCTTGTGTTTAGTTAGAAATATGCTTAGTCCATTCCATTGATATAAGAAAATGTATATTTACTAACTACCCAAATTATGTTTTGGCATTCTTATATTCTTTATAGATTTTCTACCTAGTAGTATTTTTTAGTTTTATATAAAAAAATTATGTTCAATGTAAGCTTCTACACATATAGAGATTATAATTTTTTTTCAAGATTTCAGTAAATATTTACATTTAAAATCTTCACACACACACACACACACACACATATATATGAAGCACATAAGTATATTTAAATATCTGTACATTGGTTAATTTTAAATATATTTCCATCTAATTTTTATATTCTTCTTTTTATTTGAGTATATATTTATCGCATTTTAATTCTATGGTCAAAAAGGATTATCAAAGCTTTATTAATATGTTTCGGCATTTATATCAATTCACTTTCTCTTTCTTTCTTTTTATAATAAGAAGGAAACTTAATATCATCAACATACACAATGGCTATGTTGATTGTTTTGACAATGTGTAGAACACTATTCAAAATTTAAGTATGAAGTGATAGTATTATCAATGATTTAATAGTAGATTTTTTGTTCATAGGGATGTGATTTAGAAATTTTAGATTTGAGCTTGAATATAAATTTGAATTCAATGATTGAGAACAAGTGAAAAGCTCAATAAAAAATGCTCTAATTATCTTCTCCATGAACATAAAAATTTCAAGTGCAAGTTTAAATTGACATGTCTTTGAATGGAATAAAGTACAAAGCTAAGTTTAATTTCCATCTAAAGAACTGTTTTTTATTAAAAAAGTATGGAATGGTCTTGATCCTATAACAAGCATGTTTTGAAGGGACTTGAAACCCTTTACAAGCAAGTTTTGATGGAACTTGAAACCCAATCAACATGAAATATTGCCAAAGATAAAACAAAGACAAATAATAACCCACCAACAACAAAAAATGCACACAACAAAGGGAGATCCAAAGCTAGGAAAACAACAAGCACTAGCCATCAACTATCTCAAAACATTACAAGTGCTTCCAAGATTGTAAATACCAAAAAGTATCACCATCATTGATCTCAATCCCCACCTCTATAGGAGAAATCAGACCCTTAAAGAAAAGAGGGCAATAACAACTCCCTAACAACAAAACCATTAAAACAAGAAGAGAATTCTAGATCCCATCCCTCAAAAAACATGGCACATAACTCTCCTTATTTCTCCACCTCAATAGGAGAATAGGATTCATAAGACGAAGAACCATAGTCCCGTCAAAATTCTCTAACTCCGCCTCAATAGGAAATAAGAGAATAAAGCCAACAACAGTAAAAGGGCAACAAGAGTCCCCTTAAACCTTTGCAAATCTTCTCCAACAATACTATTATCCACATCCATAGGATAAAGACCACCTCTAACAAAGATGTGGGATATAAAAACAACAAAAGTAAACCCCCAACCACACACAGGAATACACTCCACCTCTATAGGAGAGATCTCCCCCTCAATAGGAAATTGTGTGACCAAGAAGAGGATAAACCATACACTAGAAAGGGTAGCAACAACTCCCTTTAGAAGCAAGAACATTTGGGTCTTGAACAATAAAAACTTAAGCTTAGCCCAGCTAGTAACACCATATCAGAAAAGAGGGCAGCACTCACTCCCTTAGATAACCTTAGCAAGGAAACCAAAAACCTAGTCTCCTCCATGAACCAACACCGAAAATAGAAGAAGCCATACTCCAACAACTTCAAATGCTTCACAATCCAAATGAGGGACAACATCAAGCATAAAAGCTTGAACTTCTCAAATAATCTTCCATAACCACTTGGGTCTTTAAAAAAGACCCAACCAACAACCAAGAAAATAGCTCTAGGGAATAGCCATTTCTACCACCAACATCAAAGAAGTGAACATTAGAGAATTTTTAATCATTAACATTTAAATGGTTTCTTATAAAATCTGTAAAAAATGTCTCCAATCTTTTAAATCTTAACACATTATAAAATATATTGTAAAATATTATCTAATACACATCAACAAATAAACTAGATAATCCATGTAACATTTATCCTCTAAAAATTACATCAATCAACTAACGAGAATTCATACTTATAGGAATATGGTGATAAAATGCTACTTATTCCATAATTTTTTACAGAACTTAGAAGTTATGAAAAAAATTTAGACAAAGCATAAGAACAAACTAAAACCAATAAAACAAGACATTGACTTCATGAAGAAGATGAGACATGGATTAAGAAGACCACCAAATATTTTTAAGCTTGTAAGCATACACTGGTGTTAAATCTGACCCTTCAACTACTATCAACAATTCACCATCAATGTTGTGCATCAATCTTCCCTCCACATCAAACAAAACCAACTTACTTCCAAGAAGATATATGGAAAGCCACCCACAACTGTTAACCACTACCTATGGATAAATCCACTCATTAATGGTCAGACTATGCAAAGCTTCTTTGCATAGACTCCTTGAAATTAGCGGCAATTTTGACCATCTTCTTTTTATTTTCTTTTCATCTTGATCTTCAATCAACTTCTATAATGAGAGCTCCTTATTATACATGAAAACAACATTTTCATCACACCCACTTAATTCTCAATCATAAGCATAGTTTGGTCTCTGTGGCAATTTAATAGTATCCCAAAATCTCTTTGCAATATTAAATGACACAACATTAGACGACCTCTTATTAAACCACTAATTTTTTTCTCTAGAATACACCCTTTTCCCAATGGGAAAAAATGACATGGGTGAATGAGTTATCTCCAATATAACCCATCCATTGGTCCTTGAATAATAAATCTCCATAACCATAATGTTAGCTTTGTTCTTCCCTATGACCAAGGTGCATACCCTTTTGAAGCTGTCAAAAGCCAATCCAATGAAATCGAATATAATAATTTGGTTAGGAGTGAGGAGGTTTATCCATGTTCTGGTAATAGGGTTGCAAATGCAAAGTGAAACAGATATTATGTTTTCAACAACTATGCTTTCCTTACAACAACAAAGGAGGCTCTTGTAGATGGTCAATATATCGACTCTCCCATGTTCTCAAAAGTTTAATGGAAATTTATACATAAGGTAAGTGGATTCTGCTTGAAGTAGATACAAATCTTGAAGTGGGTGTTCAGTATCATATGAGTGCCTAGAGCAACCAAGGAGGAAAGAAAAAGAGGGACGAGTAGGGACAACTACTAAAATTGGTTGGATTAAGGCATTTTGTGGTGTAAGAAGATGTTCCCAGTGTTAATAAATAACCCTAAATCTCTCACATATCAGAGTTGACAGATAAGCTAGAATTCACATTAATAATTCTTCTAGAAGTCAACACCATATCTCACTATTTACCTCAATATTTTTTGCTATTGTAATACCCATTTTCTCAGATCTATAGCTAACTATAATTTTTCTTCTTATAACATGCATTTTAAATATGAAAGAGGTATAGATTGATAGTAGTTAATTAGTTGTTCATAATGCGTTCTTCGACGCTTCCATATTGGATTAAGCATCTTCATATAAAAAGAGAGCTTCCTGAAGATTTAATAAACAACATTATAAATAGAAGAATTGAAATACAAATAAGAATTAAAATTGATATGTAAAAGTATTTATTCTAACACCATGCAAACCTGATAGATTGAAAAATGATATGATTTTTATTTTAATACTTGCATGTCTCTTGCTCGTTCAGAAAGCATCTACTATCAAAAGTTAGATTGAAAATGATCTCAATTTATTTTGCTGGGATGGATAAAGAGTTTGGATTCTATCTCAAATCAAGAATTTATTTCATAAAAAGTAGAGTGGGTGTGAAGATGTGGTAGTTGCCTTCACTAACTCAAAGTTAAATATTATGCCTTAGGAGTTTTTTTTAAGATATAAGATCTACTTGGACACTACAAGAACAAAATAAAAGTAATTAAGATCACTCATGCCTAGCTTATGCCTAATCCTTAAATTTAGGGAACTAATGTTCGAAGGACTTGAACATGCCCAACCGTTTGGTTACATCCAAGGGTCCATTGATGTGGTTGCATGCATGCCCGACCGTTTGGCTAAAGCCTTTCATAATGGATCTCTTTCTTTGGACAAGCTTCATCGAACTTTTATGCATGCGTTCAATGAGAAAGTTTTTGGCATTGATAATTTTCCTAACAAGTTTGAGGAAGCCACTTGCATACTATCTACCTAGATTTGTTATAAGTTTACAATGAACTTCTTGTGTCTTGTTCTTTAGGTTAATTTATCAATCAATGTAATGCTAAATCTATTCCCAAAGTGGGAGATCCATATTTGATTAGAATTTGTGTCCCCATACTTTGTTCATGCTTGAACACACCACCTCTGTCTTTGCCTCTCATCTCCCTATAGCTGTTAGACCATGGTAAACTGGTTTTATCGAAAGTTAATGCAGTCAAAGATCAGATACGCGTGAGGGGCTAATCCAAACAGCCACACACACAATCAATTTACAACAACATCAGATGATTCAGGGAATAACAACATTTTGAAAAATATATATATATTTTTTAGACTGCAAGAATTGAATAACACAACTTCTTATAAACTGCAGTGCGTCTGAAAAATATATTAAGTCTCACTAACAAATGGAATTTTTATTAATCAATACTAGCTCACAGACATATAACCCTATTACCAAAATTTTGACAAACCCATAAAATCAAATTACTGCTCTAGGCATACAGCATAGCCAGGAATACATAACATTAGTTTGGAATTCATTCCAAGTCCTGTGAGAACCAGGATAAGAATTTGTATATTAGGTAGCTGCTGCAAGATATTCAATAAAAAAGATTCAGAAGAATATGGTGTAGGACCCATAAAAGAATGAACCGCCAACTACCATTTAACTGCTGTCAGAAGGCCAGTCAAGAACCCATGATTTTAATTCATTGTATTTAGGCATGAAATGATAGCTGCAGGAAAGAGAAATGGTCTGATAGGCAACAACCAGTTAGAAATAGATAAAATAGCTAATTTATAATTGCCAGCAACTGCCCAGAATTAGGAAATACCAAGAATTAGCAAGATGAATGTAATTAAGGCTATGTTTGGTTGAGTGCTGGAAGAAACTTGTTATGCCACTACCACAAGAGACTAGAGACGATGCACAACAAAATAGGCCTATTAAAACAAGACTAAAAGATCAGAACATGCCAAAACTGTTAAAAGGATAGAGGTAAACTGATATGCCCCTGCATCAAAAGATATTATCATCGGATTTAATGTAGCAAGGAGCGAAATGGGCTGAGACTAAGTAGAAAATTCATTCACCAAGCTAGACCTTGAGAAAGCCTACGAATGCTTAAGTGTCTCATTATTATTGAGATACTTTAAGTTTAAGGATTTGATGATTCTTTATTATTGGTGTTCAAACCTTTTAGCAATGATTTCATTTACTTCACCATTGATGGTTACAAATCTAAAAACATATTGGGCAGTTCAAATTGATTTGTGAGAGCTTCATATTTATATGTCGTTGTAGATGTTTTTGGTTTTTTTAGTATATAATTGTCATTTTGTAGATCTAAACATTTTCCTTAGTATATAATTGTCATTTTTGTAGATCTAAACTTTTTCCTTACTTTTGTCATTTTGTAGATCTAAATTTTTGTGGAGATAATGCTTCTTTCTGTGAGGTTCAATTTTGTAAGATATTTGCAACAAAATATTTACAGGAACAAAAAAAACAAAATTTTAGATAAAGTATGTGGTCTCCATTGACATGATTTAAGAATTACAACTAAAAAAAATTCACCGAATCAAATGTTCAAGGTTTTGGACATCTTATTTATCTTTGATGACTCCACATTTGTACTTTGGAGGTATGTTTTATAAAGGGTTGAGACAAAAGTTGCTTACTAGATCACAAAACCATTGGTTCTTACAACTAAGCATCAAATATTCAATGATGTATTATATGAAATAAATTTTTGATATTTTTGTGGTTAGGTCTTGTTTAAATTTTTCTATGGTCGTTTCACTAAACCATTATATAATTTTATTTGGAATAATTATAAACAAACCTAAAGTTTCCAATGTTGGATATTTGTTATCTTCCTTAAGATAAGAGAGGAACTAACAATTTAATTGAGACGTATAAGTCAAACACTAATTTGTGTGCCATGTGGTTGGTGCAACTCATTGATAAATTTGAACATGAAAGGTTCTTATAAGACATCATATGTTGTTGGGATCTTCCTTTGATAATAAATTTTTTAAGGGTTTGGGCATGTATTCTCTTCTTATAACCAAAGCTCTAATCAAGATTAGAGACAATTTTGTTTATATTTTTTGGCCAAACTTAACATTGAACTGAATTTTTTAACTAAATCTCCACTTTTGGGCACCTATAATTGCTAAACTATGAGGAATTTGAAGATGATGCAAACTAACGATTTGTAACATTTTCTCTATAGATTCTAAATATATAATTTAAAAAAAAATTGGAATCAAATTGCATTTCTTTTTTCATCTCATTTGAAAACTAGTTTTTAACAGTAAACAACATTTTTAAAGAGTGATGTGTACTTGCTAACACACAACTTTTTTCTAAGAAGGATAAAATTCTTTTTTTTATTTTATTTAGATTTGTAATTATGATATCTAGGGAATGTATTTGGTTTCATAGTGTTTTATTGAATATTTTTCTTAATTAAGTTTTTAAGTCAAACCAATTACAATTTACACATAGGTTACTTGTTAACACAACTTTTTTTTTGTGTATCGAAATTCAATTTATTTTTTTGCTGGATCAATGACATCAAAATCAAGGGCATAGATATTTTTCAGATTTTTTTTATAATATACTATTTTTTTCACATATGTAAAATAAAGAGCTTGATTTTCGGTGAAAAACCTATATTCACAAGAAATAAAAAAATAAATATAATAATCAAATTAAATATATTTAAAGTTATATTTTTGGGGAAGCTTATAATAAGAACTGCATACTTACAAAATATAAATTTTAAATGAATTCATTTGATCCCCCAAAACGTAAATCAAAAATGGTTTTTTATTAGCATTTTGGTAGGTGTAGAGGAGACTCCATTATAGGTATGGTTTAAAACTAGTGGGGTTCTATCCAAGGGGGTTTTATCAAACACTTTTCAATTATAATCCTTTAAATGGAACCTTTCAATGCTTAAATCATTATATTTTTTTAAAATATGTGATTTCAACAAAAATAAAGACGCCCCAGAAAGTGTAAACCACTATTGTGGGATCACCCAGGCCTTTAAAATGGATACGTCATTTCTTAAGGGGGGAAAAGATGGCTTTGATACTAGTCTTTCTTTCAATGAACATGAACCTTTTTAGTCACCCATTGTTGGTGATATGATTGTTTCCCATGCAGAGCATTGATAGGTCAAAACCCTTTGTCTCCTTAAGAAAGGCATCAAGACTATGTGGGATTTGTCTCTTCTTGGAATTGGATCTTGAGAATTTAAGCTCATCCCCTTAGACTTACCTTCCATTATGAGAATTTAATAGTTCATATCAAATGCCACCTTTTATAAGCATGGTTTGAAACTATCTTTGACGACAATGATTGAATACAAGCTAGCTCACTTTCTATGATGTTTATTTTATTAAAACCTTTTGTTATGAGAATGACTTGATTTCTTATCGTAAGTGTTTTGACCTATGCTTGACTTGACACTTTAAAAATTTATTTTGGATTGCTCTTGTGATCAAAGTGCTTTTGAAGTGGTTTCAAAATATCGTTTCTCCTCTTCATCATAAACCCATAGATCATAAAATTATTAATTCAAGAGTTTATATCATCTAACCAAAAAAGTATTATTTTTTACAACATTTTTTGTAACTTATATATTGTAACACTTAATGAAAAAATAATAAGTCAATTAATTATAATAATGAGATTAGATTATTTTAGGATTTTAAGACTAATGAGAAAGTACATGTTTTCACTTTAACCTTTTTTCATATTCAAGTCTAAGCAAAAATGATGGAGTTGAAGTTTCAATACTTTTAGGACAAACATATGCTAGGGTAATGTGCTATGAACCATGAGTTGCATTCCGTCCCCACTTGTCTCCTATCCACTCTTTATTAGTAAGGACTCAATGATAGAATTACTACTTTCACAACTATCCACATTATGTTGTCTTTTCCTTTCCTATGAACATGGAAGATGGGCCCACCAAGGCCCTCACAAGATCTACTCTATCACTAAACCTCTCTAGTGCACAAGGTGGCATGTCCTTTTCGTCCACCCAAATGAACATTTTTATTAAGATCTACATTATAGACTATCCTTATGTATATGTAATTTTTTATATATTATCTTAGTCATAATTAAACGTGAATTTGATTAATAAACCATTCTTAAAATAAATATTTTTAATCATCTTCAACTACCATAGATATTAATAAGTGCCAACATTTCTAGTAATTACCATAAATATTCAATCATCCAAATATCATATTTTAAAATTTTGGTCATTAAAAATTTTAAATGCTCAAATACCCAATGGACGTACTATGATGAGCTAGTTTTTAATCATTAAACAAAAATATAATGTTGGACAAAGATTATTCAGAAGCACTATGCAACACGAATTGTTTGGTGAAACAGTGCAAAAGTTTGAACTTCAAAACATTTAAATTAGATAATTGTGATGGTCAGGCGAAGGAACAAGGCATTGGAGTACATGATGATTAACGTGGAGGAGACACACTTTTCCCTCTTGATATCATGAAAGTTTGTGAATTGCATAAATTTTAAGCTAGTAAAAGAAAACCTGGGCTTTGTGGTTTTGGGCATCGAGGTTTAAGAAATACAAGGCTTAAAACTAAACATATGCATTTATATTTGGGACTAATTTGTAATTAGGGCAAGACAACAAGGGTGACTAATTCAACAATATGCAAAGTGGTTGGCATTTTTTCCTCAAATGTTTTGGAATGAGTAAATTAATTATGTATGTCGGTATAGACCAACCAACCAAGCATCACCTTCTGCCATCTTCAGCCACCCACATTTTACTCACCACTGCTCACGTCTCACATGTCCTTATAAATTCTGCATCTAACCAAATGCTATAGTGAACATAGAATTTATTATGTATTTGGCTATAAATCAAATGCATGAACATGTATTCCTTAGCACTCAATTTTGATAGAGTTCCTCTATAGATCTATCACAAATGTATCTACATTTGTATTGGTTTTGGTATCAAGTTCCTCTATAGATCTATCGTAGATGTATCTACATTTGTATTGGTTTTGGTATCAATAAAAATAGGTTTGCTCTGATTATGTTAGCGTTCAGATTTTTTGAGTTCTCGTGTCTTGTTTTATCTTTTTTTTTATTGAAATGATAATTGATATTTGATATTCGTTATTCGTTATTTACAAAGGAGAGGAATACTCCTTAAATAATACAATACAATATGATGTTTCTAAAAGGAAATAATCATTAACTAAGGTAATTAATAGAAAATTACTAAAAGATAACTAAACTAAACTAAGTTCAGTGAAGGTAAACTACTGACTAACTAGAAGCTAAGATGACCATTAAATATTTTATGATAATACTTTAATACCCTCCCTTAATGGTCATACTACTAACTACACCAAGCTTATCCCAAAATTTTACAAATTTATTCGGATTGAGAGATGAAATATCCCCTTAGTTTTTTCCTCAAATTTTTGCACATAAAATTCACTTGTTAACGTTAGCTTAATGAAAGACAACAAACTGGAAGCAACCCTTCACTTTTTGATCACCCAGAACCCAGACTGGGTAAGGTGAGAGCATATGGTGTAAGGGGATCTGATAATAATAATCTAAAAATGTTGAAAATACAAAGCTATTAGTGGCAAGCCAGCCAATTGAGAAAATGTAAATACTATGTGGCAAGCTAGCCTCTTCCACTTTTCAGCAGGCTACAATAAAGTAAATGAAAGGAAATAACTTGGTGGCATAGCCAGCCATTTCCACTTTTCAACGAGTAACAAAAGTAAAGAAAAATCAATCACTTCTTCAGTGGGACTGAAATATAAAGTACTGAAATTGAAGAGTTTATTAGTACTACTAGATCAACAATTAAAAAATGATATCTAACATAGTATATCATACGAGAGTCAACAAAACATAGGCCCAAGTTTTAGGTATCCATTTCTAAACAATGTAATGACAAGGCATCATGAAAAATATGAAATTATGACAAGATACTAGGTTTGATATAAAAGAGAAACAATCTATTTTTTTTTATTAGCAAGCCTGAAACACCCTCAAATACTCATAACTCCCTCCATACTCCTCTCAATGACCCCAAACTAGATGTAAATGAAGCCTAAGGGTTGGGCGTCCAAGATTATGAAGCAAGTTGCCACCAAATGGTCAGGAAATGGACATTAGTCACACAAACCAAAGAACCAATGGCCATAGATCACAACCCCCAAGGAGGGTGACCAACAACCATAAATTAGATTCACCTTCAAATTTCACAAGACTTTGGGCAAGAGGATGCCTAGAAGCAAGGAATCCAATGAGCCATCACCCACAATAAAACATACAACTCCTCAAGAAGGTATGGGCATAAACGTGGCTCTACAGTGGACAAAAAGAGAACCTCCAAAAAACTTCAAACAACCAAGAACACACTAAAAAACCTCCCTAGAAAACATCAAAGCCACACCAAACTGAAAAAAAAAAAGAAAAAAAAGAAAGAAGAAGAATGAATCCATCACCATTGAAGCTCATTTTGTAACCTTCATCATCACCATTGAAGCTCATATTGTAACCTCTAGATGAAGATGCACCAAATGATCAACTAGGATTTGTTTTTCAAACCTGAAACTGATGAAGAGCTAGGAGGTATTCCAACCCCGAGGCAAGATTTTTAAATAATTTTAGTATCACTTCATTATGATATGAAAATGGATAACCAAATGAGAAGGAGAGGTGTTGTATTTATAAGCTTCAATCCCCATAAATTCAAATCTCCAATTCCATCCAAAGAGGGACACCCTCATGAGGAGAAATATATTAATCTTTAATTTTCACCTTTTGACTTAGACTTGAGCGCCCAACTTCTTTTTTCAATATTCAACCTTATAAAATGCAAAAATTTACCCAACTTGGATGCCCACATGAGATAACACAAGTTAAAAACACCTTAAGTCAATGAGCCTGGGCGTGGGAGCCAAAAAACACATTAGAAATATCAAATAATATAACTTAAGTCATCAACATCCTTTTTGAGCTCCAAGAAAATTGGAGAAGCCTTGACCAAAATTGAATTGCCAGAAATAGAAGACAAGTGCTACACCGCTACCAAACCACACTACCAAAAATAGTACTTACTAAAAATAGCATATTGTTGAAAATACTGAGTGACTCCAAACATCGTTCGAGCACATTTTGGGAATTTTTCATAACTTACTAAAAATAGTAAGTCTAGAAATGGTCATTGATCAAAACGCATGTGACACCCCCTAAAGCTCTCTAAAAACCTACAAAGATCTAGAAGACATACTAGAAAATTCCTACATGCATCCCCTGAAAACTCATAAAGGTAGGTCTCCTAGAAAATAGAAAACCCTAATTCTTCCTCTGACTAGCCCATAGAACTCTAGAAATGGGCTATCAACCATTAAAAATCATAGAGCTAAAAAGGGGACATTACAGTCCTCCTTTCCCAAATATTGCTTGTCCTCAAGTAATGTCACCAACAAGTCCAAAAATAATAGACCAATCCACATAATAACAAGATGCTAGGGTCCCATGTACATCTAAGAGAGGACCCGCCATACTGATGTTGCACCACTCTAAACACAATTGTGAAACTATTATTTCAATTTTACGCTATCCTCTCATGTGACCCTGAAAAGATACCATACACGAGAGTCATTCTAAAATAGTTGGGAGGCCTGAATTCTACACCATGCAACATCTCCTGCCCAAACATATATGAGAAATCCCTATCGACAATTTCATTGTCTAACATGATCCTAGGAAATATGAAGGAAAGTCTACTCAACTCATAACCATATTCCTCAACATATCTCTTAATGGTGTAAGGAAGAGCCAGAGAAAAATCTCCTGCCCAAACATATCTCTTCATTCCAATTATACGCTATCCTCTCATGTGACCCTAAAAAGATACCATACACAAGAGTCATTCTAAAATAGTTGGGGGGCCTGAATTCTACACCATGCAACATCTCTTGCCCAAATATATCTGAGAAATCCCTATCGGAAATTTCATTGTCTAACATGATCCTAGGAAATATGAAGGAAAGTCTACTCAACTCATAACCATATTCCTCAACATATCTCTTCATGGTGTAAGGAAGAGCCAGAGCCATGGCTGAAAAAGTGAGTCCTTCCAATCTTCTTGCTAAGAGGAAAACCATCCTCAACAAGAGTTCAACCAACTCATCATCATAATACCACACACAACCACAAAGACTTTTGAAAACTCTGATTTTTCTAACTCTAAGAGTCTTAGAATGATGAACCAAAGCATGTGGAGGTTCGTTTACCTAAACCAACATTGTGGGTAAACAATCAAAATTTTCTTCATAAACCTTCCTGAAATGAATTTTTTGGGTTTGAAAGATTTGAAAAAATATATAATTACTGTTGTTCAAAACTAGGATCAACAAGGTACAATCATATTTATGTGCTCTACTCAAAGGATAACATCAATTCCAAAGGAATTCCCAAGTATGAGTATATTAAATGAGCATTGTGTTGCATCCAAACAAATCATAAGTGGCTAGAAAACACTCCAAATTTATCTCCAACTAAAACCTTTCACCTTCTTGACAAGAAATAATGAGCCAACTCTCTTGACTGAGAGTAACACCCAATGTAAGGTGGTTGTTCTGCAACCAATCAACAAACTCAAGACTCAAAATCTGCCCTTGCCTATGCCAAGGAACACTCCCAAAAGTAACCATTGATTTATTTCTCCAACCCTTACTTAAATTTCTCTCCAATCCATTTTTTTATGAGCAAATGGAACCACCAAATGGCTAGTAAGGAAGGGGACAACACCATAGATTTTAAAATTCTAATCCTTATCCCTCCTAAGATCCTTCTTATCACACCCAATAAGTTTTGTCAAACTATGGATACCCAACTAATAATGCTCTCCTACAAACTGGAAAAATTACACAACACATTTCCAAGTGCCAATTAGAACCAATGCATACTCATTAAATTGGGGACTTCTTTACTAAACCCCTATAACCCATCCATGAAAGCTTCAACAACTATGGAGCATGGAACATTTTTTTATCTTCAAACCCAATTCTCCAAAGGATTAGTATAAAATAAAGCATTTCTCAACCCAATGGATGGATTTCCAAACAAGTAGACATCTTATTTTGGTCCTTCTTTCTCCCACACTTCATAATTAACAAGCCTTAAATTTCCTTTCCTTGTCATTGTAATGAAATTTCTAGCAGCTACCAAAATAATTTTTGTTAACACCTTGGTGTAAAAGATGTGGAACTCACCATGATCCAACACTTCCCATGTGAAAACTACTTACTCAACCCCACTTATGCATTCGTTATAAAAAAACCTTGGAAGATTACCAATCACAAATTTTGACATGTCCTCATGATCTGATATCAAATCATCAATAAGATGATAGCCATACTTGGTATCATGCTTGGACACTTCACCATGTGTTTAATATTTCGTGACAAAGAGGGGTTTATCATAAGTTTCTTCTACACCCACTTCAAAGAGAGGATTATCAAGAATTTGAAAATCATTTCTTTTCTCTTGCTCTAATCCAACTTGATGATCCAAATCTACACTTGAAAGTACTTTTGATTTTTTGGGAAGTACTTTAAGTCAAAATCCTCTCAAAGACTGTTAAGCTGATAAATCACTTGCTTGATTTATTTAGCTCTTTGTTCATTCTCTTTCTCCCTGAGACATTTGGAATCAACTAGAAGAAGTAACGCTTCCCTCAACTTTGTTCTGCATGAGGGTTTTAGGGATCTTGTGAGTGTTATCCAACTTTGTGAGGACCTTAATCTCCTTCTCAATTGTGACCAAGAGTTGATTCTTCAATTCACAACTCTCTAGGTCTTTGTTCATCCCAATGACTTGGTTCTCCATGTAACCAAGATTTAGGAATATCTTCATTATCAGGAATCATATGATACTCTAAATCTACCTCCTCCTCAATGTCACTTTGATCAAAATTCATCGTAGCCCCCAACTCAAGCAATGCGTCACTACTAATTTCTAATATAAAATCCTCATTAGGATCAATTTCGTCATGCTCCTCTACTAGATTCAGTGAGAATTTGAACTAATTTCCTTTATGTATAATATTTTCCCACTCCACATCAAGTTTAATATCACTAGAATGATGAATTTTCTCCCCAATAGGTGTTGTTTTGAAAATTTTAGTGGCAACAAACTCTTTAGTGGCTACAACCTTCTCAAAGAAGCCATTTTGGAGCTTCACCATACAAGCTTATTCATCAAAGACATCTTCTTCTCCAATGGAAATCATGTAGCTTATATTGTGTTCTGAATCTTGAACATCATTCGAGTCAAAGGGAAATTCATCCCAAATAGGTTACTTTTCATACTTAGGTGCCACCACACCTGAAACCCAAGTGTTAAAGGGTTGATTTCTCTAATCAAAATAAATGTTCTCATTGTACTCCTCTTGGGGTGTTGTCTCTTTGAATAAGTCTCCTCCCAACTCACCAACACTGGTGTTAATAGGAGTATCCCTCTCCATAAGTTTAGTTTGGTAGTCAAACCAAAAATCACCCATGTCACCATCACCGTAATGAGGTAAAGAATAATTAATGTTAGCTATTTTGAAAACTCCATCCTTTTTTCCTTCAACGAGCCCATCATTTGTAGGTGTATTATTGATCTCAACCTTGTCCACCTTGGTCCTAGTATAAAAAACTTCACTAGATATCTCTAGAGATTCATTTAGGACTATTGTTATGTCCCTTTTCTTATGCACAATATCATCAATAGTATTCACATGCATACCTAAGAGGTCATCTCATATTCCTGTCATACATCTTCATGCGACAACTTCCAAGAATATGGGTCAGTATCAAGAGGAAGATTATCCATCACCAAATATTTAACATGATTAGGTATGAACATATCTGAATCATCATAAACATCATCACTCTGATAAGTGGTTAAACCGTCATCACAAGCTAATTTAATGCCACCACCAAAATTATCCTCAACATGCTCTTCGTTGGTGAACTTGCCACACAGAACAACTCTACTAAAATATTTTGTGAATTCATTAGTCTTAGAATCATCACTTGGTGAATCCAAATTAGGATTCAAGACTGTTGTTTTATCCTTTTTTCCAAATCGATCCTCATCATTACCAACTATATGCAAGTGTAAGGGATTGTTTTAGGGCTACATCACACACTCCTCATATTCATGGTATCTCCCTCAAACTTCATATGCTCATGCATGGTTTTAATGGGTGACTCTTCTTCAATGGAAAGTTCTGATTTTTCTTTCATTGTTCCTTTGATGTACCTAACCACACCTAATTTTACAGGTTTCAATACAACACAAACCAAGAAAGAGTCAAAAGAAATCATGTTTCTAAACTCTTCTGACATGTTTTGATACTCTTCAAATAGTTGGGAAGCCTCTTGTTCATACTACCTCTTGATATGTTATTCAACTTTGTCGAAATCCATTGTCATAACTTATAATTTTTTGATCTTATAACAAGTTGGCAAGACCTTTAGCTCTAATACCATTGAAATATCCCCATTGGTTTTTTCCCCAAATTTTTACACTTAAACTTTATCCATTCATGTTAGCTCAATGAAAGATAACAAATTGGAAGCAACCCTACAC
Organism: Sequoiadendron giganteum; assembly: GCA_007115665.2. Taxonomy (NCBI): domain Eukaryota; kingdom Viridiplantae; phylum Streptophyta; class Pinopsida; order Cupressales; family Cupressaceae; genus Sequoiadendron; species Sequoiadendron giganteum. The sequence goes on from CM021108.1 coordinate 78,337,528, forward strand.
TTTTTGATCACCCAGATCCCAAAGTGGGCAAGGTGAGAGCATATGGTATAAGAGGATTTGATAATAATAATTTGTAAATTCTAGAAGTACATAGCTATTGGTGGCAAGTCAGCCAATTGAGAAAATGTAAATACTAGGCGGAAAGCTAGCCTCTTCCACTTTCCAGCGGGCTACAGGAAAGTAATTGAAAGCAAAGAACTTGGCAGTGTAGTCAGCCACTTCCACTTTTTAGTGAGTAACAAAAATAAAGAAAACTCAACCACTTCTTTATCCGGAGTGAATACAAAGTACTGAAATGGAAGAGTTGATTAGTACTACTAGAAAAACAATTACAAATGATATCTAACAAATTATATCATACGAGAATCAACAGAAAATAGGACCAAGTGTTAGGTATCCATCTCTAAACAATGTAATGACAAGGCATCATGAAAAATATGAAATTATGAAAATATACTAGGTCTAATATGAAAGAGAAGCAATCTAATTTTTATAATCAGCAAGCCTGAAACACCCTCAAATTCCCATAACTCCATCCATACTCCTTTGAATGAACTTAAACTGGATGCAAATGAAGCCTAAGGGTTAGGCATCCAATATCATGAATCAAGATGCCACCAAAAGGTCAGGAAATGTCAGACATGCAAACCAAATCACCAATGGCTATGGAAAACAACCCCCATGGAGGGAGACCACCAACCATAAATTAGATTCACCTTCAAAATTCATAAGATTCTAGGAAAGGGGCACCTAGAAGCAAGGAATCCAACAAACCATCACCTACAAAAGACTTCCAACTCCTCAGGAAGGTATGAGTATAAACGTGGCTCTACAATGGACGGAAAGAGCACCTCCAAAAAACTTCAAACAGCCAAGAACATACCAATAAAACTCCCTAGAAAATATCAAAGCCACACCAAAATTAAAACAAGAATGAAGCCATCACCATTGAAACTCATATTGCAACCTCTAGATGAAGATGCACCAAATGATCAGCTAGGAGTTGTCTTTCAAGCCTGAAATTGATGAAGAGCTAGGAGGTATTCAAACCCTAAAGAAAGAGTCTAAAATAATTCTAGTAGCACTTCATTATGATATGAAAATGGATAACCAAATGAGAAGAAGAGGCATTTTTATAAGCTTCAATCCCCCAAAATTCAAATATCTAATTCCCTCGAAAAAGGGACACCCTCATGAGGAGAAATATAATAATATTTAATTTTCACCTTTTGCCATAGACTTGAGTGCCCAACATCATTTTGCAATGTTCAACCTTATAAAATATAATAATTTACCCAACTTGGATGCCCACATGAGATAACACAAGTTAAAAGCAACTTAAGTCAATGAGCCTAGGCATGGGGGCCAAAAAGCACATTAAAAATATCAAATAATATAACCTAACTTATCAACTTTCCTTTTTGAGCTCCAAGAAAACTAGAGAAGCCTCTGCCAAAATTGAATTGCCATAAATAGAAGCTAGGTGCAACATTGCTACCAAACTACACTACCAAAAATAACACTTACTAAAAATAGCATACTGCTAAAAATAGTAAGTGATGTCAAACATTGTTTGAGCACATTTTGGGTAGTCATTGTAACTTACTAAAAATAGTAATTTTGAAAATGGTCACTAATCAAAATGCATGTGACAACCCCCTAAAGCTCTCATAAAACCTAGAAAGACCCAAAAGATATATTGGCAAATTCTTGCATGCATCCCCTAAAAACTGAGAAAGATACCTCCTAGAAAATAGGAAACCCTAATTCTATCTCTGACTAGAACACGAGACTCTGGAAATGGGCTATCAACCACTAAAAAGAATAGGGCTAAAAAGGAGACATTACAAGAGACTTGGTTAGAATTTCTACAGTCTTATCCTCGGTTGGAACATACTACAACATCACATATCCATCTTTAACAAGTTGGCAAAAGAAATGACAATAAAGCTCAAAATGCTTGGTTCACTCATGGAATACCAAATTATTGGCAAGCTTTAGCATACCTTGATTATTGTAGAACAAGGGTGAATGCCCTTCTTGAGACATTTGCATGTCAGCAAGCATCTTTCAAAGCCATACTACCTCACATGCAACCTTAACTATTCCTTGATACTCTTCTTCTATCAAGGAGAGAGTGATTTCCTGATGCTTCTTGCTTGTCCATGTGAATGCACCCATACCAAGATTGAAATTACCTAGGAGTGGACTTCTTGTCATCAACTAAACCTACCCAAACTAAATCTATAAAACTAACCATCCTAGGATCTTTGCATCTATTATACAAAATGCAAAATTCAGGTGTCCCTTTCACATATCTCAACACTTGCTTCATTGCAACCAAGTGTTCCGCCTTAGGGTTAGTCATGAAATGAGAAATATAGCTCATAACAAAATTAAGATCATGCCTAGTGGCAATAAGATAGATGGGGTTGCCCACTAGTTTCTTAAATGCAGACTCATTCACCATTGGTGAGTTTGATTTGGCTGAAAGTTTCAGCCCCTTCTCCATAGGAGTGGATGAGATTTTTCAATCTTCCATCCTAAATTTCTTCAACAAACTCCTGGCATATGCAACTCATAAATGAAGATACTACAACATGTCTACCAAAATTCTACACCTAGACAACAGTGTAGGAGACCCAAGTCTGTCATCTCAAATTCCTAACACAAATTTGACTTGGTTTGTTCAATCAAATGTAACCTACTACTAGTAATGATGATATATTCCACATAGATAGTTCAAAAGGATGATATCATTTCCAGTATTCTTTACATACAAATTTTTATTTGAGAGACTCCTTTGAAACCCTTATGCAACCAAATACTTGTGAAACTTCAAGTATCATGCCTTGGATGCCTGCTTTAGGCCATAAAGAGCCTTTAGTAATATACAACTTATGTTCTTTTCCTGCAACCTTAAAACTAGGAGGTTGTGTCATGTATACCTCTTCCTCCAAATCTCCATTGAGGAAGGCACTTTTCACATCCATCTGGTGGACCTTCTAGCCAAACTATTCAACCATGGCTAGGACAAGTCAGATGGTGCTCATATATGTTGTAGTAGAAAAGGTTTCCTCATAGTCAATACCTTCTCTCTACGAGAACCCCTTAGCCACCAACCAAGCCTTGTATTTATCTAGTGTTCCATCAGCCTTGTATTTCACCTTGTATGCCCATTTGTATCCAATGGGTTTCTTCCCTAGTGGATGATTTGATAGAACCCACGTGTTGTGCTTCAAAAGATTGATGCTTAGAATTCATAGCCTTTTCCCATTTAGGTTTACCCTTGGGCTTTAAATATTGTTGAGGCTCATAAACACTTTGAATGTTGCCCATAAGAGAAAATTTTATTGTGTTATTTTTTGTCTTTCCTCTAGATGATCTTCCCTCAACAAGCTCATCATCATGAAAATCACCAATGAGCTTCATCCACCACATAGGATGAGGAGGAGATGAATCTTCCAAATCAGGATAAGAATCATCATGACTTGGGTTGCCTAGAATAATATCATCTGGATGTGTATCCAGGTTATCCTGAGGAAAATGTGCTAGTATAGAATCTTGTCTAGGAGATTCCACAATGTCAAAATTATCAAAGTCCCTCCCTGCTGGTAAAGGATCTTGCCTAGGAGATTCCACAATGTTAGAATCATCAAAATCCATCCCTTTAGGTAGATCTACTGAAAGCTTAGCTCCCAAATCCTTGGTCTTCAGAGGCTAGTTGTTAGGACTCTTGATGTGAGAAGAGAGAAAAAAGGTCCCAACTTCCTCATCAAACACAACATCCCTACTAAATTCTTAGTAGCCACATCAATCAACCAATAGGCCTTGTGATTGTCATTGTTTCCTATTAGCATCAACTTTTGGCTCTTGGATTCCAACTTGGTCCTCTTGGAATTTGGAATCCAAATATACGTAGTGGAATCAAACACTTTGAGATGAGTGATTCTTGGTTTCCTCACAGACCCTGCTTCCTCTTTATTTTCTCTGTAAATTATATGCGATTTTTTTTTTAGGAAGACATGCCAACTATTTTGATTTCATGCATTTTTAGGGAATGGGTATGGGAATTCCCCAAGATAGACTTGGGGTAATATGTATCATGAAATTTCCCTATGTTCCCCCTCATCATGTTCATCCCCCACCTCCAACACCCCATCCAGACCTTGTTGTTGATGTGACCTGACATAGTCTCTTGGCCATACACTCTTTGATTGGCCATTTGATTACATAGTCGTTAGATTTTTCCTAACTACTTGACAGTAGAATCCTCGTGCTTTAGTTGATGTTGGTGTAGCATCATCATCTAGACATATTTGTGTGCATCATTAGTGTAGTACATGCAACCATACATGTCCAAGTCCTATGGGAGAGATAGATGAGCCTCCCCTAGACACATATGAGTATGACCTACATGATGTGTCACTTGGAGGAGATGAGGTACCACTACATACTATAGATGCAATGAAGACGTGTGGGGAGCAATAGATGCAGTGTCGTCCACCATTGGAGATGAGGAGCAGAAAAATCAGTCTTTTGTAAAGGTAAAGCTTAAATTTATTTCAAAGTGCATTTCATTTAATTTTATTATAACAAATAGTTCATGTTACTAATGTATATTTAAGTGCGATTGAACAGTTGACAACTGAGGAAGAGATAAGAGATGTGCATCATGGCACTCTTTCATCCATTCAATTTTTCCTACACATATTGGTATCATTTTTTATACATGTAAAACTTTTTTATTGTACACATATCATTTTTACTTTTGCAGTCTACTCTATATGTGATTGATGCAACACCTTTTACCATGATGATTTCTTCTCAATGAATCTCAGTTCCATCACTAATTCAAGTAAATCATTTTTATATCTAGTAGATATATATGTAGATATATGTTCTAGTTTGTGTTTCTTTCTCAATAATTATATATTAATTTTGTCATTTTTATTTTTTTCTTATAGAGTATCCCTCCATCCACATATGTGAATCCATGACCAAGACAATATTGTAAGACTCCTATGCGTCCTAAGGGATCATCATTTTTTGAACATATGTCAGCCAAAGAAAAATGCTTGAGGTAATGAAGAATTGAATTTGACTTTAATTTATAGTTTAGTATAGTGATTAAATGTTACTTTGAAATTTATAAAAAAGGTAGATAAGATTCTATTTAGTAGTCTAAGTTATTTACCATTGAGAGCTTATTAATCTTATTTGTTGTTCAAATTATTTTTGTGTAGGCATCTTCTCATCCATTAGGTAGCGTGAAGAGGCTATGTTTTGGTGATCCACCATAAGATTAGGATTTTCTTGACATAGCATATCCATTTGAGATATACATTATATATATAGACCATGAGATGACATATGCCACATTTTGTAAATATTGTTTTGAGTTTGCATAGATGCCAAATTTGTATATGTACATACACAATTACTTTATACTTTTATATTTAAAAATCAATATTCGACATATTTTGTTTGTTGTGTGCATAGTTTCCTATTTTGAAACTTAAAATTTGAATGTATAGTCACTTTATAATGGTTGAGCTATGATGGATAACACGTTATATCTATCGATTTCTTCTAATTTTTCACTTAAATAGTTTATGAATTACATATCATTTATATCATGTTATAATACTATTAAATTTGGTTGCCTTGGACAAATTCACCAAATTTGGTCCCTTTATCATTAGTATCTATAGTTACAAAATCCTTTACTGTTTGATTCCTTGATCCATTAACATCCTTAGTTTGTATAGTTTCATTTTGGTATTTATCCTTTCAATAAAGTTAGATTTACCCTTTAGCAATGATGGATATTTTTAAAATTGAATTTTCCTTTTGAAATTACTGCATCAAAACAAATGACATATGTTGGGGTATCAATACCTTTTCCTAGGTTGGGAATGAACTCTTAAAGTTGATGAGGGAACAAATATTCTCTAAGAAGACCACGTTTCTCAAAAAATAGGATGGGATTGGTAGGATTGATAATACCCTTTTCTTACAAATCATGAATTATGTGTGGTCTATATCCAAGGCACATCAAAGTGCAAGGGATGCACAATGAGATTATTTTATGTTTTTATATACTTGATATCTTTTTTTTTTTTTGGATTTTGTAGTTATTTTGATGCCAAAATTATGGTACCAACTAAGAAAATAAAGTATAAACTATGAAAAAAACTATGTACAAGAATGTAATATTCTTTTTTTTCTCTAGATAAGATGAATGCAACTAGGAATACAAATATTTCCTAAATGACCTTTCTTGTAATTTTTTCACTAATCAAAGTTCACTAATTTCCATGCTTTTAATAACACAAGAAAATAAGCTTCACAAATAAAAAAGTGAAAAAGATAGTTTGCAAGGCAATAATATAAAACTATAAAATTTATAATGTCTAGTATGCAAGTTATGTGATGCACAAACTATGATATGATTTGATGGAAAGAATGATATCAAGTACTAAATATAATATGATATGCTATGATTGAGCCAAATCAATATTTACAAAAGTTACCATCCAATAGATATATTAAAACATGAGTTTACAATAATCTGCCAACATGAACAACACTCCAAAGCACTCAAAGTAATATATAGACGATCAAGAAAGAAAGTGTTTTAAAATTGAGTTGTTAAATAAAGTGAGAAACAAGCTAAGAAATGAAACAAAATGAGAAGAAATCTTGTTTCAAAATAAGATAATAAGAATGAGATGTTTTTAAAACCATGGGAAGTCAAAATTCATTGAAAATAGGCCTAAAAATATGAGACCAATGATTCTAGGAGCTTTGCTAGTAAGAAATAAGGTCAATTTAAGGTTTGCAAGGATACGAAGGGATTTTATAGCTAAGTAGCTATCCCAATATTATGTAAATGGTTTGGAAATAATGATTAATTCTAAAAATGAATCCCAAAGGAGAATGTGCATGGTCCCCTTTTGCAATCAATCTAAACCTTCAATGAAGATACCAAAAATATAATCGATATGATAATGGTTATGGTTTTCACGAAGACTACTAGTTATGTAAGAACCTCATAAATTAAAAAGGAAAACTACTATTTCCTTCACTATACCCAAGGAACTTGTTAAAAGAAACATTTGCATTTTGTAATAAAAAAGACACTCCCAAATTTGATCAAAAAGTTGTTGCAAAGCTACATAAAAGTATTCAATACATTGAAAAATCTGTCCAAGAAATGGATGTTGTTGTCCTAATGGTTGATAGGGAGAAACTGCTCCAAAGCTTAAATTAAAAGATATGAAAAATAATTTAGAAGATTATAAAAGGAATAAAAGATTCCTAATGTCCTAAGGGTTGATAAGAGAGATTTGTAATCTAAAAGACAAGTCCAAAATCCTCACCATTGCTTGACTATTAAGTAGGTGCCAACATGAACCAATGTAGGAATGCGTGAGTGATATTGATGTGAAAATATATACACGTGACATTCATGTACATAAGTAGGTGCATACACATAATATTTTTCAGTCTATGCATATTTTCATCATAATCATCATTAATTGCATATGTTCAACACACTTGATGGTGATTACACATACATGTGACATTTTTCAACATACACATGAAATTCATAATCATCATAACACAACATACATTCTACCATCAATATAACCAATAATGCATGTATATCATATTTTTCACGTCCTCGTGTACAAATACATCTTATGTCATTTTTTAACCTTCATAATCATCAATACAACTAATAATGCCATATAATTTTATCGATTTCCTCATGTACAAATAGATTTATGCATCTTCATATCAAGCTATCATAGATACACAACTAAAATTTTCCCCTAATATCCTTTCTTTGTAATGCATATCTCAAATAATTTCTACTCGCATACACCTACATTGCATTATTACAAAAATTGTTAAAAAATAGAAAATACATTGTGTAAAAGTAATTGAACAATGAAAGCAACATGAACTCCAATGTTGGATGCATTGCCATCAAACCTCACGTCATACTCAAAGCTTGTGTTGATAAATGCATTCTTATAAATATTAGAAAAGTATGGATTATGAACAATGTGAACAACAAAATCAACTGATCATTCTTTGAAATCAAATTCAAGATTATAAATCAAGAAACTAAAGTATATGAAGAAGATACCTCCTTATGAATTACATTGAATGTGTCCTCAATGTTGAATCAAAATTTTATAACTTTTTTTTTTAATTGCTTCTTGATGCAATAGTATTGTTCACCAAAATGACCTACATTTGATAAGAAATGTTAAGAAACATAAACTTGAATTTACTGTTGACTCAACAATGGTTAAAATTAAACATGAATATTGGAAAATGCAAAAATTGTAAATTTTTCAGTAATATTGACAAATGGGCAGCTTGGAAACATTGAGATAGGCATGAAGATACTAGAGAAGGTCTCTTTTCATTGCCCAAGTCATCTGATTTTTCTGGGGTGCTCTTTTCAAGGTAGTCTCTAAAGAGCCCTAAAAGCCAAAAATTGTCAAACTTTGATGAAGTCGTTCTGGGAGCATGTGGCACATAGGAATCTTTTTTCTAGACGTATAGGTGTATATCAAATCCCTTCAAACCATCTTCTCTTGGTTTCAGTTAAATCAACACTGTTTGTGTGTTCTAGTGTCATTCTTGCAAAAATTATCAATGGAAAACAATGTGAATATAGAAAGAAGAATGTTTTTGTTTTGTGCATCATGGAACGAAACCAAGTATACCAACACATCAAGGTGGGAATTCCAACACTATGGAAGGCCTAATTTTTTAGCCCAAGTCCCCCTGTGATTCTAGAGTGCACTAATCTGGGGTAGTCATGAAAGTGTCATAAGAGAAAAAATGCAAAATTATTATTTTTTTAGTATTTGTTACAAATGGGTAGTGTGGAAATGTCAAGGTTGGTAGTTAAATATTAGAGAAGGTATCTTTTTTTTGCCCAAGTCACTCAATTTTTTTTGGGTGCTCTTTTTGGGGTAGTCTCTAAAGAGCCTTAAGAGCAAAAAATTAAAAAAATAGTAATTTTGATGAACGGGCAATATGGACATGTCGAGGTAGGCAAGTAAATACTAGGGAAGGTCTATTTTTTTTGCCCAAGTCTCCTAATTGTTTTGGGTGTTGTTTCTGAGGTAGTATCTTAAAAGCCCTAAAATCCAAAAATTATCAAACTTTAACAAAGTCATTATGGGAGCTTGTGGCATGTAGGAATGATTTTCCTAGACCTATAGGTGGATATTGAATCCCTAAAAACCAACCTCTCTTATTTTGGGTCACTCGACATCATTTGTGTGTTTCAGTGTCAAATGCACTCTTGCAAAAATTATTAACGGAAAGCAATGCAAATATGGAAAGAAGAGTTTTTTTGTTTTGTGCATCATGGAGTGAAACCAAGTATACCTAAACATCAAGGTGGGAAGTCCAACGCTATGGAAGGCCTCCTTTTTTTGATCAATTCCCCTTGTGATTCTAAAGTGCACTAATCTAGGGTAGTCTTGAAAGTGTCATGAGAGAAAAAAATGCAAAATTGTTAAGTTTTCAATATTCTTGACAAATGGGCAGCGTGGCCACATCAAGGTAGGTTGGTAAATACTAGGGAAGGTCTCTTTTCATTTCCCAAGTCACCCGATTGTTCTAGGGTGATCTTTTTGGGGAGAGAAATACGAAAAATGAATATGTAGGCATGTTATCTTTCTAAATAAGCATGCCACAATCATTAGATAGTGAAGAAGAGACATGGTAGTGAAAAGCACGAAAGGTATATAAAAAAGGGAAAGAATAGTGCTAAAGTCATTTGAGTGTGCCAAAGAATGATGAATTATCTACTTAGAAGTTAGAGTTTTTGAAGTTATGAGAGGATTTATATTTCATTCCAAGAAAGAGGCCAACATTTTGGTAGTGTGATCATCAAAAAAATTGAAAATAGGAATAGGAAACTCCATTAAAAATATTATTTTAGAAAAAATGAAAAAAGTTAAGCTATGCTAAAACAAGATGCAACTTAAGAATAACAATGAAACATTGAGAACAATCCAAAATACCAAAGTTGTTAACACTAATAAAAAAAATGGATAAACTTAACAAAAAGAAGGGATTGGAGCAAGTGTACACAAACAAAATCACCTCCAAGAAATGAAGATGAAAAATATTGGCCAATAGTAGACCTCCATGAATGAAATAGGTTTAGTGAGAGCTCCCACCCTACAAGTTAAACAATAATACCTTAAAAAAATTAGAATTTGAGAGAATGTGAGAATACTCATTAGAAATGAGGTCAAAGAAGAACCTACATATAAATATAAATAATATGAATCTAAATAAAATGAACAATATCATACTTGTCCCATAAAAAAAAAGATCCACTATTGAAGTGTGCATGAAGGGTCATCTCTTACCTTCAAAGTATCTAGTATTGCTTCATAATTGACAATACTAACTATCCATAGTTCCTTTGTTCTTGGTTTGGCATGATGTCTCAATAAATAAATAAAAATTCTATAACAAGGTGTGAATACACGAGAATGGTTTTTTTGTTTCTCATATTCTTCAAATGTCAGTATATCACTCTTTCTAATCATATATGTTAACAACCAAGTTCTAGAAACAACAATTGAACCTATAGGATACATGAACCCATCATCATCTATCATCGGTTGTGTTAGATTATTCTTTCCTTGTAAACATTGTTCCAACCAATAGTTTGATCTCTCTTCATTCCCCTAAGGTGCTACAACTGCATAGACATGTCGTGGTTGTACAAGATCTGAAAGATGGTCATATTTAAGTGAACTTTCCATTTCATCTTCTAAAGAGGATTGTGTTGTAGATAAAGGGGTTAAATATGGAATCCATGTATCTACCCACTCACTTGACTTACATTGATCTTAATCATATTAAATACAATTCTAACAAAAACAAGCCAACTCCTGTGTCCATATGGTCTATGCACTTGCATCTGAGTTTCAAAATGAATGCATCTTTGAATATTCTCTAATTTTCTGGCATTCCAATTTCTCTCTCATTGTTCCCCTTTCAACCAAACAAAAGAACTTGTACACTTCCAATTCAAGTGTCCCTCCTCATGAAAATGCATAACTACACCAATCGACAATAGAACACACATCATTGAATGTTGCACCACCTCTAATCTTCATGTGTTCCTTAACCAAAGCTCTCTTCACACATGCACCTGCTCTATCATGCTCACCTTTTCCATGGCTAGCTTCAAAAACCTCCAAATATGTGGTACATCCCTTTGTACATCCATCTTTATCAACCAATAAAATGTACAAGAATTCATGAATTTCTCTATGCAGTTATCCAACCAGATGAGATGTTGACCCATTACAATACCTTTTTTCTTGCAAGAGCTCAAAAAAAATCAAAACAATGTTTCACAAAATCAGACGAATGAGATCTATCATCACTCATGTCAAAAATGGCACTCCTTGATTATCTTCCTATCCTCTTTTGTACTATCAGAGGTATGCCCATATGTTATGTGGACAAAAATTGCAATATGAATAGAATTGTAATATTGAGATTGTACCTCATTTTGTGGTTGCAATGTGTAATTTTCAACAAACTCAACCACAAATGTAATAGTTCCAATTAGGAAAGAGTCCTTACACATCCTGAATTTTTGATGCAACCATTAGGACCTATGGCTATGCCTTGCATACTTATAGATTTTTTTTTTCTTAAAATCAGAAATAAAATCAGCAATACTTACCTCTCTTGTAACCAAATCACATCTAGAACCTTCACATCCACTCTTTCTCTACAATTTTTTTAGAAAATTCATGTTTTTTTCCCTCATGAAAACATGTTACAAACTTTGATAAACCACCACATTGCAAGCACGTTTTGCTTAAAAATTCATTTTTATAAAAAAGAAACCATCACCTCTAACACATAAAAATGAATCAAGTCCCTAGATTACTTCGGAAGTTGCATTGCATAACACTCTTGCGACATTTCATTAGTATGCATAGTAGAACGAACATAGAATAATAGTTCATGATACATTGAAAACTCCATGTGGTATTTACAGCAACATATATTACAAATATTAATAGGTACACAGTAAAATGGCTTACAAGATTCAAAATCCCTTTGTGAGATTTGAAAATTTTGATGTGTTTCACAAAATTGATTGGCTACATTCCAAGAAATGTTTAGGATGTAGTGTGAGATTTTGATTGCCAATTCTCAACTTTAAAAAATCCTTTGCATTTGGTGATACTCTAGATTGAGAATGCCAAAACTGATGAATTTCATTTTTTACGTTATTTGTTAGCTTCTTATCAACACGTGGAAACCTCCCACTAAAATCTCATGTATCATTTGGAATAGGACTATCAATTCTTCCTCTTCTTGAGAGTGCTCTAGAAAATATTTTGTGATTTAGGTTTAAATCAATACAAGTTTACCTCATTAAACTAGTCTTTCTCAAATGATGGATTACTAATGAGGTTTTGATCACTCTATGAGCATCTCTCTTGTCTTTTTCCTTACTTGTCTCTCCAATATAATTTAGATCATTAAAAATATTTTCGACAATAATAATTTTTTCTTAAAACTTTTTGGTGATACGAATCTTCAATATTTTTAATAATGGTCTCATTTTGTAAGACTTTAGCAATTGTACAAAAAATTGGCATTGTTCGGTTAATGTCTTATTGGAAAAGTATTGATTGAACCTATTAGTGGCCTACAAAAAAACCATTTGTGATGACATTTTTCCATCAATTTTATCTATTATGTTCTCATCTATTGCAAGTAACCATTTTCAGGTTCTTGAATGTTGAGCATTTTCATTGGATTCATTACAAATAAATGGAATTAGGATTTCATATTCTTCTTTGTAAATATCCTCTCTTCTTGTGTAATTTGGAGATGCATTGACATTCATTGTTTCATTTTCACATATTTCATGTTCAACATCAATATTTTCAATTTCATACTCAACATTTACAATTTCATAATAGATATTTTCTTTCTCAATTTCATGTTGTAAAGTTTCAATTTTAATTTCTTCTTCAATATTTTCAAATTCAATATCATGGTCACTTTGAATTTTAGTTAAAGTTAAAGAGGAGCCTTATCCTTGAAGATAATTTGGCATACATCTTTCCACCCTCTTCCTTACTCTATATTTCTCTCTACTTGCCTCAATTGCCTCCGTTGGATAATTCCTCTTCCTTTTCCATTTACGACAACTATTGCTTCCCATTATTCCAACCCAAACAAGTACCAACATGATTGAAGGAATAAAATTTTTGTGAAAAGGAGTGCTCCAAAAGAGAATTCCTATTTGTAATACACAAAAAATGTGGGGACTCTTGGAATGGACAAAATTGGCATCTATCCATTTTCTTCACTCAAACAAAATGGATATCCATTTTCTAAAGTTTGTTAAATTTTAATTTAAATAATATTTTATTATTTAAATATATTATATATTAATATTATAATTATAATAATATTTATATTTAATAAATATTAATATATTTTATATAATATTATATATTAATGCATAATATTTATATTAATATATTATATTATTTATATTAAAACAAGTATAATATAAAGAAAAGTTGGCATAGAATGAAACGTGTACTCGTGTTGTCAATAGTGGATATCTGTTATGTAGACATAACAAATATCCATTATTGGGAGCTTAAAACACACTCGACATATCTCCATATATATAATATTTTGGAGAACAACATGGGTACCCATGTTGCACAAAATGGATATTTGTTATATCGAACTTAAAAAATCTATTATATAAACATTATATTATATATTATAACTTATATTATATTATATATTATATATTATATATTATATGATATTATATATATTACATATTATTACTATTATTTCTAATATATATTATATTTATTAATATTAATATATTTTAATATATATTATATATTGTATTATTATAAAAAATATAGACTAAGAAATGGAGATAAGGAGAGAAAGGTGGAGAGAGTTAGGGAGGAAGGGAGAGAGGAAAGGATAGGTGGAGGGAGAGAAAGAGGGTACAAGAGGTATAGGGATGGATATGTGGAGGGAGAGACAGAGGGGAGGGTGGAGATAGGGAGTGGTAGGGTGGGAGGAATAGAGGGAGCGATAGAAAGAGGGAAGGAGGGAGATAGGGAGTGGTAGGGTGGGAGGGATAGAGGGAGGGAGGGAGAGAAAGAGGGAAGGAGGGAGATAGAGAGAGGTGGGATAGGAGGGAGGGTGAGAGAGGTAGGTAGGAAGGAAGGGGTAGGTTGAGAGTGGTAGGGTAGGATATGTATGCATAGAGAGAGATAGGGAGTGGTAAGGTGGGAGGGAGAGAGAGGGAAGGATGGATAGGTGGAGGGAGAGAGAGACTAGTAGGGTAGGAGAGGTATGTATAGAGAGAGATAGGGAGTGGTAGGATGGGAGGGATAGACAGAGGGAGAGAAATATGGGAGGAGGGAGATATGGATTGGTAAGGTGGGAGAGAGAGAGAGAGAGAGAGAGAGAGAGAGAGAGAGAGAGAGAGAGAGGTGGAGGGAGAGAAATAGGGAAGGAGGGAGATAGGGAGATAGGGAGTGGTAGAGTGGGAAGAATAGAGGGAGGGATATATGGATTGGTAGGGTGGGAGGGAGAGAAAGAGGGAAGGAGGGAGATAGGGAGTGGTAGGGTGGGAAGGATAAAGGGAGGGAGAGAAAGATGGAAGGAGGGAGATAGGGAGTGGTAGGGTGGGAGGAATAGAGGGAAGGAGAGAAAGAGGGAAGGAGGGAGATAGGGATTGGTAAGGTGGGAGAGAGAGAGAGAGAGGAAAGGAGGAAGATAGGGAGTGGTGGGTGGGAAGGATAGAGGGATGGATAGAAAGATGGAATGAGGGAGATAGGGAGTGGTAGGATAAGAGGGGTGGTGTTGATGGTCAAATTTGCACAACAACATAAAATAGAATATCTCTACCCTATTTCTCCTGAAAAAGAAAGATAACATGTAGTAATCTAAATCCCAAAGTCCTAGTAGTTGGTTCTCAACTATGCTGATGTTACTCAATGGCCAATGTATTGGTAATATTCAAGGGTCCTTTGCTGGTAAGAAAGGACACAAACTGCATCCTTTAATTAACCTATGTTGGGGGGGAGGATAAATAAACATAAAAATATAGATCAAGGTATAGAATAGTAAAATATGAATAAAACTTCTCAATATCCAGACATGCATTCCCACAATGAGTGTTTCTTTAATAGACCAAAAACCACAACATGATGTAATCCATAGAATAATCTACACCATTACATACATTCATGGTGCTCAATTCAATCACCACAACCATTCACTAAAATACTTTGAGATTTGAAACTTATCACTCACTCATTGCTAAAACATAGATCAAATAGACATGTAGTAATTCTATTCATAGATATTTTAATGAAATAATCTTGAAATCTGGTTTCCCCTATTGATTTACATCAAATAGAAAGCATTTAGGCACAAAAAATCACTGGCATACAAATTGATTATGATTCATTAACCTTATCAAAGAGATTCACTTCCAACAATAACATGAAAACTATATTAAACTGTAAAAAAGGTATCTAATTTCAACTTAAACTTTTAAAGTATCTTGCTAAAACTTATGAAATCTTTAAACTATCATTCCTATTTGCTATCATATCAAGTGGCTAATCCTTCTTCAATCAACCGACCTTTAAAAAATGGAGAGAAATTATATATATAAACCTATCTAGCACTAACTTCTCTCATCACAACCCAAATCCATCAATCATGGGTTGTTTAGAACAACTTAAGACGATTCTTTATCTTGCTTTCCAATTGTTGATTATAAATTCCTTGTCAAAACCTGCATCCAAAAAGAAATAGGGGAACTTGGTGAAATTACTATTTGGAACTATTGTCATCACCCAAGAAAGTAGGAGAGGAAGACTGCCTAGTCAAGCGTATTTCCTTGAGACTAATCTATAGAGAGAGCATGTATTTAGCACTTTTAACTCGACATTTTCTACTCCTCCATATACTCATCATAACTAGTAACTACCTGCTGAAGCATTTCTACACCAGGCCCATCCACCTAGTTATCTTCAAACTTTATCCTAGCCAACTTAGAAGAAGCAAATTCTTTCATATCTTTACGCTTGAGGAGTTCCCTCCTGGCGGCTTTAACCTCTTTCTTGACATCCATAAGCCTATCCATTAAAAAATCATCCTCATCATCCCCCTTCTACATCATTTCCTCCAATCTACCATTCCATATTTCCTTGAGTTTATCAGGGAGGAGGCCATCTGTCTCAAAGATATCCTCTTTGAAAAGTATAGAAATACTTGCTCTTAGTTCTTCAATTTTCTCATTGAGATCCTTTTCTGCCTGTTGCACCTCATTCTCATGAGTAAACATAAATGAAGATCTAAATCTAATGATGCTAATGGTATTTTCCATAAAATCTATGTTGTCTTCTTCCAAGATAGATTTCTCTAGCAAGGTTTGCTTGGGAAACTTATTGATATCTTTCAGTTTCCTTGCATTCCCTGCATATTCTTCCTCTTTCTTCTCAAGAGTTTCAACATGTGCAGCCATTTCATTGACCAGCTCCAATGCTTCCTTGTGAACCTTGCAAGTTCCTTCAACAAGAAAATCATCTATTTCCCGATTCAACTTTTTTATCCATCTATCCATCATTTGTACTTTGGTTCTCATTTCAGTCAAATTATCAGCATCCATTTTCTTCAAAAGAACAAGTGTCTCTGGAGTAGCTGATTGTGAAGAAATAGGAGTAGAGAGATCCCTCAAAAAATTATGCAATTGATCAACTTGGGACTTAATCTCATCTTCCTTTTGCTTGTCTTGGATCATCCTTGATTTAGTAGAGGAATCCACAATATCAATCAAGTTTAATTGTTGATTTCTTGTGGGTTTTCCCAAATTAACAGTGCCTAGTTGGTAATCCCCTATCTACATATATTGTTTGTTTTTATCAACCATAGGGATATCACACTTGGCTACAATCTCTCCAGCATTTTTTAACCTCGTGGAATGGAGAACCTTGGCTCTCTTATTTGGATTCTCCTTCTCTATTTATTTCTTGACATCCTCTCAATCAAGGGGTTGTGGTTTCACCGTCTACTCTTCTCAAGATTAAGATTTAACCATGTAGGAGCAGTAGGGGGAGTCATTACTTGTGTGGAAGAAGAAGTGGCTAGAGAAAGAGGTTGCCAAATTGTTGTCCTAGGTTGAGAGTCAACCTCCTATTGTTTCTCCTTCTCTGCCTTTTCCTTGGCCAATCTGTTAGTTTCATCTTTTGCCTTCATTTCTTTCTCAACCTTGGACAATCATTCCGCTTCTACTCTCCTTTCCTCCAATAGTTGGATCTTTTTCCTTTCTAACTCTTCTAACTTTTCCTTTATTTTAGAAGCCTCTATGTCATGTGACTTTTCCCCCAAAAGAATAAAAATCTATGAAATGACCCTTTAGAATTAAAAGGAAGATAGAAAATAAAGGATATTATGATCCTTTGGTTAAAAGAGAGATTAATAAAGAAAATTTATAAACACTCTTTAAAAAAGAAGAATAATTATTTATTTAAATAATTATTAAAAGGAAACCTTTTGTGAAAGGGTGTGATGGTTTGGAAACCACCCCTTAAAAGGATATATAAATCATTCATGTGAGAATTGTGAGGGACATTCAAGAAGAGAGAACATTCAAAGAAGAAGAACAACCAAGGAAGAAGAAAGTGGTTGGTGAGCTATGGACAGGACAGAGAAGGGGCACATCTATAGTGTGTGTCCAACCTGGGGTACAAGTGCATGCACTCAGGATGGTCCTGGCCAGGGCATGGTTTTGTGGCATGAGTGTTGAGCATTGTTCCGGTGGAACCAGCACTTGTGTAGAGCGGCAAAGTATGCTTTCCTCCTAGATTGCTCCATGGCAAGAGCCAGTACCATTGACATATTCCTAGGGGTTGAGGATGGACCCACGGTGTAGTATGGGATGCACTGAATCCTCTCCCCATTTGTCCTATGGTGCATAAAACTGGGGGAAAGATAGGACCCATGATGTAGTGCGCAATACATCGATATTTTTTCTATCCGGGATGCATTATGGACATGTTGTTGAGTACTTTGTCACTGATGTGACAGTGTTTGAACTGAGAGTGGATTTTGCAAGTATTATTATTTAGATAAGTATTAAAACCATTGATTCTAAATTATATTTAGAATATATATATGATTTTGGTGTTAATGTATATGAATTATATGAATGTGTTCTATTTATTAGGTTAACTATCTATTTTGAAATTTATTAATCACACATATTATCTTTTGCATTGATTATTTGCATCCATTTTAATAATATTGTAGTTTTTAAATTATCTTTATTTCAATATTTAATCCTCTAAATCCGCTGCTAACACTTAAATAACTTTGGAGAAAAAGTGACATTACACTCTAGATCAATCTTGGCTTGTTCCTTTGCCTCTATCCTTCTTAGCTCCAATTCTTATTCTTCTTTCTTCTTCTGAGCTTCTTCAATTAATTTAAAATTTTCTTCAAGAGCCTCCATTTCCCTTCTTTGTTGAGCTTTCTCCTCTTCCAGCTCATGAATCTTTTGAAGCAAGGTTAATTTTTCCCTTTCTTCTTTATCCTTTTGCTCATCTTCTCTTTGTTGCATCAACAAATATTCCTTCTCCTTTTGTTGTCTGGACAACTCTTCAGCTTTTGCAATGGCCTCCAACACTTGTTTCCTATCCAGTAGATCGGTCTTAGTTTTAATTTCCAGTTCCTTCTGTTGTTTGGCCAATGCCTCAACTTGTGCCTTTGCTTCTGCTTCTTGTTGTTTTTCTAATTCCTTAGCTTATGCATTAGTATCAGCCTCTTTCTTAGCATCCTCAAATAGATTACATTGATCCTCTAGGGTAAGAACATGCTCTTCCCTAATATTTTGCACCAATTCATCCTTATCAATACCCTCATCAACATGTGTTTTCTCTAAGTTTGTGTCAATATCATGAATCTCAACTTCAACCCCTTTTCCTTTCAGTTTTTTTGCTTCCTCATGAAGACTACCTATGGGTACTTCTTCACTAGGTTCTTGAATAAGGGGTGGTTGAGAAGAGGATCCTTCTCCCAGTGTTGAGGTCTCCGTACCTTGTATCTCAGGAGCTTCTTCTATAATTATCTCAGGAATAGTATCCCCTCTAGAAATGGGAGGAGGATACTCCAATTGTTATTTGGGGGCAACTCTTCTTTTGGTTATTTGGTACCCCTTAGTGGCCCCCACTTTTCTCTTTTTAGAACCTTGAGCTTCTGGTTCTTTTATTTTTAGAATCAACCATTGGATGCTTCTATCCAAGACAATCCTTGAAACTTGCTTAATGTCTATTGATTACTCTTCATCCCAATTGATGGGGGCTAGGCCTTTAACACCAATCTTCTTAGATTCATATGCAAGATCCAGAGACACACCATCATCTGACAATGTGTCATGAATTCACTCCAAATTCAATCATCTAAGGAATAGGGAGCCTTTCATAACTATTCTTCCTTACATCATATTCATCCTACAAATCACACCAGAAATCCTCTAACAAACTATAGTGATTTTCAAAAACAGTGGAAAGAAACTTATTCATCTTGTTCTTTGGGTCAAAATGATTTCTAGATGTATATATTCCCAACCTAAGGTGGCTTAATTCTTCACAAACTGCTTTTTTGGCCACATTATGAAGACAACAATATTCTCCTAACTTCATGGGAAACTTGTGGCACCTAGGTTTGTGCTTGATGTTGAATATTTCATTAACCCCCAATGCTTGATATATGAAGTCCATTAGAATCATTCTATCAGTGCAACACCTAAGGAGTAGGTGAGGATGTCCATCGACCCTGCTAACCTGAAATAAGTAAACTTGGGGTATTGGATGTACCAATGTCCCCATTGAGAAATGAGTGTCATAGAATCCCTACTTAATCTAAAACCAACATCACCAGTAAATCTATTAATGATGACATACAAAAATGCATCATTGACTCTCCTATAATGCTCCTCTGATGTCTGCAAGGTTAATTGATCATAGTGGTTCCACACTTTTTGTTGTCCAGGAGCTTCTCCCAACACTCCTACTGCATTCAACCCTGGGAAGATGCCCATCCTTGCAACTGCATAGATGACATAAGATTTCATATAGAATTTATTTTTTCTCCTTACATTTATCATCTGATTGTGTAGGGTGTCAAACAAAATCATACACCAATCAAATGTTTGTCTGCCATCAAAGATAGCTTCAATGAATGGAAACATCCACTCCTTGAAGCATGCAGAATCCTTTTTTCCCAAACACTCTAGAGAGCATCAGGATTAATTCATCAACCTCCTTCTTGAAATACCCTCTTTTGGGTTGTTTAGGCATCTTATTCAAATATTTCTTCTCAACTCTTAACCACCTCTTATTCATGTGGTTTTATTTGACCTCCTTGTTCTCATTAAATCTCTACAATGCCTCTACCTCTGTCAACAGCTTTGGATTCTTTGGAGTAGGTGCATTGAACATCAATCTCATCATTTTTGGGGATAAGTCAATTATGACATTCCCCTGTTGATCCATGCATTTCCTTGATACTGCATTATAAGCTCCTATTGCAACCAAGATCAACTTCGGGCATTGGACTGACAGAGGAAAGAAAGTAACATGGGCAATTTCTGATTGAACTATCCTTTCTGTTCTTTCAGTGACTTGTTCTGAGAAGGTTTCTTCCATCATCTCCTCACAATAAAATGTCCCCAAGTTGGGTTATGTGATGTATTACAACCTAGAATATAGGTTTTCGGTTGTGGGAGTGATCATCTGATGTTTATACTTTATTGTATAAGGTAGTTGTTCTAATTTTATCTTGTTAGGTTTCACTTGTTTGGAACTTTCAGTTGCTTGACCCTCCATTTGTGAAGTTCTTGCAAAGGCTCTTGACATTATTTACTTCCTACAAAACAACTCAAAATTAGATTCATTGAAAGTATAAAAATGAGTACTAGAGAACTCACCTTTCATGTTACACTATGCTTCTTCATGTAGTCTCTTCACATTTAGCAAAATTAACCATTCATCAAAGGGGGGATCAAGATAGGAACTTCACTAGAAAGCTTTGAAGTATTACTGATGTCAAGACGAGAGTTATCATGGTTACCGGGATCTGAACAAACTATATAGTGGGATCGGGAATGGAGACAAAATGGTTACCAGGACCGAAACTGGAATGGAAACCAAACTTGACACATTAGGAAGTTCCAAAACCCATGATCATTCCGCTTCCGCCCGCTAAGGTAAAAGGTGTTTGATAGTCCAAAGTCCACTAGAAGTGGGTTCAGAACTGGATCCGACATGTGTTGTAGATAAAGATTTATGAACATAACCATTCCTGGATCTGACTCCGACCATGATCACATATGACGTCATCATCAAAAAATCCTAAGTTCTCATTATCACTTTTGAAACAAGATCACCTAATAAGCTGAGAAGGCTTAAAATAAATGCACAGAACTAACCCTCATATGACCAAGAGGAAACTAGCGACTAGGGCATAACTTTAAAATGACGTGAACGTGAAAACCATAGCCCATTTAAACCTGACAACCTAGGAAACTAGGGCATCGAAAGCCCTACTTGAAAATGATTGAGCCATCATTCGACAAGGACGAGGAAGCTATTTAACAGATCAAAGACTATAAGGAACCCTAGAATCGCTTGAAAATGATACCCTAAACCCTAGGGCATGAGGGTACAGATGCGACCAAACACGAAAAAATGACCGCGATGATCTGATCAAACTAGAAAAAGATAAAAAGAAAGAAAGAAAAAGACAACAAGGGAAAGAAAAACAAAGAGGAAAAAACAACATGGTAAACAAACAAAGATTCACAAGTAAAACCTGTGAATCATGCAAAGAACGTCAAACAAAAATAGAAGAAATAAAAGCGATAAAGGAAACGAGGCAAAGAAGACCACCTACCTCAAAAATTTACCCATCAGGTTGGCACTCAATCCAAATCCAAGCACAACTACTTGATCCTCGACTTAATCATGCTCCTTCTTCTCTATCTCGGCTCTGGTTTGATATCACTATTAAAAACAATAATAATAACCAAAAAATCAACCTTAATTAAGGTTAAAATTCAATTTCATACGTGTGAGGATCCTGCAATTAATGCTATTAATGTGTTAGGTCGAGCGTGGGATCACGTCGAGAATAGGCACAAAACTATCGTGCAACTGAAGTAGAGTGGAGAACACAAAACAAGAAGGCGAGATCAGAATCAAGATTGAAATCAGTCAATGAATGTATGTAAGGTTCCAAGTTTGGTTATGGTTTCGGCTTTGGTTCCAACAACGATGAAAGAAAGAAGGAAATAAACAAAGAGAAGACAATGAGACCGAAATGAGACCGGAAGCACCAACCCAAGACAAAATGGATAAACGACAATGGCGGAGGCGAAGGTGAGATGGGAACAAAACTTGGCACTTTGTGAAAGTTTCGAGTTCAAGATTTGTTCTAGATCTGGCCCCATGAAAAGGAAACAACGCAGAGCGAAAAATGCAACACGCGAAGAAACAAGCGAGAGCGGGGTCAAAACTGAGCTAGGAAGTGAAACTCAAATGAGTTACAAGTCAAATTTTGGTTCCGGTTCCAATTCGGCCAAAGAAAAAAGAACAAAAACAAAGACTTGGAGAAAAGAACAACTCCAAAATATTCGTTGAAAAGACCTAAGGGCAGGAAACAAAAATGGGGACCCATTTTGACCAAGGTAAAATATGGGGTGGTTATGTAGAGCATAACAGGTAGGTGGAGAGTGGTAGGGTAGGAGAGTTATGTATAGATAGAGATATGGAGAGAGGGATGGGTAGGTGGAGAGGTAGGGTAGGAGAGGTAGGTATAGAGAGAGTTAGGGAGAGAGGGATGGGTAGGTGGAGAGAGGTTGTGTATGTGTGGGGGAGAGAGGGGGAGGATGAGAGAGGGAAGGAGGGAGATAGGTATTGGAAGGGTGGGAGGGAGAGAGGGAGGGACAAAAGGAGGGAAGGAGGGAGATAGAGAGAGGTAGGATAAGAGGGATATGTATAGAGAGAGTTAGGGAGGAAGGGAGGGGTAGGTATATAGAGAGTTAGTGAGAGAAGTAGGGGTAGGTGGAGAGAGGTTGTGTGTGTATGAGGGAGAGAGGGAGGGAGAGGTGGAGGGAGAGAAAGAAAGGAGGGAGTTAGGGAGTGGTAGGGTGGGAGGGATAGGTATAGAGAGAGTTAGGGAGGGAGGAAGGGGTAGGTGGAGAGAGAGAGAGAGAGAGGTAAGAAGATAGGGAGTGGTAGGGTGGGAGGGATAAATGAAAGGAGAGAAAGAGGGGATGACGGAGATAGGGAGTGGTAAGGTGGGAGGGATAGGTATAGAGAGATTTGGGGAGAGTGGAAGGGGTAGGTGGAGAGAGGTTGTGTGTGTGTGATGGAGATAGGGAGTGGTAGGGTGAGAGGGATAGAGGAAGGGAGAGAAAGAGGGAATATAATATACATTATAAATTACTAAATATATATTTAATATTATAATATTTTAATATTTCTAATTAAAAAGCGAATATCCTTGACATCAAATAATTTTTATAATATATTATATTATTATATATATAATATTAAATTTATATTTAATATATAACATTAAATGTTTTTATTAAATATAATTTATATTATATTAATATTTCCTAGTATTTATTATTTATCACATATCATATTAAATAAATATTAATATATAATATATATTATATTATATTATATACTATATATTAATATTATAGTATATACTATATTATATATATTCATATTATATATTATAATATATCTACTTATTTATATAGTTATATATTTATATTATAATATATAATATAATGATATATATAATATTATATTATATATAATATAATATAATATAATACAATATACAATATATATAAATATTAATATTAATATTAATATTATAACATAAATTTTTATATATACTAATTTTTATATATTCATATTTTTGGTTTTAATAATAGAGTTTTGAATTCCTTTTAGAATGGTATCATTGATAAGTTTCATTCAAAACTTGTTGGTTGGAAGGGTGCCCTACTTAGCCAAGCTGGTAAGATTCAGTTAATCAAGTCGACTTTACAGAATTTGTTAGTTTATACTTTAAGCTTGTTCCAAATCCCTAGAAGGTTTTGGGAGAAGATTGAGTGTATTCAGAAAATGTTTATGTGGATTGGGTCGAGGAGAAGAAAATGTTACATTTGTTGTCTTGGGAGGAGGTTTTCAGGTCGAAAGTCCAAGGTGGCTTAGGCTTGCGTAAGCTAAAAGAATTTAATTCTTGCCTTATGGTGAAATAGTTATGGAATTTTCTTGTGAGTGATTAGGAATGGACTATTATTTAATCTTTGAAGTATTTGAGGGGGGTGGATAAGTATAGATATCTATTGAGGGAGAATTTTGTTCCTCCTCATGGATTTTCCCTTTGGAATTTCATACTTAGATCTCACTCCACTGTTGGTGTTGGTCTGCAATGGGTGTTTGGGAATGGTAGGAGGATCTTGTTCAAGGATGATTGGTGGATCAGCCATGGTCCCTTGAAGGATGAACCTTGGGCGGCCCCTTTCAAAGCCTTTTGTATCAGGGAATGGGGTGTTTTTTTGTCTAATTATATTCTTTATGGTAAATGGATTAGACTTGATCTGGTTAATGGGGATTTATAACCTTTTTTTATGCTCCTCTCTCTGATTCACATCCTTGATGTTTCCCTTGATGACTCTATGGTTGGGAGGTTTTCTCATAATGGTAAGTTTTATGTTTCTTCGACCTTCTTTTTTCAGACTCGGCTAGTTGGTCCCCCTACCTTTTGCCCAAAATTAATATAGTCTTTTGGTTTTTGTGTCGAGATAATATCTTGACTCTCAATAATCTCATGACAAGGGGAATATCTTTTCCGAACAGGTGTTTCTTATGTAAAGAGGTTGTTGAGGATTTTTATCATCTTTTGGTTGGTTGTAGTTTCACTTGGGATGTGTGGGCTCATATTTTTCTGTAGTGGGATATCACTTGCGTGTTTCCTACTTCTATCTC
Organism: Sequoiadendron giganteum; assembly: GCA_007115665.2. Lineage (NCBI taxonomy): Eukaryota > Viridiplantae > Streptophyta > Pinopsida > Cupressales > Cupressaceae > Sequoiadendron > Sequoiadendron giganteum. The sequence continues at coordinate 78,362,694 of CM021108.1, forward strand.
ATAAATTTAGTTTCAATCGGTGGCTCCTACTCACAATTCGGCTCTCTCGATGCTTTGGTCTCTCATTTTGTCGCATTTGGCTAGGGGAGTTTGGAAGGAATGTAAAAACTGTATTTTCCTTCAGCTGGAGCTTTCTCCTTCTAGGGTGGCTTTCAAACTTTGTGAAGCCATAAAGGAAAATTTTCTTTTTGAGTTCTGAGTGCTCCCTTCTTTGGGTCTTAAGGCTATTGTCTCCAATTATGATTTGTTAGTGGGGAACCAGTGGAATCTCTTGTGATATTTCTATTCTGGTGAAGAAGATTAAAGCCTCTAGGGAGGGGATTCATTAGAAAGCTCCTTCTCAAGGATGACTCAAAGTTAACTTTGACGGTGCTGCTAAGGGGAATCCGGGACCTGCTAGTTGTTGGGGAGTGTTATGTGATGAGAATGGTAGCTTTGTCTCTGTGGTGGCAATCCCTTTGGGAATCCAGACAAACCACGTTGCAAAGGTAGCAAAAATCCTATCATGGCCTTTTATTGGCTAAAGAATCTAGGATTCCTAAACTATGGATTGAAGGGGATTCCCTTAACATTATAAAGTGTCTTCTGAAGAGTAACCGACCATCATGGTCTATAGCACATCTGATTAATGATTATATCTCTATCATTAATACTTTTGATGAGGTGTGAATTACTCGTGTGTTTAGGAAGGCTAATTCGTTGGCTAAGAGGTTAGCTAATTTAGGAGTGATGGCTCGAATTAATTGAAATACTTATGATTCCTTGCCACCTAATCTTCAGAACATATCCAATTATGACCAATTTTCATCTCAAGGATGTGTTTAGTAAGGGAGAAAGGTTATTTTATTTCTTCCTTGGCTAGTTTTTGCATATTGAGTTCAGTACATGCTCTTATTATCATTTTTTTTAGGTGTTCATGAGATTATGGGTTGGGAACTAAGGTATGGCAGTACTTGGTTTGGTAGACTCACACGTTTTGTGGGTATTTTTTGCTTTGCCTTGTGTTTTGTTCACCTAATTTTTCCTATGTAGAAGATCAAAGAGCAGGTGGAGTGTTGTTTGTTGCATGCCACCATGGGAGGTTCCTATTGTAGAGTGGAGTCGAGCTCTTGCGAATAATTTAGTAGCAATAAAACTATTTGGGAGCATCTGGAGAAGGGTGGAATCTACCCCTATTTGTTGAAGCTCCATGGTCCTAACCTTTAAGTGATAGAGGGTTTTGTTAGTGGGTGGAACAAAAGGGTTTTACACTACCAGGGTGTGGAATTAAACATTAATGAGGAATTCATCATTGAGGTTATTGGTTTTCCTTCCAAGGGAAGGAAATATTACAAAGATAGGGTTGCGGCTAAGACGGCCTTAGCCAATTTCTTTACAGGCTCAGAGAAGTAGAAGCTTAAGTTAATTGGAAGTGGTGGGTATGCACAAAAATCTATTGAGCTACTTTGGAGGGACATTGCTTTGGCTATTATGCAATTTTTCACTTTGGAAGGTAGGTTTTTTGTGATCTATGGCTATCACTTCATGTTATTGAATCACTTCTGCTATAACTCTCAGGTTTTGTTTCCTTTTTACCTCCTTCTTTCTATGGAAACTAGAATCGAGGATCATAGGAAGAACCCTAAGAAGGCTATTCTCCATGAAGGCCTTATGAATCTAATTTTTTATCACATTAAGATGAAGGTGTTACCAGCTACTCCTAAGACCTCGTCTCGTAAAAATGGTGGTAAAAATTATAGGTATGATACTAGTAAGTCGACGGATGAGTGGGAAGGGGATTCTAAGAAAGATGACTCTGATTATGAGGAACCGTCGAAGTATCACTTCATGTTATTGAATCACTTCCACTATAACTCTCAACTTTCATTTCCTTTTTACCTCCTTCTTTCTGTGGAAACTAGAATTGAGGACCATAGGAAGAACCCTAGGAAGGCTATTCTCCATGAAGGCCTTATGAATATCATGTTTTATCACATTAAGATGAAGGTTTTACTAGCTCCCCATCTCGTAAAAAGAATGGTAAAAATAGTAGGTATGATGTTGGTAAGTCGCGGATGAGTGGGAAGGGGATTCTGAGGAAGATGACTTTAATTATGACAAACCGTCGAAGGAGGAGAGTGAGACTATTGATGATTCTGAGGATTCAAAATCTTGGTCTAAGGGTTGTGAAACTGATAATGAAATGAAGGAAGTTGTGGTACCTTTGGTGAAAAGGAATGTGAAGGGGAAGAAAAGATGCCCCAAGAAAGAGAAGCATTTTGTCAAGCAAATAGTGGATGACTCAAGAGATGTGGAGAATTCCCTTGTTCCTGATGTCAAAAATGTCTCGGGTGATGGCCTTGAGGGTAACGAGCATCCAATGGAGGATATTGAGTAGGAAAATGAGGGTATTGTGGGTTCCAAGGGGGTTGGTTCTAGCCAAGTTTGTTTTTAATCTCCTATTGGCATTGAGCAGGTTAAGGGGAGTGATGTGAAGGTGGAGCGACTTGAAATTATGGATAACTTGGTGGATATGCTTGATAAGCACTGTGTGAAAGTGGAGGTTATTAAAGTTGAGGATTCCCCTGTTGAGGAGGATTTAGAGGGGAGAGAGGGGGTTCGGGAGGAGTCTATTGAGAATGTTGGTTCTCTTGCTATGCCACCAATCAATTGGGAATAGATTAACATGGACCTATTTTGTAGAATGGCGGAGAACGAAACTCACAATTTTCTCTCACTTGTGAAGTGGATTTTCTTAGAAGTGAAGGAGCTCAACATCCAGCTTAAAAACTGGCAAGACATTTGCATTGCATTAGTGCATGGCAGCCAAAAGGAATGGTCGATTAAAGGTAAGGTTAAGACTATGAATGTTATTCTTGATAGACTATTTGTTGATGCTGATAGAATTGGTAAGTCATGAGGATAGGATAACCTCCTTGGAAATGGTTGTCCAAAATATTATTGAGGATAGGTTTGTGAATATGGAGGAAAGAATTAGCAAGATTAGTGATGACTTGCAGACTTTTGTTTGTGTTAGTAACAAGTCTTTGAAATCTAGTGTTAAGGGTCTCTCAATTTTAAATAAGAAGCTATAAATTGGATTGGAAAGTATCTGGATCTGGGAGATCATGAGAAAGCCATTTATGAAGTTAACCGTATGAATTTGGAGGAGAATATTGAGGATATTATCCCTGATGTGGAGAAAAAATTGGAGGTTGGCTTGTGCTTGAGAATGAGGAGCAAGACTAAGAAAAGGGCTGCCATTTCGTTTGAGGAGTTGAAGGATGCAATTGAGATGCACGAGGGGGTCATTGTAGAAAATATGGCCTCGACCAATGTTCTTGATAAAATGTTGTATTTTTTTTGTTGTTTTTGGTTGTTCAACCTTGTTGTTGATGTTTTTCTATAGGGTTGCTGACGAGTTCTTTGGTTTTATCTTTTTTCACCTTTTTGTTTTTTGTGGGTTGCGGGTCTTAATGTTTCTATATTTTTAGCAGCTTCTCTTCATTGTAAAGGGTTTTGGGGCCCCTTCAAAACCTATTTTTCTTAATAAAAAATAGATAACCATTTCTTAAGCATAAATAATGGATATTTGTTATGCAGATTTAAGTAACAAATATCCATTTCGTATCAAATATTCATTTTTTATGTTAGAAAATGGATATCATTTTTTATGTTAGAAAATGGATATCATTTTCTATTTGATATCCGATATAAATCGATATTCATTTGACTTAGTATTGCTTTGGTATTTGGCTTAGGGGCGACCAACCTAAAAAATTCAACATCCCCAACATGTTTACTGGGGTTGAAAGAGTTTTTCAAACTTCACCCTTCATACAGACGACTTTTTTCATCTGATTTTGATGAAACAAAAAGGGTTTGTTTAGCAAATGAATAACATTATACCAATATAAGATATAATATTATATTATATATATTAAATATATAATATAAAATTAATATAGATATTTATATTAATATTAATATTATAACATCTTAAATTTAAATATATTGTAATTTTTATATATTCATATTTTTGGTTTTAATAATAGATATACATTTCTTAAGCATAAATAACATATATTTGTTATGTAGCTTTAAGTAACACATATCCATTTCATATCAGATATTCATTTTTGCTTTTAGAAAATGAACATCCTTTTCAATTGGATATCCGATATAAATGGATATCCATTTGACTCGATATTGCTTTGGTATTTGGCTTGGGGGTGACCAACCTGAAAAGTCAACATCCCCAACATTTTTACTGTGGTTGAAAGAGTTTTTTGAACTTCACCCTTCATACTGATGTCTTTTCTCATTTGATTTTGATGAAATAAAAAGGGTTTGTTCAACAAATTAATAACAGTCTAATTGTTTCTGGATTTGATTGTGTGCCAATTTTTCATCAACGTTTCGGATCACACTCAGTGATCCATCATCAAGATTAATCCTTAACACCTCTAGTTGCTTGGATTTGAAACAAATTTCCCTCCCATGAAGGGTATCAATCAATGTAATTAGATTTCCACAATCCATATGAATTTCAGTCTAATTGTTTCTGGATTTGATTGCGTGCCAGTTTTTCATCAACATTTCGGATCACACTCAATGATCCATCATCAGGATTAATCCTTAACAACTCTAGTTGCTTGGATTTGAAACAAATTTTCCTCCCATGAAGGGTATCAATCAATGTAATTAGATTTCCACAATCCATATGAATTTCAGTCTAATTGTTTATGGATTTGATTGTGTGCCAGTTTTTCATCAACGTTTTGGATCACACTCGGTGATCCATCATTAGGATTAATCCTTAACAACTCTAGTTGCTTGGATTTGAAACAAATTTCCCTCCCATGAAGGGTATCAATCAATGTAATTAGATTTCCACAATCCATATGAATTTCAGTCTAATAGCATTCTACCAATATAAGATGTTCTTTATTTTGAATTTAATAGGTAATTATTATTGATTTCTACATGCACTATGTGTAAAGTCTTGATTGATAGGTTGATTGAAAAACATCTATAACTTTTAAATGGTTAACCATTTTTTGAATTTGAAAGATGTGTCGCACACTATGCTTCACAAATTATAGTTTTAAAAAAAATCATATTTTTGTTACTAAGGGTGGCCGGACAAATGGTTTTTAACATTTTTAAAAATTCCTAATAGAAAATTCATAACCAATTATTTATCAAAAAAATTATAAAAAATATGTGGCACATCTGGGCATGTGTCCTCTACTTTTATTGAAAGGTTTGAAAAAATATATTTATTTTTGCTCCTCATTGTGGCGGTCGAACAAAGACCTATTTTTTTATTTTTCTTGAAAATTTAGTATTACATTGAAATTTCAAATTTCCATTAAATAGATTTACTTTTTTCCAAAAAGGGACTAGTAGCTTAGAAACTACATTCAATTTTCTACAAATTTTATTCTTGCATAATTTTCAAATTATGTTAATAACCTATTCAAATTTTTATGTCAAGTTGGCTAACTTTGTTTTTCTAACTTTTTATTATCACTTAAGGGCCTAGTTTGGACCCCCATGATCCTACACTGACCCATGAAACTCGTTATACAGCTATAGAAAAATAATGTTTGGCTCTTGTTTTTTCCACTAACAAATTGAGACACTATTTGTTAAACGCAAAAGTGCACATCATCACAGAATTTGACCCTTTAGAGAACCTCTTCGTTAAAATAGATTTATTAGGATGCCTAGCTAAGTGGGTTATTTTGTTAACTAAGTTTGACCTTAAATTTATTACTCAAAAATAAATCAAAGGCCAAGTGTTGACCAACTAGTTAGCTAAGGCTCCTTCACCATTAGCTTTACCAAATCATGACTCATTTCTTGATGAAAATGTGTTGAAGATGGATGATAATGAAACATGGGAATTGTATTTTGACAGTTCTAAGTGTCAAACTAACTTTGGAGCAGTGGTTATACTAATACCACCTTCAATAAATCCAATTCCCTTATCCTATCACTTAATTTTCCTATGTACAAACAACATTTCAAAATATGAGGCCATTATCATTGGATTATGTGCAATCGTGTCCTTAGGTGTTGGGCACATTTGTATATTTGGTGATTCTTAATTGATCATTAAAAAAATTAATGGGTCCTATCAAGAAAAACATGATAATTTATCTCAATATAAAGACCTCACATTAATATTATTGGAGCATTTTACATCATACACTATTGATAATGTTTCACAAAAGGATAATCGAGATGCAAATACAATGGAAAGTGTCACTTCCCTTGTATCTCTCTATGACACTTCCTCGAACTTCACGTTTGTTACTCACACTCTCACAAAACCATCAATAAATGAAAAGATAAAGGAAACATTGGTTTCCAATATTGAAACCACTAATGAATGGTATACATCCATATTTAAATGTCTAAAAGAAGGTACCTTTCCTTAACCAACCACTAAGAACACTATAACTTGTATTCGGAAACTTTCAACTCACTATATAACCCTAGCTGACATGCTATATAGACGGTCATTCAATTATCTTCTTATATGTCTTGAAAAATAGGAGATCCCTGTGGCTCTTGAGGGAGCTCATGTAGGTGCTTGTGAGGGGTATTTTGGAGGAAGATCATTGGTTCAAAAATTAATTCGTATAGAATATTATTGGCGAAATATGGAACATGATTGTTCTGATCATGTTAAGAAATTTCCTAAATGTCAAGAGCATAAAAATTTGATTCATGCTCTTGCTTATGAACTTTGTGCTCAAGTGGCTATTTGGCCATTTTTCGGTATGGGGCTTGGATCTTATTGGAAATATTTCTCCTCCTTACTCTTTATTAAATACGTTTATAATCACTACTATAGATTACTCCACGAAATGGGTAGAGACTATCCCTCTTCATTCCATGAGTGTTGATGTAATTTGTCATTTTATTTTAGAAAATATCATCGCTCGATTTGGCCTTCCTTCAGCCTTAGTTTCAAATAATGGGACACAATTTAAGAAAAAGGAAGTGAAGAATTTTTTGGAGATATTTCACATTCAACATCATTTTTCTACACCTTATTATCCAAAAACTAATGGCCAAGTAGAAGAAACAAATAAACAATTGAGAAATATTTCGAAAAATAGCAAATATAACAAAGATTGACACACTCAACTCTCTTATGCATTATGGGCTTATCGCACAAGTGTTCGTACATATAAAATAAATACACAATACAATATTTCTTATGGTACAGATGAAATAATGCCTTTAGAGCTAGAAATTCACTCTTTGATAATCTCCCTTACAGGCCTTATTGATGATAACACTTATAGGGAACAACGATTGCAATAGCGTCAAATGCTCTCAAAAATCTCCAAGCTTACTCCAAAAGCATGTGATGTAAGTATAATGATAATTTAATTCCTCGTTCATTTAGGAAGGGGGATTTGGTGTTGTATGAAAATCAATGTCAATGCTACTCTAGACGAGAAAGGAAAGTTTAGCCTGAATTGGTTAGAACCCTATTTCATAGACTATGGATCTAGAGCATATCGACTTAAGGAAATGGATGGTACATCTCTCAAAGAACCAATAAATCTTTCACATTTGTGTAGATATTACACATAGCAATCCTTTTGAATAGTACATGTGCTAAAGCATGTTGTTAGAACAAGTAGATAGCTTATATTTTATCTCACATTGCTTTGTTCTTAATGAAAAAAAATGTCTTGAATTATTATGGGTAATCATTCATTTACTTGAATTATTACTTCTTTATGCATACTATTCAACCATATGTTTATTGTTTTATATTAGATCATTATATGCATTTAATTTTATAAATTAAATCATCAAGGCATCTAGTTTAACATGATTGCACTTAACCAAAAATGTAGTGTCTAAGAAGACATAAGTGTTTAATTAGATTACATTTATCACATAGAAATTAGATCATGGAAGCATGTATTAAATAATCTCATCAAGATTTCTTAATAGATCACATTGACATCTAATATAAAACAAAATACAAGAACAAATAACTCATATAAATAGAAACATACTCATATATAGATCATAAAATTCATGTACATCATAGTCACCTCAATGTGGTGTGTAATAATCAAATATATCTAAGTAGGTCTATGAATATCGGACTCCTCAGAGCTTCGTGGTGGTGCCCATCATGAGATGGTAGATTGAGAGTATTCCTTGGAGCTAATCCACTCTCATAGACCCTATAACTAGCCTACTATTGTAGCCTCATGTATGAGTGTTGTGATACACTCTTGCTCAATCTAATATCTATTCATTCGCACCCTACTAAGTTCCTCTCATAAAGATTCCTATGCCTTACTCTTAGTAGGAACTTAAGCGGCCCTAAGATCTTCATGTGTATCTCTAAAATCCTCATGTGTAACTCTAAGCTCCTTGTGTCTAGCTTTGATCTCCTCATATGGGTATGTGCAGGATCATGATGGGCCAAAAAGTGGTGATATGTAAGTGATATGATGTCCCATGTGGCTGACGACTCTTTTTTTTACCTAAAATTGATGAAACAAAAAGGGTTTTTAAAGGAGATTCTTAGCTTTCCACCAATATAAATTATGCTTTACTTTGAATTTAATAAATTATTATTATTCATTTTCTATTTGAATTACGACTAAAGCCCTAATTGATAGGCTGATTGAAAAACATCTATAGCTTTCAGAGGGTATCACATTTTTTGAATCTAAAATATGTGTCACATTCTATGCTTCACATACTATAGGATTAAAAAAAAAATGAATTTCATGAAGTTTTGACCAAGTTAAGGTGGTCAGACGTACAAGTTTTTATATTTTTTAAAATTTGTAATAAACAAATCATAATTAATTATTTACCTGGAAAAAAATTACAAAAAAATATGCATCACATCGGGACATGAGTCTTCTACTTATATCTAAAATCTTATAAAAAATATTATCATTTTATTGTGTTTAGGGTGGTCAGACAGACACTTCTTATTTTTTCCCTGAAATTTAATTACTACTGAATTGAAATTTCAAATTTTCACCAAATAGATTTTTTTAAAATAAAAATAAACCTATTAGTTTAGAAACTACATTTAATTTGCAACAGATTATATTCTTACATATTTTTGAAATAATATAGTTAACTTATTCAAATTTTTACGTCAAGTTGCCTAACTCTGATTTTTTTTAACTTTATTGCCTCTTAAGGGCCTATTTTTCCATGATGATCCTACACATGCCCATATGCAATACTCACCTACTCCTCTCTAGCTTGGACATCCTCATTTTTAGATCTAACATCATCAATGGTCCTCATTACATCATTATAAGATATCCTCTATCATGATAAGGGATCAAAAAACATAGTATGGTGCCCCACACTCAACAGTGGCCTATGCTCGGCTTGTATCATCTGGTGTGAGGGCATAGGTGGAACCATATCTATGGTGACTCAACTAAATAAGTCGATCCAATATCACGTCCAAACTAAAACAAATAAAAAATGAAATAATTCAGAATAGGACATCATACATAAACATAAATAAGCTAATCATATGTCAAAAATATAAATAACATGTCACATCACTTAGATCGCCAGCTCAACAATCAAGATCTCGATAAGATACTATGGGTATCATATCAAAACTTCCCTAATGGGTTGGTGGTGTGGAAAAATTAGAATGGATATTCCCTTCACACTTGTGGATTTGGATGCCCTCTATGGTCATAGGATGCACTCATGTGATATGAGGATGAGATGTAGGTCTCTCCTCAAGAGCATCGCTAGCCTTTAATGGCTCCTCAAGATCCTCTTCTATCGGTTGTTGATCCTCCTCCAAATACTCTGCTACATCATCATCATCCTCTTTCATGTTCCCATCTACATCCTTTTCCTCCCTCTCTATGCCATTCCCTTGCTGATGTGGCCAAGGCCCAAGATCACCTGTGGAATGACCGACAAGGAATACGTGATGAGGTCATGTTGTCCTCCACCACTTATAATATGCAATCGTTGTGCTAACATCATCCTCGTAATATTTTTGATGTGCATCTCACTCCTTATCCTTTGAGTCACTATAGGTTATGTTTGTGAGTGTGGAACGATGAATTTCATGTGGATTAGTGCTACTACATGCAGATCTAAAATATGTAGGTTGCAAGGTAGGTGCTATCTAGAGTTGACCAAACTATCTCATCATGTGATCATAGTAAAATGACATAATTTGTAGTCATGTTGCCCAACCAATAACCTGTCTCGCTCCATCCTAGCTAGTTGTTGTGTTAGACCTAGCCATTGTTGTAGAGTCTTATATTGTCTCCATACAATGTCATCATCCTCTAGATGATAGAATCTGACTCTCTAGTATAATAGATCTTTGCACTGCCAAGATCGCCTAAGTGTATAACAAAAGATTCACAGATAGTTGTAAGGGGTTTTCATGGGGAATCTAGTAGGTCTAATATATGTGATGTGCTCAAAGGCCCACATCTGAAGTAGAGTACAAAGTATAATGATGTGACCCTCCTGATAGATGAAGAAACCAAGACCATAATACAAGTGTGATAACATGCTCCATCCCTAGACATACACTATCTAATGCTCATGCATTGTGTATATTGTATGAACTATGTTTCCATCAAGGTATGTGCCTCATCCATTTGTTTCTAGGGCTAAGGCGATGGTAGTTCACATGATCTGTCAAACCAATGGTATAGTAGAGTGCAAAAGCCACTTGAGCTCAACATGACCCCTAGAATCAAAATCTATGTAGTGGTCAGTATATCCCTCCTCATCTCTCAAGCGGTCTGAAACTCATCAAAGTGGACAATCTCACCTCGTGTGGGTAACCTAAAGATCTGGTGTACATCCTCAAGTATAATTGACACTCCCCCATTGGGAGATGAAAGGTGGAAGTATCTATGTTCCAATGCTCGATGAGTGCCATCAACATAACATTGTGATACCTCATAGGTGGCATAAGATATACCCAGTATAGTCCAATGGTGCATAAAATATACTCCTACAAAATTCATGTGAACTACTCTCAAAGTAATGAAAACAATCATCATCATGTAACATAGATTCTGGTACCCCTAGGGTTCTCTAACACTTCTAGGGTGTTTCACCTAAAAGGAGAGAGGGATACCAAAATGGAATTGCTAACATTCAAAACTAATGCATGTATGATGTAAATATTTCCAAATGCAATGATTTAAATGCTGGAAATTGATAAAAGCGATTGAATACTAATGTTAAACCTATAAAATGAGTTATACTTGAAATCACATTTTGATATGTAAATGACCTAAGAAACATAAACAAAATGCTATAGAAATGAATAAAACTGAAGAGGTGTACCTAGGAAATGAAATGTGACATAGAGAGGCTCCAAAAACCTTCATAATTTTTTATTGATGTTGACTGAGACACTTACACCAAGCTGGGTGACTTAGTCCAGTTTCAGGGAAACTTTTCCAGAACAGGTTTCTAGAAAATGGGTATCCAGAAATACAAAAACCACTTTTCAGACCTGGTACTAAGACTAATTCACCAATGATGATGATTTAGTCCACCAAAGAATCTCTAGAAACTCAGGGCAGGATTCTTTAGCTTTCGATCTACACTTCCCTTCTTGACAGGTGTCCGGTTCAGATTTTGCAGAAAACGGGTTGAAATAGGTCTCCAAGATTTAATTAGGGCTTTATTGACTTGAATGACTTTGATGATTTGACAACACCTTTTTAACACCTTTCTCTTTGACAAATATAAATACAAAACTTGCAAATCACACATGCAAAAAGGGGGAAAAGGGTTAGGGTTAGAGAATAGGGGTTTTCATTAGTCAAACCCCATTTTGGTAATCAAACCCTAGATAATGAAATGAAATGTAAAGGGAAAGATGATTGAACAACATGCAAGTGCAACAACTCACCAAACCCTTGAAGGAGAATTCTAAAGATATGTAAGTGACAACTCCATTAGATGATTGCTTGAAGTGCTTAGAGTGCTTGAATGCTTGATGCTTGAGGATTGCTTGAGAAGAATGAGATTTTTTGAGTTAGGAGGATGAAAATGAGGAGAAAAACCCTTATTTATACATGTTGTGCCCTAATTTCCCAAAAATATCTCATCACAGGTCGACCTTAGGGTTTAGAGGACAATATCTCACCAAAATATAAAAATTAATTTGATTTTTAAGCCTGATGGGACTAAGTTGTCCAAGGTGGTGACTTAGTCCACTTAGGCAATTTTAAGTGGATGTCAGGAATTAATATGTAATTAATGTTGTTTAACGAGATTTTCCTTTGAAACATACTTAAGTAGGGCCTATAAGTGCATTAAGGGGTCATTTAAACATAAGAAAGGGTCAAATTATTGATGACAAGCCTAGGAAAGTGTGAGAGTTTATTACAATGCCTTGCAACACTTTGAAATAAGGCTTGGTAAGTGATAAAAAAGAGGTTGTTTAGGTGAAATATGTTGAAAAGGTCCTAGAAAAGCATGAAAGTGTGTTACAACACTTCACAACACTTTTACAAGACACCATAAAATTATTATTGATTTGCAAGGGTTCAAGACCTAATGTGAATATGTTGGCCACATTACAACATTGGATCTAGGAAAAACTAGGTCAAAATCCATAAGAAAGGCCCAAATGAGTGAAATATGTCAAGGATACATTTTTTTGTGACATACATCCTAAACATTTCTGTGTGAATGGCAGGACTTGTAAGAAGCAAAAGAACTCATTAGTTATATAGACAAAACAATAACTAAGAAAATAAAAGTATAACAACTCTAGTTTAGGATAGTAGCTCCACCTTTGGATAAAGGCCAATCTTGGGATAGGGGTGCTATTCTGGGATAGAGGCACCATCTTGGGATAAGATGTCTATTTTGGGATAGGGACACCCAAAGTGGAAAATGTCACCTAGTTTGGATAGGGATGTCATGAATTTTCAAAAAAGCATCAAAATAACATAAAACAATAAAAAAAATTACAAATAAATGGAACAAGTAACTCATTGTCGGTGCCACTATGCCTCATGTAGCGTTTTCTTGCAAGATCTCAAGTCTCAGGGACTGGTATGGTTGGCATATTCACTCCTCGATACAATGGTATCTCTCTCTAAGCCTCCAACCAACAAAAGTGAAAATGATGGTCAAGAATGTGATTTTTCTCTTACAGTCAAATTTAGTATTAGCATATCTCATTCAATTCACCATAGTGGGGGCTAGCAAGCTTTGATTTCGACATTGACCATTGTGTTGGATTCATAGTTTCGTCCCCAATCATATCTAGTGTTTTCCAATAGTTGGTGTTGTGATCTCATGACCCTATTGCAAGAATTTACATCACCAATCTCAAAAAATTGATGTGGTTAGATTTCTACCCGTATTCCACCTTTATAAATCAAGATAAATCAGGAGGCATACATCTACCCTCAAATTTGGTTCTCCTTCGAAGCTGGCATATTTTTTTTCAAGTACAAGATGATTTTTAATATCTAAAAAAATATTTTGCGGGATGTGGTTCCTAACATTGTGGTTTTGTAGACAACTACACTGGGTGCTTCATTCTCCCATTGATGAATGATTCAGAATGTCCTTATGAGTATCCTTTTATACAACATGATTTACTTTCAATACTTTACCTTGCATATGCACATAGTGTCATATGGTCGCTAAAGTGGGGGCTAAATATAGTGTTGTAAATTGTGATCCCTTGTAGGTGATAGTAAAATTTCATGCTTAGTTTGGACCTACTTTAGTGACCCTTGAATTTATGCATTTTCAACATCTCTTAATTAGGCCCTAATCTCCTAAATTATGTATTTTGAGGCCTATTTTATCATTTTTTTAAAAATTGCAAGTATAGAACAAAGTCATTTATTTAATTTTTTACCCTTGAAACCTAAAATCCTAGAAACTAGGGTCAAGACTGGGACACCCTTGGGCATATGAGTCCACCTATTTTTTTTGGATCTAATTTTTTGTATGTTGGTGTCAACATTTTTAACATTCAAAATTCAAAATTGCAAATGTCGACTATCAAGATCTATTTTTTTGGGAAATTAGAGAAATTCCTATAAATACCTAATATTTTCACCATTTGAAACTAGAAAGCAAGAATTGAAATCTTGAAGAATCAAGAGATCATTACATTCCACCATACACATTTAAATTTGCAAGTTTTCAAGATTATTTGCATATTTGATCAAGTCCTATTTCATGATTGAATATTGATGCCAATAGAAGAGCATGATGGATTATAGGTTTGAGAGATACATTTGGCCATTTCCTTCAACATAATGACTCGTTTCCTAAGTGTTATCATCTTCAAGCTTCATCCTCCTTGCAACCTAAGGCAAGGTATCATTATGTTTCATATTTCCTAAGGGTTTTTTGACTTCCTCTTAGGTAGATCTTATAATTTTCATATAAGATTCCTTCTCTAATGCACTTGAGTAGGGTTTTATGCATTTTTTAGCTCATAAATGTTGGACTAACCTCCAACATCTCCCTTCGGGTTCACGACATGGTTTAACCACCTCTCGTGGATCTTAACTGATGCTTTTATTGGGCATTGAAAGGTCGATATTTTGGTGCAATAGTAAGGCCAACAATTGTTATCAGATCCGATCACAGGTTCAAACCCCTCGGGTGATACTGAGGGGGGATTTTTAGACTAACCGCCAGCATCTCCCTTAGGGTTTACGACATGGTTTAACCTCCTCTCGTGGATCTTAACTGACGCTTGTATCGGGCATTGATAGGTCGATCTTTTGGTGCAACGTCAAGGCCAACAATAACAACCTTATATGAACTTAAGGTTAGGGCACAAACATTATTATCAATCAATTTTATTAGCTATTATGGAGGTAGAGATACCTGTTAGAGTAATTGGACATTTACTTTATTAATTAAACAATATTTGTTTAATTACGTAAAGTTTCCTTTTAACTCTTTTTCACTTAAGCTAACATTAGGTACATAATAATTAATTACTTTATTAATTATTATTGTGCAAGCCTAGGGTTTTCCTTTTTTAGGGTTTTCATCTATATGTAGTTGAAAACTATCTTTTGTATCATTATTCATTTTACATTTTCAGGTGAATACATTGCTCCACATTCTTGAGCATTTCTTTTGTTGCTTCTCTTTGTTTCTCCTTGTAACAGGTTATTTGCTTGCAAAGATCTTTTGGACTTCTATGGTGTTGTATCTTCTCAACTCCAACATGGTATCAAAGCTTTAGATTTGCAGCTGCTTGTTCTTGTTTTGAGATTTTGCATTGGAAGCAAATCTAGGGTTCTAAGTTTTTTTTGGGTGGATTCAGCATACTCCATTTTTTGGGTTCACTTTGGGCTCAAATGGACAGTGCCATTGGATTGTAGCACCCAAAAACCCCTAAATCGACTGTCAAATCATCGATTTTGGTTACCGTCAATTTGGAAGGCAAAATTTTTTTGCCCTAGGGCCGTACGGAGCAAAAAACGCACAAAAATCAAAAAAAAAATTTAAAAAAAAAATTTTTTTGGTTTATTTGTGCGCGGCCAGTGTTAAATTGCCGCACCACTAGAGCCTGGCCACCACCGCCACTGGCGGCTACCACCGACCGCGGCCAAGCAGCCACCGCCGCCCCTACCGGCCCGCCACCCTATCTGCACGCCCACCCGCTTGCGTAGCCACCGCCACCGGCCGCCACCAGCTCGCGCACTGCCACCTCCTACGTGCCTACCCCCGGTCCGCCATGTGCCCTGGGGCCGCCGAATTTTAAGCCCTTGAGGGCTAATTTTTTCTCTCCAACCCCCTATTATGTCATTTTTGGTCAAATGGGCATAACTTGGGCATCCTAGCTCCGTTTTTCGAATAGGAAGATGCGTTGGAAAGCTGAGAATGGCACCAATCTGATGGTATAGAAATATTTTTAATTTTTTTACCAGTCTGGATATTTTTTACCAGTCAAAGTGAGGTCTTCTTTCTTCACTTCCGGGGTCATAGAAGATGCAAACGGACTCTGTTTTTCAAACTTGAATAGGCGTTGGAAAGCTCTCAACATGCTCTATTCAGTGATGTGATCTATTTTATCAAATTTTCACCAGGTACATGAGAATTTGTCTTGAAGTATTTTTTGCTTATGCATTGCTTCCTTCTTCTCAGTTTGTACTAGGGTTTGGGTTTATCTTTTGTGGGGGGTGTTTTTTCTCTTGCTTTCTGTCATTTATATCAGAAAACCAGAACACCAAAACTCTCAAAAATACAAACCCTTCTGCATCTTCTGTCTATTCTGAAAGATCACATAATAATAAAAAACACAAGCAGGTACAGGTGCAGGGTTTCATGGCAGACTCTTCAGTTGAGCTACTCACATCACATAACTATCACACTTGGAAGTCTCGTATGATGAGGCTACTCAGGTCATGAGGGTTATGGTCTTGTTTAGATGAGGTTTAGCCTCAGTTGCAGTGTCCTTTTGAGATTATGCAGCACAGGAACAAGATGGATGAGGCTATGGGTTTGTTATGCATGCATGTTTTAGACAGTCTTTTGTTTCACCTTGATGCTTTGCTCACTCCTCGAGCCATGTGGCTGAAGTTTGAGACACTTTTTGGGGTCGTTAATGAGTTTTGCGAATTACAGATTGAGGCAGAGCTGACTTCATTGTTACCTGATTCATTTCCCACTATTGAGGGTTTTTTGAACCAGTTCAAAACTATCTGTACTATTTTACAGGGTTGTGGGAAGAACAAGACAGACAGAGAGTGCATTTCCTTGATTCTTTCAAAGCTTCGTGGTCTATTTCAGATATTTGCTTCCTCCTTCTACTCCACCATGGATGGTTTGGGTGCCAGCTTTACCATGCCTTCCTTTGATTTATTTTGTGAGCAATTGTCTCGGGAACAGTCTCACCTTTCTCAGATGGATATGCTCTCAGGTTCAAAGAGCAAAGCATTGGTTGCTCACTCACCGAAGGGGAAATAGAAGCAGAAACCAAGGCCCAAGAAAGATTTTGCAGGTAGTGAGCATTCCTCCAAACCGCCTCCTAAGTCTAATTCTAAACCACCATTTAATCCAAAACATGGGAAATCTTCGAAGTCTAGTGAGTCTTCCTCCAAGACTAAGGAGAAATCAGGAGACACTTGCAGTTTTTGTGGCAAGCAAGGTCATCCAGTTCCCAGGTGTTGGAAACGATTAGAGGATTTAGAGGAGGCCATGCAACAACAACACATCTCCTCACCTCAGTCTTCTTCTTCTTCCACCACAGGGAAGGGTCATGCTCTCACTGCACAAGCATCGACCAATGGGTCCACTTGGATTTTAGACTCTGGTGCTTCTCACCATATGACTCACACTCAGCATTTGGTCACTTCTCTTGCCTCTTGTGGTACTTCACAGATTGCAGTGGGTGACTCTTCACAGCTTTCCGTCTTGGGTTCAGGTTCTGTCTCTTTGGATGGGGGCACTCTACAGGATGTTTTGGTTGTTCCTGACATTTCGATGAACCTCTTGTCCATTTATCCGATTTTCCACATTGGCTCTAGTAAGACAGTTGAGTTCTCACCACATGATGTGGTTATTCGGGACCTCCATGATTCTGATTTGGTTGTGGCTACTGGTAGTGTTGATACTACATCTCGTCTTTATCGATTTGATGGATTTGCGCCTTCTGAGGGTACAGGTTCCTCTCTTATAGCACATGCAGATTCAGTGAATCAGCTTTGGCATGAGCATTTGGGCCATGTCAACTACAGATAGCTTCAGCAAATGAGTACATAGTCACTTGTTCTTGGTCTTCCACGGATTTCCTGCACTGACGGTGTTTGTCATGGTTGTGTGCTTGGCAAGCATCACAAGGATCCCTTTCCAAAGGGAAGTACCACTCGTGCTTTGGCACCCTTGGAGTTGATTCATAGTGACCTCATGTCATTTCCCACTCCTTCTTTTTCAGGGGCCAAGTACGTACTCACATTCATTGATGACTTCTCCAGACACACATGGTTGTACTTTCTTAAGTACAAGTCTGATGTCTTTGATTCCTTTCGTGTCTTCAAGACATTTGTAGAGAAGCAGTCTGGTTTTTCTATTTGATGGATACGTACAGATAATGGGGGGGAGTATGTGAATCAGGCTTTCAGAGATTTTTGCACTGAGCATGGTTTACAGCTTCAATTTTCTGTTCCCTACACCCCTCAGCAGAATGGTATCGTTGAGCGAAAGAACAGAACTTTACAGGAGATGGCTAATTTTATGATTCAGTCCAGGTCCATGGATTCGTCTTTTTGGGCTGAGGCAGTCAATTGTGCCAACTATATTCAGAATCAGATGCCTCACAAGGTGATTCGACATATGACTCCTGAGGAGGCTTGGTCTCATGATAAGCCTGATATTTCATCATTTCGAGTATTTGGTAGTGAGGCATGGGCTTTTATTCCTGATGCTCAGAGGAGAGCTATGGAGCGGAAGATTCGACCCCTCATTTTTGTTGGCTACTATGAGGATGTTAAGGCGTACAGGTTGTTTGATCCTGATTCCAGAGAGGTCCTGTTTTGACGGGATGTTCAGTTTGATGAGCGCCTTCCTCCAGTTGATACCCTGTCTCCAGTGTCTATTTCACTACCTACTCCACCCAGTGCAACTCTTCAGGATTATTTTGAGGATGATTCTGATGAGGATATTGATGATCCCCCATCTCTACCTCCACTTGCTTCACCTTAGAGGCCCAAATGGGCTCACTTTACTATTGAGGCAGCAGGATCTATGGCTGGTGATCCTTCAGACACTCGTCGCACCCGTTCTCATATTGCGGGTTCTAGTCTTTTGAGTCATGCTCTTTTAGAGGATCCTTTGAGGCTTTCAGAGGATCCTCCGATGTTTTCAGAGGTGACAGGTCACCCTGAGTGGGATAGTGCTATGGAGGAGGAGTATTCTTCTTTGATGAGGAATAGGAGATCTATATGGAGCAGTCTTAGGGATTTGTTCATGATTCTTCTTTGGTTTGTAGACTTCAGCGTTCATTATATGGTCTCAAACAAGCCCCTCGGGCGTGGTATGAGAAGATGGACTCTTTTTTGCTCTCCACTAGTTTCACTCGTTGTCATTTTGATCACACGATCTATATTCAACATCTTGAGGGTGAGATCCTGATTCTTGTACTATATGTTGATGATCTTCTCATCACAGGTAGCTCATCCTCTATGATTCAGAATTCTCAGCTAGCCTTGATGGAGTAGTTTGAGATGATAGATCTTGGCCTTCTGCATTATTTCCTTGGTCTTCAGGTGATTCAATCTTCAGAGGGGATCTCCATTTACCAGCAGAAGTATTCTTTTGATATGCTTCAACGCTTTGGCATGCTTGATTGCAAGCCTTCCCCCACACCTTTTCAGTCAGGAGTTGTTTTGACTACTACTTGCCCCACTCCTTCCGTAGATGCTACACTTTACAGGCAGTTAGTTGGTAGTTTGTTGTACTTGACTCACACTCGTCCTGATCTTTCCTTTGCGGTTGGTCTTGTCTCTCGATTCTCACATGATCCTCATGAGAGTCATTGGCAAGCTGCGAAGCGTATTTTGAGGTACATTCAGGGCACCACTTCATATGGCATTCACTACACATTAGGGGATCCTCACATTGTTCGCTACACTGACTCAGATTGGGCTGGTGATGTCAATGATCAGAAGTCTACTTCTGGCTTTGTTTTTTGTCTTGGCTCTAGTCCTATCACATGGTCGTGCAAGAAGCAGACTGCTCATGCATTATCATCTACAGAGGCTGAGTACTGAGCTGCTGTGCTCACTAGTCAGGAGATTGTATGGCTTCGTCAGTTGATGACTGAGTTTGGTTTTCCTCCTAATAGTCCCACTATTCTTTGGTGTGACAATCAGAGTGCTATACACATTTCACACAACCCGGTGGAGCATCAGCGGATGAAGCACATTGAGCTTCATATGCATTTCATCAGACAGTTGATTCAAGATGGTTCTCTCATCTTGGAGTATGTTCCCACTGCCGAGCAGGTTGCAGACATCTTCACGAAACCTTTTGCATCTCCGCGCTATCTTTAGTTGCACTCTATGCTTGGGGTGAAGGAAGTTGTCCTTGGGGGGTCTTTATGAGGCCTTCCTTCCTTCATGTTTCTTTCAGCATGTTGTTCTATCTCTTTTTGGAGAGGAGTTTTTCCCATTGGGTTTTCTCCTTTTCTCCATTTCATAGAGATTTCATTGTACTTGGGTACCTGATTTGGCATTGTTGCCGGGACCCATTGCTTTTGCTTTCAGTAGCTTCTTCTAGGTTTTAGCTTCTCCCTATGTCTATCTTAAGGGGGGGTGTTAGAGTAATTGGACATTTACTTTATTAATTAAACAATATTTGTTTAATTACGTAAAGTTTCCTTTTAACTCTTTTTCACTTAAGCTAAGATTAGGTACATAATAATTAATTACTTTATTAATTATTATTGTGCAAGCCTAGGGTTTTCCTTTTTTAGGGTTTCCATCTATATGTAGTTGAAAACTATCTTTTGTATCATTATTCATTTTACATTTTCAGGTGAATACATTTGCTCCACATTCTTGAGCATTTCTTTTGTTGCTTCTCTTTGTTTCTCCTTGTAACAGGTTATTTGCTTGCAAAGATATTTTGGACTTCTGTGGTGTTGTATCTTCTCAACTCCAACAATACCAAAATAGGGATTTTACTGAGGAAAAATCCTATATACACACCCCCCACCATCTCTTTTGTATAATTGTTAGAGGTTTATATCCAAAGAGGAAATTGTATAGAGATAGCATCAAAGAGCAAACATGGAGCTACAAATTCAAATTTTTAGTTCCAAAAAAGGAATACAAGAACTCAAGCACCTTAGTGTGACTCTTTCCTCCTAATCAAAATGACACAAAAAATTTAGGATAGGTACACAACACTCTTTCATTCCTAGATCTGCCTACAAATCTCTGTTCCAATCTATTGGGATCTTGCAATTTTCATATTAGGGTGCATATTCTATAATTAGGTTAATTAAAGAATTTCCAATCCATTTCTAAGGATCAAAAAGATCAGATCTAGGTTTGAATGACTCAACTTCATGGTTGAAATTCAATTTAATCACCTTGTTGATTTGCTTCCTAATGTACCCTTGAAAAAGGAGCAAAAATTAATCCTGGGTTTAGACATTAAACTTAAGGTTCCCTTTTCTATGTTACAATAGGTAATATGAAGTTTGAATATTTGAGAGTCTAGGCCAAATAAACTTGAAGGTTGATCACCTTTTGTAAAATACAACACTTGCATCCTTTTGGTTAAATAATTAGAAAAGATTGTTCTTCAGATATATATTTAAAATTTTCATTCTTTATATATGCATTATGCATCAGGTGTATTAGGGAAAATGCATAGAGAAAAAATAATTTTGACCATATCTTTTTACTCTTTTCTAAATATTTTGAGAAATATAATTTGCTTTGGTTTTTAATGTTTGGGGTAGCAACATATTGTGGATATTTATTCAATGTGTAAAGAGTTTGATTTGGAATCCTCAAACAAACACAAGTAGAAAGGAACAATATCATTATGACTCAAATAAATGGTTGTTGTAGGTATAATTTTGTATAAATTGGTTAAATTTAATTCCTTTCTCCCATACAATTTCAAATAAGTGTACTAATCACATGAACTTATATGAATGTAATTTTTATTTGTTGCTTCTAAGATAGATTGTCATATGCTAACTCGATGTGTATAGATAACAACATTAGTAGTTTATTAATTATAATAATACCACACAAAGAGACATTTAAGAAATATCCTAAAGTATATGGCATTGAAACAATGTTATGTGTTATAAGTAGGAGAGAAAAAAAGGAACCCAAGATCAGTTTAATACCTTCATCAATAGTGTGGTAGGCTAAACAAAGTATAGGTGGAAGAAAGAGCAGCGTTGGAACCCCACTAAAGATCCCTTTGTTAAGATTAACATGAGAAACAATTTAAAGGGAACATGGAACATGCTAGCTATGTAGGAGTGATTCTTCAATATTTAGATGCTCTGTGGAACACTCTCTCATGATCAATTTTCTAAGTTATTGTGAAGATAGATTTCAAGCTAATGATTTATAAACTTAAAATACTCATCATTGGTAATCTATTCCAATATTGTCAAATATGGTACTTTGGGATGCAAGTAAATTCTAACAACGATTGACTTAGGAAGAATCATAACATTCTATTCAATGAGTGTATACATCAAGAATAGGAGGAGCACTTATAAAGAGGGTCTCAAAGTGTACCTAGCCATTAGTTGTAGTGATTAGGATTTTGTTATGTAGAGAAGATTATTAGTTAAAAATTTCTTGGGAGAATATTAAGTGTGAAAGCAGGAAAGTGGTAGTCATTATATTCACCTCCATCTTTTGTCAACTTTTGAAAGGATTAAAAAATAGAAGTGTAAAGGGTGAGTATTTCAAAGAGTGTGAATTTTTACAAAGCTTTACTCATAAAGAGTCCATCAAATATAATTTTATTGAATGCAAAGATAAAATTATGGGATTTAAGTATCATGAAAAGATGATGATCAACTGTACTGACAAAATAAAATATCTTTAATAAAAGAAAATTCACTTTTTTTTACAAATTTCCTCAAAAAATTAAATTCAAATTTTAAAAACTATTTATTGACTCCTATACTAGCTTAAATTCTTTTGAAGTTATATTCACCACCCTAAATAAATGGTCTTTTTGTTGGTTTCTTATCTTTTGAGTTTCTTTGGGTGTCATTCAATTATCTTTTACATTATTGTGGGTGTTATTTAAGTTATTGTATGTGTCGTTTAGGGTTAAAAAATGAAAATATGTATTGTGTTATTTGTCTTTCAACCTCTTCTTAAATGCACACAGTTTAATAGGTAATGAATTGTCCATGTAGATTGAGTATAGTTGTTGGGTTAAATAAGATGGCATGGTGGGAATGAATAAATGAGCTACCAAAGCTTTATAATTTTTGTGAAGATTGTTGGTGTGATTGTTGGGAAAATGTGTCTCAACCTTGCAAATACATAAGGTACTGGTGATACATCAGCACAAAGGGATCTAGGGGTGGTGTGCCCCGACGGGGGTTCAGGGGAAATGCCCCTGAAAGCCACATTTTATGTATATTTTATTATTATAAATCTAGACCCTTCATCATTAGCTCTTAAGTCATACAGATGATATTTTGTTGGCTTGACTTTCCCTAGAAGGAAACCCTATTTTATGAGAGCATTGTATTACGGTTGTGTATTGTGATGTATTCTGAGAGTTTGATAGCAATCATGTTGCCTCAGGATCTCTGGTTGGTGATACTCCTGTGAGAATTTTGCTTTGCAAGTATATTGTAATCTTTGTGATTTTTGAATAATATATTGGGTGGATTTTTGGGTGTGGATTTTTTCTCCCAAAAGCGTTTTCCCCACGTAAATCACTATGTTGTGTTATGTATGATATTTATGTTTATTTTTGTTTAAGTTTCTATAACTAAAAAGATCTGTGAAGTTTTGCATTATTCTCCTCTCAATATTAGTGTAGGAAGTTGTTCTACTACCTTAGCTTCCTTACAATGATGGTATCTTGTGGTAGTGATGGTGATGGTATCTACCATTAGTTAGTTCTCTATTATTTCAATGCATACATTAGACATCTCCATAAACTTATTTCCTATATACCCTTAACACTTTACTATATTTTATGATCATCATGCAAACTTAGACTTGGTTCAAAGTCTATGGGAATATGATTATGATATGATAGTTGTTGTATGGTTAATATGTGGATATGTATGAAATACAATGCATGTTTATGTTTAAATTATGGAAATTAGTATTCTGTAGATTTTGTGTGAACTAACTCTTTGCAGCTAAGGAGTTGGAGCCAGTAGACAGTAGCCCGCAACAATAAGAAGTCACAGCTTGCTACCAAAGGGAGTTTCAGTAGTGATGCAGGGGAAGTTAGAAGAACGTAGCAACTATATAAATGGATGCATCTAATTTTCAAGATTGTTATGAATCATCGCATCATTTAATAAAACCACTAAAGGAGAAGAATTCCACTACAATTGAGAATCTATCATGACATTTTCTACAATCCACATTTTTATTTAAAATCGTTATAGCGAGAGTTACATTCCTATTGTAATTCTTCTTCCTTTTCAGTTGTACTTTGATTACTCAAAACATTTCACACTTTATTTTGTACAGAGTGGTGATTTATGATTAGATTTTTGTTTTGATTCCTTATTCTAATAAGACTCCCTTATACCTATATGAATGGTTTGATGGTTGAGTTAGTTAGTTGGTTGGAATAAAGAATATAGTAGATAGATTTGTTCAATTAGTTTCTATTTTTACACAGATAATGTTTTGTTTCTCAATCATGATCTTATGAATAATATATTTCAAAAGAATCTCTTTGGATTGTGATATCTTGAGTTATGCAATGAGACATTTTCAGTTATTGTTATGTTAATTTAGTTTTAGGAGCTAGATTTGAGTTCACTTTGTGGAGACAGACACTTAAGCAAGGTTCACTCAAGGTAACTCTTCCCCACTTTATTTCATGTGCATTCATTTATGTTTGAGTAGTTAGTTTCATAATTATGTTTTTCTTAATTAGATTATTCATGTGGTGAATGTGAATAAGATCTTATCTAGTATTCATATTTTAATTATTCCATGCATTTTTCTTTGGAGTTAGTCAATTTAGTTGAGTTAGCAAGTGCTAGTTGTAGCTAGGGAAAATCAAATATAAAACTAAAACAACAAGATATGAAAACCCTAACAAGCACAATAGAGCACACGCTAGCATGAAAATCAAAACAAGAAAGCAAAGCAAACTGATCTCCAACCTAGATTTGATTTATCTCCATTGCTCTTCTCCACCTGCATGAGAATGCAAGATTTTGAAGGTTTGATTGTTAATATGTTGATTTATCATTTTTGCAACATAATGATAAGATGAAAGATAATAGAAGAAAATAGATAAATAAGAAGAAATTTTGGCAGAGTAATGATGCTAGAAAAAGATCTCCCAAATGGCCTATGAAAGACTTGATTTATAGGAAAAGGTTGATTTGATTCAATGGCCAAGATTAAAATTCAAATTTTTGATATGTATGGCTAGGATTAAAAGTTTATTTTAGTGCCTATGACACACATTAAGTGGGTTATGACATGAGGCTAAAATTAAGATATGAGGAAATAAGTGAGATTCTTTTATTTATTTTGGAAGAAAAGATGCTTATGACGCACAATGAATGGGGGTAAAAATAGAATGTGAGTAGGAATCTCATAATTTAAATAATAAAATTATTTAAATTATTTGTGCATGTGAAGAGTTTTAATCATGTGACACATGTTGCAATGTGACAATAAGTGAGGGATTAATTCAAATATTTAATTTGAATTATTTTGAGACATGTGAAGAGGGGATTAATTAAATAAATAAGATTTATTTAATTAATTGGGAAGGTGATTAAGTGGAATAAATGGGATAAGTGGGATAAAGTAATGACCTAGGATAAAATATTACAAAATGTCTTACAAGGTCATGTATCGACTAGCTAATATTGTGGCATGGACAATTTTGGGTGTCTACATTTTGCCCCTCTTTGAGATGATGTTTGAGATGATGAGATTTACGTCGAGTAACATCATTTCAAAGAAGTTAAAATATGGATAGAGGAAAAAAAGGTGATGCCCCAACCACTTAAGGAAGTGAGGAATAAGATGCATGAAGAAAAGGGATGATGCAAAAGATATGAAGAAATGGGATGATGATATAGGATATGATAATGATGATGTTGATGCCCCCTCGAGAGGATAGGCGGGTTGGACAAACATGGATATGCTCTTGAAATGAATGAAATGATAAAGGAGGGATAAGATGAATGATACAAGATAAGAAGTAGATGGAAAATAAAAATGACACGCTATGCTGCAATAAAGTGAGCAATCATATATTTGATATAGCACTAGACGTTATGCACCAAGGTATAAAGGACCAAGGTGACGATGTGTCTCATGCCCCAACTTAATACAACCTTGTCTAGATACACGATATGAATATTAGTTGGGAGTGATTTGGATTTGATGCAAATGAAAGATAAAAATGATAACACACACAAGCAAACAAGAAATCATGCACAAATGATACAAAAACAAACAAGGTATTGCCCTTGTCAAGCTGTAAACTGATGATTAATTGATTGATTGATGATGATGATGATGATAGTGTTGTCATTGTGGGGAACGATATATCCCTAGATCAGAACAAAGATGATTGATTGATTGATTGATTGATTGATGATGATGATAGTGTTGTCATTGCGAGGAACGATATATCCCTAGATCAACACAAGGATGATTGACTGATTGATTGGGTTTACAAAAAGATTAGGATCAAGACCAAAGGATGTGATTGGATAATTTGGCAAGATTTATTAGCTTGGTTGCTATGGATTAAGGATTGATTTGAATTTGGATTAGTGCTTGGAATGATTGAAGATGATGGATTTGAAGATTTGGATGATGATTTATGAATTAAATTGAGGAATGATTTACTTGGAATGATTTAAGTTGGAGCAATTTGATTAGAGGATTGATAATTTGAAGATTGATTTGAAAGAGTTGAATTGATGTGTTGATGTGATTTGAAGAATTGATTGGGAGAAGTGATTTGGTTTGATTTTATTGCTTGGATTTTTGTTGGATATTTGATTTTTTGTATTTTTTTAGGACCCTTTTCCATTTATTTTTTGTATATTTTGGGGATATTTGGATTTTTTTGGATTTTTTAAATGTTTTCATTTTAATTTGGAATATTTGATTTTTTGGATTTTGAAATATTTGATCTTTTTGGATTTTTGAAATGTTTTGATTTTTTTGGATTTTTTTCAGGACCTTTTTCAATTTTTTTGCATTTTTTTCAGGACTTCTTTGAAATGTTTTGAGATGTCAATGAATTGAAATTTGGGTAGCCTTTATGCTAGATACCAATGACAAGGGAAAACCAAGTCTAGGTGCAAGGAGATAGAGAGGATTGATGGATGAAAGGGTGGGTGATAGGATAAGGGATAGAAGGCTCATGATAGATGGATCGATAAAAATGATAGGTCATATTGATGGAATAGATGTATGCATCATAGGAGAGCAAGGGTGTGATCTCCAAAGACTATGTCACATAGGAATAACATGCCCCATTCTAGGTACAATACTTAGGATTTTTCATGACAAAGCTTATGACACTAGGATAATGATAGGCTTGTTTGGAAGGATGAGGTATATCAAAAGATATCCAAAGCATGTTTCAAAATTTTGCCCCATATTTTTATCAAGATCAAAAGGAGGAAGAGAGGATGAATGGACTCAATATGATAAGTATATGGGTATGATGGCTAAAGATGGTAGGATAGGAGATGGTAAGATACGATATGATAGGATAAAAAAATGATATGGCAGGATGAGACAACATGCCCCCAAGTGTAAGTGGCATAGAAGATCAACCTACACATGACGCCTGTTTGCCAGGTTTTCATCATGGTACTTATCCAGAGCGTCTATTTACCAGGTTTTCACCGTTGGACGAAGGGATTTCTCTTTTCTTTTTCTTTTTCTTCTTTTTTTGACTTTTTTTTTAAAAAAAAATTTGGCTTTTTTTTTTTGGATAAAAGAAGGGGAAAATGGATAGGAGGGACTCAAGCGTCTAGTTCCATGAAAGGTGATAGTCCCACTAGAGATGGATGCCATCGTATGGACCATGTCAAATGTCATTATGCTCATAGATGTTGGTAAGAGATGACATGAAAGAGAGATGAAGTAGGTAGATGATGGATTATGATGTGGATTATGTAGGGGAGATGAATGGGAGGCTTAGCCAAAAGAATGGACCATAGGAAGGTGATGGGGGAGATATGTATGTGGGAGATGAATGGGAGGCTTAGCCAAAAGCATGGACCATAGGAAGGTGATGGGGGAGATATGTAGGATAATGAGTGAAGGGTGAGGGGATGGAAGTATGTGGATTTTTTGTAAAACGTAAGGGAACCATGACCAATGGTTGCACATTGTGATAAACGTTGAAGCTTTTGATGTGGAGGGGGTGTAGGAAGCAATGAAGATGTTTTCTTAGGAGATGGGTGATGAAGTGCTTTAGGTATCCACATATACTTAGTATTTTTATGACTTTTATTCTGCTTGTGGGATGGAATATGAGATTCTTGAATAGAGTGGGAATGTGAGGTGGAAGTGGATGGTTGGGATTTTTGAGATGTAGATGCCTTGTTTGACTTGTTTTCTTTTTTCTTAGGGACCCAAACCATTTTAGTTTTGGCCTTTTCTTTTGGAGGTATGGGCTTATATTGCTTTTTGGATGAATTTTTCTTTGATTCTTTGCTTCTATGTCCTAGGGCATGAGGACCATTCAATTTTTTTGCTTTATAGATAGAGGCATTAAACTTTTTGCTTTTAAATCCCATAGGTATGGTGGAATGAGTGAAAGCTTCATGTTTATACAATGTGTGCATTGATTGGTCATGATTAGGATTTTTAGAGGATTTATGGATATGTGGATAAGGGGATTGGAAAATGGGGATATTAGGTGTTGGGAGTAGTGGAGGTAGATTAGATGGAGGGATATTAGGTGTTGGAAGTAATGGTGGCAAATTTGATGCTGGAAGGTGTACGGTCACATGCTTTTGACATTTTTAAGATGATGGAGGAGGGATGGCAACATATGTTTTAGGTATATGATAGGATTTATGGTGGAAATAGGACTTATGATGGATGGAGGAAGTACCAACATCTTTAGATTGGTGTCCTTGGGGTGTTTATCCAAGGCCATAAGATCATGGAGGGACCTTGACATGGATGGGCTCCAAAACACCTTGTTCATGAAGGCCTAAACCTTTACCTTGATAGTTCATGTTCTGAAGCATGTGATGGACAATGGGACTAGGTGTGTTTTGGACACTAGACTTGAGTTCATTAGTAGATGAAGAAGGTGAAGTGGATAAAGGTTGTTGTTGTTCTAAGGAGGAACATTTGTGAATAAATATGGATAGACCAATACGACATGTTGGTGGATTTAAAATGGGGTTTATAGTGGATGTGGAAGGATCATTAGGATCTTGATTATGTTCATTTAGATCCACACTATTGGTTTGATCTTCTATATTTACTTGGGAGGTATGTGTCTCATCATTACAAGTGGATAATGCAGGATCATGGATAGGACTAGGTAGGGGGTCTATAGGAGAAATGGAGGTTTCTTGCTCATGGATAGGTGAAGTGATAGGCTCTTGACCATGGAATGCATAGAGTTGGCTAAGGGGATCATCATAGTCTTCTTGATCATAGGTAGGATATAGATCATAGAGGGAAGCTTCATCATGAATAGTACCAATTATGTTATGAGTGGGATCATTAGAAGCGCCTAGATCTTGATTAGAATGAGAGGTTAATGTTTCTTTATGCTTAGGATAATTCTCTTGACATAGCTCTTGGATTTGAGTGGAAATGGAAGTGGAAGGCTCTAAAAGAGGCTTGGTATGCTCTTTATGATCAACAACATGAGGGCATGATGGTATTTGACTTAGACATATAAGATCAATAGGTTGTGGACCACATGATGGAGTTGGAAGAATAGGCATGGCATTCAAAGGTTTGTTGGTAAACTCATTAATGGGTGCTTGACATGGGGATGGTCTATTCTGTGCTAGTAGTCTTTGGAGAAAATTGTTAAAGGATTCTTTGGTTGATGGATTAGAGCTTGAGAAGTTGGATGGTAGTGTTGGTGTAGGACTAGTATGCTTTGAAATAGGAATTTTATTAGATGGTGTATGATTCCAAACTTATGGTGGTATTTCCCTTGTCAATAGCATCATTAAGGTGACCTAAGATTTCAACAAAGTTTTCATCATCACTAAGATGTACAAAGTTCTCATCATCACTAGGAGAAAATTTTGACCCACCTTGGAGGATATATGGTTTTGGATTATCTTCATGATTAGGTGAAGGGGCTCCTCGAAGTATGACATTGGGCTTGTGACTAGAATTGTTAAGGATTAGGACCATTTTAGCAAGTGCTTGACTAGGATTAGGGTGATGATTATTACATGGAATGATTAGATTGGGTGACTTGGATTTATTAGGATGAAATTGATTGGAATGTGATTAGAAAAATGATGATTATGATGATTATAATGATATGTTTATGTGTTGGTGTTTATAGCTTGATATGAAAATTTTCAACCAAATGATTACACATGTACACACATGAACCACACACGCAAGACACATAAGCAAGTTTGAATTTGAAATTATGAATGTGATGATTAAGCATGTACTTGAAGAAGACACATCAACAAGTCCTAGAACTAGTCAATTGGGTACGACCAATTAGGTCTTAAGCTAGGATGCACAAAGTTGACTAGGGATAATTTGAAAGAAAAATCTTGCCACACAACCCAGAGAAAGGGGTAACCCACCCTTCACCTTCACTTCCCAAAGGTATAAAGTTCTTTGGGGCTTAGCCAAGAGTGACAAGATTTTAACTCTCAAAAAATCGTGTCTTTCGATTCACACCTTGATTGAGGTCATCCCTAGGGGTGATGAAATGCCCTAGCAGGCCTCCTATGATGGGTTTGACAAAAGCAAACCAAATGAGATGTTTTTTATCACACACACATTAAAAAATTGAAATGTGTATAAAACAATTCAAACACTTGTTCTTTTTAAACCCAAAGCCAAAGTGTGTGATGACAGACAATGATTATTTTTAAGCCCAATTTCAAAGTGTGATTGCAAACAAGATGTTCATGTTAAAGCTCCAAATTCAAGTGTTTTGCAAACATAATTGATTGATTAAATGAGAGATAAAGATAATAAAATGAGTGCACCCAAAAAATTTTGCTTTCCAATTTGATGTGTATGACTGATATTTCTGCTACTACATCTCCTAATGATCACCTACAAAATAAAAAAAATGATATTATAATACAGCGAAAACAAAAAGTTCATCAGAAAATTTCAATTTCAAATACACGATTTTAACATAATCGAATTAGATTCGATTATTTGAAGATGTTATTGATCTGAAAAATAAAAACTCAAAGAACGAACCCTTGCTAAGTTTTTTAGATTTTTCCATAAATGTAAAGAAGTTAGGAAAATTCTTTGTTTTGCACTCAAAAATGTGGATTTGTGAAAAACATACAAAAACTAAAAATTGACTTATTTAGCACTTCATTTAACATCAAAATCAAATCTGTAAAAAACAAATCCCTATTAAAATTGCAAGAAATTTCCATAAATGTAAACATTTCTGAAAAATTCGCCGATTTGCGTCCAGAAAAGAAATTTTATGGAAAAACATAAAATCACAATAACTCCTACAAAAATGGTGATAAACCCTCAATATTTTTACTGTAGTACCTTGAGATGATGTTTAAGCTTTTGTGAAAATATTGTACATAAATACATAGCCATTTGAAAGATATGATGGAATTTGTAAAACCTCGAGTTTTATCCAAAAACTGGTAAATTTGCAATAACAAAAACAATAAAACCTGCAAAAAGCAAGCTAGATCAAATGATTCACGTCGGGTTCACCAAATGTAGCTAGGGAAAATCAAATATAAAACTAAAACAACAAGATATGAAAACCCTAACAAGCACAATAAAGTACACGCTAGCATGAAAATCAAAACAAGAAAGCAAAGCAAACTGATCTCCAAGCTAGATTTGATTTATCTCCATTTCTCTTCTCCGCGTGCATGAGAATGCAATATTTTGAAGGTTTGATTGTTGATATGTCGATTTCTCATTTTTGCAGCATAATTATAAGATAAAAGATAATAGAAGAAAATAGATAAAAAAGAAGAAATTTTGGCAGAGTAATGATGCTAGAAAAAGATCTCCCAAATGGCCTGTGAAAGACTTGATTTATAGGAGAAGGTTGATTTGATTCAATGGACAAGATTAAAATTCAAATTTGTGATATGTATGGCTAGGATTAAAAGTTTATTTTAGTGCCTATGACGCACATTAAGTGGGTTATGACATGAGGCTAAAATTAAGATATGAGGAAATAAGTGAGATTCTTTTATTTATTTTGGAAGAAAAGATGCTTATGACGCACAATGAATGGGGGTAAAAATAGAATGTGAGTGGGAATCTCATAATTTAAATAATAAAATTATTTAAATTATATGTGCATGTGAAGAGTTTTAATCATGTGACACATGTTGCAATGTGACAATAAGTGAGGGATTAATTCAAATATTTAATTTGAATTATTTTGAGACATGTGAAAAGGGAATTAATTAAATAAATGAGATTTATTTAATTAATTGGGAAGGTGATTAAGTGGAATAAATGGGATAAGTGGGATAAAGTAATGACCTAGGATAAAATATTACAAAATTTCTTACAAGGTCATGTATCGACTAGCTAATATTATGACATGGACAATTTTGGGTATCTACACTAGTTAAATGCATCATTCATTTCTTGATAATGAACTAGTCACAATCTTTAGTTGTAAGTACCTATAGCAATAGATTTAGCATTACCTCTTTTTCATTGTTATATAATTTAGGATTTATAGTATGTGTAAACACCTATGCTATGATGATGTAGGTAGTGAAGAGTCTCATAAAGAACATACAGTTCCAACATCATCAAAAGCTTAAGTTAGCCCTAGTTGATAAATTAAATGAAGGTCTTTCAAGGGTTTAGTGAACCGTTCAGTAGGATCCCCTCTGAATTATGTGTTTGACATCAATTTTCTTGAACATTAGTAGGTCTCTACATTTTTGGCATCATTTTTGGGGACAGTGCTTCTTTCAAAGATTCATTTATGTTATTTCAAGTTTTTATAGATTAGTATTTTGTTTTTAGCATTAGAGCAATTAGGTTTTACTCTAAAAATACCAAAACATTTCACTAACATTGTGTAGGATACATTGTTATACAAAGTCACACCTATCATATCTCAAGGCAACCAGATGCCTTGGGAAGATATCTCCCCTCATCACACGAAGTTATAGTGGATATTGGTAAGACTAGTAATTGGAGTGAGGGTATTCTTGAATAAATTTACCTCTCGCCAATATCCAATGGAAATGCAGAGGAGACCTTCCGAACCATGGTTGATGTAGTGTTGGATGACCCACTAGAACATGCCACTTTTGATTTTCCAATCACCAACCAAGAGAGATCATTTTTTCTAAAGAATATACCTCCTTTAGCATTGTCTATCTTTTATGGTTTAGTAATTGAGGATATAGATGCCTTATTTTTTGAGTTTGGCATCTTGTATAAGAGTTATGACTACATAAATAATGCACATAGACTCAATCTCTTTCCAAAAACCTTTAAGGATGCTTCCTTAAGATGGTTTATGGGTCTAGGAAGATATGTTGTTCCAAATTGGGACACTATGTAGACTAAGTTCCTAGAAAAATACCAGGAAATTTGTAGAGGGGTTGAAAAAATAAGGGATGACATTTTTAGAATGTCCTAGAAAGAATATGAACCATTGTAGGACTATGTAGAAAAGTTCCAGTTCTTCTTGAAAAAGGAATACACAAAATAGACTTTCAAAAGAATCCATGAAGTTGGTATTCCTTAGAGGAGTCTATGATAACTATACAAATGCCCTTAATCTTATTGGGTCAGGAGATGTATCATACCTACCTTTTGAAGAAATTTGTGAAGTTTGTAGAAACTATTCAAGAACTTTTACCAAGAGGGCAAGGGGGGAAAGAACATTTTGCATCAACAAGACGTCTAATGGAGTCTCAAGAGTGGATTTGAGTAACTTGTTGTTCAAAATGAAAGAAGAAAGCATAAGCCATTTGGCTACTCAATTGGACATTCTACATGTGAATAAAAAGAAAGAAGAGGCAAAGGCAATCCTCATTGAATACTGCCTTGATTGCAAATAGAGAAAAGATAATTGTAAGTGTAGAAGGGTAGCTAGTATCATAGAAGATAGACCAAGAAAAACATACTTTCAAGAACTAGAGGGTGAATATGGAAAGTTATTATATATTACACAAAGGAAGCCATGGAAACCAAGACAAGGTATGCCTCAAGATCCTTTGATTTTCAATACACAATTTCTAGTTAGCAATCAACACTTTTCTAGTTGGAACCCTCAACCTTGGGAAAACACATAAAACCAATGGCAAAACGCCCAAAAAAGTTGGAACCAATAGCAACAACCCATGTGGCCACAACAAAAATTTCAAGGATTTAACTAAAACCCCCAATTACCACAACAAAATCAATGGAAAAAGGGCCAGCTATTGAAAAACCATAATGTAAATTACCAACAATCATTACAGCCACAACAACAAGAAATCATGCCCAGTCCAACAAACCCATCATCTCAGCCACCAAGGGCACCTTAGTTGTCAGCCCAACCTACACCCAACCTAAATAACAAGTTTGTTCACCAGGCCTACACTAACGAGGCTATTTAATACCCAACTTATGGGGTAGAGGTGAGTGATGTCCACCTTAGGCCAAGGAAAACATTGGTTGGGCCTCCATCCCCTCAAATCACTAAGTTGGAAGATGAAGAACTGGTGCAGATAGAAAATGAGGGTCTTATCAAACTACCACTTCTAGCAACAATAAATCAACTCAACACCTCCCAAAAATTTAATTTTCAAATTGCACATTCAAATTTCCATTTGTAGGTAACTTCATGAATTTTTAAAATAATAATTCCATATCATGAATCCAATGCACAAAGAAGATTGTGATCAAACAATTTCAATTACTAAATTCATATGCAGCAAATTCATTAGATAATTCAATTGTGCAGTCATCAAAACAACCAAAACATACTGGTATATTGTATTTTGCATCCCCCTGATCACACACTATTTTTTTTCTCAATACCAATCTCAAAACAACAAACTCTTCATTATCCCCCCTCCTCTATTCACACTCTCAAAAAAAAAATTATCGATTTTCAATCACATATTACTATGGTATCTTTCCTATCCAACCCCTTCAACAAAACCGATTTCTCATTTTTATAAGGTTCTCCTTGCCTAAGCACTAAATAGTCACTTTAGAATAGCAATCGCTGCCTCAAAAAAGAAATTAATTTGCAAATTAAATTTATTTATGATTTTTATCCCAGTCATTTCAAAGGCCCACACCTAGCCACTTAATCTTTAGAAACTTTATTCAAATTGATTTTGATGTAGCTAAAAAGCCATGCCCAAGCTGTTGCTCTCCCTTTATATGAGTCAACCCCTTTTGTGGAGAAGATATAATAGTTGAAAGAAGGTGATTTCATTGTTTGGACTGCTCACACCAGCCATGAATATGTCATGCCTCCTCGTCCAATGCATATATTGAGAATGCATTTTAAATATTTAGAGGTGTTAATAAAATAAAACTCCACGCTAAACTACCTAGCCACCTCTTTAATATAAATTTATCTCCTTCGAAAACTATGTGTTGGAAATGATTTTTACTTCACATTTTTGTCTTCAAGGAAATATAAACAACAATAACAAAAATTGCAACACTCATGCTCAATATGTATTGAAATATAAATTATCAAAGGCAACAACAAAATAATTAAATTTGGCCCATGTTCTTGGAGGTTGGGATTCCATGAATTGCCACATGTCAGTCGCTCCAGACTGCACACTCTGCCAAGACACAACCAAAAGAAAAGAAAACATAATCAAATTAAATGAATCATTTTTTTGGTTGATGCTAGATAGCTCATTTTCTCGGGATGCTCCTGTATCAAGAACCTTATCAAAATCCTAAGATAATTCACCTATGGAACCTAAGTCAAATCAGGTGAATCAAACCACTTCAAGTCCATAACCTCCATTCCCTAAATGTTTATTTGTTCAAAAAAATCAAAACCAAGTTGAAAATGACCTATTAGGGAAAATTTAGGATGTATGTGTAAAGATACTTCTCATACGAGCCATCAAGGACATTCCCATGTATACAAAAATAGTGAAAGACTTTGTCTTAAAGGACCAAGAAGTAAAAGGAATGGCCCTCAGACTATCCATATCTTAGGGAATTGTTACCAATTTTCAATACAAATCAATTGGTAGAGCTAATTAATTTGTTTTATCTTAAAGTGGAAGTTCAAGTTCAGTTATTTTTTGCATGTGCATTAAGTGTTGTTTGCGCTATATTTATCAAGTGTCAGTTATGAATTGTTTCAGTAAACCGAGTTTCAAGAGTTATTGCTCAGTTCTTTGTAGTACAAAGGAAGTACAAAATAGAATATATAAATGATTAAGCATAACATTTTCTTGTATTTATTTCATGATGCTTATTCACATTACAATATTTCATTTGTTTGCAAGAACAAAATGATTGTACGTATTTTGATGCACTTCTTTTCAGAATGACAGAACAAGAAGAGAAATTAAAAAAATACACACAAGTTGTGGAAGTAACTATAACAATACATCATAAGGAGCATGATACACTATTGAAGATGCAAGAAAGGAAGACACGTAAGCATGAACATAATCATCATTGCATGTGTTTTTGGTCGATGCAGAAGTGGTGGGCAATCCTTCGTCGTCAAGCTCCGATCAACCTGTAAGAGAAGTAAAAGAGTTGTTAGAGCTCCGATTATGAACATCCCTATATGAAACACCAAAAATAATGTAAAATTTTATTGATAATTCATTGAAACAGTTTGAGAGAACAAGAGTTGGACAAAAGCAAAGAGTGAAACATCATAATCATATATTGTTTTATCTAACATTGTTTGTTTCCATGTGCAGGTATAGGAAAATTCATGTAGCTAATCATTTCATGAAGACATAAAGCATGTGGAGTAAAACGGGCTCCCACAAGGGTAGAGCTCGGCATGTTGCCTCGTATAACTTACAAATAGGTTGAGTAAGGAAATACAATTATCATGCTCATTTGAGTCATTCATAAAGGAGTGAAACGGTTTTAAACTATTAGAGCAATCAAGTTCATTGTTCATTCATAACAATCAGATTTGAATAACGAAGTGATAATTACAAGTGAACAATGAGCTAGATTCATATACAGAATCAACTGAAGTGCATCAGTTTCATACTGGAAAATTTTTTAATACTAGCAAAAGATTGCATTTTTCTTCAATATGTTTTGTTCATGTGTATTCATGTTGTTTCATGATGTTCTTTTTGGTACAAAAAGTGTCTTTATGTCATAATGGTGGTAGTGAATAGGCATGCATATAAGATTCATGAAATCAAGATGCATAATTGGAGAATTGAAGGCTATTTACAACAACTTCATTTAATCATAAAATTTATGAGTGTTGAAGAATAAGTACATTGGCATTGTCAAGCTATCTGAGTACAAAATATCAAAAGGAACAATTATGGGTGTGTTCAAGATCAGTTTACATACATAAGAAAACATTATGGAAAACAACATTTAATGATCAAGTAAATGCAATGTGCAAGTAAAGCAAAGGAAGAAATCTGAATATGATTAGAAACAAGAAAAATTATTTTAGGTTGATGAAGTTTTTGAGTTGAGAATGCATGTTTCTGAAGCATTCAAGTGTATAAAAGAGTGATGACAAGAAACATACAAGAACATCAGTATTGCTACAAGTAGAGCATTTTTTTCCTGGAAAAAGTAATACCCATTTGAGACTCAATCCAAAAGTGCAAAGATGGGATTGATCTTAAATGAATATATCAGTTGAGAAGTTTTTTTTCTCTCTTAAGGAGGCATTTCGGTATTTCCATTATTTATCATAATATTAATTTGCTACAAGAAAACAAAGAGTTTATGTGTGTTTCGTATAGAATGGAGGTGAATGTAGATCTACATATTGTGGATGTGTAACAAGCTTACTTCATAAAAAGACTTTTCAGAAAAATACATGGTTTCAGCTTAAAGTGTAGATTGCTTTTGAAATACAGAGTACCCATGTTGGGTTATCAAATCGAAATGCGGAATAAAATCAAGATGCAGATTTCATTTCAAAATAAAAAAAAAAGTTAGCAAGTATTTGATTGTAGCCATAAATTTTTGAAGGCCATAAAGATAAGTATTCTGGAGTATAATGAGTGTTATTTCATGGGTCGAGCCAGAAGTGGGAGAGTATTCTCTTATTTTTTTTAAATACCAATATGGAGTTTTCGACTTTAAATTATAATTTCCCTTGAAAGTAAGGAGTTCCCACATGGGGTTTTTGGTTCTAAATATAGATTTCTTCTTGTTACAGCTAACCCATTTGGGGGTTTTGACAAAAAATACAGAAATGAATAGATTTCTTCCAAAATACAAAGTACCCACTTGGGGTTTTATGTTCAGATTTGAGAGTCATCAAAATATACAGCATAAGCTTTGAAGTTCTTCAAAACAATGGGAGCTTGCAAGCTCATAAAAAATAAAAGCCCTAAAAAATATAAAATGCATGAAATACCATGATGGGTCGAGCTAAAGAAGTAGACAAGTTTGATGATTTCAAAATGCCCAAGACAAGCATGTATTGGCCACGACCTGGAAAAATGTTTTGATTCACAAATATTTACTAAAGTCAAGAAACCTTTTGAGTTTGTTTTCAAAATCCCATGATCAGAACAAGGAAAGACTATAGTGCAAGAGTTTCCTTGAGAGATTCATTAGTCAAATGTGTACATGGCACGGCCTACACAGAGGGTTTGCATTTGTTTTAAGAAAACAAACATTCTTTTTGCAGGAAGAGAAGCTTCTATAAGCTTGTGTTTAAAGATGAAATATGAAGGAAGGGTAAGACTTACCATTATAGGCCTATAGGAGGCCAAACAAGCCACGACCAAGCTCTCACAAAGCTTCCAAGCAAGGGTCGAACTCTCATAATGGCAGACAGGAAAATCACTAGATAAAGCACAGTGAAGTGGAAGCAATACAAAGACAAAAATTAGAAAAATACACACGTATAAGTCGCAGCCTTGTAGGCCATTTTGCCTTCAAAATAAAATGGATAAGTCACAATACAGTGTGAAATCAACTTATGTTGCTTATGAATGGAGATTCGACCAACTGAAAGCTTCAATGGAGGCCTCAAGTAGCTGAAACCCTAGTCTATGGAGGGGGTGTATCCTCCCAGTAGAGTTCTCTCTCAAAATTCCCAAGTGTGAAATGATGCGAATTTAGGGTTTGCCTTTACTTTTGTTCCCATGTGCCCTAATTTGAAGTATGAGCTTTTACCTTTGTTTAAGTTTAATTCCTTCAACATTTTACCATTTGGTAATGTATGCATGCCTAGGTCGAGCTTTGGGTTTTTTATAAGACTTTATAAGTCTAAGCCTTAGTTGGGTTTTGATTTATTTCTCCAAAAAATCCAAGTTCCTTAGTTTAAGTTCAATTGATTTTATAGAAATCAATTAGATATAAATGTTGAAAAATGCTAGTGCCTTAGATAAGACATTTATGTCTTAGGCATTTATTTTCAATTGATTTTAAAGAAATTGATTAAAACATTGATAGAGATTGCCTTATATTTTTTATGATTTTTTTTTAAGAAAAATCAAATTGTAATGAAGATATAGAGTTATGTTTTTGCAAAGATTTTTAAATCTTTATTGAAAAAATAAATCAAATTGAGAAGATTAAAACCGCATATCTTGTAAAGCAAAAGATAAAACAATATTCCATAAATTATTTTATTCTTTTTTGCTATTTTTAGTAGTTTGTGAAGGAAAAAGAGGTTGAATTTTCCTTGGGCGGATTTGAGCTGCATGGAGAGAGAATAAGGTGTTTTATTTTCTTTTAAAGCAAAACAAGCCTATTTTTAAGTGCTTTTTGGGATAGACATGCAAGAAGTGTGAGTTTTCCACTTTTGCTACTCATTATGGAGAAGATTTAGATGCTTTTCTTGAGCTTTCTTCTTGAGCTCGGATTAGGGTTTTGGAGTTTTATTTTAGGAGAAAAACTTAGGGTTTTTTCTTAGTTCAGATCATTGTTTCTTTCTCTCATGATGAAACAGAGAGTTTTGTAAGAATAAATTTGTACTCAGACTTTGGATACTCTTTCAATTGAATAAAGAAGCATTCCTATTTCTCAATTTCTATCTCCTTTGCAATTTTAGTGTG
Organism: Sequoiadendron giganteum; assembly: GCA_007115665.2. Lineage (NCBI taxonomy): Eukaryota > Viridiplantae > Streptophyta > Pinopsida > Cupressales > Cupressaceae > Sequoiadendron > Sequoiadendron giganteum. The sequence goes on from CM021108.1 coordinate 78,402,802, forward strand.
ATGTTTACATTGTGATTCTATTTGTAGAATCCTTTTATGTCCTATTATTGCAGATCTTGATGCAGAAAGTTCATATGATACAGGTTGCATGTTGTATTTGAATTTGAATCTTCATGCAAATCAATTATGTATTGAGTGTTCATGAGAGGTTGTGAAGTCACTATTATTTTTTGAGAGCTGTTTGTGATTAGATAATCAAAGTCATCATTATTTTTTCTAAAAAATGTCACTTTAAGTTAGAGTTTCATTCGAGATATCTTTCTAACTCTTTACCTCAAGTCATTTAGAATAGAAACTATCATACGGAGAACTAGATCACTCTAGAGATTCCTTCTTCATTCAGATCACCCACATTTGAAGAAGGTTTCCATGTGTCAACGGATAGTTAAATTTTTGCAAATTTTAGCATAGGGTGCATATCTGATTGATAACAAGAATCTTGCCAACATCATGTTACGAAATATCACCGCCCCTAAATGCACAAACCCTGGAAGTCAAATTATGGGTGTTAAGATAAATGGTACCCTCATCAAAAACACCTTGATTGAATTAGGGGTAGCCATCAATGTGATGACTAAGGAAACCATGTAACTTTCATAATTAGTAAACCATAGACCTACACCCATTGTTTTACAATTGGCAAATAGATCAACGATGAAACCTAAAGGCATCATTGAGGACTTGGTCATAGCTTTGGATTCATGGGAGCATGCTATAGATTTTATATTACTACAACGAAAAGCTAACCTTGCAGGTTATCCCCTTATTCTAGGAAGACCATGGTTAGCGAAATTTGATGCATTTATAGGTTGTAGGTCTGGAAACTTGATAATCTCAAATGGAATTGTGACCAAGAATTTGGTCCTTTATCCACTAGCCCAACCTCATGTAGATTTATAGTAGACCATATGGCCTACCCTAGATGAAGAAGACCAATACTCTTTATAGACTCTCATGACCATGGAACCTAACCCTTTATTAAATTAACAAGATGAGGATGATTTAATTGTACACATTATACACAATAACTATGGTAGGAACCCATAACAACAAGACTGTCTATCATGTTTGCAGGATCCTTTGCAAAATATTATACCTGTCAAATCATCAAAATCAGTATCTCATCTTTTCCATTCTTTACTGCTACAACAATGTGTCCCAAATATTATTGGATTTGACATTTCATTTGTACAATCAACATCCAAGACCTTATAAATTATGCCAATTAGAATGTTGAATGTTAACAGTGAATTAACTATTGAGTAGCAAACTTCCCTAACCACTGTGTTGCAAGAACATGTAGCAGCCTTTGCATGGGACTACCGTGACATGAAGATAATTGATTCAGACCTGTGCATGCACATGATCTATATAAATGATGTTTTTAAACCAATTAGACAACCCCAAAGGAGGATGAACCCTGTACTAAGAGATATAGTCAAAAGTGAGTTACAAAATATTACTTGATGCAGGCTTCATTTACCCTATTTCTAATAGTCAATGGGTTTCACCTCTAGTTATTGTCCCCAAAAAAGGATGTAAATAGAGAGTATGTGAGGATTATAGAGAATTAAACACAGTCACTAGAAAGGACTACTTCCCACTACCTTCCATTGATCAAGTGCATGACTCCCTAGCAAGAAAAAAGTACTTTTCCTTTCTAGGTGGATTCAGTGGCTATAACCAAATTAGAATAGCTTTAGACAACCAGGATAAAATTACATCTTCATGCCCTTGGGGCATAGATACCTATTATGTTCTTCCCTTTGGACTATGTAATGCTCCAACCATTTTCCAAAGGGCATTGCTAAGAATTTTCTTAGATTTTGCACATAACTCCATGGAAATTTACATGGATGATTTCACAACCTATGGAGAAACCTATGATGAAGCACTTAAGAACCTAGAGAATTTTTTTAAGTGGTTTCAAGACCACAACCTATCCTTGAGTCATGAGAAATGTTTCATGATGATGACCCAAGGGATTGTGCTAGGAATTTTCTATCAAGTGAAGGGATTCAATTGGATCAAAATAAAATTGAAATAATCTCCACACTCCATGTGCCACAAAAACAAAGAGATGTCAGGATTTTTCTAGGACATGAAAACTACTATAGAAGATCCATTCAAGACTTTAGAAAAATTACAATGCATAAAAGTTTTCTATACTCTTGGGTAGTTGGTTATTTGTTCTATACATGTCCAAACAATATTATGAGGAGATGCATTTAAGAGAGGGTGAGTTCTATGAAATACTAAAAGCCTACAATGATGAACCATGTGGGGGAAATTTTGTAGAAAATAGGACTACACTTAAGATTCTCACCATTGGCTATTATTGGCCAACTCTTCATAAGGATTCAATGAAATATACAAGGATTTATGACAGATGTCAGAGGATGGGCAAGACAAATAAGATAGATGAGATGCCTTTGCAACCACAGTTGACACTAGCACCATTTGATAAATGGGGGCTATATTTCATTGGTCTGATCTCACCAGCATCCAATAATGAGTATATCCTAGTTTTCATATATTATCTAACCACCTGGGTTGAAGTCCAAGCATTGTAATTTGCTAGAGATGGTAACATAGATAAATTCCTATATGAAGAAATATTCACAAGGTATGGAGTTCCAAGAGAAATTGTGATAGATCAAGGTCCAAATTTTACATTGGAGATGATCACCAAATTATTTCAAGAGTATAAATAAGGCATATGAAGTCAACACCCTATCAATCCCAAGCTAATGGGTAGGTGGAAGTAACAAACAGGGAGATTGAAAATATCCTAACCAAAATAGTGCAGATTCACATAAAAGATTGGGCAACTAGGTTACCTAAAGAAATATGGGCCTATAGGACAGCATGGAAGGCAACATGCTTTACACCCTATGATTTGGTGTATGGTAAAATAGAAGTACTTCCCATTGAATTTGAATACAAGACACTCAAGGCAGTAGTTGAACTAGATATGGATTTGACAACAGCACAAAAAGAAAGACTACACAACCTCGATGGACTAAATGAGATTAGAATAGAGGCCATGCATCACACAGAGAGTATTCATAAACAAAGAGTAAAATGGCATGATCAATATATAAAGACCAAATAATTTATTGTAGGTGACTAGGCTTTATTATATGGCTCAAGATATAAAGATTATAAGGGGGGCTACAAACAAGGTGGTTAAGACCATATGAAATAGAGAAAGTTTTCCCAAATGGAGCAGTCAAGTTGCAGACTATAGATGTTGTTAGATTTTATGTATTGGTCAATGGTCACAAACTAAAAAGTTACAAGAAACTAGCACAGAGAGGTGATTTTATCATTTCTCTAATGCAACAATATGGATAACACTATGCTTCAAATGGATACATTGAACAAGCCAATGATCATGACAATGACAATAATCCTAATGAAGACATCCTAACAGATAACAAGTATATAGAAGTACACGATATAGATTTTACGCATGCTTCATTCTAGATGAGCTACATAACTCATCTAATGGGGATAGTCAGGTATAATTTTCTAACACCCACATATGCACACATTGCATAGGTGATTCAATCGGTAATTCTTTTCAATTGCACTCCATGATGCAGTAGGGACTTGTAACTTTATGAATAAAAGCGCAATTCATAAAGGGACCTATTGTTGAAGGTACCCACAACATGCGCCAGTCAACTAATTCAAAATTTTCCACCAACTTAATTGCATGCCATCCACATACATTAAATTTATTTGCACATGCAGCTAGATGTTTGACATATCATTTCATTCATCCTATCCCATGATGTATTCCCCAATTTTCATGTATTCAGGAAATCGTTTCATATCCATTTGTCATATTTTTGTAGTCTTCATCACCATGTGCCACCCTGTCATTTCATCTATCACTCATTGCAATTAAATAAATGTCAAATCATAATTATATTATAGGCTCTCCTAATCAGCTTTACAAGAGTTGAGTTCACTTCACTTCACGTTGACAAGTACACATTCTAATTTACCATAGTTAACATATCTTGCAAAAAAAATTCAATCTATTTGCATTTAATTCCGCATGCTTCATACTCATTATCTATTTCCATTCTATGTAATTGAACCTTCAACCTAGTACGGTAACATTAAGTGAGAGAACTTGATGACTTTAATTGGAGGAAGATTGCATTTTCCAAGGTTTACATTTTTTTTCACCACCAAAAACACCAATTCCTTTTTTTCCTATTTTTGCAAGCTTTTGTCAACATCCCAATTTTAACCTAAGCCCAATTTAAGTTATAATAGACACAGTATAATCAGTTGGTAGTTTGCAGTTGAATTTCAAGAATTCAAGTATGGCAGACGGGAAGGATTGGTGAGGTTCAAATTGTGAGTTGAATTTGCAGAATTTTAATTGTAGAATTTGGACAAAAAAGAGTAATTTACCATCATGGGAGGAGATATTATTTATAGAGAACCTTCTACACACCAATAAATACTATAAGATAGGTTAGTCTTACCTATTTTCACAAATGCAGAATGGTTGCACAGACTATTTTCTAAGGTTGACAGAGTGCAATGAAGCTATGACATAACAGTTTGCAAAGACACTAGAGCATGATGAAGCCACTGTTCGAGGGAAAAAATTAGATGCTTCTCAAGCTACAATTGCAGAGGTATTCAGTTTTCCAAGAGAGCGAGTTGAATTTCCTATCAGGGAAAATGCAATAGCTACCAGGGAAGAATTCAGAGATCCTAGAGAGAATTTTGAGTCATCATCCCAAGGTATGAAAAGATTATCACTACCATGGGTATGGGATTCTTGTGCCTCTTATATTGTCAAATATATTACATGTGATGGTAGACAATCTCTTCTTTATATTGTGCATTTCAAACTTTTGAATCACCTTCGTCATGATGTAAGGATTAATGTGCCAAATTTTCTTTATAGCTTGTTGAGGAGAATGGGATCTAAATACAAAAGGGAAAGAAACACTACATCCTTGTCACGCTATTATTTAGTAACCCCACTTGTGAAAATAAGATAAGGGTTCAATACACGCATGTCTCCTAGAAAATATTTTTTATTTTTAACCATATTAGCAATATACTTGAAGAACCACTTGTTCTAGAGAATTTGGAGTCACCTATTGGATCATTGAGGGAAAATCCCTCCAGTTCACATGTTGCTTCACCTACCCATTGTATGGGAGAACCAAAGGAGTGGATTTTGCAAATTTTACCACTCGTAGCCTCCCACAGCCTCTACGCAACCTGCAGCAAGGAATGTTTAGGAAACCCCAAATGTAACAACCCAACCCTTTGGTAAAATAATTTTTCTTAAGTTTTCACTAACATGTAATAAAGACATTGCAAATAGATTTTTATTTTCTTTCATTGATAAATACCAACAAGATACAATATAATTCAGTAAATAATCTTTTCCTTTCTAAATTTAAATAACAGAGTAAGAAAACATACATATCTCATTGAGATTTTTAACTAATAGTGGTAAGAAGGTCTAGGAATCCACCTTTCGAATCTCGGTGCTTCAGTAGCGTGGTAAGGAGGAGAAACATCACTCAGACACTTTTTCGCCAACCATGGACTTATAATGTGGTCCCATGGAAATCTACCATTTGATAGATGGCCATTCCTTCAACGAATAGATTGGTAGGGTAAACGATATTGTTTACCAACTGAGCATAGTGGTGTGTCCTACAAAACTAGAACTTGCCATTTCACAATCTCGAACTAGCTTGCTTTAAGGATCACGATGAACTAATAGTGTAGTCTCAAGCATCACATAGTCTAAGTGGATGTCGTACATTTCACTACTTTGGCCAAAGTGTTCTCATTCAGTACTTCGAATGAAGGTCATCTATCATATGCACTATTCAGGGTCGATTTGACTTAGGGCTATCTTACACTACACGTAGGTCTTGTCCTTCACTGGGTAATCCATACCCCAAACATCCTACAACAAACTAACTACTAGAAATGAAACAACATAACAAGTAATCACGAATTCCCCACCTTCGCTAGGAATTTTCATCCTAGGAGTACCTCAAGTTGTCTAAGTTAACCTATTAACTTAAGTTGTGGTTCATTACTTGACTTAATGCCTTCATTTCTGTCCTAGTATTTAGTAACTAATTACAACCATATTTTCCTTATATAAAGATCATACAAGTAATGCAATAACACAAAATGCATTATCTAACCTTTCAAGACAATCAAATATCCTTCTCAACAAACACGCATCATCTATGACATATTCACTAAATGCAAGCTATTGGAAAGTCTATTGAAAACATCATATAGCAACAAATAACCTCATTTATCTAAACAAAGATATTGAACGTGTCTCCATAATAAATCAAAGATCCTAAGATGAAATGTATAGAGAAATAATAAGCCATGTTTGGTTTAAGCTTTCCTCCGATGATGATGAAATGGTTTGTACTTGCAACACTTCCAGACAACATAATTCCTTTGTTCTAACTATGTTTCCCTCTCTGAAAATAATCTCTCAATGATTGATACATAGCTGGTCAGCTTCTTAAATATGACTCAGAATTATGGTGATTCACACTTCCAGCAGTATGAAGAGATGACACTCAAAATTGTGAATAATTCACACTTCCAAAAATTGATAGCATATTCTTGCAATATGCAAGCTCAAGCTAGGAAATGAGAATAGCTATAATTGCAGAAGGAATGAATTTGATGAATGAGTGAAATAGTATGAATGAGAGAATGATATTTCCCAGCAGTAAGTAGGCTTTATATAGAGCCTCAATATCCAATGCATTCCTCATGGGAAGGCATGGAAATTGATAGGTATTTCGATTGACTACTTCAACTGGTATGTGGTAGGTAGAGAATCCAATACTCAGCAATTTGAGAAGATGATTCGACCATCAATTTGATAGCAGGTGAAAAAAGATTCAAATTGACTCCATTCAAAAAGGAGAAATCGACACCTTAGCAATGACGTGATTCAACAGGTGAGATATTTTGAATGGCAAAGTCTTTCATAAATTTCTCATTATAATCCCTAATTTCAGGCATCCATTGACACACTGCAAGTCACTTCTGTATTTTTCCTTGGTTGAGCACTTCAACAAGCACGCGCGTATCTACTCAGCCATTTTTCATATTCACGGGAAGTTTATTACAGTTTTTCCAAATATTTGAATTTTGACCTTATGAAGTATAATATTTATTGAACATAATATTTCCTTCATGTGATTTACCAAGGTTATTCAACCTGATTTAATTTATGATGAAAATAAGAAAAGGTCAATTCCATAATACTTAGGAAATCATTTGATTTCCTAAATATGTGATGATAAATTAATCAAAGATTATTTTTTCCATTTTATTTAAATTCCTTTAAATGAAAAGGCTCAACTCTCTTTTACTTGAGATATATTAATTTTCTATAGTTCCATTTAAATATTTACTCCAAGTAAAAATTTAAATTTTTTAATTTTTCACTTTAGAGTTTTAAAATATTTTAAACTATATATTCATATATATTATATATATAATATATATTATGTATATTATGTATATATTATATATTATATATATATACCCTATTACTCTCGTAATCTATTTATATATATATATATAATCTTACTGTAATACATATACATATACATATATTCATCCATTATATAATATATATAAATGTATATTTACATATATATTTATGTATCTATGTATATGTCATTTAATATCCATACGCCATCAATATATACATATATACATACATATACATGTAAATTACTAGGCAACAATATCACAATATTATTTATATCCACAGATAATAGGTAGTGTGTGTATGTATATACATGTGTTCTACCGTATATACCTCTGTGTATATGTATGTGTATGTATACCAGGTTGATACATATGTATGAGAATATCTATTTGCCTATCATACATTTGTATCGATATGTTTATACATATAGATACGTGTACATAATGTATACATGTGTATACATACTCGCTCAACCTATACACATATATTACTCACATTTTCCACATAATGATCACAATATGGTAAGTCTAATAGAAAAATAAATATCACTCACAAAGCACAAAGAATTAAACCAGACTCCTAAAGCCTATGGATGACTTTATCAAGACCAACTTATCTGACTCAATTCCTCCAAAATCTTAGTGATGTGTGTGTATGCTTAGATGGTTCACATTACCGGTTAACCGGCCAAGCTCCTCTCCCGAGTGGTATTTCCCCTCTGCCTGGAGGAATGGTTCGTATACCTACACCCATAGACATACAACCTCGGCAGTTACTTGTTCACAACATTAACAATATACAAAGCATCTTAAGTTAGAATATTCACAACTCAATAACTATGCATGCAACATTCATCAAGGATAACATTGATAGAAGTATCATAAAATGAGACATTCATTAAATGGAAGCACACTCATATTGCTAACAAGAAACAACATATTTTATTCTTTCTCCAAAATTCACTCATTACAGACAATTTACCCTATGTAAATTGTGGTTATGCAATCTGGGTGTAACACCAACTTCTAAGAAATCAAAAACAAGAAAAAGGAAAGGTGGACCTTCCCCTTCTCCCAAGAAAGTGCAAAAGTAGAAGGCCACCCAGCCAAATCATCCATACCGCTTGAAAAGGAAGGTGTCATGAGGGGTAGTGTCAAGAAACCAAAGAAAAAGATCAATGTGACAGTGGAAGATTCAAACTTGTAAGACGATATTTTTGAGGATGTACATACACCTATAAAGAGAAAAAATAATATGTTTTAACCACCTTTGAAGCTAACTCAAAGGAAATTTTTGTTGCTAATAAAACCAGAAGAACCCCACAAAGCCCTAATAGTGAGGGTTGTGCATATACTAGGGTTGGGGATGACCAAACTTTTGAAGATGAGAATTTGTTCATAGAAGAAAGAAATATAAAGAAGGAATTACACGAAGCATTAGAGAGGATTAAAAAGTTAAAGGAATTGGTGAAAACATATGAACAAAGAGACAAGGAAAGGGATTTGAAGATTAAAGAATTGGAGAAAATTCATAGCTATTGGAATGGGTCTAAATTAGACTTTCTTGCACAACTTTCCATAGTAAAGGCAGGGAACTTAGAAATCACAGTTGCAACCCAAGGAACCCCTGTTACAAAGACTCCAACTTATCATACCACCATGTCTCTAGGCTACCAACTATGGAAAGTAACTCAGGAATTCTCCCAATAGAAATGAAATTGGGAGAAGGAAAAGGAGAGAATGGTTTTAGAGAATACTAGAGTATTGGAGAACAAAGAAACTGAATTGAAAAAGATAGCTATTAAGGTTGAGGAGATAGCAGATAAGGTTCCTCAAATTGTTAAGTGCAAACCTCCTGCTAGAGTATATACTTTGTTTTTGCGGGAAGAATTTCTAAGCTTTCAATTTAGTTAGTTGATTAGTAACTTGCTAGTTGCAATGAGTAGAAAGTTTGAATTTCTAAATATTTTTACTGATGTCGCATCTGAAGAACAAGATCAAAAATGTGAATTATATTTACATAATTATGTTGTGCTAGATGATACATAGTGGAAACCATTACTATTTATGGGTGATTTATAAATTAGGGCATTAGCTTCATACTTTAGAAATGAAATGTAGAGGGGTGAGATTATGCATGACTATTTAGAAAGGGATAAATCAATTTCCCTTCAAATCAGAAGGAATCTAAGAACCACCATAAGATAATATACGAGTGGACAAATCTTCTAAAGTATAAAGGTGTAGGTAGAAAAATCATGCAACTAAGACTAGATGATTATGAAAGAATACATAGGATAACAATAGGACTTCTTCATCATTCTTATCAGCTTATACATGAAAGATGGGACAATTTAACCCCTAAGTTGAGAAGAAAGAGCCCCACTCTATATATAACTTTATGGCTATGCTTGAAAGAACCCAAAGATATATGGACATTGCAAAAGACAGGGCACTTGAATGGGTACCTCTAACTTTCTCTCCACCAATGCTTCTCTACCCAATACCACATTCGACAAGGGAAAGGAATGAAGAACGGGAAGAAGCTGAGGATGTCAGGTGGCAAATAATTTCAAGCTATAGAAGTTTTTTTTTTAGACAACAAAAAAGAGTGGATTTCATCACAGACCTTGGGGAGATGACCTTACAATACAACCTTCAATCTTCAAACTGCTTTTCTTGAGGACAAGCAAATGATCAATTGGGGGGAATGATGAGTCCTACCGTTAGTTAGTTTTTTGTTATTTCAATACATGCTTTAGACATCTCCAGGCACTTATTTCCTATATATCCCTAAAACTTTACTATCTTTTATGATCATTATGCAAACTTGGACCTAGTTTAAATTCTATGGGAATATGATTTTGATATGATAGTTATTGCATGGTTAATATGTGGATATGTATGAAATGTAATGAATATTTGTGTTTAAATTATGGAAATTAGTATTGTGTAGATGTTGTGTGTACTAACTCTTTGCAACTAAGGAGTCAGAGCCAATAGACTGTAACTCGTAGCAACTGGAAGGTGCAGCCCGCAACCAAAGGGAGTTTCAGTAGTGATGCAGGGGAAGTTAGAAGAACACAATAGCTGCATAAATGGAGGTGTCTACTTGTTAGGATTATTGTGAATCATCACATCATTTAATAAAACCACTAAAGGAGAAGAATTTTTCTACAATTGGGAATCTAGTGTGACTGTTTCTACAGTCCACATTTTAGTTTAAAACCATTATAGCAAGAGTTACAGTCCTATTTTAATTCCTTCCTTTTCAATTGTGCTTTGATTACTCAAAATTTGGCATGCTTTATTTTGTAGGGAGTGGTGATTTATGATTATATTTTTGTTTTGAGTCCTTGTTCTAATAAGAATCCTTCTTACCTATATGAATGGTTTGATGGTTGAGTTAGTTGGTTGGAATAAAGAGTATAGCAAATAGATTTGTTCAATTAGTTTTTATTTTTACACAGATAATGTTTTGTTTCTCAATCAAGATATTATGAATAAGATATTATAGAAGAATCTCTTTGGATTGAGATATCTTGAGTTATGAAATGAGATCTTTTCAATTACTGTTATGTTAATTTAGTTTGAGGAGCTAGATTTGAGTTCACTTTGTGGAGATAGTCACTTGAGCAAGGGCCACTCAAGGTAACTATTCCTCACTTTATTTCACGTACATTCATTTTTTTTGCAATAGTTAGTTTCATAATTATGTTTGTCTTAATCAGATTCTTCATGTGGTGAATGTGAATAAGATCTTGTTCAATATTCATGCTTTAGTTGTTCCATGCATTATTCTTCAAAGTTAGTCAATTTAGTTGAGGTAGCAAGTGTTGGCTAAATGTACAATTCATTTCTTGATAGTGAATAAGATCTTGTCCTGTATTCATGCTTTAATTGTTTCATGCATTGTTCTCATCTTAATCAGATTCTTCATGTGGTGAATGTAAATAAGATCTTGTCCAGTATTCATGCTTAAATTGTTCCATGCATTATTCTCTGGAGTTAGTCAATTTATTTGAGTTAGCAAGTGTTGGTTAAATGCATAATTCATTTCTTCATAGTGAACTAGTCACAATCTTTAGTTGCAAGTACCCATAGCAATAGCTTCAGCATTACCTCTTTCCACTATAATGAAATTTAGGATTTCCAATATGTGTAAACACCTATGCTAGGATGATATAGGTAGTGAAGAGACTTTGAAAGCACATACAATGCCAACATCATCAAAAGCTTACATTAACCTCATTGATAAATTAAATGAAAGTATTTCAAGGGTTTAGTGAACTATTCAGTAGGACCCCCTCTGAAGTGTGTGTGACACCAAGTTTCTTGAACATTAGTAGGCCTCTACAGATGGCATTGTGTGGTGTGATGGAATCTTTATGCTTACATATGTTGATATCTTAGTCCATTTTACAAAAAATATATTTTAAAGCTTAGTCAAGATGACTAATTACTTTATTAAGACTATGATTATAATTTAATAGTAAACAAGTGTTAGTCAATGAAACTAAAGTGCTTAATGGTTAATGATTTTTTTTGTGGGTAGCAGTCACAAAGGAACTACCAAGGGGAAGGGGGGCCTAGAAAGAGTTGCATACTTACATTCAATAGTTCATAATCAAACTTAGAATAGAAAATAAAACTACATATATTGATGCACGAGTACCTAGATGGACTGGTAATTAACATGAACAAAAAAAAATTAGTTTGGTTTTTTTCATTTTGGCTTGGGGATGAATTTTGGTTTTGCGCTTCGATGACAAATTGTTGCAACATTCTTGTCATTTTTTGATTGAAAAATGTCTCCTTTCAATTTAAATGTCAGATCAATCACTTTGCAATTAAATGGTGATATGTTTTTTGAGAATTAATTCTCCATGCAGCTTGGAGGTTTGTGAGTAGTGGAGGATAATGGAAACTAATGCTAGTTTTTAAATTTAGTATTTTTAAGTGCACATGGGGGGAGAAGAAAATTATTGGAGTTTACATTTTTTTTTTAAACCATTCAATATTTGCAATGCCTTGACTTAAAAAAGGTAGATTTAATGTTAATAAGAAAAAAGGAAGGAAGGGTGTGGAGCTAGAGGAATACTGAGAGCCAAATTTCAAAAGATAAAAATTGTAGAGGGGGGGGCATGGGAAGGAGGAGACATGAAAAATTAAAGAGAAAAACAACATTGAGATATGTTGAGTGTGGCACATAGAGGAAAAATAAACAAAAAGGAAAAATTATAGGAAAATACAGAGAGGGGGAGCATTAATAGCAACAAAGATTGTAGATAACATAAACATTGCAAAGTGTAAGTGCAAATAAGAAATTAAATACCAAGTTGAATGAGAAGGTGGTAAGATGAGAGCAAGTGTGCAAACCAAAGGAGAAAGGTGGTTTAGGTCTTAGGTAATCTAAGCTCAAATGTCAAGCTCTTACAGCAAAAATCTATTGGAGATGGTGAATTTTTCTGGAACAACCATGGGCACGTATTCTTAACTATAAATACTTGGGGGGTGTTGCTAAGGAGGATATCCCATGAATGGAGTTCATAGGGAAGGGCTCTGTGGATTGGAGCACTTTGAAAAGGGGTGTTGCCCTCGTTAAGAATGGTCTTTTTTGGATCATTCGTAAAGGTGATAGTACCCTTTTTTGGGTTGATCTTTGCTTGGGATGGTCGTCCACCTATCCTTTCCTCTCATCCTCATCTTCAAACATTAAGTGAGATTTTTATTGTTGTGGGGTGGTCCACTGTGGATTTCTTTAAATGCACTACCTCATTAGGGACCTCTACAATTTCTCAATGGCATCTTCTTGCCTACTAGCCCAGAGGTGGATTCTAGGAGGAGCAAAAATATTTGGCATCTATTATTTCTAAGAGGCATTGAAGCTCTTTAGAGGATAGAGATTTGCTTGCTTGGGGCAATGAGTCTAAAGGAAAGCATTTGATGGCTCAGGGGTATGTTGCTTTGGAGAGAAAACAAGGGAATTAGAGAGTGTGTCCTTGGTGGAAACGTATTTGGAACAAAAATGACTAACCTAAGTGTAATATGTTCAAGTGGTTGTTATGTCAAAATAAATGACTCTTGGGAGAATATTAGGAAAAGAGGTTTTTGTGGTTCGTCACTTTTCTTTCTCTATGCATCCAGTGAAAGTTCAAGTCATCTTTTCTTTCAATGTTCCTTCTTGAGGGAGATCTGGAGACTTTGGTGGAAGCTTTGGAGGAGACCTTTTATGCAAGCTTCATCTTTGCATGACCTCTGGGAGAATTTGGGGCCTCCTCTAGCCTCTGCTTCCTTTCTATGGTAGCTTGGGAGTTGGGCACTTCCTTTATAATTTGGAAGATTTGGCTAGAGAGAAATCGACGTATCTTCCAGGAGTGTCAATTAGGGTATCATTAGATTTGGTATAAGGTAAAGAGTATGCTTAAGGAAACTATTGAGGCTAAGTTTGATTTGGGAGAATCTTTGTCCTGAATAGATGTTTATACCACTATCCTCTTAGAGCTCTCTAACTAGTGCTTCTTACACTCGTCTAAGGTTCAAACAAAATCCTTCAAGGAAGGTGAATTGGTAGGGTAAGTGGAGTCCTCCTCTGGTGGGATTCCTCAAAACTAATAGTGATGGCTATGCTCGTGGTAACCCGGGTGTTGTTGGGATTGGTGGAGTGCAACGAGACAACAAGGAATCTCATTTTTTCTTCTCCATTTTCATGGGGGTGCAATCAAATAACCAAATGAAAGCTTGGGCCATTCTCAAGGCTTTGGAGAAAGCTTGTGAGATGGGCTAGAAGAAGGTGGTTTATGAAACTGACTCTACTCGATTTTAGTTTCATTGCTTAATAAGTAGGACTTCAAAATTCTTCTTGGAGATTGATTGTGATGGCTAAACAAATTCTCAATCTTGCCTTAAACTTTGATTCTTTTTCCTTTGTTCATATTCCTAGGGAATGGAACAAAGTTATTGATTGCCTGGCTAAATGGGCCTCTAAGGGAATGGAGGAGTGGTATGTTTCAGATTAGAGTCAATTGGACTAGCAAAAAAGTTATTTGTTGACTCAAGCACTTCATGAGGATTACAATGTTTAGAGGTAAGTGGTTGGATAAGTGGTTGGATTAGTTGGGTGATTTTTGAGGCCTTGAGGTCTGTCGGCTTGCCTATATTTTGGGTCTCTTTGGGTCTTTCCTGATGTATTTGTTCACTTTATCTGAATAAAATTTTCACTCTTTTTTTATAAATAATAATAATAATAATAATAATAATAATAATGATAATGATAATAATGATAATGATGATGATAATGATGATAATGATGATGATGATAATGATAATAATGATAATGATAATAATAATATTGATGATGATGATGATGATGATGATGATGATGATGATGATAATAATGATAATGATAATGATGATAATGATAATGATGATTATAATGATAATGATAATAATGATAATAATAATAATGATAATAATAATAATGATAATAATAATAATGATAATAATGATAATAATGATCATAATAATAATATTGATAATGATGATGATGATGACGATGACGACGACAACGACGACGACGACGACGGACGACGACGACGACGATGACGGACGACGACGACGATGACGATGACGACGACGACGACAACGACGACGACAACGATGATGATGATGATGATGATTAAAGTTTAAATTTTATTTTTTTGAAGTAGACTAAGCTATCAATGTATTCCACGTGAGTAAAATCTCTTTAAATTTTCTATGAAAACAAATATATAAAATATAAACTAACAATTTATCTTCATTAATGTTAGACTAAGTTATATGAAAAAGATTTATTGTTTTTGGATTTAATATCCAAATGATTTATTATTGCTCTTCAATGATTTCTATGATGCCAACGATTTATACACAGTTACAGTTATGTTAAGTGATAAATGCAATAGTGCAAAGTGCGACGACATTACTTGTCAATGTGCACCAAAGGTAGTATTAAAAACTTAAAACTGATCATGCAAGTGATTGATTTTGGTTTCAATCTTTTGTTTAATGTTAAATAAACTAGACAAAATATAAATATAAATACTAACTAATTACATTGCATAATAAATAAATAAAATAAAGGTACTGTTAAAAACTTAAAACTTAAAACTAATCAAGGGAGTGATTTTGGCTTCAATCTTTTGTTTAATGTTTACTAAACTAGACGAATATAAATATAAATACTAACAACTAATTACATTGCATAATAATTAAATAAATATAAATTAACAAACAAATAAAATTACATATCGTTAAAATAATAATGACTAATATATAGAAAATAATATTTAATAGTATAAAATTATTTTAACTAATCTATTATTAACAACTAATTAAATAGATTGTTAGATTTATGTAAAAAATATTGAATGTTTTTAAAATAAAAATAAAACTTTTACATAAAAAGAAAGTTTGTATGATATCAAATTTATATAGAAATAATAAATATAATTTAAATTAAAAAAGCTTTCAAAAATTTAAAAAAGCTTTAAATAAAGTAATTTCTTAGATGCTCATAATTATAGCTTATATGAATTTATTATTATTATTAATTTAATTTAATTAACTTAATATATTTTAATTAAGTACTCCAATTAAATATTAATTTTTTAATCACAATTGTTTAGAAAATAAATTTTATTTTAAATCAAATCAAATCAAACAACTAATTTACATTTTATTGAAAGAAAATACAACACTTTTTTCATTGTAAGAAAAGATTCACATACCTAAAAAATGTTAATGTACTTCACAAACTTATTTCAAAAGTGGCCTCTTAATTTATTCTTTGTTTTCTCGTTTTAGTGTTTTCTTCTAATTATTTTATTATTGATTTTTGTTTTAAAAATTTTAAAAATATTTAAGATAAATAAAAAAATATTCTTTAAGATATTATTTAAAATAAAAATATTAATTAAAACAAATTTATTTAAAAATTCAAACCACTCTTTTAAAATATAAAGATAATTGTTTTATTTTATTTTCCTAACTCCAATTAATTTGCAAAAATCTTTACTTTTATGTTGTTTTTAATTTTAATTTTAATTTTCTCTAAACTATATTTTAGTTTTATTTATTTATCTTGAATAATCTAGATAATGTTAAAATATTATCAATTTTATTTTAATATTTATTTATATCTTATTATTATTAAAAAATTATCAATTATTATTATTTTAAATATTATTTTGTTTAATTAATTAATTATTATTGTTTATTATTTTCAATTATTATTTGCATGTAATTAATATTTTTATAATTATTTAAAATATTGATTATAAAATTTTATAATTTCAATAAGAAGGGGTGATGACACCACCCCTTATGCTGGGATTAAATATTATTTTATTATAATGTATTGATTGTTGCAAATGACACCCAGTTCATGGCCTCATTAATTTAATTTGTTTTAGTATCCTTTTCTTTCTGGATTTAACTGCATGAAATTTATTTCTATCAATGCTTTGGATCATACTCTGTGATCCATCATTAGAAATGAAAGTGGTAGATTGCAAACGGATATAAAGAAATGAGGGAGGAAGTAGGTTACACAAGAAGGAAAAATAAGGGTTGGGCTCACCCAGACTGATTTAACTAAAAAGTAAAGGGGATATTACATCCTCCGATGACAATTTCATAACTATTAGTTTGTTGATGGATCACTAATGACAATTGTGTGACCACCAGTTTGTTGCAAGATCACTAATGACAATTATGTGACCACTGGTATGCGCAACCGCCATTGTCAATTGCAAGACTGCTTTTGGCGTTCCCATCACTATACAAACAATTCCTCTGTTTGGTTGAGGAAATTGATATCTTGTTGAATTTTTTGGAGTGCAGTTTTTTTTGACCCTATATAGATCAACTGAAGGATCACAGCCGGTCTCAAGAATCGACCACAAGCCCTCCTCACTCCCAACTCTTCAATTAGAACTGGACAAAAGGCATTGTTCAAAATTCGAAATCATTTCAACATATAACCCACCACTAATCAAGCCATACAAACCCTTGTATAGCTGGACCTTCTAAGTGGACAAACTATCCTTTAGGCCAATCGTAAAGAATATCGACAAGGGTATTCACATTCTTATTTGATTTATAATGACTTCTGAACCAGATATATGACAAGAAGTGTATAATATGAATACAGAATTGAAAATTATGATAACTTATCTTTCTAATCCAAGAAAACACAATTTAATAGGCAGATATTTTTTATCTAGCAGGATGAAGTAAAAGAAAAAACTGAAATATCATTAGAGTACAACAGTACCAAAAAAATATAGTTACAGTAAGATCAATTTGAACACTTTTGCTTACAAAAGTCTATCCTTTGATCAAAGGCAAGAGAATCTTGCATATACACAAATATCCATATACTAGTCAAATTTAGAAACTATTAACTTGTAATCATCCAATCTTATAAATCACCCACTTATTCATTTGGAGTATTCAGAGCAGAATGCAACGCCTCCTCAAGGTACTTCTCTGCTGCTGCATATTCCCTCCTCTTGTCCTCAATGGCTAAAGCAGCAAGTGCTTTGTCCTTTCCAATAATAGTAACATATTGTCATTCTAAATGTTGCAAATAGTAGTCCATGCTAAAGATATTAGATAAGGTATATAGGAAGGAGGAAGAGGAGACTTACAGGTGGCAAATCTTGGTAACTTCTTAAGGTATCCAATATGGGTTTAGTTTTTCTCTCTAGCTCATTCCGATGTTCAACCATTTCCATCAACACACCATGACTGATTTCTGGAGTATATCCAACTCGGTTCAGCAATGCCTGTTTATAGAAACAAAGAAATCCATTTCAAATAAATCAGCAATATTTTGATGTCAGCATAGTCAAAATATTGGACATACAACAAAGGCACCTACTAGTCACTATGGAAGTTCAGGTTTTCACCAAGAGGAGAGGAATCTGTGAAGGTTTAAGATGTCCACTTTGCTATTTGCCCATAATAAATAATAGCCTCAGTTTTACTTTTATATAGCAGTGACCTTTTCATTCAATAAATTGTTTTAGAAAATGAAATGATGTGTACTTTTTCCTACCTTGTAGTTTGACAGTTGCTGTAAGTATTGACGCTCTTTTGAAACCATTATCTTCAGATTTGTTTGCCACTGCATCATTGGACCCTCACGGCTAGCTATTTCTTCTTCCAACTGTGCAAGTGTTCTTAAGGAACAGTACATACGTTTTAGCCACATTTTAGCCCCAAATCAATTCCATTTTCCAACCACTCAAAAACGAGCAGAAAGCTAAATGTCCTAGCTTTGTGTATTTGAAGTTGGTCTTGTTGTAATTGATATTAATTAATGCAACACAATTTATCAAATGTGCAGGTTATATTTATTTGGGTGTTCAAACCAGATTATATCTATTTCAGGGTTCAAATCAAGACATAAAAAAGATTTTCACAACATTTATCTGACGCCTTTCATACAGCTTCTGAAATATAAAATAAAGCAGAGGTATGTAGTCAGTACCTCTTCAAATAAGTCAGCCTAGCTATTGCCTTTCGAGTATTCTCAAGAAGAATCTTTGATTCCTTTTGTGCCTTGGCCCTCTTTTCTTCCACGTCAGTTTTTCTCAAAGAAATGTCTCCCATTGCAACAAGAAAACTACAATTTTTTCCCCAAAACTTGACGGTAAGAAAAACATAAATAATTTAGTGCCGATTCAAGTATCTACAATGCTTACCTGCTCATTTCAGTGTCTTTGATATTCAACAAGTTTGAAACACTTGCAAGCATCTGGGCAGATGTCACAGCATTTGGAGAGAGATTTTCATGGGCCAATCCTGCACTATCCAAAATCTCCCTTAATCTTGCAGCTGTCAGCAGGTAAAGATACTACTTGAATTAGCCATGATAGTATGAAATTTCTTTGACAAGTTATGAAAATTTATGCATGTATTCACATAACTCTGTATTCAATTCTCTATAGACATAATCTCTTATAGTGAATCTCTACATTCTAAAAGGCATGCCTGCATTGCTTGATCTTGAGAAAGAGTCTGCTTTGTTTAACTTAATTTATATGGATGCTTTTAAAAGATAATATTTTCTTTGAGATGAGTACATAAATTTTAGAATTGGTCTCCAATTGGCGATAAGATTGAAGCTCTTCAGCTTTTATTCAATATATAAACTTGTTCCAGTAATATAATATTAATCATGAAACACCTTTCTCGATTTCCAAGACATGCTATTTTTCTTACTACAACTCTACAGTTCATTACCAGGAAAATAATATAGTCTATTATCTAGTAATCTCAGATTGTGAAGTGCCTTTCCCCTCTAAAGGGAGGGGTCTAAAAGATGTAGCCTGAAGGGTGCAATCTAAAGCTTCAATGAAATTGGAAAGAGTTCAATTTTATCAAAACGCATTCTGATAAATTGGTGTTCTTCAACTATGCAGGGAGCATTATAAGCTACAGTACTGGAACCTTCATTATCTAGTGGAACCTCTCCCTACAACAGCAACATTTATTTGTACAACAATAGTTGTTAACTTGTTACAAATTTAGAACTAAAAACCAAATTCAAACACCCTCCTGATATGGTTATGATAAGCCTAGCCTCATAGACTACCATAGGCCTGAACTTTCTTCTTCCCAATTTTAATACAAGACATCGATCTGGACTTTATTCTTTATAATTTTAAGGAAATGTCACTTCAGTCATACCAGGGGAATAAAATGAAGGGGTAGCCACTACAGTAATATGAAGGCTGCTGGCTCTCATGCACCTTGCCTTGAAATTATGAATGAAATAATTATTTAAAACCCCATATTCAGCTCTGAAATTGACTCTCATAAGCTCTGCTCTCTACCTATTAAATTAAAAGTGAAAAACTTGATTTATGTCCAGCTATATTTTTCAATGACTGCATAGAGTAAACGACAATAAATAACACTTTCCTACCTCATTGGCAATTGAATGTTTATATCTATCATCACAAATTGCAGCTCAATTGTCAGTTCATTTACTTACAACTAGAAGACAAAACTTTCATAATACATGCATGGCTACCTTGACTATGGTAAGCCAAATATCCATCAGTAGAAAGTACTCTAATCTCATTTCATGTAATAATTTTCCCACCAAATACATATTAGAAAGAAATAAAACCTTCTCCAAAACCATCCCTACCTCAGCCACAATTTGCCTGTGTATTGCTGTAGCTATATAAACCTTGTTTGCCGAAATGCTCTAGAAATAGCAATTAAAAAGCAAAGGACCAAACTCTTAAAAAAGTACTTTCTACCAGTGCTCAGAGATTTTCACATGACTGATTATCATTGGCAACATAACATTCAACCCACACATTTACATTGTAATTTGTATTTGGAAGAAAATGGACACCAAAATAGGACCTGGAATATGAATAAATATTTTCACTTTACATAACTACATATTAATGAATTATATTTCAGATTAGCGCTATAGTGTTTTGCAGAAAGCAATTGGGGAAACTTTATATATTATGTTCATTAATTGGGCTCACAATCAGAAATGGACACTTGGAAATTTCATAAACAGTAGTGCCTGAATCAGGGAAGGCTAGCATCAAGAATTGGCAGATATATGATGCATAATTTCTGACAAACTAGCAACAAGAAAGAAGCAGCATTGAAACCTTCAATGAACAATGTAAAATTGAAGCAAAGTCTTAACCATATACCTCTCTGAAACAACAAAATCTGACATGTGGGACATTTGTTAGCTCTTGAACACATGATTTTAGAATGGCCAATGGTTCATCAATGGTTGGTAGGCAAATCATGCTTGTACAAAACTGGTATTTTGGATTCTTCAAGCATTATATGCTAAAAAAAAAGAGACAATCTGTTATGTCTTTTGGATGTGTGCAGCCATTAAAATGTCCCTTAAGTATGAGGATGTCTGAGTCACTTTCCAGCCTTGGGCAGGATTTCGAACTTTCGCATATTAGCATACCTTTCCTTCATTGCCCACACCCCTGCTTCCCACTTCCTTCTCTTTCATCTCCTCATTCACCTAGCACCCCAATTCCTCAACTCCCACTTCTCCACTCACACATTCCTTTTCAGGCCTTCGAGGTTTTTGATACAGCCTACCTTTGTGGAAGTGCCAGCAAGGTATTCCAAACCTCCACGATATTGCTTCTGTTGGCATGCACATCCCCAAACCCCCACCATATTGCAGCCTAGCGCCCTGAAATACCATTCCCCGAACCCTTGATGTCGAGCACTCAGAGTATTCTCTACTCATTCTATTGGTGAGCATTTCCCCAAACACTCACCTCCTGCCATGCACTTTCATAAAACCCCGCGCCATTCGAACAAAGAAATCACCAATCATCAAGGCCGACCAGGGACACCATTAATAGGCCCAAATTTGAAAGTAAAATGGCAAAAAACTCTCAAACAGCTCTCAACACATATGGGCCCACACTTGGCCTTCAACTCATATATAAGACGAGCAATTTCATCAATTTGAATCATCTTTCATCATCACACCAACACACCCAAACCCTAGATTGAGCACTTGTGTTCAGCTATTGGATATAAGGATGAAAACCTTTGGTTTCTGGTGGGCAACTTCGTAGAGGTTGCATCAACACTTCAACTTGGAGGACTTTAGAAACGCTTTAAATATTTCAGTAGTTCGATCATTTTAAGAATATCTTTATAATCATTGAAATCTTGATCATTAATAAATATTTCTAGTAGTAGATCTATGTAATCATTTGAATGAAATATGTGAATGAAACACTTTGCTCTAGCCAATTTATATGTGCAAACCTGATTATTTTATCGAGGCATGTCAAATCTATATATTTTATATAAATGTTTTGGTTGATTTCATTGTATTGCTTCAAATTTGAGCAATTTTTATGAATATTTTAGATAACAATCATAACAATGGTATTAGAGCTTTGATCCTGCCAACCAGCAAGGTACAAAGAGTTGTTTATGGTTCCTAGTGAAAGTGAGATCCAGTGTTTACCTCCTTGGGTAAGGGAAATCAAGGAAAATATTCTACTCCCATAGTGAATTGGACATGTGGAGTAGCCTATGGTTCTAGGCTACCTAAAGTTACTTTTTTGCAAAAAGAGATGGAATAGCCAAAGGAGAGTCCATATATCAACAAGATGATGATTGGGCAGCCCTCCATGCAAAATTATAGAGCACAAGGTGATGAACTTCATGCTGACATCTCTTTTATGATTTTCCACACTTTAAAGCCAAAGAATAGTCCTATAATCGAGAAGAGAACAAATCAGAACCAGACTAATAGGGACCTCTAGCACCGGTTAAAAAAAATCACAAGTCCTTCATTTGATGGATCCAACAAGAGTTCAACCTATGCTTGGATCTAGAAGTTAAATACTTACTTTAAGTCCAATGTATGAGAAAGAGGCCATCAAATTTGCTACCCTTCACCTAGAAGGAGTAGTTCATGAATGGTGGTGCATGCTGATATAGGGTAAGATGAGTGGTGGTGTATGAGAAGAAGATTTAATGCTTTTTGTCATTGTTTGCATTCCTTTTGCTCTATCAGAGGTGCACATTTGATATAGGATAAGATGCTTGTTTCTATTGTTTTATAACATATTTTAGTGTTCACATTGTAGCATGCCTAGTAAGACCTCATCCCAAGCTAATCCTTGTTCTTGTTTAGCATTTTTTGAAGTTTTCTGCAGAATTTGTCACAAAATTTCCATCTTTTCCAATTTGGCATATCCGTTCTATCAAACAGCACGTTCACTCTATCAAACAATGTATCTGCATTCATCTGTAGCACATCAGCACTCTGCAAGCACTCTCCAAAGTGGCATGCCTGTAATCTTCATGGCGCACCTACATCTTGGAGCAGCATTTCTACACAATGTGGTGCACCTACAACCCTAGTGGCACACTTGCATCTTGGAGTGGTATTTTTGCACAGGGTGGCACACCTGCATCCTAGAGTCATGTTACTACACCTAGTGGCACACTTGCATCATCCAATGGCATTTTTGCAACCCTAGCAACGTACTTGTTGACGGGTGTTTGATGACCGCACCAACACAAAATAAAGTTTCCAACGGTAACTCTATCCTCTCTTGATCAAAGTATTCTGTATGCTAAGATTGCGTGAGAGATCATACGTTCAACTCCAAGGTTCCTTATGCAAGGGATAGTCTCAGTTGGATAGATGTGATTTTGCTTGGTATTTAAAGGGGACTTACGCAATTGTTCAACTTTGAAGCAGTTAAGATGTGAATGATTTGACGATGATGCTTTGATTCCTAGACTAACTGGGAAAATATTGAAATTAAATGGGATAAGGGTAGGGACTCTACTTTCTACTCCTAAAGGCAGGACATGAGGATCAATTTCAACAAGCTTCGAACCAGATTTTGCTTTGCCTCCCTCCGGACAGCTTCTACAAAACTGGTGCAATCTTCAAAGGATGGAAAGAATATTCAAACTGTGACGTGACATGCACATACCATCACAATCGAAGTTAAGCGCAAAATAATCCAGTTGACCACGCAGGGCAAACTCACCGTCAGTGAGCCCGCTAGTGGTATGGATGAGTGAAACTTGCTCAAACTAAACAACGCATTCCACAGCTAACAACTACTTGCATGAAATAACATCTATTTTACTCTATCTACTTGAATTGGAAAGACGAACAAGTCTTGCTAGCTACTCACAATAAAAGATAGAACCACCAAGCAATGATAAACCTTTGTATTATGAGAGTTTTCCACAACAACTTCTTACAAAACTTTCAAAGGGAAAGCTTTCTTTCCTTTTCAAACTAAGCTAGCTTCTAAGCTAATCACTATATGCCTTCTCTACTCTCTAGCTCAACTCTATCTCTGATCTAATGTCTAACTCTTTTACAAATGAGGGGGGATGCCCCTTTTATATTGAGCTCAGTCCACTGGATGACCTAGATTCAAATACAATGAAGGGCTCAAATTGAGCCACATATGCCCTAATTAGGGTTTTTGCCCTAAAACCTGCCACAGAGAGGAGTGAGGGAATAAATGTACAAGAGATTCCCCACTCCTTTGCAGGAACCACCATGAGCAATTAATGCCCACTATCCTCCAGAAGATTCTCATCCAAGAAAACGTGTTCCCACTGTTCTGCCTGCCAATTTTGTTGCACTAGGAGGAGGCAAGCACACAACAACACTCAGTTCAAACCCTCCTTGCAAAAAATTTTTCTCCATTAAGTCCTCCTATTGCTTTAATTCCTAGATGCACTTCTTCCTCATAACCTTCATATTTCTCTAGCCCACTGCCTTGGGTGCATATGCCTCTTCCGCATCACGTTCTTAATGCCTTAGCCTTGGTGTTCATCCTGCAAAACAAAAAGAAGAGCATTAGAACACTTATAACATAACTTCACTTCACTTACCCAATTTCCATGTTTTGATTTCCAAGGTCTACTTGACCTCTAGATTTGATAAAATTCATCACTTTTCTAGCAAACTTTCATCATGGGTGCATGGTGTTCATTTCATGAGGTCTTCTTCAAGGGCACATCCACCACCTTGTGCCTGGAGTTTGTGCCTTAGAAAATATTTCACCTTGAGGACGCATCTGAACGCTTGATGTTCGAGCTTCATTTCATCTTCAAATTCTTCATACCTTAGACAAATTTCACCTCTTCCTTGTGAGTGTATTTGACCCCTTGTTGTTTTATTTTCCCTTTACTTAGACGATTTTACCTACTTTATAAATTTCATCCATTGTAATCTAGGCGCTCATTTTGACATCACCAACCGAGGCATTTTTTTGTAAAAATATTTATTTTATTTGCCTTAGAAAATTTATTTTCACCTAGGAAATTCATCAACAGGCACCAGGCTAAAATCTCTGCCAAAAAAAATCTTGAGCGAGGTCTAGAAAATTTTAAAATCATCTCCCAGTGGGAAATGTCCAATACCCAAAAGAAATTTTCCCTCAAAAATCATCATTTTCATGTGTATCCAAACAAAGGGGTAAGTTTAATTTTTATTATTTTTGAAAAATAATAAAAATTGTTAAGGTTTATTCCATTTTAATTCTGGGTGCAGTTCACACTTGTAGCCTTTACTTTTCATGCCTGGGCATTTTTCTTGTTTTCCTGAAGAAATTCTCTTCCTGCTTATGGGCGCACATCACCTTGCACTCGGAATTTTGTATTGCCTCCTCCTCAGGCGTATTTCTCATCTTCACCTTAGGAAATGCCTTAGAAAGTTTTAAAACTTTGTTAACTCACCTTGGGCGCATTTCCTAACACATGCTTCCACCCTCATCTCCCAAGCATTTCCACGCCTTAGCAACCTTTACCTTACACTTAGCAATTTTCCCAACTTCCTTAGAGCGCATTTGAGGTGGTGAGGAGGAACTTCCCACGCCTTGGCTTTACCTTGTCTACATATCTTCCTTGGGCACATTTGAGGGTGTGGAGGATTTGTTCAAGCTTGGGCGCATTTTGCATGTGGTGAGGAGGAATTTCAATCAAGCTTGGGCGCATTTCACCCTATGAGGAGGAATTTTTATACTTAGCATTTTTATAATCCACTTCCTCTCATACCTTGGGCGCATTTTGGGTAGGGAGAAGGAATTTCTCATGACAGAAAATATTTTGCCATGTCAAGCCCCTTTTACCTTGGGCGCATTTCATACCTTCTCCTGTCAGCTTCAACTTGAAAATCCTCAACGCTTGTCTACCCCTTGACATTCTATCTTTAGCAAGTTTTGGAGAAGTGTGCCTTTCCATGCCTTTTCAACCGTTCTGAAACTGGAGCTAGCGTGATTATGCTGCTTGTGACCTTGCTACCTTGTTTATACCTGTTGCCCAAGCTTGTCTGCTATTTTTAGCCCTCTTGCTATTTTTAGAAAACCCTAAAATTGATTGACCTTTGCAACTTCGTTTGACTTGAAATTTGCTCCACATGATCTTGATGTTTTAAATGTCCTGTACACCTACCCTCGGCATAAACATGCTATTTTTAGCCATGAAGTGACTTACTAAAAATAGTAAGTACTTAGATTTCGCTTAAATTTTGCCAGTAGGCAACCTGAAAGATGTTGATCATGATGGGGTACTTTATTTTGACAAATCCTATATTTTAACCCCTATTTTTGGGCATTGAAGTGGAAACCCTAATTTGATTTGCATGTGCCTTAAACGACCCTTGTTTGATCTGATTCTTGTTGCATGTTGCTTTGTCTGTGAAACTGGAGCATCAGGAGCTGCCTAGAGTGTGTCTGCTAAAAATAGTAAGTGCTTGAAAAGCGATCAACCGACTGCCGGATGAATTTGCATGTCAAAT